>OU343224.1:344901044-344926093 GCA_910596185.1 Chrysanthemum makinoi | reverse complement strand
TAGATGATCAGTAGCAATCTTTGATGTCTTAGCCATGGATTTGGTCCTTATCATTGATTTTGTCCACTTCGCCGTGACATGTTAGTAATGACAAATCACCCTTAAACCTTGTCGTATCTACCCTTATTGCCTTCGAGAATTGTTTTGTCCTTAACTCTAGTGGTGGAGATTTGTGTAACGTAGAGCTTATGATAGAATACATGCTAGGACTGTGCGATTGGTGATCACCCGGAATTGACACTTAGAATAGTTGAGAGATTTGAGTGTTTCGTTCCCATTTCGTGAGGTGTTAGGCTTTGTTTTATTCGGCATAAGGGATTTGTAAACTTATATTTTCGGATAATGGGAGATATCTTTATAGGAATCTTTCTAATAAGGTCTACTTGAGGGCAAGTAGAGTTCAAGTGGGGAGATATTTGATAACATCAAATTATCCTGAATATTAAGTGTCAATTTCCCCCGATAATGCTTGTAATTTATATCATTTATATGGATTTACGCTTGTTTTCCATTATATTTCACTTTCGGGTAAATTACGAGCATTGGAGCTAAAGAGGCGCGAGTGGAGAGTTTATTGAAATTTATCATAGTATGCTCACTTTGAAGAAGTTACGGCGTAACTCCTCTCTCACATTACGCCGTAACTAAAGCGTGACTCAGAAAACCAACTTATCAGAAGATTACGTCGTAACTCTCCCAAAGATTACGACGTAACCATATTAGGTCAAATGAGGTTCCGCGCCGATAATTATGCGGTAACTCATGCATCAACTATGGCGTAACAAAGATTTATTGAAGATACGGCGTAACCCCTTCTAAGGTTACGCCGTAACCAGCATTTCTATTGCAATTTACGAAGAACTATATGTTACGGCATAACTATTTTATTAGTTACTCCGTAACCAAGATCTGGCCTATAAATACCCCACGATTTCCAGCATCTCAAAGCATCCTATTTCACACACAACAATCAGAAAACGTGAGAGGAAGCCAAAGCTAGAAGAGCATACGGAGCTATCTCTAAGGGAGAAATCACTCCCCTACGATAAGCATTAGCTTTTTATCTTTTCTTTACTTTCGATTCATGTATTTAGTAACATTAAACAGTGAATTGATTTGTATGGTTAATATGAGCGGCTAAGCACATCTTTGTGCTGGCCTAGTTATGATTCCTTAATTGTTTTGTTTGCGTTTACTTTGCTTCCGTATAATTATTTCTAAGTGTATGCATGCATAGTTTATTGGTAGCTACCCTTGTTTCGGTAGTTTTGAATGGTTGTAGAGGCTAGTTTGTTGGGAATTATACGTTTGAGTTGATAAGACAAAAAGAATGAAACAAGAGGGACTTAATACGACAAGAAGGAAACCTACAAAAAGATGGAAGGACTTGCTTTCAAAAGAAGTTTTATTTATTAGTCCTTTGTAGTATTTTATAAACCCTAATCCTCTAGTATATAAAGAGCATATAGGTGCAGGTTTTATACAGGTCTTCCAATATGTAGCGTCTACTAAAGGTTTGTGTGTGTACTAGGCGTATAGTCTTGTAAACGCCTAGGTTATTAGTTTAGTTAGTAGACGTGTTCCTATAAACATCTAAGATTAGTTAGAGTTAATGGTGAATGAAAACCTTGTTCAATAACAAAGAATTGATTAGTTTATTCCATTGTGCATGTTATTAGTCTTTGTTATTGATCCCTAGCTGAGCTTATAAACGATCTTATCAATTGGTATCAGAGCGGGGAGCTCTTGATATAGGGATCTACAAGGTTTTTCGAAGAAAAGATGCAAAATTCGAAGCTGTTACAAATTTTCGTATCTTTCTGTAGGGCTGTTTTCAAACAGCGATAACTTTTTATTGAACCGTTGGATCGAGCTACAATTTTTTCTGGTGCATCTCCATATATTCATCTAACGTTTCCTTTGGAGGGATTGTAAATTAGAGCTTTCAATCAAAAGTTATAAGCTGTCGAAGTCAGCTGCTAAAACTAAAAATTTTCTGTAAGGTTACTACAGCACTGTTTTGAAACGATCATAACCTTTTCGTTAACCATTGGATCGTGACGAAATTTTAGGTGGACGTTCTCTATATAGCCATCTAACTTTCCACCAGAGGGATCATCGATATGAGATTTTATGCAAAAGTTACAGGCTGTCGAATATGGTTGCTGTTTACTCAAAGTACTCTTTGTTTACTCAAAGTACTGCTGTTTATACTCAAAGTACTGCTGTCGAAACCCTAAATTGCTCAACGTACTGCTGTTTATCCTTGAAAGTACTGCTTGTTGTTTTAAAGTGCTGCTACTACTTGTTCGACATTAGTGAAGATTCAATTGTCATGAGTGGAGTATTATTGGTCTATTTTTTTATGCTGGGATTATGGGTCTCTAATGTAATAGGCTTGTTTTGGTATTGAGGGGAAGTTGAGCATAATAATTGTTATGGATTTTTGGCGACACACACAGATTGAGATTTTGGTTCACACACACAAGAAAATTTGGAATTTGTTCTTAAAGGTTTTAAAAGGCTCGTTTTTTGTTTTTATTGAAGAATTGATTACGAATAATATTGATTATCATTTATTTGATATTGTAGTTGAGTTTCACAGGTTTGTGTTCTTATCATATCTCAAAGTGGGTGTTACACTTTGTAGATAACTTGTTCGTGCTTTAATGATTATGACAACGAATTGACGAATAGTAGATGAAGGTTTTCGTCAAGAGATTGAGGTCTCACTATACATAGGTATACGTTCAATGTCATCTATAGTGCAAGATATAAGATACAAGTTTGGGATATTTTACTTCTTCATCAAGTTCGTTATATTTGATTTTCTTCACAAGTGATCATTACAAGGAGCTTACTGATTTGAAGAATCATTTGATGTTCATGCACCACTCAAGGGGAAGTGTTTGATTTTTACTATTGTTGATCATTATTAATACTGCTAGTTGGAGTTTTCTACTATTTTGGATTCATTTTTAGTAAGCATTTTGGTGTTCTTCATGGAGGGCAATTCGAAACCTCGGATGGCTTAGATTAGAAGTATGATATTGGTTCGTGGTGGTCAAGATCATTATTTTCATACGTTCCCTATTTGGATAATAACAAAAGGGGAAGAGATGTTTGAGTGGCATGGCATGGATTAAGGGGAAGACAAAGGAAGACATACTTGTTTCATATATGGCGAGATTTATTTATCTCAATTTCTCTACTTTGTATAGGGAATTGGTTTCAAAAATGATTTTGTCATTATCAACTAGGGGAAGATTGTTGGGAATTATACGTTTGAGTTGATAAGACAAAAAGAATGAAACAAGAGGGACTTAATATGACAAGAAGGAAACCTACAAAAAGATGGAAGGACTTGCTTGCAAAAGAAGTTTTATTTATTAGTCCTTTGTAGTATTTTATAAACCCTAATCCTCTAGTATATAAAGAGGATATATGTGTAGGTTTTATACAGGTCTTCCAATATGTAGACGTCTACTAAAGGGGTGTGTGTGTGTCCTAGGCGTATAGTCTTGTAAACGCCTAGGTTATTAGTTTAGTTAGTAGACGTGTTCCTATAAACGTCTAAGATTAGTTAGAGTTAATGGTGAATGAAAACCTTGTTCAATAACAAAGAATTGATTAGTTTATTCCGCTGTGCATGTTATTAGTCTTTGTTATTGATCCCTAGCTGAGCTTATAAACGATCTTATCATAGTTGCTTAGGAGATATGACCAACTGACCCTAAGTGAGTAGACTGAGACGGGAAGGGTAAGATATGACCAACTGACGACCTTTTCTACTTGTACGATTTGACCAACTGATCACCTACCGTTTGGATGAACTTAAAAATTAGGGGGTGAGTGTTTAAGATGCTAGCGCCCGGGCACTCACTATTATAAGTCTAGCATGTAGCGGAACTTAATGACAGCAGGGACCAGGGAACAAGCTGGACTTATGAGGGAACACACGACTTCTCCAGTGGTGGCTCTTTCTGTGATAGGTTAGGCGAGGCCACGACTAAATGCTGTCCTCTCGACTTTGACCCCACCTGAAGTAATTGGAACTAATTAGATGTAAACACTACTAGTTAGGATGAGTAACTAGGTTAGCACCACTTTTCTCTATTAATCACATCCTTTGCCTTTATTTGATTTAGTAGTTAATTAGTTAATTCCTTATCAAAACCATCTTAAAATCTGTGACACCTAGACTTAGTATTAATCCACACACATAGCTCTTGGGACGACCTCGGTTTTACCGAATACTACACATACATGACTGGGTACACTGCCCGTTAGTGCATTAGGGTAGACCATAGGTATAACGAGACATTATAAATATTAAAACCTGATCAGTAAAACCTGCATCACTATCACAACAGAGAAGTATTTTGTGTGTCTGGTAATCCTTCACAGAAAAACCATAGGTGTCAAATTCAACAGATACATCATTATCACGAGTAAATTCTGAACACGTATCAAGTTTTTAATGATATGAGGCATGACAAGTATGTGATTTAGGTAAAGTGGTTTAGTTGGTGTGGGTAAACTATGGCCCATGTTGGTAACGGTATGGAATGTCTATTACTCGTTAACAGATGGATAAATGCAAGTATTACTAGCAATTGAGAATACCTAGGTTGTCCTTAAGTGAGAGGAGGCACCGATTGTCCATATTCCAAGCGGGATCTGGAAGTGAGATAGGCTGAAAAGTGTTGGGAAGCCAGTGCTTGCATTGGAACATGGTTAGGTTCACATATGCAAAAGGTCCGGAACAACGGGTTGCATAGACGAAGAAGCTGGGCGATCCATTAGTGGGAAGCATAATGGGCTGTGGCATGTGAAAACCGGATATGAAAATTTGAACAGCTTTGGAGCAAAGAGTGGATGGAGCCCAGGTTACTGTTGGGCTGTGTGGCAATGATCTTTGGATAGGAGATGGGCTGAGCTGAGCTTCCAGGAGATGGTAATCCAAAACCAAAGGGTAGGGAACCATAGCCAGTGTGCATGGCATATGGATTAAGGTGCATACATGTTAATCCAAAAAATAAGTATAGCATAGGAGGTATTCCAGGTTGCGTTGCGGTAAGCGGTTGATGAGATGATGCACGCGTCTGAGATGGTTGACTCCCACGAGAGGATGTCGACCCGTTCTGTCGAGTGGTAGAGGCTGTATTAAGGTTAGAACGATGTCGCGTATCGTTATGTCCATGAAGGAATTTACAACGAGAACCATAAGTACAAGATCCACGTTGAAAATTATGGCAAAGTTCAAGTTGCGAGTTTGACCCGGTTTTAGGCTTGGTAGGGGTTGTGGCAACTAAAACAGTTGGGGAGCTTGTAGAGATGTGAGTTGAGGAGAGAGCATTAGTGAGGTGTTTTATGTCATATTCCTCAAGAGTACCATAGACCGAACCTTATCAAACTTGGGAAGCTCGTCCCTATGTCGTATTATGAGTGCGATATCCGGGAACTTAGCGCGAAGTCCATTGATGGCATAGGTTACGAGACTAGAATCACTAACCGGGGAATCAAGGTTAGCAAGACGATTCGCCTTGGACTTCAGTTCTTGAAAAAATCGTTAACAAATAAATTACCAATCACCATATTGCGGATCTCATTGTCAAGTTGAATTGTACGGGCTGCCTTGTTGTCATGAAAAAGGTCTTTAATCTTGGTCCATCATCATGAGCCTCCCTAACCTAGGGGTGATAGTGGGCGACATCCACATGACAACAAGAGAATCATGGTGTCATGAAGCGGTTCGAGTTGGGTTGATGTTGTGGCATCGGTTTTCAAGATGATGATAGACATCGTATGTTTTGCAAAAACGCTTGAAAAGATTACTCCAAGAGGTATAGTTTAGTTTGTCTAGATCAATGGGTGAGGGGATACACGCCTTGATGCTAGCGATTGAATAAGCTTTATCAATGGGTTGCTTGGGTGGTGCGGCGTTGCCAGTCATGATGCTATGACTGTGATTTGCAGAGCGAAGGAAATAAATAAAGCTGCAGCAAAAGGCATAAAAAAAATTAGGGTTAGAGAAGCGTAGGATCAAGGTTGTGATACCATATTGAATTGTGTAAATCCCCTTGCCGGTTTTCATTAAACATCAAAATATATATAGTACAAGATGTCGTGATACACAATACACCCTAATGGGCCTAGCAAATAACAACAAACATAATACATGGGCTTGAATATACTAATCGGCTAATAGATATATGATGATGCAAAACCGATAATGACGCGATGCAAACTCGATGATTATGATGCTGATACAATTAACGTGTAAATAGAACAATCCATGACCAGTTTTGAAGAAATACTTCGATGCAAAAATGTTTGATGGAATATATTAGTTTTCATGCAACATCTTAATTGTTCTGAAAATAGTTTTTGATGCAAAATGCTTTTGATGATTGAATGAAGTGCAAATATTTTATAAATGTATCATACTTGTCATAATTTCTTTTTTTTGGTATCGAACAAAAAAAATTCCTTATGCGAGTACTAATATTTTAAATTCGGTCTTTTTAAAGTATTTTGTGACATTTTTGCCCCTCTCAGCTAATAGGAGTTTTAATAATTTCAAGGGCAAAAATGTCACAAACTACCTCAAAAAGACCGAATTTTAAAGATTAGTACCCCTATAAGGAAAAAAAATTTTGTTCGATACCAAAAAAAAAATGATGGTAGTATGATGATACTTTTATAAAACATTTTCCCTTGAATGAATGATGAGCAAGTTTGATGCATGAATCCAGTTTGTTGATTGTTGACGAGGGATTCATTATGATGACAACGAGCATGTTAGCCGGCGTTCTTGGCGTAATAATGTTTATGCATATTATAAATATGTTAACGTTTTTAAGAGTAAAAAACGCAAAAATAACGTTGCCCAAAAGTGATGGTTACCTCATGATCACGCAGTGCGTTAGTTACATGTATCTATACATATGTGTAGGTGCTAATTTGTAAGTGTATCCTATTGTATGTTTCAAGACTTTATGCGTCATGGAGTTGCAACGTCAACATCGACAACTAAAACAACTTTGAGCAGGTACGGAATGATGTTGCTAGGCTGAACTTCTGTGAGCTTCGTCAAAAATGATCTCTGTTGGTACTGGTTGTAGGAAAAGGAACCTCATATGTAACATACATGTCACCCTTTATGCCCCTCATATACATTGGCATCCTTTCATCTTCAAATTTCCAGACTTTATTTGGTTTTGCAGAATCTTGCATAATCAAACGTTCGTTATTTGATGAAATCAAAAGGAAGTGGTAAATTAATGGATGAAGAACTGATATTTTCCATCATATTTTTACCTTTGTCCATGTATGTTTGCGTCTTTTAACTCCACCTCAGTAACGCAACGTCACTTCATGTATTCAAGATAACCAAATGTGATCGAGTAAAAACTATGAATCTGAAAATTTCCTGTAACAATTTTTAAGAAATTCATGGCCTACATTGAGGATTTCTAGACGAATGTTGCCTTTTTATACAAAATAAGCAAATCCAAATACTATTTGTAAAGGTAATTTTAAAACATAAGTGGTCAGCACAAAATAAATTATAAAAAATAAAGAATAACAAAACCTGACGTTTACACTCTTGCAAAGATAACCATTAAATATAATATGCAAAAAATAGAGTCGAACATAGCTAGATTGTTAGATTAAAGGGTTCATACTTAATTTCATAAAAAAATGTCATGTAAATATAATATGCAAAAATAGAGAATTAACTTTGTGGAAAGCTAACATATCAATGAGTATCGTATTGGCATCACGTCATGTTGTAAGCTCTTTCATGGAAGACCTCGGCAACAGCTTTGACGGCTCCACAAAATTCAGCAAGTTCGTCAATGACCTCATCTACGCAAGAACCCCTGAACGTTTAAGAATAGCTCAATTAGAAAGGTGGTTATAATCTTTGCAAAAATGATATATTATGTGACCTATACTACAATGAACTCATTGACAACCTTAAGATTTTCGCCATTCGCAGCCTTGTGAAGGTGAGTCTACCACTTGTTATCAGTCCTCACTGAAATCCCAGGTGCATGTTCCTAAGTATCTGTTACCAGAATAAGATGCCCATTTGCTTTAAATATGATAATGTGTCATTGGTTATTGTTGGCCTTTATCACGGGATCTATGGTCTAAACGTTTCAATCACAATTGTACCAAATGAATGTTGTGCAAAGATTAAGTAAACTGTAAATGTGTTTATGCATTAATCAAATATGTCATCATCTGTTTACAAACAAATGTACTGTGTATATATACTGTAATGAAAGGGTACAATGAACCATTGTGTCGGTTCTGTGATTTGGGCAGTTATTGATAACTGTTATGTGGCGGTTGTAACTACTTCGTTGACTTTTCTTAAGGTTGACTTTTGTTGACCGGGTCATATGGGGTGTGATGGGTTAACTGTTGGGTCGATGGTGATTAACCCAATATTCTCCCCCTTAATCACAATCGGCTTGCTTTAGATCTTTGACTCCAATTAGTTGTCTCATGGTGAGGAATCTGATCTTTGGTAATGCCTTTGTCAGTATGTCAGCCTTCTGAAATTCTCCACTTATGAATTCGACTTGTAGGTCTTCTCTTTCGACGCATTCTCTTATAAAGTGGTACTTTATGTCAATGTGCTTACTTCTTCCGTGGAATACGGGATTCTTCATTAGTTCGATGGCGGACTTGTTGTCGACCAGTATTGTAACTTTTTCTTCTTCCGTGTGTGTAAGCTTGCTAAGCAGTCTCTTTAACCATAATGCTTGTGTTCTGCTGCTGTTTCTGCAATGAATGGACTCACATGATGATAGAGCTACCGTGGCTTGCTTTTGTGTACTCCAGCTGATTGGTGATTCACCGTAGTAGAAGATAATTCCAGTAGTGCCTTTGCCTTCTTGAGTGTTGACTCCGTAGCTGCTGTCACTATAACCTTGTATTTGTTTTCTTCCATTGTACTTGTAGGTGATTCTATAATCTTTTGTTCCTTTAACGTAGCGTAGTACTTGCCTTATAGCTTTCATGTGTTGTTCCTTCGGTTATTGCATAAAACGACTAAGTAATCCAACGGAGTAACTTAAGTCGGGTCTTGTATGTAGCAAATATCGTAAGCATCCAATCAAGCTTCTATATTCAGTTGAGTTGACCGTTGTTTCTTCAGTGTTCTTTGTTAGTCTTGTTCCTGGATCCATAGGTATTAAAGTTTCGTTGCAGTCTAGCATTCCAACTTCTTTTAGGATCTTGCTTGCGTAGGCGGATTGCTTTATTGATATGTCACCTCCAGTTTGTGTGACTTCAATTCCTAAGTAGTAGGATAGTAATCCTAGGTCACTCATCGAACTTCTCTTCCATTTGAGCTTTGAACTTGTCTATTTCTTTCTTTGGTGTGCCAGTGATGATTAAATCATCCACATAGACTCCTACTAGAAGTATTGAGTCTTTTGACTTCTTTGTGTAGATAGCTTGTTCTAAAAGCACTTCTTGAAATCGAAGGACTTCAAGGTATTATCTAACTTTATGTTCCATGCACGTGGTGCTTGTCTTAATCTGTATAGAGCTTTTATCAATCTGTAGACTTTTCCATTTTCTTTTATAAATCCTTCGGGTTGTGTAACATACACTTCTTCTTTTAAGTCTCCATGCAGAAATGCAGATTTGACGTCTAGGTGATGTACTTCCCATTTGTTATTAGCAGCTATGGCTAATAGTCAACTGTTTCCATTCTTGCTACAAGTGCAAAGACTTCTTCAAAGTCTATGCCATGCTCTTGTATGTAGCCTTTTGCTACTAGTCTAGCTTTATGCTTGACTATGTTTTCATTAGCATCTTTCTTGGTCTTGAATACCCACTTTAATCCAATGGCCTTTTGTCCTTTTGGTAGTGTGGTTAGTTCCCATGTATTGTTTCTATTGATGGAATCTAATTCGACCTTCATTGCTTCGATCCATTTTTGATCGTTTGATGCTTCCTTGTAATTCTTTGGTTCATCTTCAGCTAATAATAAATGCTCGGGTAAAACTTCCTCGGTGTTTTCATATAAATCATTCAACGTTCTAAAACCTTGTAGTGGTGTGTGATCAAAGTCTGGATGTAAATTCCGGGTTGTAGTTGAGTTACTTTGATTGGTTGAATGTCTTGAGGTAGTTGGTGTAGTATTTATTCTTGATGAAATTGTAGATGGTGTGCGAAATATTTGTGAGGGTGAGTTAGTTGCTGATGTTTCATATTCATGATCATCGTTTGCAGGGATATCATCGTTTTCTTCATCTGGATGGTTTTCGTTTTCTTGATGTTCATCTGTGGCTTCAAGGTTTTCGACTTTGAAGTCAAACCATTCGGGTTCATCGTTGGTGTGTTCATCTAGGTAATCCTTCCAGTCCCATGCTTCATCCTCCTTAAACTTCACATCTCTACTAACACATATTCTTTGTGTTGTTGGATCAGACAATCTATAAGCTTTTGATCCTTGTTCGCTTCCTAAGTATACCATTTTGTTACATCTATCATCTAACTTTGTCAAATGTTGTGATGGTACCTTTGCATATGCTATGCAGCCAAAAACTCTTAAAATTTCTAAGTTTGGCTTTTTCTTCTTAATTGCTTCATATGCAGTAATGTCTTCTAAGGCTCTTGTAGGAACGATTTAGTATGTATATAGCGTGTCTAACAGCTTCAGCCCAAAATTTTTGTGGCATGTTAGTTGCTTTCATCATGCATCTCGTAGTAGACATGATTGTCCTATTTCTTCGTTCAACAACTCCATTTTGTTGTGGTGAGTAAGGTGCGGTTATTTGTCGTGCTATGCCGTTTTCTTTGCAGTATTGAGTGAATTCGTTAGATGTGAATTCTCCTCCACGATCAGTTGTTAACATTTTCAATGTTATCCTTAGCTCCTTCTCTATTGTTTCTTTGTATTCCTTGAAAGTACCGAAAGCTTGATCTTTCGTACTTAGGAAATACGCCCACATATATCTTGAGTAGTCATCTACTAACAAGAATATATATCTCTTTCCAGATGGTGTTGGTGGTGTTATTGGTCCACATAAATCTCCGTAAACTAAATCTAATGGTGATGTTGATCTAGTTTTTGCTTTCTTGGGAAATGGTGCTCTGCTTTGTTTACCAACTAAACAAACATCACAAATTTGTGTTGTATGTTTAATGGCAGGTATTCCATGAACTAACTCTCTTTGAGTCATAGATTTTAATGATTCAAAGTTGAGGTGTCCTAATCGTGCGTGCCATAACCAAGTGTTGTCACTTAAGTTTGCTAATAAGCAAACAGGTGTGCCTATCTTCAGACTTGCTTTGTATAGACGGTTTCTTTGTCTTGTGACTTTCAAGAAGATTTTGTTGTCCATGTCATAAAGTCGTAGTTCATCATCGTCCATTACAACTTTACAACCAATTTCGGTAAATTGTCCAAGGCTCAATAAGTTGTTTTTCAAGCTAGGAATGTAATAGACTTGGGATATGATTCTTTGTTTCTCGTCTTCACATTCTACTAGGATTGAACCTTTTCCTTTAATCTCTACATGAGATCCATCTCCGAATCTTACTTTTCCACTAACGTTCTCATCTAGTTCTTTAAAGTGTTCTCTTATTCCAGTCATATGGTTACTAGCTCCATTGTCTAAATACCATTGACTATCAACACTTGTCTCTTTATATCCTACATCTTCTTCGTGTAGCGAGACCTTTTGATCTTCTAGCTTTGTTACATGTGGGTCTTCTAATATTGCCATTAATAAGGTAGGTTCTAAGTCCTCCTCGACAAGATTAGATTGCATACTAGTGTTTGGTTTTGTATAACACTTAGATGCATAATGACCAGTCTTATTGCACTTGTAACATCTAACTTTGCTAAAGTCAATATTCTGTGTGTTGAAGTGATTGTGAGTGTTTTCTCCATCCTTCTTCTCGTGGTTATTTTTATCGTGGTTCTTCCATCCTTTACATTTTCCACGTCCACGTCCTCTAAAATTTTTCCCTCTATTGTCATGTCGTGTGAACATCAGTTTGTCTTGACTGTCCACTTGTTTTCCTTTCTTGAACTTAATCCTCTCTTCGTAGGTTTTAAGTCTTCCTATCGCCTCTTCTAATGTCATTTCACTTAGATCGGAATATTGTTCTATAGATGCGACTATTTGCAGATACCTTTCGGGTACAACATTTAGTAGTTTCCGTACTAAGTTTTCATCTTCTATTGTGTGTCCTAGACTAGCGGCTTTGTTTACGAGAGTTGTGAGTTTTGTGGTGAAAGTGTCGATTGTTTCATCTTCCTTCATATATAACATCTCAAATTCGGATTTGAGTGTTTGTAGTCTTGCTTGTTTAACTCTGTCTTCTCCAACGTGTCTAGTTTTCAAAGCATTCCAAATGTCTTTTGCGGTTTTGTGCTTTGTTATTTGAAGTAATTGTTCTTCGGGCAAGGCTTGGTAAAGGAAAGCAATAGCGGTTTTTTCCTTTTTCTTATCGGGTTGAGTCGTTTCGGTCGGCTCAATTGTTTCCCATAAACCATTCGCTTCGAGAATGATTTGCATTCGAATTGCCCATAATGAGTAATTCGCGGGCTTTAGGATTGGGCATTGAAATTGGGGTGTACTATTCGAAATGTTAGTACTGGGTTCCTTTTTACCACTGTCTTTCGTCATATCTTAAAATGACAAATAAATCTCCAATAAAGAATTTTAACACAAAGTGTTTTTTATTTAAAAAATTCTTTTTCTTAAAATGAGCTCTTAATGTTTTATCTTTCTCAAAATGGGTGTAAAACTTTTTTAGGTATAGTTTTAACAATTTTTAAACTATCCTCGGAGATTATAAAATTTAAACTGAATAACCTAAGGTTAATTACTCCTTACAAATTATTCCTAATCAGTATTCTAAGTAGTGTAAAAACTAGGTTAGATATACTATGCAAAATATGATAAGATTTTAATAATGTTTTAAAATAACTTATCAATCTAAAAACTGTATATATATCAAAATATATAATGTAAAATAAAGTGGTTTTGAAAAAACTTTGAAACCTGGAGGGGTTGATGGTCTAACCCGATGCCTTAACTAAAAATAAAATCCTTTGAGTAGCCCTTATCAGTACACGCGTTCACTTTATAACCCGTTTATCTCCCTTTTTGAGATAAAACTACGCGTCCTTTTTATTTCTTTGAGATACTGGTCTTTCAGTATTTCTCTCTCTCTCTTCAGAAGATAACTTGTGATCTTCTCTCTTTTTCTCCAATACAACCGACGGTTGACCGGCCTCTTTTTTATGATGGCTGTGGTTTTGACCGTCCTTTTACTGTCTCCGGTGTGGTGTTCTGTACGAGCACTTGTTATCCTCAATTTGAAATCTAGGGTTTCGGATTAATTGGGGGTTTTTTGATCCGTGAGAATTTTTACGATTGGAGTTTGCTAATGAATCAATTGGGGTTTTCAATTGTTCCTTCTGGGCTTGATTTCGTTTAAGAACAGGTGTGTTTGTTCTACTTCGAATCTTTACTTTTGTGCCCTAATTGATGACACTCGTATTAGTTTTTATTTTGAATCAAAAATTTTTAAACGACTGAATTCGTTTTCTGATCCTGTTTGGATTGGGTATTGAAACTGGTTTCGGAAAGATTTTTGCTTGTTTGATTTGTTGCCGGGTTGTGAGTAATCACCAAGTGATTATACCCCTGTTGCGACAAACGTTGAGACACAAAAATGACGTCGGGATTTGTGTTCTTAGCGATTTGCAAAAAAAATTTTATTTCGAAACTTGGTCTGTTTTTTATTCTGGAACTTGTACGAGTCTGGGTAAATGATGATTGTTGGTTGATAGACCAAACCGCTCTGATACCAATTGTTGGCCTTTATCACGGGATCTATGGTCTAAACGTTTCAATCACAATTGTACCAAATGAATGTTGTGAAAAGATTAAGTAAACTGTAAATGTGTTTATGCATTAATCAAATATGTCATCATCTGTTTACAAACAAATGTACTGTGTATATATACTGTAATGAAAGGGTACAATGAACCATTGTGTCGGTTCGTGATTTGGGATTATTGATAACGTATGTGGCGGTTATGCTTTCGTTGACTTTTCTTAAGGTTGACTTTTGTTGACCGGGTCATATGGGGTGTGATGGGTTAACTGTTGGGTCGATGGTGATTAACCCAATAGTTATGAGCTTTTGTAAACTACTTCAACCTTCAGCCCTCCTATATGCCTCCCTCTATGATTTAGTGCATCTCCGTCGCTGCCAATTCTTTGTTTTACTCGGACATGGGGTGCAGCGTATGTTTAACATAAACAAAAAGGGTCAAAAACTAACAATATAGCACATGATATCAAATTTTAGAAATAAGCTGCAAATCATAGATACAAAACATTTATAAACCCACGGTTTGTGATACTAATGCATACTAAGATCAACAGATGGAACCCCAAGATAAAAATCTGATTATGCTAGTCTAAATTTTTCATTTGATTCTGTATAGTAATATGGAAGCACAAATAAGAGGTATGTATTAGAGTAAAATTTCTTTTCATGAACGCCATCTGGTCCATCAATTATCATACAAAATGTAGCATTAAACATACCAATGGTGCCGGGTCTCTAACATCGATTTTAAAATAATACAGTTTAAAACTTTTTATACCTTGTTACTAACCTCATTAGAATGTGTCATTGCTGAGGTCTTGTGGCAGCGGGAAAACCTAGCCCTTGAACTGCACAATCCACATTCACATATACCACTGCCTTGGACCTCATATTTATAAGATTGTGGTCAACTCGTTAAGTAGAACCTAACTTAACCCACACCATAGATATGGCCCATGTTTCCATCCCGATCTTTCCGTAGTCGATCTATAAAGAAACAAAAATGTAGCATGTATAAAAAATTGGCCTCCATAATTGAAAATCATCTATCAAGACCAAAAATAATAAAATTTAATAATAAAATACATAAATGATTCAATGTAGCAAAACAAAGAAAATTGAAATATTTTTGTCCTAAAGCATTCATCCACATGGGCATTCTATAGGTCTTTTAGTGAAGATTTATCCAAAAAAATTAGAGCGTAGCTTTTATAAAAGATTAGAAGGTATAAAAAGAAATATTTGGTCATAAGGGTTGCGATTTTAACTGTTTACCAGTTGAATGAACTTGTAACTGAAAAAATTTGGCCTCGTAATTCTATAAACCAACAACAGTTGGGCGGTCTAACTGGGCAAAGATCTTGAGCACGTTTGGCACTTGATTATAGCAGCAATAGCAACAACACCAGTAGAAGTAGACGCTTATGTCATTCTACATAAAAAATATAAACTCTGTCAAAAGGAAAAGACCAGTATGAGTAACAATTTTTTTACTGAAAACATGTCTCACTTGATTTCTTGAATAAGCAATATTGCCCACCTGCAATGTTCTGTATCATTCTCCAATTTTATTAGATGATTTGAATCATAAATTGTGTTTGTACAGATGTTGGCATAACAGTACTCTCGTAACCTTTGTTGAGTTTTTTTCAGCGTGTCAATATACCTTTTGTAGCAATGAGGTGTGCGTGTTGAGCTCTCGTAACCTCTACAATCTCGACACATCGGGCAGCAACCAAGGTGTCAGCTGCGGCAACAGCCATGCCTGTTTTTTCCGCGTGTTTGTCTTTTCTGGATGCTGACGGGGCTCCTATGGCAGTTGCAGTAGTCGCTACAGCTGCTACTACACCATCTGGGATTATATTCTACAAAATAGACAATACTCTTTCAGTGATTATTTTCTATCGTTCCTAAACGGAATTTTGAAAACAAAAGTATGAAGAATCGCTAAATTTTCTAACATTCATGTATTCTGATTGTATTTCATTACATAATGCATAAAACCACATTTCTCACGTTATTTAAATACGTTTAATATCATAATAACAAAAGATACACATGGCTCTAACGCGACCGATATGACGTATAACCCGTCCCACCCATTTTTACACTTCTACACATGATGAGCATTTACCTCCATAAAAAAGTTGTCGTAAAGCTCATCAGGTTAAGTTTACTGATCAGCTGAGCTCTCTTAAAAAATGACTTTATCTTTATAAACAATAAGCACATAAGCAGGCTAATTAAGCTAATCCAAACACCCTAACCAAGTAAAATTGACTATGCACATAAAATTGATAACATTTTTATCTGCAATATTTTTGTGACCATAAAACTGATAGCATTTTCTACTTTATGCTTATCTGCTAGTTTTGTGGTTAAGCAATAAACTGATCCTTTAATTAATACCCCATCACCCCAGAATAAGCAAATAAGCAGAAGCATTTTGGAATACATATGTCTCCACAAATTAATACCCCATTATAAATTATAAAATTTTCAGAAAACCAATCCCAAACCCCCTAAACATTCCTAAGCTATAACAATCACAAAACAAAATCAAACCTTTTTTTTACTTCACCCTTCTTTGTAATCCATAAATCTCACTGAAAATATCTAAACATGCAATTAAACAAAAGCATGACAAATGTTCAATGCATTGATAAAGCATCCAATCGTAATTGTCTTTCAAACATAAGTAACTCCTCCATAAAACGCTTATCTACTTATTGCGTTTGGACATAAGCTTTTTGGACTTTTAAATAAACGGCTTATTTCACCAACAAATAAACTATCTAGTTAGATAATCGATCCCAAACACCCTCAAAACTGCTTGTTTGTCTTATCAACCACAAACACCTATGAACATGTTTTCTAAAATCTAGACCAAATACTAACATTTATGTGTCAAAATTGTAATAACCATCTAACCAAGTATTAGCATAATCAAACCACGTTAAGAACAATAGTTGCATACCTTCAAGACACATTTTCCTAGATACCTGAACCTCCATCTCTTAATTCAAGAGCTTAATAAATACCTACAAACAAAAATAAAAATTATAAATCAGCAATAACGCAAAACATCCAAGATCACAGTGATTGGTTAATCTTAAATACCTTTATTAGAAGGCCATAAAGCGATTGTATGTAACATAAAAAAATAATAATAATTAAAAAAAATAAAAACAAATACCGACTAACTGAATACCTTGTGTTTTTTTGCGGTTGCTGGTAATCAACTATTTCATATTTGAAGTTTATGTAAACATATAATCTCGCCATTGCTTCTAACTCAAAGGACCAGACTTGCTCAAAAGAAACCCTGCAACCGAATAGCGGTTGAGAGCGGTTGATGGCAGTTATTTAACCGCCAAGTAGTTATAGAAAACAGTTATGGAAAACGGTTGTAACCGCCAAAAACGGTTACTTCCTGAACCGGTATAACATTTGGGAAATACCCCTTCGTTTAGTATAAATACGTTGTAAATGATTCATTTATATGTTAGACGATTTTAGTTATTCAAAGATCCATATTGTTATTGTTTGCATTTTCATATCGACTCACTCAAATCACAGCGTAGGGACCAACATTTGGCATCAAGAGCCTTCTTACATCTCGTTACAAATACAATATTCATCATCCAGATTTCTTGTTAACAAGGCAACACTTACCAGCCCTTGTTTAGCGAGACAGAATTAAACCCAGAAATTGTTAACGAGATACATATACAAAAGCAGAAAACCTCAACGTTGGAAGAAGGAAACCAGAAACCAGAAAACACAGCGCTGGTCTTTGGTTCAGGAAGAAGAAAACAGAAACATTGTTTCTGAAAGAAGAATACTCGCTGAAAACCTTGTTTCAGGAGAAGGAGAAGAGAACGTTTTTTTTCAGAAGAAACGTTGTCACTTGAATAACTAGGACATAAGACAAGTCGTATACAACTCGTCTTTGTGTCGAAATTGCAAACGGAAAGGACACCGTTCCATTGTGGTGTCGGGGTTTTGTTGTGAAGCGTTATACGCAGCAGCAAAAAAGGAGTTACGTAACCAGAAGAAAAAGAGAAAGAAGCGCTTGAATACCTTGTATAGTAGACGGCATATACAAGAAGAGAAGAGAAAAAGACGTTGCTTGGAATTAGAAGAAAACACAACCGGTTTAGAAAACAATCAAGTATTGTTTTTGAGAGAAGAGACGCTAGCGATATAAGATTATTAACAAAGGACACAACTTGATCACTTGTGGGTTTTTGTTGAAAAATACCGAAAGGTATTTTGGGGTGAAGCACATTCGGTGTGGAACAAAGGTAAAGAGAAAGGTTGTGAGACGCGGCAAGCAAACGTAGAAGATTACCATTTGTTGGTAAAGAAGAAAGAACAAGTAAATTAACTTGTTTCTTTGAAAATACCGAAAGGTATTTTGGAAACTTTGTGTTCGGAAAATAGCCAAGACCAAGAGTTCGAAGGCAAATCATTATTACATCGATACACAAGAAAGGAGAAAAGACAACGTGGGGAAAGAAAGAACGTGGTTGGTATTATACTCAAGTACCGACACAAGTGGGAATACGACTGTGTTTAATACACAACAACGAGGTCACAAATTCAAACGTTGGATTTCTCTTATACTTTAAATAGTATAGATCGTTATTTTACATTACTAGGAAATCCCGAGAACTATATATTGATCCCGTACTAGTAGATTCCCGGAAACTATTTCTGTTCCCGTAATATTAAGTATATATCATACTTAGTTAGAAGCCCCATAGAAAGTGAAGATCATAAGCACCATCAATATGCCTGGTGAAGATGCAAGTGGCAGTAACACTGCACCAAAACCCATAACCCCTATGACATAGTATCAATGCCCAAAACTCAAAGCCACAAACTACACAGTTTGGACTATACAAATTAAGGTGATACTAGAAGCACAAGGCTTATGGGAAGCAATAGAACCTAAGGCTGATATACAAGTAGATGCTAAAAAGGATAAGGCAACAACTGCCTTCCTATATCAAGCATTGACCGAAGATGTGATCTTACAAGTAGCAAGTTGCAAAACAGCAAAGGAATTATGGGATTCATTAAGAAAGAGACACGTTGGAGAAGAGAAAGTGCAACAAGCACGGTTACAATCATTGATGATTGGATTTCAGACCCTTCAAATGAAGGAGGATGAAACGGTGGATGCATTTACAGCCAAACTGAACGGCTATGCCACAAAGGCAAAAGAATTAGGAAAACCTTTGGATGAATCACTTTTAGTTCGAAAACTATTAGATTCCACACCCGATAGATTCATTCAAATAGTAGCATCCATAGAACAGACAAGTGATCTTGATGACATTACGTTAGATGAGATCGCTGGAAAACTTAAGGCATTCGAGGAGAGAATAAAACTCCGAAAGGGAGGACAAGTAGAAAGCCAAGATAACCTACTATTCGCACAAGGCGAACACTCTAGAAATAAGAAACGATTTACCAAATTTAGGGGTAGATCAAACAATTCACGAGGTAATTGGCAGAATAAGGGAAAAAGAGATAACTCGAATGGAGGAAACTCACCTCACAATAAGAATAAAGGTGAGTGGGATAGAAAGAATTTGAAATGTTACAATTGCGGGAAACCCGGACATTTCATAAGAAATTGTAAAAGTCCACCAACAACTCAGGAACAATCAAACCTTATCTTAGAAGACGATGAACCATCATTATTAATGGCGATACAAGAAACTGAAGAAGTCTTGTTAAATGAAGAACAAGTACACCCCCGAAAATATGCTACATCAGACGCTAGCATATGGTATTTAGATAGTGGTGCAAGTAACCATATGACGGGCACCAAAGGCCATTTTAAAGATATTGACGAGAGCATCACTGGACGCGTTCGTTTTGGAGATGGATCGTATGTAGAGATAAAGGGTAGAGGTTCGATATTATTAGGATGTAGAAACTTGCAACAGAAAATGATTTCGGATGTTTACTACATACCAAACCTCAAGAGCAACATACTTAGTCTAGGACAACTTACTGAAATAGGTTGCAAGATCATCATGGATGGAAATTTACTGACTTTGTATGATAAGAATAAGAAGTTGTTGATGGAAGTAGAACTATCTAAGAATCGACTTTACAGTATTAGATTACATATAGTAGCACCTATATGTCTCTTAGCAAACGTAGACGACCAAGCATGGTTATGGCATGCTAGATTAGGTCACCTGAACTTTGATGCGATAGACAAGATGACAAGAAAAGGGTTAGTAAACGGAATACCCAGAATAAACCATGCAGGACAAATCTGTGATGCATGTTTATTAGGAAAACACATCAGAACACCTTTTCCAAACCAAGCTAAATTCAGATCAAAGAACCCATTGGACTTAGTATATGGAGATCTTTGTGGTCCCATAAGTCCAACAACACACTCTGGAAAGAAGCTCATCTTCTTATTAGTAGATGACTGCACACGTTTCATGTGGGCTTACTTTCTAACTTCGAAAGATCAAGCATTCAACACATTCAAGGAATTTAGGCAGCAGATTGAATCAAAGTTGAAGTTGAAAATTAAGATGCTAAGAACGGATAGAGGAGGTGAATTTACATCACATGAATTCACAAAATCGTGAAGGAGAATGGAATAGAAAGACAATTGACACACCATACTCACCGCATTGAATGGTGTAGTAGAGAGGAGAAATAGAACAGTGTTATCAACTACTAGGAGTATGATGAAAGCGATGAAGTTACCCTTAACTTATTGGCGGAAGGCCAGACGCAATTTACATACTCAACAGGGTACCTACGAAAGCCCTGATAGATAAAACACCATATGAAGCCCTCTACAAAAGGAAACCAAACCTAGAATACCTAAGAATATTCGGATGCACAGCTTATGCTAAGGTAACAATACCACACTTGAAGAAGCTAGATGATAGAAGCATTCCAATGATTTATTTAGGAGTTGAAGAAGGATCAAAAGCATGTAGGCTATATGATCCAGTAGGAAAGAAGAAACATGTTAGTAGGGATGTGAAGTTTATGGAAAAGAAACCGTGGAATTGGAACAACAATGAGGAGGATACAGACACAGACGATACGTTTTGGACTAGCTTTATGATAGATGGAGTTGACTATGATAATCCTACACCAGTCAACTTAGAAAACACAAATAACACGTATCAAGAACAAGAACCTATACCAGATCCACCCTCACCAATCACACCACCATCATACACTTACAACCCTAACTCAGAAGATGAAGAAAGAGCTACTATAAGTTCGTTCGAAAGCTCGGATCCTAGATTTGATCATAGACCTATACAAGGTTTAAAGAATATTACGGAAATTTACCAAACTGCACGTGAAGTAGAAGCACCTAGCTTATTTTTCA
Source organism: Chrysanthemum makinoi (assembly GCA_910596185.1). NCBI lineage: Eukaryota > Viridiplantae > Streptophyta > Magnoliopsida > Asterales > Asteraceae > Chrysanthemum > Chrysanthemum makinoi. The sequence continues at coordinate 344,904,810 of OU343224.1, read as the reverse complement.
CAGAAGAAGAACCCCGTAATTACAAGGAAGCATCAAAAGATGAAAAGTGGATTGAGGCCATGCAAATTGAATTAGATTCAATTAACAAAAACAACACATGGACCCTCACCACATTGCCCGAAAATCAGAAGGCAATAGGACTTAAGTGGGTTTATAAAACCAAGAGAGATGCACAAGGTAGGATCATAAAGTATAAAGCAAGATTAGTAGCAAAAGGTTATGTACAAGAACAAGGAATAGACTTCGATGAAGTGTTTGCACCAGTTGCTAGGATAGAGACAGTTCGATTAATATTAGCACTAGCAGCATATCATGGATGGCAAGTACACCACTTAGATGTAAAATCAGGATTTTTACATGGAGAATTGAAGGAAGAAGTCTATGTTACACAACCTGAAGGTTTCATTCAACAAGGAAACCTAGGAAAAGTCTACAAGCTAACTAAAGCATTGTATGGCTTAAGACAAGCACCTAGAGCTTGGAACGTGAAGCTTGACCAAACCTTGAAGTCCTTAGACTTTAAGAAATGTAATCTCGAACAAGCAATCTACACAAAGAGAAGCAAGACTTCTACACTTATCGTTGGAGTTTATGTAGATGATTTAATAATCACGGGCACTCCAAAGAAGGAAGTAGATTTGTTCAAATCCCAGATGGAAGATAAATTCGAAATGAGCGACTTAGGTTTGCTAGCATATTACCTTGGGATAGAAGTTACACAGACAGGAGGAGAAATTACGATCAAGCAAACAGGATACATTAACAAGATCTTAAAGGAGACAAGCATGACGGATAGTAATGATACGAAGACACCTATGGAACCCGGCACTAAGTTGGTCAAGGCGGAAGATGGAAACCCAGTTGACGCAACTTATTACCGAAGCCTAATTGGAAGTCTCAGATACTTACTACATACAAGACCAGATCTTAGTTACCCAGTCGGACTACTCAGCAGATTTATGCAAGACCCGAAGGATCATCACCGAAGGCGTGAAACAAGTAATCCGATACATCAAAGGCACGAAAGACCATGAAATAATATACAAGAAAGAAGGAGGCTGCAAGATTACAGGATACAGCGACAGTAGTTATGGAATCAATACAGATCAAGGAAAAGGCACTACTGGCATAGTATTTTACTTTGGAGAGTCACCCATTACTTGGTGTACTCAGAAACAACCAACAGTAGCACTCTCATCATGTGAATCAAAATTCATGGCAGCTACAGCAGCAACATGTCAAGCCTTATGGCTAAAAAGATTACTTGGTGAATTAACTGGATTAGAAGAAAAGAAGATAACGCTTAGAGTTGACAATATATCAGCTATACAACTCGTAAAGAACCCAGTTTTTCATGGAAGGAGCAAGCACATAGACATTCGCTATCATTTCATTCGTGAATGCGTAGAGAATGGTCATATCAAAGTGGAACACGTAAGTGGAGAACTACAAAGAGCAGACATCTTAACGAAAGCATTACCAAGACTCAAGTTCGTGACTATGCGACAAATGCTCGGAGTTCAAGACTTAGGACGAAGCAACGATCAAGATTAAGGAGGAGATTGTAAACATATAATCTCGCCATTGCTTCTAACTCAAAAGACCAGACTTGCTCAAAAGAAACCCTGCAACCGAATAGCGGTTGAGAGCGGTTGATGGCAGTTATTTAACCGCCAAGTAGTTATAGAAAACAGTTATGGAAAACGGTTGTAACCGCCAAAAACGGTTACTTCCTGAACCGGTATAACGTTTGGGAAATACCCCTTCGTTTAGTATAAATACGTTGTAAATGATTCATTTATATGTTAGACGATTTTAGTTATTCAAAGATCCATATTGTTATTGTTTGCATTTTCATATCGACTCACTCAAATCACAGCGTAGGGACCAACAGTTTATGCCAGCGTTCAGTTGATTCACGGTTGTTTCGATGTGTGGTGTCGTCGGCACAATTTTGGATTTTGATGACGAAATTCGTGTTGTGTTTTGTTGAAGGTTTTTAATTTGTTAGGTTTAATGATAATGGAGGAGAAGAGTTGGTGGATGTGGAATTTTCTAGCAGATAGGTTAAATTAACCAAGTACATATGTGTCAATTGGAGATTTGTTTTGTACAGGAAACGTATATACATTTCCGTATATCTAGTCACATATACGTAAACAGTAATTCTTGCAACACACTTTGGCCAATGGTATCTCGCCACACTTATGTTTTTGGTACTAAACTTTCTATAAACATGTAATAGGCCAATCATAAATTGACAACAACACATGTATACAACGCATTTCTATACCACCCAAAAATGCTTGTTAGTATATATTATAATGTGATTTCATTTTTTATTTTATTTATTTTTTAAAAAAATTTATTTTGTGGATGAAGATAATTGTATAATGAAAGTGATGATGCATCATGTTGATGCGTATAGCATATGCATGATTTTGAGAAATGTTAAATGATGAGAAAAAAAGGTCAACATGTACATAGTTATATGTATATGACGGTTTTACCCTCTAAATGCACGTACTACAAGTGTTTTAATCCAACATTTGGTTTTTACAACAAAATGGAAAGTTGAAGATGTGGCACATTTTGTCCCAAGACTCATTTACCGTTCAATGACGCGTTTTATATAATTTGTTTCGTATAAATCAATACATTTACTAATTCAGATATTTAATCAAACATATTAAATAGTTACAGGATTTAGATGACTTGATGTCCCGACTAAGACGTCCAAAGACTCTCAAGTCTTTGCAATTTGTCCTTATTGAATTATTTTTTCTTTCATTATTCTGATATTTTCTGGTCAAGGAGCAATGAATGTGCCCAAATAAAGCACCCATTTATAGCAATAGAATACACGACATATATAACGTGATGTAAACGCCAATCTAGAAATGCTTTTGTGTTAATTAACATTTTTAGAAAAGTATGTTTTCATATACATTCAATGGTTCTAGTTAAAGGCAAAAGAATAATCATTAAATTAACCAAATAACCATTACAGATACCTCTATGTGCAACGCTCGAAAATTTGTAAAGAACACCAGGACAACTTTATTTTTTCTACTGGTTCACATAGTCCCGCGTTCACAGTATAAGGATGCCTCTTTAGTTATCTTGTGAAAGTTTATCGATTACGAAGATCAAACTTTAAGTTAAGTCAATCAAGTTTAGCTTACTCAAAGTTCAAATATAGATGTTACATTGAAGAGTTCAGGATATACAGTAGGTATCTGTATGCAACTAAAAGACGAACATTAAGCGTGAAGCCTAATTAGAATCTTGGTTCATGGAGGGAGTAATTAATTGACTTCTTTTCTGTTGGCATTGAAAATAATCAAGAATTATATGTCTTTGAAAGTCGAAGGACCAATAGTGTAATGTAGATAGTTAATAACTGTATTTCCTGTAAAGTAGGAAGCGATGTATCGTTTCATAGATAACTCTTAGGAAAAGTCACATCGGTTCATAGTACCGATTGACAAACTATATATACCGATGAATGTAAACGTTTCTTTAGTGTGGAATATATTAATATCAGTGTGTTTATCAGAAAAGTTCCCACCCTCTGTTCTCATATCGAGTCACTGCACATTTCTTATGCATACTCTTATCAATATATTGTTCATCCAAGTAGCATGATTCGCGAACTAAGAAAACTTAATATGGCATCAGAGACCATGGTTTAAAGATCCTGGAAGAAGAAAAACTAAGAAACCTGTGGAAGAATGTTTGCGAGATCAATTGCAGTCAAGGAAGT
>OU343224.1:344795211-344900944 GCA_910596185.1 Chrysanthemum makinoi | reverse complement strand
TAATCAACCTTTTAATAGGATTCCCCGGCATCATCCAGCAGTAGGCTTTTCATCCATAAGAAGCTTTTCAAGCTCTCCAATTTTTTCAGCATTTATCAAATACCTTCCGCACATCATATAGCTATAAAGTTTATAATATGAACATGTGGAGATGTCGTATATCACACAACGCGGGGAAACGGCCACCCATGGTGTTAGTGGCAATTTTAATAATAAAGGGGACTTAAAAACCCCTACCAAAAACAAGTGAAGCATGAAATCACAATACTACATACCAAACATTAATAAGTAGACACAAAAAATAAAACATAAAAACATATATATACCAACATCTGCTGCAGCGCAACCGCCAGCCATTTTGCTATGAACACCACCACCTTTACTTGTCGCCCAATCTTTCAAGACATCATGCAACTGGAAAAAAGCAAGTCTCCCACGGCGGTTAAGAAGTAAAGCGCTACAAACAATCCAAAATCCAGTAGCAAACCCACTAGCACCACCAATATAAAACCATCTTTCTATCCCTTCCTCGTCCCCTTGACTCTTACCAACAGTGTGTGGTGCTTCTAATTCTTCATCTAAAGTAAAAGTAAAGTAAAGTAACGCCCAATGCCGTCTTCCACGGGTTATGGGTACCCAATACGCGTTCGGTGTATAGGGAGTTAAGATGTAGACGGCGCACCCCTACCTAGGGTAGAGAGGCTTCCCGGTTCTACCAAAGGTAGAAAGGACCTCCGGCCTTTTGTAGGGAGTGAGGATCGAGACCCTGACCCTCGGTTGAGAGGCAAGGGGTTTTCCAACCCCGATCAACCCTACTGGCTTCCTAATTCTTCATCTCCGGGGCATTTTTTTGGGGGACTTCCATAGCCCGCATTTCCGGTGTACCTTGAAGGGTCAAAGGTTTGGAGTTGAGTGCCGATGGAATCCTCCCAGGACAAATTATTATGAGACACGTCAAGAGAATTTAAAAATTCGTGAGACATGCTTAAAGGCAACCCTCCGGAGAGATTGTTTTGGATAAATCCAAGTTTGAAGTTCTTTCATTTGTCCAATGTCTTCGAATCTCTCCAAGTAAAGTGTTGTGTGACAAGTTTAGTACTACTAATCCTATGCATCGGTAACTTCATATGGGATTTGTCCTACGAGACTGTTGCTTGATAAATCAATGCTCTTCACGAATCCCATATTGCTACTAAACTCATTTATCTTCCCTTGCCATTCGATCATCGGGCGATCAATATAGCTATTATTAACATCATCAATGGAGTAGTTTGTGCGGGTATTATGATCATAAGTTATGCTATAAGCACGGGACTAAGATAATGATGTACATTTCGGTCCAAAAGCAATCCTTTTTGAAGCATGGAAGTAAGATTATTCACACATGATGGGATTGTTCCATGGAGATTGTTAAATGACAAGTCTAAGATTTGAAGACTTACTAATTGACATATTTGAGAAGGGATGGTTCCGAAAAAGTAGTTTGATTTTAGGCTAGGGCATACAACTTGACAAATTTTTCCCAATCCAAACAGGAATATTACCATATAATTTGTTGGCCCCCAAGTCCAGAAGGCTTAACTTGGTGCAATTCTTCAAAAAAAGGGAATTCTCACGAAGCTATTGTTGTATAAACATAACGTCTCAAATTGACTCAAACGTCCTACATAAGGAGGTATACTTCCTGATAGAGTATTGTGTCCTAGATTAAGAACTTTTAGATATGTCAAATTCCGAATACAATCCGGAAGTTTCCCGGTCAATGAGTTACGTGAGATATCAAGAAATTCAAAATTTTCATAGATTCCGCACAAGAAAGAGATTCCTCCATGCAATTTGTTTACGACGGATCTAAAAACTTATCGTGCTGGAAAAGCGGTATTGGACCATAAAAGCAGTTGAAACTTAAATCTATAAAATCAAGGTTGTTATTTGATAATGATTTTGGTAATTTCCCGCTGATGTTGTTGAAAGAGAGATCCAAATAGCTCAGTGAAGACTCCCTACGGTTATTGTATTCGATTACTCTGTAAGCGTAATGCGAAATGCTGTTGGAAAGATCAAGATGGGTGAGATTTTTAGTTTTTGTATCCATTTGGAAATGAGGCCCTAGCTTGGAACGAAATCTATATAATATATACTCTGAGAAAGGTTTGACACGTCTCCATTAAAAAGAGTTTCTACAAATGAGTTGCATGAAAGATCTATATACCCAAGATTTGATTTCCAATGTTTTCGTGAGATAGCACCTCTCTATAGAATCGGAAGACGTGCATGCAAAATTTCGAAGTTGCTGGGGAGTTGCCGCTTCTCACTTATGGTTCCATCTAACTTATTAGAAGACATGTTCGCGAGAGAGGGATGAAAAGTGTTGATCTCATCGCATTAATGATCCAGTTGAATTGGCTATTTGAAGCATCCAAATAGTTTAACGAGTAGCCGATGTGCATCCGCACAAGATGTTCGTGAACTGAAAGTTTATCATCAAACTTGTTGCCGAGATAGTAAGATATCAAGCTTATTACCACCAATCACATCCAACAAATACATGGATGAGTTGAGATTGTTGTTATTGAGATAAAGGCGGGATATGATAGATTAAAGGCGATGACAGATGAAGAATATGGATGCATGACTTTTGAGAGGTCACATCTAATTAAACTTAATTGCCATAGGTTTTGGAGACCTATAATTACATTGACAAGTTATTTACTTTGGTCAAAGAAATTCCATCCATATAAAGGTGTCTCAAATAAGATAAAGAAGACAACCAATCTAAGTTTTCAACTGTACAACTTCCGATTGAATATAGGTAAAGTGTTTCCAAATTGGTGAGGTTTCCAAATTCTGTAGGAATGGTTCCATAGAAAGAGTTGTTAGAAAGGGAGAGGATGGTCAATTTGGTCAAAGAACCAATGGACTTGGGAATGGTTCCAGTAAATTGATTCTCACCAAGGTCAAGAAGAGTTATTTGAGTCAAGGAACCAATTGACATAGGAATGGTTCCACTGAAATTATTCCCCTCAAGGTCAAGATCAGTTAATTGGGTCATGTTACCAATGGACTCGGGAATGGTGCCAGTAAACTGATTGCCACCAAGGCCAAGATAAGTTAAATAAGTCATGTTACCAATGAACTCAAGAATGTCTCCATGAATATAATTTAAAGAAAGGTCGAGATAGTTCAAGTAGGTTAAGTTAAGCAACGAAAGGCTAATCTCACCTTCAAGACCATTGTCAAACAATACAAGCTCTATGACATGACTGTTGGAATTATATAACATGACTAATCATAAATATAAACAATAAACATCAAAGTAAGTGCGGAAGCGTATAGGAACATATAATGAATAATTAATTAACATAAACATAAAGTATGCGTACCTTTCTTGATTCTAGCCAAACAAGAATCAAATCCACAAACTAGCAATAAGGATGAACCCTAATTAGGGTTTATAGGATTATAAGAATTACCCCTTACCGCTTTGTAATTCAATCCAAGATACAATCAATAGTGTGATTGTACCACGCTCTGTACACACGTATTATAACAAATTAAAGTAATGCTAGTTTTAATTAAACAAAATAACTTTGATTTGGAAAAGACATGGATCGACACCCATAAGGGTTGTATCGATCGTGATTATGCAAAACACACACAAAACTATTTAGGTTTTAGCATAATGAGTACAAGAGATAAATTACAAACACCCTTGGTTTTGTATTTATACCCAAAGTAACTTGGTGAACAAGTTGGCTATGGATTGGTTTATGGAAACCATATGGACGATCGGCCTAAGACTCCCACAAGGGATTCTAGAACCTTCTCGATCTCCAATTTCATCTTTAGTCCTTCCCAATTATATTTAACGACCGTTAGTCCATTACAACTAATTACTTAACGTCCGTTATAGTTATTTCGTTTAATTAATAAATAAATATAATTATTACATTTATTTATTAACTTTAATTCTCATACGTAAAGTGTGCAATCCCGTGGTCTCAAGTTCGATCCTAACACACATCTATTAATTTATTGTCCATAAAACCAACAACTCCCACTTGAACATATCTTAATAGAGTGATCACATCGGTTAGCGCCTAGCAACACTTCGATGCCTCTAGTACAACTCGAGCAAGGCTCCTGGAAAACCTTTTAATGATTTCTCATTATTATTATCCTTTTGTTTCTAATACCATGTTAAATAAAGATATGGAATTAAGTCATTCTTTATTCAACCATTCTGCTCGTTATTAGTGATTGAACAAGATTACCAAATCTTCTCAACATATCAGGGAGAACTTTGGGCATGGCCATGCAAACATCTTGTCAACCCTAGGCCCAAAGAAGTATAAACTCCAAAATAAATCTGAAGGAACAAATTCTATCTTGACTACGAGAATAACCCACAAACTTTGCAACACTTGAGGAAACAACCCTTATGACTACCGGCCATTATAGCGTTAAGTTGTTCCATAGAAATGCACTACATTCATGACACTTATCTGGTATCTCAAGTCCGAGGATAACTATTCATAATTTACTTATAACAATATCCACAAAGTAAATTATGTAGTTGGGATAAGTCCTATATTCAATTTATTGAATATCATCGGAAATTGGTATGCATTCTCATCAATATACTTTCAAGTATATTCTACCATATCTCTCAGATTTGTCTTAATTTAATGATACTCCCATATCATTAATTGACAACGGACGATTTAGAATAAATAAATTTATTCACGGATTAAACATGCAAATATAGGATACAATATATTATAAAATCAAACATACCAAGTACTTGATTTATTATAACAATTGTTTAACATCCCTTATCCAAATACCAAATAGATCAATGCATGAAAATTCTAGTTGATGAATTATGCCTCAAGTAACGACAATCATACTTGTTGACAATGCATAAATCAACCAACTTGATCTATAGTAATTTTGAGAATACTTATTTCAAGAATTCAATTAATGAAGTCCTTGTATGTGTGCATTCAACAATCCACATAATAATTCATAAAGTGTGTGACATCCTCTTTCATCAATTTATGACAATTTAAACTTTCAAACATTTTAAAGTTTAAAGTATTCTTATTCTTTTAATGTATAATGCAACTGTGCTCTCATTAGCATAACTAGTTCATATGGCTATTAACAATGATGAAATCCTACCATGACTAGTATTGAGTGTCATCTCAATTAAACCAGCATCATTGTATACAAACAACAATGTGCTCATTAAAACTCCGTAAACTTTAATATCTTATTGTGTAATGTTTGATGCTTTCCTAACTTTCAAGTTTAAAGTTGATGACAATTTGCACAACATTTGACATATTGTTCATCCATAGAATCTAGGAGCAATTCCAGTCTGAGGATGTAATTCTATTAGAATATTCATTACACAAGTTATCTAATAACTTTTAGTTAGATATCAATGTTGTCAAATCACTTCTTATTTAAGAATGATACAACAATTTTAATACACAACATGATGTACATGATGAATCTACGGTCAAACTTAGACTTCATTCATGTTTTATCTTGTCAAAAGATATTTATCCATTTCCCAAATGATATATCATGTTTAATTAGAATCATTTATTTTATCGCACATGTTTATTAATAACAAATATATATTCCAAGGTTATATGTTTTAATTCTTAAATCTTACAAGTGAAGTTTCATTCCAATCTAATACTTAACATTTAGCTTACAAGGAATGTTACTTCCTATATGTTATACAACATATAAGATTTAAAACCTTAACATAATACTCCCACTAGCTTTCAGAAATACTTAAAATTTATCTTATTTCAATTATAAATCGAAACTAGGATTTAATAATTAAACATAAGAATAATTTCATAGATGCATGCTTTTATCCATTCATGAATTATTGCACTTTGTACACTTCCAAAGATTATATGAATTCAAAAAACCTTTCAATTACTTACCGCCCTCTCGCCAAGTAATTTCTCAAGAAAGAGTTTTGATATTCCATTGTCATATTTCATATTAATGAAAACAATTATGACAATTATCATCTTTATATATTTAATGTGTCTAGGAAAGAATATTCAATCACAATTAATTGCTTAAGTATGATTAATAATCTTGTCATAAAACAAGCATTAAATATGTGTACAATATTGTCCATATGATTTCTACATAGAAATTCAAACCACTAGGGTTTTTCATCTCTTTGAAGAAACTCATTTCCATTCTCAAGTCTAACTATTAAGATAAACCAAATTTCCAAAATTGATTATCTTTATGGATAGCATCTTTAACATTCATAGTATGAGTAATTTACCCAATTCAATATTCGGTAATCCATCATAATGATTATATCGTTTACTATAATCCTCAGAACTCATATTCTTCTCGGCATATAAGTCAAATATCTGAGATATCCTTGCAGATCTATGAATGAAAATTCCATCATCATGAGGTCTATCATATACATGTCTAGCCTCATCATGATATTTACTAGTGTGTTTTAGAAGATTATGTATCTTGTAATTTCATCTTTCAAAATAAAAAAAACTCCCACTTGCCTTTTGTAATATATAGACTATCTATATATACTTATCAATTAGAGCAAAACTACATTGTTCTCTTTTTGGGACAGTACAAATACACATTGATAATTCCAGACTTTACTTTGTTAATAACCTATTCATAAGTAGTTTAACAAATTCAGAATCATCAATTTTAAAACTTAATGTGATTCATCACATTCCATAATGAAATGGTGTTTTATTAATCTTCTAGGTTGGAGTTTATTTGAGTATATTCAATCCATACTCAAATTTCTAACCTTGTTACTTTTTAAGAAAGAAGTTATGGTTATCTTGAATCAAACAAATCAAATATACTTTGATTCTCCTAACTGAACATACCATCAACTTGTGGTATTCATTAGAATTAATATTGTAAGACAATTTAACAATATATAAGATAAACATATTCCTTTTGGCTTACCTATTTACCAACTAAGTCAACTTAATGGTATAATAGACTTTCCGAGCCAATTACATGCTTTATAACACAAGTACTTTTTGACCAAGTCACTTCATATCTATGTCTCATCAAGGAACATAAACTGTTATAATCCCATTATACGTTATAAATCATTGATCACCTCAATGACTTCTTGTATATGTCTTAATTAAAAACATAACAAGTTAACGTCTTACTTTATTATATGTCTTAAAAGACTTTATGTTTATGTCTTTACCATGAATCATAAACATGTTTAACTAAAGTAATTATGAACACAACTCTTGGTTTCAATTAAAATTTCAAGTTAATTTATTTTACTTCACAATAATGTAGGACTACATTATTTTTCATTTATGTCATTCCAAAATACATAAATAAACAAATTGAAGTAGTATTAGATTACTTCATTTATTTATGTCATTCTAATAATACATAAATATTTAATTTGAAGTAGTCTTATATCTATCATTTTGACACATATTCTAAATACTTGTCTAATTAAGAAACCCAAAATATGTCCATGCAAAGTCTGACTTCACATAGAGATTTACTTTGTTGTTACAATCTCGCCAAGTTCTCACATGACGTAAATTGCAACACCAAGTATTTTAAAATTAGATATGTACAAATTATATTAGAATGTTAGTCTTTTACCTTGCAGTCAAGAGAATCCTTTAAATCATATACCTATATGTTGTACCTTGCACACAATATAGATTTCTCCCACTGGTGCATGGAACAACATCATGTAGCATATAAACAACACGACATATGTTTGTTTATGTGACTAATATGATTGTGTCATTGATATTAGCATAACTAGTAGATGTAGAACCACTTCCTTGTCTAATAAGGAAACGCACATGACTATCCTTGAAAACATAAGTGTCTACAAGTGGAAAGTAATTATCTTAAGACATTCTAGATAATATCGGGTTACTACCAAGATGAAAAAGCTTGTAACTCCCACTGAATAAGAGATCATTACATTAATTCCTTATTCAGTAATAAGAACACAACACTCCCACTGGATTTGACAACATTGCTCGTGTTTCATTAACCAATGAAAGAAAATAGTGTTCTATTTACTTCCCTACACTTTTGAGAAAGTCCATAAATAACAATTACTTATGTACTTAAAAGAATGTATTCTACTATGTATATGATGAATTTATCCATCAATACTATTAACTTGAAAAATTGGGCATGCAATTTCTTTCTTAATAGTTCTACTATTCCAACAATTGTAAGTAGTACTTTTAAATAGTCAAAACAAAACAACTAGATAAAATATGCTAGTTTGTCTTTTACCAATTATACAGTAATTAGTCTAGCTTCTAATTTAATAACTCAGAACATATGCAATTTTCTTAACTATTAAAATTTGCTTACGAGTTATGTATTTAGAATTTAGACAATTCTAATTGTCCTATCATACCTTTCTTCATTCATGAAAAGGAATAGGATTGAATCTCACTCTTTCTTATGAAAAGAGGACTAGGTTTATCCTTTTAGCAAAGTTGACTCTACCAAAACCCTTACAGTGTAGATCAATTTACCATATGGAATAACCTTACGCTTACGGTTTAATGTTGCATTAATACATTTAAAGAATTAGCAAAATTCAATTTTAGTATTTTCGATAATTAAACTTTTCAAGAAAATAAAATACCCAAGGTAATATTCATATAACCATAGAATTTTCTCGAAAACTAGGATCCAAATTATCGTAGTTCCATTACATCACGTTGATCCGCTAGTAACGAAAGCACATAATAAGGTAATCAGTCGAACAATAATTGGCAAACAATTTCCAATTCCTAGATCATTATGGGATTTATATTTTCCAACGCTATTGCAAATATAAACATGTTTCATCCCATCTTATGCCATTGAGTCCAAGTCTCACTTCCTACTCAACTTAAGTGTCTAACTTAAAGAACTGCAAATATGTCCATGTAAGGTCTCACTTTACATAGAGATTTACCTCCTCTCTATCACAATCTAGCCAAGTACTCTCATGACATAAATTGCAACTTCAAGTGTTCCTTTTAATTAGATGGCATATAACTTAATTTAAAAGGGTAGTAGTTTTGATTTTATGTGGTCAAATCAAAGATGTACAAAGATGTCATGCATTCATCTTGTAGCATAATTTTAATAAAAACTTTTATTATCAATTCATAAAGATCAAATTATCAAAGTTTTGATTGAGGTATTGGGTTCACCAATCAAGGAATTTAGCTTTAATTATCGTCCATTATACCGTACTTTTGCATAAGTGTAAACACTTAGTGTTTCGGTAATTATCACAATGGTGGCATGGAATTAAAACTAATTCGCCTTTAAGATGAGTTTGTACATTCTATGGCTTACTAAGTAGCTCCATTTGAACTTACAGGGGGCAGGACCGTAAGCGCAAAAGCATAACCTTAGACATCCTTTCAGGTGATCGTACAACTTTTTATTAACCCCTTTATAGTTCGTTCTAATGGGTGAGCCGTTCAACCATAGTATCAAAATCATCAATCAATTAAACTATTGAAAACTTAACTCTTCTAAAACAAATCAAATTTCACCATTGTTTAGTCCGTATTATTTTTCTATTCAAAATTACCCTTGCTTAAAACTGCCTAACATAATAAACAAACAAGTAATAATAAATAAAAATAAACAACTAAAAACAATGCACATAATAAACAATTTATATGCAAAACAAGTAGCCACATACAACTTATTCGATAAAACCCTATTAATAATCAATATCTAGGTTAAATTAATGTATATATTAATTAGGGCTTTCACTCTCTCAATTGAGAGTGAGCCACATACATCGACGAATCGACATGAAAACCATAATTAATGATATACCAAATTGCACATAATTGATTCATTAATGTATATAATTGAGTTTTCCCCAATTCAAGATTTATCATAAATATACATGTGTATAAAACTTAACAATTAATTTTCACATAACCAATCTTAACAATTAAATATTCAAGCAACCATCCATGACGAACAAACATGTATCATCATGGATATAACATAACAATTATTCACGTTGTCACAAGATGCATACAATTCCATGTCACATAACACTTTATTCATGAATTTATCACGAACAAAATATATATTAAATCTAGGTTTCGATATAGATAACATAACAATTAATATAAACCCTAAAAAAATTTTAAGGAAATCGATTAAAAAATTTTAGGTTTCCACCCATAAAAAAATTTCATCCATAAAAGATTTTAAACCAAATTAGGGCAAAAGCCCTAACCCTAAAATTAGGGTTTACATAATTATAACCAAAACCCTAGAATAATCATATCTAACAACATACTATATTTGTTATTTTACGCTAGTAATTAATTACTCATTAAAACCAATGACACGTGATGCCACTGTTGGAATTATATAACATGACTAATCATAAATATAAACAATAAACATCAAAGTAAGTGCGAAAGCGTATAGGAACATATAATGAATAATTAATTAACATAAACATAAAGTATATGCCTTTCTTGATTCTAGCAGAACAAGAATCAAATCCACAAACTAGCAATTAGGATGAACCCTAATTAGGGTTTATAGGATTATAAGAATTACCCCTTACCGCTTTGTAATTCAATCCAAGATACAATCAATAGTGTGATTGTACCACGTTCTTGTACACACGTACTATAACAAATTAAAGTAATGCTAGTTTTAATTAAACAAAATAACTTTGATTTGGAAAAGACATGGATCGACACCCATAAGGGTTGTACGATCAGATTATGCAAAAAACACACACAAAACTATTTAGGTTTTAGCATAATGAGTACAAGAGATAAATTACAAACACCCTTGGTTTTGTATTTATACCCAAAGTAACTTGGTGACCAAGTTAGCTAAGGATTGGTTTATGGAAACCATATGGACGATCGGCCTAAGACTCCCACAAGGGATTCTAGAACCTTCTCGATCTCCAATTTCATCTTTAGTCCTTCCCAATTATATTTAACGACCGTTAGTCCATTACAACTAATTACTTAACGTCCGTTATAATTATTTCGTTTAATTAATAAATAAATATAATTATTACATTTATTTATTAACTTTAATTCTCATACGTAAAGTGTGCAATCCCGTGGTCTCAAGTTCGATCCTAACACACATCTATTAATTTATTGTCCATAAAACCAACAATGACCTGTTTGGGTGTCACACGTGACTCCATACCATTGACAACAATCATCTTCTTCGTCAGGCGTCCACGTAGAGAGCCGTTCATTTGGGTCTAGAAGGGGAGCTTTGAAATCAAGAAGAGCTTGCTTTTCCTTATCGATGCACGTATTAGCAGCTCCTCCTACTGCTGCTACGAGTTGGTGGCCAAGGGAAGTGGCTGTCGTGGTATCAAACCCGAGCAAGACAAGTGACAAAATAAACAAAACATGAGTATGCATAAAACAAAAGTAAATATTTTTTCTCATTATCTTTGTTGTATCAAAATGTGTTGATGTTTTTTTGCTTGATATATCATATCTATGCAGCTTTATATAGACTTCGAAAATAAAGAACTGACCAACACTTGTAATATAATAAAGATCATAGAATAAACTTGTAGTCCCACATTAGACGACAAAAGACTAAAGTCTTCGTAATTTGTAGTTACTCCAAAGAAATTATTGTGTGATATGATGTTAATTTAAATCCAAAGAAATATGGACCCAATAAATCTGGCTAATGGAAAATACAAAATTGACCCAAAAAGTTTAAATTGGTTAATTATTTAGAAATTTTAGATCATTTAGGTTTTTGATAAAAATAAATGGGGACGAGTGGGCCTTTTAAACTTGTTCTAATTAAAAGGATATCCGACTGAGTGATTGGAATGGGTTGCATAAATCTAAACCAAATAAGAGATTACGTCATAGAAAGTGTGAAATGCCTAAATCTTCAGTCCCTGCAACATTTTGATGAAATGCCTCACCCAAATTTTAGCAACATTAAGTTTACAAGTTTTCCTTTTATAAAAAGCATGTGATTTCAGGAATAACCTACATAGGTAAGTTAATTGGTCATTTAAGCCAATATAAGTTGCTTAGATTCAAGATACATGATTATGTTTTTGTGTGTTGCTGTGGACATGGTTTAGGTTTGCATACAAGTTATTAAGTTCATTTTGTTTGGCCTAAAATTTGGACCGGCCATGTTCTTACTTACTCAGCTTGGCCCATATTATATATTCGATAACAAACAATACATGCTTTAATTAGCTCAATTAAATCATTGAACAACTATTTTATACTTTAGTTTAAATACATGATGATGATCTAATTATATTATTTTCATTGCAATACTTAGGTGAAAAAACATACTGGAACACTCTTTGCATAAAGCTACTTCAAAGTCTTGTATTTTAGATAATAATCAATAGAAACTGATTGATGTGATATGCGTAGTCAATTTAAAGTAGATGGTCCAAATTTGTGTTTTTTATTTTTTTGTTGTTCAAAATTTCAAAAAATAAGATTGTCATGTTTTGTAGAAAATGATGAAAAAATAAAGTTAACAATCTCAAATTAGACTTGAAAAGTCTTTAAAACTTGAAGTTATCAAACATCTTTTCTATCTTGTGATACCTTTCACCCTTCAATACGTGTGATATAAATCAAAAGCAAGTTGATGGGTCCAAATGCTAAACCAAAACCAATCCTAAAAGCTAAGAGCTCATTTGTTATACGGGGATCACTCTAAAATTAGGGTTTTGACATTTAAAACATGTTTGGTCATAAAATTTGGATTCAATATTGGGGCTCAACCCCAATGGTCCCACACATTTCCACAAAATATAGGTTATCCTTGTTTTGATTTTTGTTTGAGCCACATCACAGTTTCTTCTCTATTTCATTGGGTCTCATCATATAAAAATTGTATATATTAAATTATAAAAAAATTAGTATTTTTTTAATTTAATATATATATTTTATATTTTTTAAATTTCTTTCTCTCTCTTAAATCAAATCAAAAACCAAATTCTAATCCAAATCCAAATCATAATACTAAACCAATCTAAAAACCAAACGTGCCCTAAGTAATCTTGAAAAATCAAAACAAAACATAATTAGTACTTGAGCAAGCGCCCAAAAACTCACAAAAAGGAAAAAAGTACAAGTCGAGTTAAATTCAATCATGATCGAACACCTGTTCAAAATTTTGGACAACAACAACAATACGCAATTTCGCCGAAACGAGAGGCGATGCAGGTTGTGGTTGATCACAACCTTAGCCCTGGACTTTCACTTACAACTTGATCTTAGGAATGCACTCTTTTAGTCTCTTCAATTACAACTTTACTCTATTCAATCACTATTTTACTAGACGTTCAAGTTAAAAATTAGAATGTAAATATAGATTTCTAACACAAATCACATAATATAACGAAGAATTCTATAGAAAAAACTTTGTGGTTTTCATTAATCCGGTTTGGTATCAATTTATTCATTCACTAATTCAAATATTTCATCAAACATTTGATGAGCATAAATTTTTTCGTTAAACTAGAGGTCATGTCCACAATGATTTAATATCAATATGAGTTTATTTTGTTGTGCCATAACTCTAAACAAGAATAAGCAGTTCAAAATAACATAAAGACTTGATATAAGTTCAAAATTGCATAACATGATGGGTTTAGTGTATCGATATGCATGACATACTAAGTTAATTACTACAATGCATAACCAACTTTTTTATTTTGTCTCAAAATACATAATATGATTGGTTCATTCAGGTCACCGATGATATGGCGCTTATGTGGCGTCCAAGTGTATATCTCTTGTGCTAACTTGGTCGACTTCTTGAACAAAATTTCGACCAACACCACTTTTTCCGACAATTTAAATGTTTTTTCTTCCCTATTTTAAAATCAATAACCATCATCATAGAACTAATTAATGATTAGTATACCTAAGCAACAAAATATTCAGTGTGAAACTCAAAAGGCCCATTAACCATGCTAAATAACGTTAAAATGTAACGGTTAATTTGTAAATTGCAAAGAATAGTCAAAACCAGGTCTTCACGCTCACACAATCAGACCATTTTCTAACTCCAAAAACTGGCTTTCCCATTCACACAATACCACCGCCATTTTAACCTTCATTCACAAAAACACATTTTCATCACAATTTACTGATTTGGGGCTGCGAAAACACAAACCGTGTAATCATAAACTCTAAAACGCTGAATTAATGTACTTTGTTTCATTATATAGTTGTTTAACTCTCCTTGATAATTCAATCAACTTTAATCTATTACAATAGTGTCTAAAATAGAACAGCAAGTGCATGCTTTTGCATGGTAGTTCAGAGTGAACCTTGACAATGATACCTTAAGTGTACTCTTTGAAAACAAGATCAAATTCCCCATATCATTTGATACGAACCTATCATATACTAGGCTCATATCAGTTCATAAGTCCAAGTGTAGTACTCACTCAAAAAGTTAGCTTGTAAAAGGAGGGGACAACTAGACTTTATAAACCACCAACCAATTACATACTTGGCTGATATGAGATCGTAACAAAACCTTACGCTTTGGAGAACCAACATCCACATTGGTCACGATTGACATGCTTCATTTTTCGGGTCTAAGCAACCAATCCATAGGCCACCACTCCGAGTGTTGGAACCTCGAAAGGTCGGGTTGGCATAGGCCACCACTCCGAGTATTGTAACCTCGAAAGGTAGGGGTAGCTCTAATACCAATAGATACAAACCTATCCCATACTAGCGTCGTATTGTTCATAAGTCCGAGTGCATAATTCACTGAAAAAAAGCTAGCTTGTAAGAGAAGAGGACACATAGACTTAATAAACCACCAATCAATTCCATACTTGGCCAATGTGGGATCGTAACATCATCTTTCACTATGTATTATGAAACTTGTTATCATAGTGGTTGCTGTTACGTCCCGTGCCTCATTTGACTAAAAATTTAAAACTTTTTATGCAGAAACGCTTTGACTATAATGGACACACTTTAACACATATATAAAAGACATAAATCCATAACATTTTAACCATTTTAGAATGCTTACAAGAACATATACTCGAAAATCTTTAAAACGTTTCATACAAAATTACACAATTGACAACACTTATGATATGATAGAGAAATATGTCGTATTGCCCCGGGGGAATTGTCACACCCCCAAATTACCTTATTTGCAGCGGAATGGAATTCCTGGGGATTGACTGTCATAGCATCACAATCACAGTTATATTGAACGACCTAAAGTGTCGTTTTGAAAATATCGTTTGATTCAGTAAAATAATCAGAGTTTACAAAACATAGGTCCCAAAAGATTTCCAAGATACCAAAATAAGTTTGTTACAATCAAACGATAGTTAAGTGCAAAAATGTAGGTGAGACGCTGACGACACCAGCGACTCTATGATAAGTCCACATGCATGCCATGAAGTGAATGCCTTAGATACCGAGATAAAACATGCTAAAAGTGTCAACACAATGGTTGAGTGAGTTCATAGAGTTTGGTTAACAAGTAAAGCTTTTAAAGAGCGCTCATGCAACAAAGACAAAGTTTTGGTCATTTAGAATAGTCCACAAAAGCAAAGGCATTGCAAATCCACTCGGGCCCAAGTTCACCCTACAAAACTTGCAACCTATGTGTTCACAACCCACTGCCAAAATATGTCTAGTTTATGTTCAAGCACACGAGGTTGAATGAGTTCTCAAAGCAAAGGCATTGTAAATCCACTCGTTCCCAAGTTCGCCCATACAAAACTCGCAACCTGTGTGCTCACAACCCATTGCACAAAATATAGTGTGTCTAATAGTCGAGTATAAGTGGTCATAATAATTCACAATATTGCACTACGATATAATAATCTTGGATGCTCCAAACATGGGAGACTTTGCACCGCTCCAACAAGGGAGACTTTGTAATGATGCTTCTGATGAAACCAAATTATGCTGGGTGCCACTACCCAAAGTTATACTTGCCCTTCCCAAAGATACACTGGGTGCCTCTTCCCAAAGATATACTGGGTGCCTCTTCCCAAAGATATACCGGGTGCCTCTTCCCAAAGATATACTCCAACATAGGAGACTTTATAGTGATGCTCGAACAAAGGAGACTTTATAGTGATGCTCGAACATAGGAGACTTTATAGTGATGTTCAACAAAGGAGACTTTATAGTGATGTCTCAACATAGGAGACTTTTATAGTGATGTCTCAACATAGGGACTTTATAGTGATGTCTCAACATAGGAGACTTTATGTCAAGGTCATAACACGTACGGTTCAATAAGTTCAAACAAGTCATAAGTTTGTATTTAAGTTCAAGAGTTCCGTTCAAAAGTTCGTAATTAAGTTCAAAGATTTAAGTCGAGTTCAAAAGTTCGTAACACCAAAGAGCTTAAAACATATCAAAAGGTTCAAGATAGTCGGCTGCTCAAAATCATGTCAAACAAGTTTAAAATATATCACAAGGATTCTTTACGTGTTAAAAGAGTTCAATTATATGTCAAAAGTTCAAATCAAGTCCAAAGTGTTCACTTATATGTCAAAGGGTCCGAATCAATTTAAAAAAGTTCAAATATACATGTCGAAGGGTTCGTAATCAAGGAAAGTGTTTCAACTAATAGCGTTCATAAAATAGTGATCAATTTAGTTCGGCATAATCTACTTACGCGCACATAGAGTGAAACAAAGGATATTTAAGTTCACATAAATGTAAAGTAAAAACAAGTAGTTGAGCATGTATCTCCTCCGAAGAGTTTGTAAAACAATTAAACGAGTAAAAGTGGGGCTACGAACTCACCGGATGCAATGATTATGGTGACAAAAGTAGATATACTGAAATGAGGTGCGATCTCTATCCGCAACCTAATATGAATGATATGCTCTAATATAAGTCATGAAACAATGTCGTGCATGCAACTCCATATGATATCCATACCACTTGTATGCTTTGGAAAATATGCTTGGTGATCTCAATTTTATTAGAAGACATCTCTTTACAAAAAGTTCTACGTCAATGTTAAAAATAGCCTTCAATATGGTCACTTGTTTATCCGTAACACTTGTCTAATAGAAATAATATAGTTTTCTTAAATAATAAAGTTACGGCAATTTTGTGAAAACGTGTATATTTTAGTCGTTACAACCGTTTTCTCGTATTATACGCCCTTAGCTTCGTATCAAAGTATACTAATATATTTTTGATAAGTCGAAATAATTTATAACGCTTAAGACTCGTTTTTGACTCGTACAAAACAAAAAGCGGTTTGCTGAAATTTTCAGAAAACATATATTTCGTCGTCAAACTTGAAAAATTCATAACTTCTTCGTATAGTTCGCTTTTAATCCGCTCAAGCGCCACGGTTTCGTTTTAAAGTATATTTTCTAAATATCTAGGCCAAAAAGTTATGTCTACTGTCGGATTTTCCAGAATTACAAAATAAGATCAGACCCTTTATACCTACTTGTCAAAATGAATTTTTCTCTGCATTTCAAACCTATTCCAATCTCTTCAAAACAACTCCAAAGCTATTCTAATCCTACCATACACCTTCTTAGGGTGTCATGGGTTCCTAGACATCACCAAAACTAATATATAACAAGGATTAATTATAGGATGACTTATATATATATAACTCTTAAAAACAATGTAAAAATGGTATAAATATCCATAAGTCTTGCATGCTTTGCTCAAAAATGATGAAATAAATATGAAATGATAATGAAAGATGTAAAATGAAAATGATATGCTTACTAGTTACTTGATGAGGTTTATGGACAAAAGGTTTTTCCTAATCACTTGAGGTTTGTATTACAAAACCTTAACAACAAATGATACTAGTGTGTAATTATATTTGTCTTGAAAACTTGGAGTGATCCTTTCTTTGATCCCTTGGCTGCCGTATATTTTGAGAGAAAAGCAAGATGGAAACTTGGTCTAGTTTTGCAAATGAAAAAGAAATGAAGTATATGAATAATAATGTATATGTATAAGAGATATTTGCAAGACAAGATCCACAATTTAGGGGAGTTGATGGGGGGCTTGGGTTAGCTAGTTTATTATTATTATTATTATTATTTTTTTATTTATCTTGTAAGAAAAATGTGTAAGTAAAATGAATTAAGTAAAGATAATTTGTAACTTGTATATATTTTTGGAGCTTTTAGGGTAGCGTTGGCTAAAAATAAATTTTAACGGATCAAAGTAAAGTATATTGAGATCATATAAATTGTAAAAATACATTTCTTGTAAAATTTGAGTGATATAATAATTATCGTGTAGTTTTTAAGAAAAGCGTCGTAATAATATAAATTTAACGATTTATATACAAAATAAATTTAAAACACTAGGTAAACTCAAAATATTATTTTTATAAACTAAATGTAAGTATAAAAATATGTCGGGATAGTTTTTGGAAGTATCGGATTAAATGTTCAAAATAATTTATTATGCGATAAGGTTTATTTAATATGAAATTATGCGTTTAATGTGAAATGCAAAACCCATGCATGACTAGTATGATGAATGTAGAGTTTGAGAAATGACCAAAATTTGAGAATTGTGACATTCTTCCCATGTCACCGAATCACGCCCTCGTGATTCGATTAATGATACTATGGCCCAAAACGCGACAAGGGTTCTAAAAGTTTATGCTCATGTATGGTCTAAATGATTATGTCGATGCTCATGCATATAACGTGACTATATCCCATTCTAAAGACATGCTCCCTTATGATTAGGCTCGATGAGACAAGCTTTCCCATTCTCGAGTAAAATTTTCAAAAGACTTTTTGGTAACCGAATTTTACTTAATCCCACAACTCATCAAACAAGAACTGTCATACGATTAGGCTAAATCGGTTTAGGTAACAACTTGTTTTTAGCTTGATCTTTGCAACTCATCAAACAAGAACTGCCACGCGGATCAAACCGAAACAAGTGGTTTGAAGAAAATCTCTTGAAAATTTGGCTCGACATGAATTGCTTACACATATGAGACTACTACTCCCTTAATTGCATTATTCTTCCTGAATTAGACATAGGTGATCAGGCTATGTATAATTTAGGAGTAACTATGCAATGCTTGAACTAATCGTCTCATATGATGTTTGGTGTTGAGTCATAAGTTCGCATGTATAAGGAGTATGCACTTATAATGATATGATGAGATGCTATGATGATGTAGTTATAGTCTAGGGTCAATGATGCAACCTAGTTCTCTATAATGAAGCTCGATGCCAATCTCACACCCCAAATTACCTTATTTGCAGCTGAATGGAATTCTCGGGGATTGATGTCATAGCATCACAGTTACAGTTATATTGAACGACCTAAAGTGTCGTTTTGAAAATATCGTTTGATTCAGTAAAATAATCGGAGTTTACAAAACATAGGTCCCAAAAGATTTCCAAGATACCAAAATAAGTTTGTTACAATCAAACGATAGTTAAGTGCAAAAAATGTAGGTGAGACGCGTCGACACCGCGACTCTATGATAAGTCCACATGCATACCATGAAGTGAATGCCTTAGATACCTGAGATAAAACATGCTAAAAGTGTCAACACAATGGTTGAGTGAGTTCATAGAGTTTGGTTAACAAGTAAAGCTTTTAAAGAGCGTTCATGCAACAAAGACAAAGTTTTGGTCATTTAGAATAGTCCACAAAAGCAAAGGCATTGCAAATCCACTCGGCCCAAGTTCCTCACCATACAAAACTTGCAACATGTGTGTTCACAACCCACTGCCAAAATATGTCTAGTTTATGTTCAAGCACACGAGGTTGAATGAGTTCTCAAAGCAAAGGCATTGTAATCCACTCGGCCCAAGTTCGCCCATACAAAACTTACAACCTGTGTGTTCACAACCCATTGCACAAAATATAGTGTGTCTAATAGTCGAGTATAAGTGGTCATAATAATTCACAATATTGCACTACGATATATATAATAATTCGGGATGCTCCAAACATGGGAGACTTTGCACTGCGCCAACAAGGAGACTTTGTAATGATGCTTCGATGAAACCAAATTATGCCGGGTGCCACTACCCAAAGTTATACTTGGGTGCCCTTCCCAAAGATATACTGGGTGCCTCTTCCCAAAGATATACTGGGTGCCTCTTCCCAAAGATATACTAGGTGCCTCTTCCCAAAGATATACCAACATAGGAGACTTTATAGTGATGCTCCGAACAAAGGAGACTTTATAGTGATGTCTCAACATAGGAGACTTTATAGTGATGCTCAACAAAGGAGACTTTATAGTGATGCTTCAGAACATAGGAGACTTTATAGTGATGTTCGAACATAGGGGACTTTATAGTGATGTCCGAACATAGGAGACTTTAGGTCAAGGTCATAACACGCATGTTCAATAAGTTCAAACAAGTCATAAGTTTGTATTTAAGTTCAAGGGTTCCGTTCAAAGTTCGTAATTAAGTTCAAAGATTTAAGTCGAGTTCAAAAGTTCGAACACCAAAGAGCTTAAAACATATCAAAAGGTTCAAGATAGTCGTTGCTCAAAATCATGTCAAACAAGTTTAAAATATATCACAAGGATTCTTTACAGGTTAAAAGAGTTCAATTATATGTCAAAAGTTCAAATCAAGTCCAAAGTGTTCACTTATATGTCAAAGGGTCCGAATCAATTTAAAAGAGTTCAAATATACATGTCGAAGGGTTCAGAATCAAGGAAAGTGTTTCAACTAATAGCGTTCATAATATAGTGATCAATTTAGTTCGGGCATAATCTACTTACGCACACATAGAGTGAAACAAAGGATATTTAAGTTCATAAATGTAAAGTAAAAACAAGTAGTTGAGCATGTATCTCCCCCAAAGAGTTTGTAAAACAATTAAACGAGTAAAAGTGGGGCTACGAACTCACCGGATGCAATGATTATGGTGACAAAAGTAGATATACTGAAATGAGGTGCGATCTCTATCCGCAACCTAATATGAATGATATGCTCTAATATAAGTCATGAAACAATGTCGTGCATGCAACTCCATATGATATCCATACCACTTGTACGTTTTGGAAAATATGCTTGATGATCTCAATTTTATTAGAAGACATCTCTTTACAAAAAGTTCTACGTCAATGTTAAAAATAGCCTTCAATATGGTCACTTGTTTATCCGTAACACTTGTCTAATAGAAATAATATAGTTTTCTTAAATAATAAAGTTACGGCAATTTTGTGAAAACGTGTATATTTTAGTCGTTACAACCGTTTTCTATATTATACGCCCTAGCTTCGTATCAAAGTATACTAATATATTTTTGATAAGTCGAAATAATTTATAACGCTTAAGACTCGTTTTTGACTCGTACAAAACAAAAACAGTTTGCTGAAATTTTCAGGAAATATATATTTCGTCGTCAAACTTGAAAAATTCATAACTTCTTCGTTATAGCTCCGTTTTAATCCGTTCAAGCCGCCACGTTTTCGTTTTAAAGTATATTTTCTAAATATCTAGGCCAAAAAGTTATGTCTACTGTCGGATTTTCCAGAATTACAAAATAAGATCAGACCCTTTATACGACTTGTCAAAATGAATTTTTCTCGTACTAAACCTATTCCAATCCCTTCAAAACAACTCCAAAGCTATTCTAATCCTACCATACACCTTCTTAGGGTGTCATGGGTTCCTAGACATCACCAAAACTAATATATAACAAGGGATAATTATAGGATGACTTATATATATAAAACTCTTAAAAACAATGTAAAAATGGTATAAATATCCATAAGTCTTGCATGCTTTGCTCAAAAATGATGAAATAAATATGAAATGATAATGAAAGATGTAAAATGAAAATGATATGCTTACTAGTTACTTGATGAGGTTTATGGACAAAAGGTTTTTCCTAATCACTTGAGGTTTGTATTACAAAACCTTAACAACAAATGATACTAGTGTGTAATTATATTTGTCTTGAAAACTTGGAGTGATCCTTTCTTTGATCCCTTGGCTGCCGTATATTTTGAGAGAAAAGCAAGATGGAAACTTGGTCTAGTTTTGCAAATGAAAAAGAAATGAAGTATATGAATAATAATGTATATGTATAAGAGATATTTGCAAGACAAGATCCACAATTTAGGGGGAGTTGATGGGGGGCTTGGGTTAGCTAGTTTATTATTATTATTATTATTATTTTTTTATTTATCTTGTAAGAAAAATGTGTAAGTAAAATGAATTAAGTAAAGATAATTTGTAACTTGTATATATTTTTGGAGCTTTTAGGGTAGCGTTGGCTAAAAATAAATTTTAACGGATCAAAGTAAAGTATATTGAGATCATATAAATTGTAAAAATACATTTCTTGTAAAATTTGAGTGATATAATAATTATCGTGTAGTTTTTAAGAAAAGCGTCGTAATAATATAAATTTAACGATTTATATACAAAATAAATTTAAAACACTAGGTAAACTCAAAATATTATTTTTATAAACTAAATGTAAGTATAAAAATATGTCGGGATAGTTTTTGGAAGTATCGGATTAAATGTTCAAAATAATTTATTATGCGATAAGGTTTATTTAATATAAAATTATGCGTTTAATGTGAAATGCAAAACCCATGCATGACTAGTATGATGAATGTAGAGTTTGAGAAATGACCAAAAATTGAGAATTGTGACAGAATACGTCGTATTACCTATAGAACTCTATATGCCGTATTCCAAAAGGGAATACGCCGTATTACTCCTAAGCTTTGATACACCGTATCAACCCTTGGATACACCGTATCGAACACATGTTAAAACAAAGCGTAAAACCCTACAAGACCCACACTTAAACTCAAACCATTTGACTCCTTTCTAAAACCATAACATGTACCAACACCATTCATTTACCATTTCATCTAAAACAGTCATACCATGACTTGCCACACGGCAATTGACCCATTTCACACTAAAATGGGTACAATTGGACTCTAATCCAAACACCCCTATAATCCATTACAATAACACCTTAAACCTTATTTATAACATACCGTTAGACACATAATTACTTGACTACACATAACATAAACTTTTACACTTAAAAACATCCTTTACAAATGACTCATGACAATCAAGGGTTCAACTTTGATTCGAGCTCTCAGATCTAGTACTAAGCACTAGAACTTAACCATTATCCTTCAATTCACACTTCCAAACTTTAAGAATCAAACCAAGCCTTTATCTTCCTCGCGAGGACCTACAAAATGTATCATCTATAACGGTAGGTGTTTTTTTTGGGTAAAAGGGCCTTAAAACCCCGGTAAATATATCCAAAAATTCAATGAAGTACAATTGACATGGACGTACATCCCATGCCCTCTGCCCGTTACATAGGCGATATGACTCTACATATGTAACTAAGCTAAACAAGCCGCTAAGCACAACAACAAACACTAAACTGCTTAAGCAAACAGAATAGAAAACAAATTACATTCAAATTAACAATCTAAATGTAACTAAGTCCAGGTTCAAAGAACCACTTCCATAGTGTGCAGCTCTGTCTTCAATCATCATTAGTTGACGTCCGAGTACAACACTTCAAACTTAACATCCATAATATCATTCGGTTAGATTAGGTATCGAAACCCTAACTTAACACAAACCAGCCGAATCAATTTGTAGGGGTAGTCATAACAGAAAGCGTAAAGCAGTAGCATCAACCCAACATTTGATCAATAGCAAACATGAAAATCACTTACCCTCTCTCATTAACCCACTTCCATTAAACTCCATCTAATATGAACATAAGAACCCAAAAGAGTACCAAAGATTCAATCAAACCCTAACAAGGGTATACTCCGTAAGATAATCAATTGATAAAATCCTAAAAATTAGGGTTCCGTCTAGTTTAAAGCGCCAATAACAAAAGAATGTAAAAACCAACAAAGGTTTTATAGGCTGTAAGGCTTAATAAAAGAATCGATCCCTTAATAATAGAGCCATGAACAACACTTGATCGATTCAAAAGAACCAGCAATCATAAGGTAAACCAAACCCTAACGAGTTTAGTAATAGAGTTAACGCACCAGGAATAGATAATCGCACAAACAATGAACAAAACCCTAAAAGGGAATCGTATAAAGAATGAATCAAAGTGCGGCAGAACAAAATCGTCCTAATAATAATATAGTCGATCAAAACCGACTTAGGATTGCAGAATGATTAAAGGAACGATCTATACTAAAGGGCACGATTAAACCCTAAACCAGAACCGACCATAATAATCGATTAGGTAGGGTTTCGACCAGCCTCCCCTGAAATTAACACACCTCTAAAACCGATTGCATACTAGCTAAACGAATCAGGAGATTATTTAGCAGTAGAGAGGCGATTTTAGTGGTGGTTTTTGGCCGGAAAAAGGGTGGGGAGGAGGCGGCTGTGATCGCCCCTAGAGAGAGTTTTTTATAACGGTAGGTGTTCGCTTATTAAGTAACACGATTAAACATGTTAATACTTCAATCACATATAAGAATCATAAACACTTAAAACCATTCAAACATATAAGACCATAATAACATTAAACACCTAAAAATCATAAGTCATACCTTAATCATTTCATAATCATAAGCTAACACTAGTGTAATCTCACTAGGTAAGTCTCCTATTAAACCATGCTTACTAATTCAATGCTTTAATCCTTCAAACTCATTTCATTAACACATAATATGAGAACATTCATATTAAACATATATTAATCATAATTACTTACCTTATCATCCAAGCTAAGTTACCAAGCATCAATAATCATCACCACCTTCCTTATAACATCCTAAGTCAAACATCATAACATAAACACTTTAACTATAATAAGTATACTATAATTATGGTTTATATAGCCATAAGCTTATTTATTAACACATCTACTTATCATATAATCATATATGGATCATATGATAATCAGCCCATGAACTTATTAACTTAATACCATAAAACCTTTTCTAATAATCATTATAACCTTATTAATTAGCTTAAAACACATCTTTAATTCATTTATCTCCAATTAGGGTTCATGAACCCTAATCTCTAATTATGTCAATTAAACACTAATTACATATCACTTACCTGCAACAATCATTGCTATCTTATTTCATTGAATTGTAACCCTTAACCTTTTACAATAATCACTTCAAGGTTTTCCTCTTTTATTTCTTGGGTCCTCACACCAGAACACACACTTATAAATGTGGAATTATCCAGAGTTAAGATATATCTATCCAAGTGGTGACTCAACAAAAAGGGTATAATAGTCTTTCTATTCGTTAAGGTCGATATGTTGTGTTGATCTTCATGGATACGCCATATCCATGCTGAACTACTGATACTCCGTATTCATTATCTTGGATACGCTGTATCTAGGCTCATTCTCTATACGTCGTATTCCAAGACTCCAATATGCCGTATTGGATCTGGAACAAGTCTGCACTTATTTTTGCACTTACCCAAATGAGCATTTATCTTTAGTCAAACACATTTAGACCCGATTAAACTTGTCCAGGTTCATACCCATTTGTAAACACGTTTCGGGTGTAACAGTTGCACCTTCTCTGTGGCGCAAAATCAAGGAGGTTGGTCGTCAGGTTTCGACTTTGTAGGCAAAGTCAAGGTGACCAGATGATTTTTCTTTTATCATTGTATGGATTAGCTTTTGCAGAAATTTCAAGGTGGCTGGTGGTTGGGTTTTGATACTCATTTTGAGGGGTAAAATGATATTATTACGTATACTTAAGAACTTTCAGAGAAGAAAAATGGAGTGGTGGTGACTGGTTTTAAGAGACCAACTATACGACTTCATCAGATTTGGTTCTGGATGCGATAGTGGAATGGTGATGACCAGGGACGGAGCCAGACACAAATATGACTGGGTGCACAAATTTTTTTGAACCATAATATAATAGAGTTAAAAATAGGATTAAAACGAAGATTTCATTAAAACGATAAATAAATGAACATATTACCTTCTAATTAGTGATTCTACGATCTCCCATAGCAAAAACGCTTACGCATACACCATTTTTACATTAATAAGTTCTTCTTTCTCTATAGCACAAGTTAGAGCGCCGTTAAAATAATCATCACCCATCCGATTATGCAGATCAGTTTTAATGAGCTTCATTTTAGGAAAACATCTTTCAACCGTAGCGGTAGCAACAGGTAAGACTAAAGGCAACATCAAAGAATAAAGCCAACTTTAACAACCGATAAACCAAATGATGAGATGTATGCTTTTTCTTATTCACCATCTTCTTTGCAAGTTTGGAAATACTATCCAAGTTAGCGAAATCATTATCATTACACATGATCTGATAATAGACTCCAAGTTCCATAGGAAGGCTTAACCTTTCCTTATAAGTAAAATCACGCGGATACATCTCACTAAGTTTCACTAACTTTGATATACTAAATTCTGAAAATGAATCATGTGGACTCAACGCCGCCATACAATCAAGTAAATCGGTGCTTCCCTCACTAAAATGATTTCCAAACTCTTGAATTTGCATATCCATAACAGTGTTGAATATATCAACCTCGAAATGATGTTGGTTTGTAATTCTATCCTTTCGGCCTCTTGAATGAAATTCAACCATATTTACCATCTCAATATCATGTTTTACCACAAAATGAAGTTACATTCTTCAAAAGTGAAGCAAAACCTGTTTCCCTATACTCTTGCAATGCTCTTTTGGTTCCTTTTACCAATTAAACGACCTCTAAGATTGTTTGATCGCTCTTCTGAAGATGTCATGACAATGTATTAGTGAGCCCCAATATATGCAACAACAAGTATAATAAAAACACAAAATCAAGTGTTTTGAAATACTTTATAAGACCAGAAGCCGTTCCACGGTTAGAGATAGTATCACCCTCTTCCTCAACATAGTGAATCACCTTAAGAACCTCCGAAAACATTTGTATCAAACTAGTGATAGTTCTATGATGAGAACCCCATCTTGTATCTCCAGCTCGTGCAATGGTAACTTCTTGGTTTTTCCCTCTCCCTGTTTCAATTTCACCTTTCTCTATTTCTTTTACTATTCTTTCTCTGTGACTTTCTCGCAAAATATCTTTTCTCTTACAAGAGCCACAAACAACATTTGTCATTATGGATAGAACATCAATGAAGTCTTTAACACTCTTGTGGTTTTTTGCAACAGCCACAACTACTAACTGAAGTTGATGAGCAAAACAATGTACATAATATGTTGAATCATTTTCTTTTAGGATTAAAGCTTTTAAACCATTAAACTCACCACGCATATTGCTTGCTCCATCGTAACCTTGTCCTCGCAACTTGTTATATTTTGAGTAGTGGTTTATTTTCTTCTTTAGAAAATAGGAAGTATCTTGTTATTTAAGCTTTTCGCCTATGTAACGGGCTGAGATATGGGATTCGCCCATATCCTTTGTACTTAAATGTTTTTTGGAGTAATATATTTACCGGGTCATTGACCTTTTACCCAAAATAATAACTTGCTAAAAAATATAAGATATTTAAGACTTAATTTTGAACTCTTACCTGTTGCAGACTCAAGTTGTGTTCATTAAATAAAGAATCAATGGCAGCTTTTAGAGTAGAAGAAGATGTATTCTTTACATGAATAATACCGAGAAATCTCTATTTTAAAACTCCAAATTTGTCAACATACCTCAAAACTACAACCATTTGTTCCTTCTTAACCACGTCACTAGACTCGTCAACTAACAATGAAAACACATCATCACCAATATCTAAACAAATAGAGTTAACTATCTCTTTCGCAAAACACTCAACTATATCTTTTTGAATCATAGGTGATGTCAAGATACAATTCTTTGGAGCATTTTCTAATGTGATCGCACGAATTTCCTCATTATGATCTCTAAGAAATTGCAATGCTTCAAGAAACATCCATCTATTCAATGAATCTACGCTTTCATCACGACCACGCATTGGATTCTCTATTTTCATACATAGTTTAACACAATCAATTGAAGCATTTAATCGAATTAGATAATTCTTCATGTCGATTTAATCTAATTAAAGGCCTCGACAATGGATTGATGTTGTTTAAGAAGATTTTCACATTGTTGGGATGCTCTATTGTGATAGCTATCAACATTACCAACATGTTGATACAATCTATCCTTTTTATGCCAGCTATCAAAACCATTAATCACAAATGCATCATTTTCCACCTTGCTTCTCAATATTATCTCTAAATAAGTAACAACACAAGCAAAATGCTTTGTTCACCTTTACACTATACTCCAACCAAGGAAATTCCTGAAACCATGTTACAACAAAACGTCTTACCTTGCCCGCTACTATTTTGGTTTATCATAATAAAAAATTCGAGGTCTATCAGCGGGATTCCAGAGAAGAGTGTCTAAAGCAATTGTAATCGGTACCGAAGCCGATGGAATATCAGTTGTGGATGTAGTTTGAGGTCCTTGTGAAGAATCAGTCGTGGCATTTTCTCTTGTAGTATCATTATCGTTATCGGGCGGAAGCTTTCTTTTTAGATAACTCCCAATCTTAGTTACAATAAACAAACTACAAATTTTAGCCCACAATTTCATATCACTATTACATGATTATAAATCCTAACAATTGGTGAAGAATATAAATTATATACACAATTAAAAAACCATCCATTTCATAAACGCTTTTAACTAGTGCAAGAAAGACCAAAGAATGACTTAATATCCCAAATGATTAGACTATTAATTTCAAACAACCAATCAAAAAAAAAAACTTTCTATTTCATAAACGCTTTTAACTAGTGCAAGAAAGACCCAAGAATGACTTAATATCCCAAATGATTAGACTATTAATTTCAAACAACCAATCAAAATAGGGAAAACATTAAAAGATATAATAAAAAAAATGAAAAGATATATGTTACGAATTCTAGGCAAACCTGTTTCATATTTGTGGTGACTTTCAGTTCAATTGATTTTGCAAATTGTTAGTATTATAAATAAACTTGTTTAATTAATAAACATTTTCATCTTTGGGCTTGTTCTTTAATTTATCAAACTTGTTTTATCTTTGGGCTTTTGTCATATTAGGGCTTTTACAAAATTTTATATTTACTTTTTCATTGTAAATATCAGTGTTGCAAAACAAGGCCTACAAGGCCGATTAATCGCCGATTAGGTGCTGCAAGGCCACAAACCTTTCTGATTTATGTAAATCGGTCAAACAAATCGGTCAACCGTGGTCAATGACGGTTAATGGTGGTCAAACTTGTCGAAAACCTTCATATCTTGCCGAAAATACTTAAAACTACCCATAAAATTGTTTGAATAACTTATGGTCATTGTTTATATCTATTACAAGATTTTTTGAAGAAAAATATTTTGCCGAAAATACATAAACTTGTCGAAAATACCTAAAACTTGTCGAAAATACCTAAAATTTGCCGAAAATACTAAAAACTTATCAAAAATGACAATCCAATTAATCACCGATTAATCCCGCCTAGACAGATTACAAGCTACAGGGAGATCGATCGCCCGACTACCGATTCGCGATTTTTGCAACATTGGTAAATATACCAATTAAACAATACTAGAGACACATTTTGATGCACCGGGTGCATTTAAGATACATTTAGAAAAAATCTATAATTTTTTTTAAAATTAACACTATATCGAAAAAATCCATGAGGTGCACGTGCACCCGCAGGCACCCCCTGGCTCCGTCCCTGGTGATGACTGCTTCAGGGTTGGTGGTTGTAATGACGGTCGGTGGTTTTTAGTCGGGTAGAGTATGGATTTAATGTGGTGGTATTTATGATGGTGGTTTTTGCCGTAGAAGATGACACTTGCCGGAAAATGTAGTAAAATGCCACACATGCAGCAAAAAAAAAAAAATAAATAAATAAAGAAAAATAAAACAAAAATCCTTTTTACTAAGGTAACATGCCGACAAATTAGTGATCTTAGGACGGATTTCAAAGTTGGCTATGCATATCGATAAAAAAAAACAATATGTTATGCATTTCGGTACAAAAAAGCACTATCTTATGCATTTTTTGACTTCTCCCTAAACATTTCAGAACATGTGAGAGAAAGAATGTTTTGTATTTGAAGACCAAAACTAAATATAGGTTCAAGGTTATTCAATAAAAAAGACTTGCATATGAATAAAACAAATAAACAGTATCTTGTTTACACACGTTAATACTTTTCGGGCAAAAAACATAAATGAAAATGAACTAAGATAGAAAGTGTTGGGTTAGATACTTTTCGGGCAAAAAACATAAGTGAAATCGAACTAAGATAGAAAGTGTTGGGTTAGTTCAGTGCCCTTCAATCTTCAATAGAATTTGAGCATAAAATAACCAAAATAAAAGAAGATGGTGAAGAAGAATTCAACTCAAACTCCTTCAGAGTTCTTAAAAACAAAGAGTCTTCACTTCACAGTTGAGGTGACTCAACGATGGAAGT
Source organism: Chrysanthemum makinoi (assembly GCA_910596185.1). NCBI lineage: Eukaryota > Viridiplantae > Streptophyta > Magnoliopsida > Asterales > Asteraceae > Chrysanthemum > Chrysanthemum makinoi. The sequence goes on along the minus strand of OU343224.1, from coordinate 344,870,436 downwards.
ACAAGATCCAAAAAAAGAAGTTGAGGTTAGTACGGTTGGAAATGTCATACTCAACGATGTTTGATCTCCCCATTCAAAAAGAAGCCGGGCAAAAGAATCTTTAGCTTCTAGAATGTCAAAGGCGGGAAAAATATATACTTTATACAAAAAGATAAAGTAAATCTTCTTGTAAATGACAACCTTCCAAATTTGGTATGAAAGTATAAATAACGTACTCAACTTTTACCTAAAGAAGACTTTATTTTGTACATTCAGCTGCATTTAATGTAATCACAACTATCCATTGAATGCTTAACACGTGTAAAGTAGGAACTCTTTTGTATCTAATTATTTGCTTTAACAAGGAATGTTTGTCATGGAGTAAAGGAATCTCTTACAACTAATGTGATACACATTCAAGAGGATTTACTCACTGAATTGAACTAAGTCCGTTGAACTTTTAGCGAGTAAGTGTTAGTTCTAGGGTTTTATATTTAAGACATAGAGGAGATCACCACAATTTTCATTCAAGTAGGATTACTATTCCGCAAGTAATCCTTGTCAAATTATTTGATTCATTCAAATAAGAATTTTAAATGTTTAAAATTACATTGTGTTATTATCAATACTACATATAAAGGGTTTACACCCTTTTCTTGAAATTTCAAATTTCTTGAAAACTTAAATTGCATAAATGGAAACATTGAAACTTAAAATCTATCTATACTACATAAAAAGGGTTTACGCACTTTTCTTTAGATTTCAAATTTTTGAAAACTTAAAATGTATAAATAGAAATATTGAAACCTAAAATCTATTATAGTAAGATGCATAAATTTCGGTTTATGTTTTATGATTTGAGTTGCCAAATTTGAATTAAACTTTATTTAAGATAATCAATTAAATAGTCAAAGCTTATAGAGGAAGATGTATAAATTTCGGGTCATTATTGTTAAAACATCAATGTCGATCTATAATTTCTTCTTCATTTTTATTTGAAAAAGTAATCTTCCACAAGAAGCTTTTCCATAATAAATATCAATTTCGATCTATAATTTCTTCTTCATTTTCATCATTAGTCTCTTCATTAAACTAAGATGCATTTCTATACATTATTTGTTTTCTTTAAATAGAGGTAGCATTTGAAGAAATGCCATGAAACATTGGAAAAACCCGACTATCGATCGCTTTCGAAGATACGAAATGAAACTTTTTTCTAGGCAATCATTAAACTAATGCTATTTCATTGGATTAATATTTCATCTCTTCTAGAAACCATTATAGTTGTATTGCATTTGTATAATTCTTGACCAGTCTGTATTATTTTATATATATGTGTCAACAAAAATAAAAGCTTACTTGTAAACAGATTTGTTGTTGATCAAAGAAACTCACTTTTTGCAGATCTTTATTGTTGCATGTTATAATTGTTTAGAAAATGTATTAGTGAAGCCACTTAAAGAGTTCGGTCAATGAGGAGTCTACACTTCAAATGTCGTGTACCAAGAATTTTTATGTGACGACAAACGTGCATTGTTAGTTATCTCATAATTGATGTAATGTTTTATTTTTAGTTTTACTAAATGCTTTTATATGTTCTTTGATACATGTTAAGAATTATTGTTTGAATTGAATTATCGCATGTTACAACCTTTTGCAATTATATTTGACATTTTCACGTTTTATGTTTAAACGTTACACGACAGTTACCATAATATCACAACTATAGTTGTTTGCCACTAGAAAATCTCGTTGCTATGCACGGGTACTCGGCTAGTCTTTAAAATGTATATTGTGTACCAAATTGGATGCATCTTTTTTATATGAAAATCGAACATATATAGTTATATAACCGCTTTGAGGCTTAATATAAATTTGAAAAATTGAAACAGAAAGACTTTGAATATTGTGTAGAGCATACCAGAGTTGAATAGACTTTGCTATTTGTCCTTATTGAATGTTTTTTCCATCTCGTGATACCTTCTGGTCAAAAAGAAATAAAGCCACCAACCCAATATATAAATATTATATATAGTGATGTAAACAGGATTCTATTAAAAATACATTTCATTCGGAAAATGATATTTGGATCCATCTATAAACTCAACATTTTTCAATATTCTTTTTAAAATATTAAACCTTCAAAATATTCCAATAAAGCCTCTGCGTCAACTAAAAAACATAACAACCCAAGACGTGCTTCTGACAGTAGTTAGTGAAAGAATTTTGGGTCAATTAATAATTTTAGAATTATATGTTTTCTATAGATAACACAATTCCACACTTTGATGTTACAAACAGAGTAGCTCTGTTCTCAGCCCTGCTTCATACACTCAAGCATTTAGTTGTTTCTTTGTTTTTATTTGAGCCACCTTAGAGAATTGAAACGAGCTAGAATTAATCTATGGCTGAGTGATTCTGCTGTCAGAAAAAGTTGGGGTTGCGTGTAACATTTTTGATGAGATTCCTAAAGGAAATGAGAATCCAACGTGCTCGAGTTAAGCAAGTCGCTAGTGTAAAGGTGTACTCAATCTTGTACAGTTGAGATTCAAGACTTGTGTCCGTCTTTGAAGTTTTGGTCAAATGAAAAGTGGAGACAATTTCAACATGGTCTAAATGAATATGTTGTTACGCTTAATATTGGTTCATTATTGTTAATCGGTTAAATCTCATCTCAAGTATATATGGCATTGACTAGTTATAGCTAACAAGTTGGCAGATGTACTTCAACTTCATACAATTGCTTCTCATCATAATCCCTCACCTTATATATATATTTACGACACACAGCAACAAACACTTGAGCGACACGGGGCAAAGGATTTCCAGACGGCTTAACATACCGATAATGAAATGAACCACACAAAAAGGACAACAATTCCACAACCATGGCACCTATAGACACCCAAAATCCTGTGGTCCAATGACCAATATCTTCATAATACACAAGAATCGTGTTTGAGAACAAAGATCCAATGTTGATTGCAGCATAAAAGTATGCAAAGAACGCCCCTTTAGACCCTTTGCCTTTGTATTTTGGGTCTGATTTATCAAACTGGTCTGCGACAAGAGTGAAATGGTTCCGTGGATAACAAAGTTCTACATTCTCATGTCAGAAACAGAGCAGCTCTGTTCTAATCCATTTTTAAAAACACTCCAGCAATGTCCCTCCTAGAAGAACATAACCACCTACAGTCTACAGAGGATTGAAACACTTAGGAAATTATATATATAGTAGAACGAAACAAATGCCAACATCCTAACAGCACACTCACACACATATCTTCAACCAATACTTTTATCAAGCACACATTTAATCCATTCGTTCACCAATTCAAACATTTAATCAAACACTTGGTGAGCATAACCTTACCCTCAAATCCAACCTTTGAATATCATGTATAAAAACTAAAAAGGAATAAAATAGCGTCTCGTTTGCATGCGTTAATACTTTTCAGGCACGAATGCTTTTGCACAGCAACAGAAATGCAATCGAAATAGAATAAAAGACACCTCATCTGTGTGATATGATGTAAATGAAAATCCAAAGAAATGGACCCAAATAAACGCAGGCTACTGGAAAACACAGTCAGCAACTCGTGTGAAAGTATAGCTGGCAAAATTGATCAAAACATGGAAAAATAGGTTGGATTGGTTAAATTTTTAGAAAATTTATGTCATTTGGGTTTTTGATAAAAATAAAATGGGGTCGAGTGGGCCTTTTAAAACATGTTTTAATTGGAAGAATGGTCTAATGAGTAATTGTAACGGGTTGAATGGGTCAATTAAAATTCGGATTTATAAATCTAAGAGTAAAATGCAGAAATCGTCCCTGTGGTGGTTTGCCAATATTGCATGAATCGTCCTGGTCTTCCATGGGCGGCTCCCGGTGGGGAAACCTTGATCATTTTAGTCCCTGGCTTTAACGGGCGTTAAGTGAATTCCATTAACAATTACACGTTAGCCCTTTTGGCTAACGACCGTTGCAACATCCATCCTTTAAACTAACGACCATTTATAATTTCATATTATCGATTTATTTAAAGTTTTTTTATTTTTTATATTAATTTTTATAAAAATTATACATTTTTATATAAGTTTGTATACATTTTTATATAATTTTTTGTATATACTTTTATACACGTTCTTATATACGTTGTTGTATATATTTTTATACATTATTATATACGTATATAATGTTATTATATAAATTTTTATACACGTTCTTAATGTTTTTTTTATAAATTTATACACGTTCTTATGTTTTTTTATAAGTTTATATACTTGTTTCTATGAGAACGTATATAAGAACGTCTATGAAAAACTTAAAAAACTTTGTATAAGTGTTTATATAAGTTTTCTATAGACGTTCTTATATACGTTTTTCTCAATTTCTATTTTATATATGTTTTCATAGACGTTCTTATATAAGAACGTCTATAATAAAGGTATATGTTTTTATAAATACGCATATAAAAACGCATATAAAAGCGTATAAAAATGTATATAGAAAGTATCTACAACTATATATAAACGTATACAAAAACATATATAGAAAAACGTATTGAAAAACGTATAGAAAGTATATAAGAACATATATAAAATGTAAAAAAAATATAATAATGTATACAAAAACATATATAAGAAAGTGTATAAAAACATATATATAAAAACGTATAATAACATTATATACATATATAAGTACGTATATAATAACGTATAAAAATGTATACAACAACGTATATAAGAACGTGTATAAAAATGTATACAAAACTTATATAAAAACGTATACAAACTTATATAAAAATGTATACTTTTTATAAAAATTAATAGAAAAAATCAAAAAACTTTAAATAAATCGAAAATATTAAATTATAAATGGTCGTTAGGTTAAAGGATGGATGCTGCAACGGTCGTTAGCCAAAAGGGGCTAACGTGTAATTGTTAACGGAACCCACTTAACGTCCGTTAAAACCAGGGAATAAAATGATCCAAAGGTTTCCCCACAGGGAGGCCGCCTGCAATTATGGAAGACCAGGGACGATTCATGCAATCTTATCAAACCACAAGGACAATTTTTTCATTTTACTCTAAATCTAATTATGAGCTTATTGTGATGTCTACATGATAAGTTTTGTTCATCTTTTATTGCTTAGAGTGCAATGTTTTGTTGGAATTTTTGGATACCAATGGCTCACCAATAACATGTTATTTTGCATCGCGTCTTGCAACCATTCATCCCAAGGTACTCTACTAACTCATGCCATTCGGGGGTTTTTCTTTTTTATTTATTTTTTATTTTTTTTAATTGAATGGGTGGGTATTTTTTGAAGAGTATTTTTTGTGAGACCTACATGCAACAATAACTGTTATTCATTGATTGATTATTTTTTATTTAGTTTTATTATTATTATTATTTTTTGAGGGGTGGGGGGAGGATAACATGCTATTCGTCACTGCACCTACCTCTCTTATAAGGCTCCATAAATCTTTAGTTTTCTTATGAGTTATGACCCACAATAGTTTGAAGAAATGCCTCAACCAAATTATAGCAACATTTTGTTTACAAGTTTTCATGTTATAAAACGAACGTGATTTTAAGAATCGTCTGCATAGGTAAATTAACTAATTGAATTTCTACCGCATTTGATTAACTATTTAAGCCAATATAAGTTGTTTAGATTCAAGATGAATGAGTGTTTGTTGTGGACGTGGTTTAGGTCTACATACAAGTTATTAGTTCATTTTGTTTGACTTGAAAATTGGACCGGCCTAGTTCTTACATACTCAGACTTGGCCCATATATTTGGTAACAAACAATACATGCTTTGGCGCAATTAAATCGTTGAACAATGATTTTATACTTTAGCTTAAATATATAATGATGATCTAATTATAATACTTTCATTGCAATACTTAGTTGAAAATACATATCAGAACACTCTTTGCATAAAGCTATTTCAAAGTCTTATAGATAATCAATAGAAACTGATTGATGTGATATGCCTGGTCAATTTAAAGTATATGGTCCCCAATTTGTGTTCAAACATCGAAAAAATAAATTTGTCCTGTTTTGTGGAAAATGATGAAGAAATAAAATTAACAATCACAAATTAGACAAATTAGACGTTAGAAGACTTAAAAGTCTCTAAAACTTGTGGTTATCAAATGTCTTTTCTATCTTGTGATACTTTTCTCCCTCAATGAGTGTGTTATAAATCAAAATCAAAGCTAATGGGCCCAAATGCTAATCCAAAACCAAGACTAAAAGATGAACACTTTAAGTAGTCTTGAAAACTCAACACAAACCATAACTAGTTCTTGAGCAAGCGCCTCAAAACTAACAGAAAGGAAAAAAGAACAACTCGAGTTAAATTCAATCATGATCAAACACTTGATCAAAATTTTGGACAACAATACGCAACTTCGCGAAAGCGAGAGGCGGGGCCGGGTGCGGTTGATCAAAACCCTGGACCAGACTTTCACTTACAACTTGACCTTATGAATGCACTCTTTTAGTCCATGCACTTACAACTTTATTCTATTCAATCATTGCATTACTAGAGCTTCAAGTTAAAAGTTAAATTGTAAATATAGATTTCTAACAGATATCACATAATATAATGAAGAATTAGCATAGAAAAACTGCGGCTTTATTAATCTGTTTGGTAAAAATCCTTTCATTCAATAATTCAAACTTTTCATCAACACCTGGTGAGCATAAAAATTTCTATTAAACTAGATATCAATATATAAGAGTTTATTTAGGTTGTGCCACAGCTCTAAACAAGAATAAGTAATGTGAAAAAAACATAAAGACTTTCAGATAGACGTCACATTGAAGAGTTCAAGATATGTAGGTATGAATAAAACGAATAGATAGTGTCGTGTTTACATGCGTTAATACTTTTTGGATATAAATTCATTTGAATAGCAACATAAATACCAATCGAACTAGGATAAAAAGACACCCAATCTGTAAACATATATTTGTTAATACAGTCCAAAAGAATTCATTTAGTTAAAATTGAATAGGAAATAACTGATAATTGACCTAGACTAGTATTATTTCAGCAATAAGCACACTCTAAAGAGTCAGAGTCTTATGATTTCAGCAAATTTGTAGTTGTCCCACACGTGTCTTATACTCAAGTCAAGCTCGACTCTGTATGGGTGTGTATTCGGAGTGAAAATAAAGGTCAGTAGGTCACTGAATTGCTATAAAGGTAGCCACACGTTCAATATAACATCAGAATAGCTCTGTTTCACATAATCAATATTAGTGGATAGAAAACCTGAAATCATGCAAACATTAAGAATTCTTCACGAAAATATAGCTCATTAAAAAACATGACAGTAATTACATTTGGATTTTGTGCTAAAACATTACATAGTTACAAGAATTCATCAACAAGTTAAAAAGAAGAATGAAGTACAAACAACAATATTTGTGCAGCCCGTTGCCATTATTCAACGAACATGACCCCATTCACTGTTTTAGATAAACAGCAAAAGCACCTGTATGGTAGTATAAAACCATCAATTAACTTAACCAAAAAACTTGAGATCATAATCTAAAGAGTAATAACCTTAGCTCGATGTCAACAATAGCTTATCTCTAATGATCCAACCCATGTATATTGAAATGTTAACTACATTAACCATTCAAACTTCAATCAATACAACAACGGACTTTTATAGCCAAAAAAGTTGTTTGCAGGAATTATTGTTTTAAGCCATCTTTTGTCTGTGTGTTTGAGATCTTCGCAACTTTTTTTTTCTTGTTAATTGCCTGCAAACAAGAGTATTTGGTGTATTATCAGAAAATTGGTATATAGTGCTGATGTTTACTACATTTGGCAAGAGAGAAATGCTAGGATGTTTGGCAATGTAATGAAACTGAGGTTGTTGAGTTTGAAGGTGAAGGACAATATTGCTGTTAGGCTAGTCTAGAAGAATGGGTTTTTTCTACTGTTTCATGGACAAGTAGCAGTTGTATGATGTTTATGTAGTATTCTTATTGGGTTAATCCCAATCGACCCAACCCAGCGACCTAAGTCAACACCCAAATGACCCGGTCAACAAAAGTCAACCATATGAAAAGTCAAAGAAGCAGTTACAACGGTTACATAGCAGTTACCAATAACTGCTCCATATCCTTTAACCAACACAACGGTTCACTATGTACCGTTTCACTTTGTATAAATAGATAGGACAATGTAACAAACATATATGACTGAAATAATAAGAAAACTTTCTTGATTCAAATCGCTTATTGTTATTTGGTATATCGTTGATTAAAGATCCATAAAAACTGGGCCAACAATTGGTATCAGAGCCTGAATCATCATATACCATTTACGTTTTAGTTTCAGAATCAATAAGAACCCTAAAACAGTTTCGAAAAAAAAATTTCTACAAAATAACTTGAACACAAATCAAGATATCATTTTTGTGTTTTAAACATTTGTCGCATCAAGGGAACAATCACATAAGTGACTGCTCATACCCGGCAACAAATCTTTCATTCGCATTTTTTTCTTTCATCGAAACTTGTTTTTATCCACAAAGAATCAGAAACGAATTAAAATCGTTTATATATTGATTCAAACAAAAACCAAAACGAAGTCATCAATTTAGGGCAAATCAAAGATTCGAATTAGAACAAACACACCTGTTCTTAAACGGAATCAAGCCCAGAAGGATCAATTGAAACCCCAATTGATTCATCAGCAAACTCCAATCGTAAAATTACTCACGGATCAGAAAACCCCCAATTAATCCGAAACCCTAGGTTTCAAAATTGAAGGGTTAACAGTGCTCGTAAAAAGAACACCACACCGGAGATAGTAGAAAAGGACGGTCAAAAACCACAGCCATCAAAAGAGGCCGGTAAACCGTCGTTGTAGATTGGAGAAGGAGAAGAACAAAGATATCTTCTCAAAAGGAGAGAGAGACTAAAAACTACTGTCTCAAGAAAATAAAAAGGATACGTGTGGGTTTTATCTCAAATAAGGAGATAAGAAAAGTCAAAAGGAGAGATACGTACAGATAAGGGCCACAAACACAAAAGGATAATATTTATTAGGCATCGGGTTAAACCATCAACCCCTCCAGGTTTCAAAAGATTTCAAACCACTTTCATTTTTTTTACTTTATATATTTTGATATATATTGTTTTTATTTTGATAAGTTATTTTAAAAAATTATTAAAATCTTGTCATATTTTTAGATAGTATATTAACCTAGTATACTGATTAGGAATAATATTTAAAGTGGAATTAACTTTAGGTTATTCGCTTTTAAAATATAATAATCTCCGAGGATAGTTTTGGATTTAAAAACTAGTCTTGTAAAGTTTTATAGTCTATAAGGAAAAATAAAACATTTTTCAACACACATCGTGTTAGATTTTTGGAGATGTTTTTTATTATTAATATATTTAAGATATGACGAAAGGAAGTGGAAATAAGGAACCTAGTACTAATTTTACAAATAGTACACCCCAATTTCAATGCCCAATCCTAAAGCCCGCGAATTACTCACTATGGGCAATTCGCATGCAAATCATTCTCGAAGCAAATAGCTTATGGGAAACAATAGAGCCGACTGAGTCGACTCAACCCAATAAGAAAAAAGAGAAAACCGCTATTGCTTTCCTTTATCAAGCCTTACCCGAGGAACAATTACTTCAAATAACAAAGCACAAAACCACGAAAGACATTTGGAATGCTTTGAAAACTAGACACGTTGGCGAAGACAGAGTTCAACAAGCAAGACTACAAACACTCAAATCTGATTTTGAGATGCTACAAATGAAGGAAGACGAGACAATTGATACCTTTGCTACAAAACTAACAACACTCGTAAACAAAGCCGCTAGTCTAGGACACACCATAGAAGATGAAACCTTAGTACGGAAACTATTAAATGTTGTACCCGATAGGTATCTACAAATAGTTGCATCAATAGAGCAATACTCCGACCTAAGTGAAATGACGATGGAAGAAGAAATTGGGAGACTCAAGACGTACGAGGAAAGAATAAAGTTTAAGAAGAATAAGGACAATAACGATCAATATAACTTATTGTTTACACATCACAAGAATAACATTACTCACAGAAGACATTGTGAAAAATGTGGACATGATTTGTTGCGAGACCAAGAAAATAATTTCAAGGAAAAATCAAAAAGCAACTCAAATAAATTTACTCATGATAAGAGTAAGGTGATGTGTTTTAAATGCAAGAAGTATGGGCATTTTGCAAACAAATGTCCATCAAAGAAAGAAGAAGAATCTAATCTCATTGAAGAAGATTTAGAACCAACATTGCTTATGGCAACTGTTGAAGAAGAACATGATCAACCTGGACTTAAGGAAGATCACAACGAAAAAAAGGTGGAAATAACCAGAAGAACATGATCAACCTGGAAATAAGGAAGATCACAACAACAAAGGTGGAAATAACCAGAAGAACATGATCAACATGGACATAATGAAGATCACAGAAGAAAAGGTGGAAATAACCAGATCAACATGGACATAATGAAGATCACAGAAGAAAAGGTGGAAATAACCAGATCAACATGGACATAATGAAGATCACAGAAGAAGGTGGAAATAACCGAAGGAAAATTGATCTACCTGGACATAAGGATGATCACAAAAAAATTAAAAGCTCAGATGGTGGATTTAACCAGAAGATGAATCAAAAAGACTTAAAAGACCTACGTCACATCGATTGTGATTAAGGGGGAGAATATTGGGTTAATCCCAATCGACCCAACCCAGCGACCCAAGTCAACACCCAAATGACCCGGTCAACAAAATTCAACCATACGAAAAGTCAAAGAAGCAGTTACAACGGTTACATAGCAGTTACCAATAACTGCTCCATATCCTTTAACCAACACAACGGTTCACTATGTACCGTTTCACTTTGTATAAATAGATAGGACAATGTAACAAACATATATGACTGAAATAATAAGAAAACTTTCTTGATTCAAATCGCTTATTGTTATTTGGTATATCGTTGATTAAAGATCCATAAAAACTGGGCCAACAATTCTAGCTATCTGTGTGTTAATGGGACATGTCCATTAATACAAGATTTGCTTCTCTGTATGCTCAATGAGCAAAGTTTTATTAATAATATAAGTTCACCCATTTTCACTAAAAATATTGCTGTTAGGAATGTTGAAGAGAAATGGTCTATAGTTTTCAATAAGGTGTCTGTATAGTGAGATAGTATAAAGGTACTGAATATAGAAAGTATAGTATAGAGGAGAATGCTATTAATCTAGTATAGCATGTTCATATGTTGTTGAGGCCGTAGGAAATTCAGAGGGGATGTATGTGGATTATCCTATAGTTATGTAAATCTGTTGTGATTTATAAAATTGTTCACCTTGAGGGAAAAAAAAACCCAACTCTGTTATGCAAACACTTTACAATCATCATGCACTAACTTTTGTTAATGGATTTTACACAACGCGGACAAATGGCCACCCATGGTGTTAGTGGTACTTTTATTAATAACCGGGCCTTAAAGACCCCTGTACAAATACAAGTGCGAAGCGTGATATTACAATACATTATCTCTACCAACATAATAAGAACAATAATAAGTACAGGAAAAGCGCATACAAAGCAGACAACTATAAGTGCTAAAGAAAGAACACTACTACATAAACTGGTTTTTCCCACAAACTTTTACCCACATAAAATAATCTGTGGGAAATTTCCCACAAATTACCTACAATTTACACACCAAATTGTAAAACAAAATTTATGTGGGAAATCAGTCAAAGATTTCCCACAGATTTCCCACAATTTACACATCAATTTGTTGACCAAATTTTAGTGGGAATTCGGTCACAAATTTCCCACAGATTAGCGACAAAATTCACACTAATAGTGTTGACCGGACTTTCGTGGGAAATATGTTGCAAATTTCACACATATTAGCGACGGTCATAAGTCAGAGGCAAATCTGTAGCTAAATTACCCACGAATTTCCCACAATATTATTTAATGAATATATGGTTTAATTAGTCTGTGTGAAATCTGTGGATAGTTACCACTCATTAACCATAATAAATATTGTTTTTATGTTTCTTTATAATTTCAAAATCTCATATTACAATCTATGTCTTAACATGGTTTATTAGTTGCAATTATATGTGCATTCGTATTTATTTAGCTATATGTTTGTGTGTCACAAGTGTATATGTATATATGTATAATAACATGTTTGTGTAGACACGTGCTTTATGAATCATTGTATATCTATTAGCAAGTGTACATACGCATTGTAAGTAGATTTTAGCCTTCATTGCACTTTTGTATGTCTAGATATATGAATGTGTACATTTGTGAATGTGTAAGTATGTCAAAAACATAATAGATGATTATGTTCCTGGGAATTCTGTTGGTACTTTCCCACAAATTTCTCACTGATTTGATAAATTCGTGAGAAATTTGTGGGTAGTTACTTACGAATTTTGGAAAACATGTGACATATAAACCATTGTATATGTAATATAGCTACATATGAGTTTATTCCCACATTATCTATCTCAATATGCATGCTTTGTTAGTTATAAATATATGTGTCTTCATATTTATTTAGCTAGTTGTTTGTGCGTCACAAGTGTATATGTATACATGTGTAACATGTTTCTGTAGGCATGTGCTTTATGAACCATTGTATATCTATTAATGCATGTAGATAAGTATCATAACTTTATTTTAGCCTTCATTGCGCTTTTGTATGTCTATATATAAGAATGTGTACATTTGTGAATGTGTAAGTATGTCAAAACATAATAGATGATTATATTCGTCGGAAATCGGTCGGTACTTTCCCACAAATTACCCACCGATTTGATAAATTCGTGGGAAATTTGTGGGTAGTTACTCACGGACTTCCCACAAAAGATATTGTTTTTGTGTTTTTATATACTTAAACATTTCCACATTACTATCTATGTCTTTTTATGTGTTTTTATTTTCATTTTGTACGTGTTTGCTTATTAGTGTAGCTATGTGTGCGTATCACAAGCCTATGTGTTTATATATAGAATTTATTCTTCACAATCCTTAGTATCCCTTCTTAACTTTTGGAATTCAAATTTGGTTTTCAGTTCGATTCAACATAATTTAAATTCGATTCGATTAGGTTTTTGATTTTACAGTTTTTTTAGCCAAACTAATCAAATCAAGTAAATCAAACAATATGATAACCGAACCGATAAATACCCCAATAATAATACATAGGGGTGTTCATCGGTAATCGGGTTATTCGGTTCGGTTAGTTTGGTTAAAAGAAATTCTGGGTCAGACCAAATCGAACCTAACCAAAAACCGAATGGTAAATAAGTTTTAAAAAGTTCAGAGAAAAATAGAGTATAAAAAGATATTATATAATGGTAAATAGTTTTAAACAAGCAACACAATGGTAAATAAGTTTTTCAAAAACACTTAGTTTCTAAAAATACTCCTAATAATACACTCTTTATAAATCTTACATTTACAAAATTCGGCCCAGTGTGATAACCGGCCCACTTTGTACCACTCTTATTAAACCTAACCCTAAACCTAAGAGGGCGTTTGGTTTGCTGTAATTCGTTGTAATTGTAATCTGAATTACATTCCAATCATGTTTGGTTGGCATGGTGAAAGGAATTGTAATTCAAATTACATTACATTGACTGTTTGGTTTGCATCGTGGTGTAATTCATCATTACAATTACATCAAGTGAGTGAATCTAGATTACATAGAAAGTTGGATGGAAAGTTTTGAATTACGTCGTAATTCAGAATTTGTTTACTTTAATAATAATAATAAAACTAATAAATTATAATAATAATAAATAATAATAATAATAATAATAATAATATAATAATAAAAAAAATAATAATAATAAAATAATAAATTAATAATAATAATTAATAAAAATAATTATAATAATGATAATAATAATAATAATAATAATAATAAAAATAATAATAATAATAATAAAAATAATAATAAATAATAATAATAATGATAATAATAAAATAATAATAAAATAATATAATAATAATAAAAATAATAATAATATAATAAAAAAAAAATAATAATAATATTAATAATAAAAATAATGATAATGATAATGATAATGATGATAATAATAATAATAATGATAATAATGATAATAATAATAATAATAATATTAATAATTAATAACAATATTATTAAAAATAAATAATAAAATAATAATAAATAATAATAATACATTATTATTATTATTTAATAATAATAAATAATAATAAATAATAATAATGATAATAATAATAATATTAATAATATTATTATTAATATTATTTTTATTATTATTTATTATTTAATAATAATAATAACAATAATAATTAATATAATAATAATAATAAATAGTAAATAAATAATAATAATAAGAATAATAATGTATTATTATTATTATTTATTATTATTATTTTATTATTTATTTTTAATATTATTATTATTAATTATTATTTATCATTTTTTTATTACTATTACTATTTAATATATTATAATTAAATATTATTATTATTATTTTATTTATTATTATTTTATTATTATAATAATAATTATCATTATTATATTATTATTTTATTATTAATATTATTGATATTATATTTTTATTATTTTATTATTATTATTATCATTATTATTATTATTATTATATTTTTATTATTAATATTCTTTTTTATTACTATTTTATTATTTTTATTATTATTATTTATTTTTAATAATTATTATTATTATTATTATTATTTGATTACTATTATTTTATTATTATATTATTATTTTATTATTATTATTATTAGTAATATTATTATTATTATTATTATAAATATTATTGTTATTATATTAACTTTTTAAGTTTTATAAAAAAAATTGAATTACATTACGTTGCGAGTCAACCAAACACATTAACAGATTCTGTTCCATGTGAATATAATCTGTTTGATTTGCTTTGTGCCTTCTAATTTGTGTTTGACGATTTCAGCTTGTCTCCTTTGATTAGTAGTATTTGTTTTGGTTTTTATGTAAGTCACGGTAAGTTTTATTTTAGTTTGTCTAAGGCTTTCACAAGTGTTTTGTTTGCTTATTCTTCTTCTTTTTTTTTTTTACTGTAGATCTTGTAATATTTATTGTAGATCTTGTTTGCTAAATGGTTCAAGAAAAAGATAGAAGACTACTCGAAGCAGCCCAGGGGAATCGGATGTACAATCGTCTTGAAGAAGAAAATAGTTATCCAATGAACACCAAATAAGCGGTCCAAGAAAAGATAAAAGATTTTGAATAGACGTAGTGTTTTCCTAGATGTATGATAATAAATTAAACGATTTATGTTTTTCATTGATATTAGTTTTGTATTTATTGAAATTTATTATATTGGATTGGTTTTTGATTTTTTGCAATTTGATAGTTTGGGGTTAATTGCTTTTATGATTATTGTTTTTAATATATTTGCCAAAAAAAAAAAAAAAACTTACCAAGAAAAAAAAAATATTAATTTAAAATATTAGATAATTATTGAATTCTAAAAAATATTAATCATGTTTCACACGAAATTTCTAAAAAAAAAATCAGCGGGACGATTTTTGGGAGCGAATAATTCGGTGAGAAATTTTTTTCCGAAAATCGTGGAAAATTTGTGGGAAAATATCCGTGGGAAATCTGTGGGTAATAAACCTACACATTACACACAACGATATCTGTGGGAAAAATAGTCAACGCAGTGGGAAAATCTGTGGGAAAATATTTATCCACGGGGTTTTTACACACGGAACAATTCCGTGTGAAATCCGTGGAAAAAGACCCTTTCCCACAGAATTTCCCACTGATTTTGCCGTGGGAAAAACCTGTTTGTGTAGTAGTGGAAACTTTGAAACATATACGACTATACACGTGCAACCCTTTGCAATTTTGCAATGAACACTGCCACCTTTACATACACCCAATCCTTCAAGCAATTATGAAAGTGGAAAAAAGCATGTCTAAGGCGGCGATTGAAAAGTAAAGTGCTACATGCTATCCAAAATGCAGTTGCAAAACATGTGGCCCCTCCAATATAAAACCATCTTTGAAGTTCATTTGTACTTTCCTCATCACCATCACTCTCACTGACAGGTGGTTCTCCCAAATCTTCATCTCCAGAGCAATTTTTGGGCAGGGGACGTCCACATTAAGGGTGAGCAAACGGACCGGCCGGACCGGACCGACCGAAGGACCGACCGGACCGACACGGACCGAGACCGGACCGACCACATTCGGTCCGGTCCGCGGTCTCGGCTTTTGGGCAAATCGGTCCTCGGTCCGGTCCGGTCCGGTCCGGTCCGGACCAAAACCGACAAAAAAAACCGAATTGGGCCGTTTTGGACCGGACCGACCGAAGACCAAGACCGACCGACGGACCGAGACCGGACCGACCAAATTCGGTCCGGTCTCGGTCTTGGCTTTTGGCCGAACTCGGTTTTCGGTCCGGTCCGGTCCTGGCCGGTCCGGTCCGGTTTTCAACCTTTGCACAGCCCTAGTCCACATAGCCCCGCATTTCCAGTGTATCTTGAAGCGTCAAAGGTTTGGAGTTGAGTGCCCAATGGTATTCTCCAAGAAAGGTCATTAAATGACAAGTCTAAATTATTTAGTGGAGTCATCTCTGACATGGTTGTTGGTATCTCTCTAGAAAACAAGTTTCTGGACAAATTCAAAGTTAATAGCTGTGACATTTGACCAATGTCTCGTGGAATTTGTCCATCTAGAGAGTTGTTTGACAAGTCTAGTACCAACAATCCATGCAACATGGTAACTTCATTTGGGATGTGACCAGTGAGATTGTTGCTTGACAAATCGATCACCTTTAGCAATCCCAAAATGCTACTAAACTCATTTACCTTTCCTTGCCATTCAATCAACAGATGGTCAATATAGCTATCATCAACACCATGGTTAGATTGACCATCATTTGATTGAAGGCTACCGTAAGATATATAGCTATTTCTCAAATGGAACGAAACATGATAATGATGTACATTCTGTTCGAAAAACAATCCTTTTTGAACCATGGAAGTAAGACAGTTCACACACGATGGGATTGTTCCATTGAGCTTGTTATCTGACAAGTCTAATATTTGAAGACTTACTAATTGACATATTGGTGAAGGGATGGTTCCAAAGAAGTTGTTTGATTTTAGGCTAAGGACATACAACCTTGACAAGTTTTTCCCAATCCAAACTTGAATATGACCATATAAACTATTGTCCCCCAAGTCCAGAATGCTTAACTGGGTGCAATTCTTCAAAGACATTGGCAATCCTCCATAGAAGTTGTTGTTGTATAAACTCAAAGTCTCGAGCTGACCCAAACATCCTACAGAGGGAGGAATACTTCCTGATAGAGTATTCTGTCCTAGATTAAGAACTTTTAGATATGTCAAATTCTGAATACAATCCGGAAGTTGCCCGCTCATTGATGAGTGTGCAAATACTCATCATTTTTGTACCTTTTAGTCTGCAAAAACATCTGAAAACACTCAGAAATGCATCAAAATGATAAAAATATCACAAATAAGTGCTTTATGTGTTTTAAATGCAAAAATACCAAAATCAGATGAAAAACGTATCAAGTTTGCATAATTGGCAGTTTTAGTCCCCCAAGTTTGGAAACTTGTCAAATCTAGTCCTTAGAATCCAAAAATGTGGAGTTTTATCATTCAAGGTCCCTGAAATATTCTAAGTTGTCAAAAATGGTCCTTGAATGAATCTTTGGTCAAATGGCAGAAAAGGTCCCTAAAGTTTAAAAAAGTGTCAAAAATAGTCCTTGGATATTTAAAAATGGAAAATTTTCAAATATGGTCCTTGTACTATTCAAGATTGGCAGGATAGGTCCTTGTGATAACTTTGGAATGTTGGCAGTTTTGGTCCCTCAACTATTCAGAAATTACAAGAATGGTCCTTATGATAAACTATAAACCAAACGGACCTTTTGTATTTTTTAACTCAGCCAAAACAAAAGAACCCCTGTCATAAGCCTTGAACCCCCCTAATTTGAACCCCCACCCTATTATTAATAC
This sequence comes from Chrysanthemum makinoi, assembly GCA_910596185.1. Lineage (NCBI taxonomy): Eukaryota > Viridiplantae > Streptophyta > Magnoliopsida > Asterales > Asteraceae > Chrysanthemum > Chrysanthemum makinoi. The sequence goes on along the minus strand of OU343224.1, from coordinate 344,852,332 downwards.
CGGTCAAAAATAAGTCAAACCAGCACACTGTTCACCTTCCTTCACAACCCCTACCCAAAACCAGATGACCCATAAAACCACCATGGTTTCTCAATTCCACCTTTACACCTCACCTTAACACCTGTTTACCAACTCCCTAACACCTCCACATCCACCAAATTGCATTAAATGCATAAAACCTGCTCAAAAGATATTTTGGCGCCAAAAATTCCACGGACGATATGATGATTTTGATAGATACAGTGGTTGGAAATGAGTGGGAAATGATCAGAGGTCGACAAAGAACTCAAAGAGGTCAATAAATAAGAAGAAGAAGCAGTATGGAGAAGTATGTAGTGTAATTTAATTTTGCTTATCTCGTTTTTAAATAATTTAAGTTTCCAGTGTATTTCAAAGCTTTCAAGCACCTTGTAATCATATTTCAGTGTATTTTAAACTTATTTACAGTTTCAATTTCAGCTTATGTACACTAATTCAGTTTTATGCAAATTTCCTTGTTAAAAATTCTCAAAATATGCAAATGTTGTTATTAGTTGTTGCTAAGGATTCTTAAGCTCATATAAGCTCTTGACACAGCTTATAAGCTTTTAGAAACCTTAAAATTCTAGTTTTATTCAACAATTCAAAAATACAAGAAAAATACTAAAAAATAGTTAGAAAATAAAAAATTCAGTGAAGATGGTTCAAAAGACTGAAGCAGGGTAATATATGGATTGCCCTTGGGTTAGAAGCTTTGTGGAAAGCTATTAGGAGTGGTTCTTGTTCTTGGTTCTGTATTTTCAGCTGGATAATCTCTTGTAAGCAAATTCTTAAAAATTTGCATTTCTTAGTATAAGTGTTTAAATATTGTTAATTCTTTTTTAATCCTGTCTTATTATAGTTAATTTAAGATAATCAATAGATTACTTGGTTTAAAAATTTGTTTTAGTGTTAAAAGCTTCAAAATTGCCTTCAATAGAGGTGTTTGGATTTGCTGAATAGATTAGCATTCTAGCATATGCTTCTTGTTGTTTGTTGTTGTTTTATGTTATATTAGTTCTAAATAGCTCAGTGCAAACATAAAATATAGTTCTTGTTTGTTAAAAAGTCAAAATTAGCTTTAAACTTACCTTAATTGTTAACTGTTAGAAATATAGATTGCATAATCATGTATACTGGTTTGAAAGTTGTTTATCTAGCCTAATTTAGTCTCATAGTAGCTTAATACATCAAATTAGATCATCTAGGATCATTAGAATCTCATAAAAGTCAAACTGCTTCATAATTATAAAAGTCAAAATTTCTCAGCAGGTTTTGAATAAACTTAAGAATTTTATTGTGTGTTCAATATTAAGATTTAGCTCATCATCTTTTGGGATATTAGAATTTTGTTGCTTATCTTCATTAGAAAAATTTTTAGTTTATCTCTACTTAGCTTATAAACTGCTTATTTTTAGCCTCTTTAAGTACTTTTCTGAAAACCTCCCCTTACACAGTTTAATAAGCCCATTTCATTAGCTTATATCTTGCTCATTAAAAAGGTTTAGCTTGTAACTTTTAGTGTTTTGTGAAGCCCTTCTAGCTAGCTTGATGTGCCAAAGCTTATTTTTAAATTTCTAGCTTATTTAATAGGCTTGCTCATTGCTTTTTGTTTTGTCCATTTCATCTAGTACATTAATCAGTCAGTGTTTACCAGCTTTTTCAAAAGCTTCTCACAAGCTTATTAGTGTAATCCAATTTTTGAAAATTAGATTTTGGAAAAGCTCAGTTGGTAAATTTGTTAGTTCCAGTATTCCTTTTCAATTCCAAGCTTATTTAAGTGCTTAAAAATAAGCTAGAAAGTGCCTAGAAACCCAAAAAGTGTCCTGTGCACCTGTTAAGCTAGTGCTTATTTGGAGTTTGTTTAGTGCTTATTTCTAAGTTATTTTGCTTTTTCAGTTGTCATTTTAGCTTATTATCATTTGTCTAGCTTATTTTCAGTTAACCTTTTGCTTATTTATTGGCTTATTAGCTACTTGGCTAATTCTTGAGCTTATTCCATTTTTGCTACTAATCAGTAATCATAAGCTTAATCTGAGCTTATTAGTGGTTTTTATAAAAAGTTCTAGTATTTTTAATCATTTAATTAGTTTAAAATATTTTATAAAAAAGTTTCAGAATTTTCTGAATAGTTTTAGTATTTTTAATCATTTAATTAGTTTAAAATAGTATTTAATTCATAATAAAAAATATAAAAGAAAAAAAATATAAATCTTTTTTCTAAAATTTTCTTTTGTCATATAGTAAGTAAGAAAATTGTTTTTACACTCGTAGGACTTTTATTTTACAAATTTTACGTTTTTTCTTACGCACTCGCGTAATTTTTATATATAACGCACGTTTTCATTCTAGGTCACGTTTTTAGATAATTTAGGTTTACGCTTTAATTAAAATAGTTTATTTAAGTTATTTTGTTTTATAAATCAAGAAAAACCAACTTTAAAAATAGTGATAGCGTTTATTTAATATAATTTAGTTTTTTTTAAATTTTCTTTAATTTGCATTTAAGCACCTGTAATTTACAAACTTTCTCTTTAGGTGTAATTACCACTCAAAATCCTTACTGATCATTATCCTTAGTGATCATTCGACATCTGAACGTTTTAAACACCATTCAGTCTCCGTGGGACTTAACGACCCGGGAATCCACTATATTCCAAGGGAAATTGCATTGGTTTTAGACTGTTTGAATTTTATTACGGTTGACCATTCACAAGTGGTTGACTTGTGTGATAAACTTGACGGTTCTGCAACCAATCAAATTTTGGCGCCGCTGCCGGGGAGGCTTTAGCGTGTTTTAAGCATTCTCAGACCCATTCTTGCACATATACCACCTTTTGTAAACAGTTTTTTGTAAAGTTATAAAAAAGTTCATTAACACTTTTCCTAAAGTGTTAACAACACCAAAATAATATAAAACAACAAAACAATCGTAACGTTTTCTATCTTGTATTTTCTTTAAGGTGATTCTTAAAGAGGTACGATTTGGTTAAACGAGACGATACCAAAAATATTGTCCAAAAGTATTTAAACCCTTAGCACAAATTCATACCTACGTCTTTTCTGTGGTACTTAAATACATAAAATCAACCACGCAAACCAAGGCAGAACACCTACCAGCTGGGGGTGTGAACATTAATAAGTTCCCAATCTTAAAGATCAAAACTTGCCTTTGTGTCCTTGTGATTTGGTGTACCTTTTTCAAAGAAGCCATTTCATTTGTGATTATTGGTTAAGTTCACTTGTCGTTTTGCCTCGCATTTGTTTTGAAAACTGATTTTTAAACTTAGTGCATGCGCACTCGTTCTTCCAGCTCTACAAGTCCACTTTCCGAGCTTGCAAATATTCCTCAGACGTAGGACGTTCGCTCCTTCAGCCGTGATTGAGGAACGTCTAGCACCACCACCCCCTGTCGTAATGGCAGAAGATAAACCGATGAATGAGCTTCTCCAAGCACCCATCGAGGGTTACGGAGATGCCATTATTGTCCCAGCCATCGTTGCTGATACCTTCGAGCTCAAAACCGGGTTGCTTAATCTTGTAACCCAAAGCTAATTTTATGGTTTTGAGCGGGACGACCCTCATGCTCATATTCGATGGTTTAACAAGATTGCATCTACCATCAAATACAAGAATGTCCCACATGAAGCAATTAAGCTTCTTCGGTTCCCATTCTCTCTAGAGGGACAAGCCCGGAATTGGCTTGAGAAACAACCCCCTCGTTCCATTGAGACATGGGAGGATTTAGTCACTAAGTTTGTTAACGAATTCTATCCACCATCCCGAACTACAAGTCTTAAGAATGAGATAATGAAATTTGCTCAAAGATTTGATGAATCATTCGGTGAGGCATGGGATCGTTACAAAGAGTTGCTCAAAGTGTCCGCATCATGGTTTTACCGAGTTAATGCAAATGGATACTTTCTACAATGGTCGGAACCAAACTAACCAAGACTCTTTAAATGCCTCCGCGGGAGGTAATTTCTTGAGCAAGACCACAAAAGAAGCCTTGCAAATCATAGAAAACAAGTCCCAGGTCCGCCCTTTCCGAACAAAGACATATCAGTCTCAGTCTCCTGCAGGACCTTCTACTTCATCTCATGTGAGTACATCTAGCACCGATGCTAAGATTGACAAACTCACAGATATTGTTCAGGCTTTGGTTCTTGCTAACCAAAAGAAAAGCTGTTTGAGATGGCAAAAACTCCTCTGAACGAGAACTGCTCTGCAGTTATCTTGAAGAAGCTTCCCGAGAAGCTTGGAGATCCTAGAAAATTTCTCTTACCTTGTGTATTTCCAGGGATGGTTGAATGCTTTGCCTTAGCCGATCTTGGTGCAAGCATCAATCTGATGCCTTATTCAGTATGGAAGAAACTTTCTCCGGATCTTACTCTTACATGCATGACTCTCGAGCTTGCAGATCGTACAATATCCCGTCCACTTGGCATTGTCGAGGACGTATTCGTGAAAGTAGGAAAGTTCCATTTCCCAGCTGACTTTGTGGTTGTTGACTTCGATGCCGATCATCGGGTTCCTCTCATTGTTGGACGAGGATTCCCGAGAACGGGCCGTGCTCTCATTGATGTATTTGAGCAAGAAATCACATTACGTGTGGGTAATGAAGCCGTCACCTTTAACCTTGATCAAACTTCGAGGTACTCCGCAAACTATGATTCGGAGTCGGTTAACCGAATAGATATCATTGATGTTGCTTCTGAAGAGTACTCTCAAGAAGTTCTCGGTTATGTTCATAATTCTTCGAGTGATAATCTCACTCATTCATCTCAACCCATCATTGCCAATTCTACTCCTTCTCTCACTTCGTTTGAGGAAAGTGACTTCATCTTGGAAGAGATTGAAGCATACTTATCTAGTGATTCGGTTTCATAGGAAATTGATCAAGATCCAGTTGACATCGAGGGAGATATTCTTCTCATCGAGAAGTTGCTCAATGATGACCCATCATCACTCCCTCCCGTCGAGCTTCATAACAAGGAAGTCAAGTCAGTTGAGAAAACTGAAGAATTTCCTCAAGTCGAACTTAAGGACTTACCACCTCATCTCGAATATGCATTTCTTGAAGGTAATGATAAATTACCCGTCATTATTGCTCGAGATTTGAATAAAGATGAAAAAGCTGCTCTCATAAAGGTCTTAAAGTCACACAAGCAAGCAATTGCTTGGAAACTCTCCGACATTAAGGGTATCAACCCCGAGTTTTGTACTCACAAAATCTTGATGGAGGATGACTTCAAACCAGCAGTTCAACATCAGAGAAGAGTAAATCCAAAAATCCATGATGTTATCAAACAGGAGGTTATCAAACTTCTTGATGCAGGATTAATTTACCCGATCTCTGATAGTCCTTGGGTTAGCCCAATCCATTGTGTTCCAAAAAAGGGTGGCATAACTGTTGTCACAAATGAAGAAAACGAGTTAATTCCAACTCGGCTGGTAACGGGATGGCGTGTGTGTATTGACTATCGTAAGTTGAATGACGCTACCCGTAAAGACCATTTTCCTCTACCCTTCATGGACCAAATGCTTGAGAGATTAGCAGGGAACGAGTACTATTGTTTCCTTGATGGTTTCTCAGGTTATTTTCAGATCCTCATTGATCCACAGGATCAAGAAAAGACCACATTCACCTGCCCATACGGAACTTTTGCCTATAGACGTATGCCTTTTGGCCTATGTAATGCTCCTGGCACGTTCCAACGATGTATGATGGCCATTTTCCACGACATGATCGGGGAAACAATGGAGGTGTTTATGGATGACTTCTCGATCATTGGGGACTCGTTTCAAACATGTGTCTCCCATTTAGATAAAATGCTAAAACGGTGTGAAGACACCAATCTTTGTCTAAATTGGGAGAAGAGCCACTTTATGGTCAAAGAAGGCATTGTCTTGGCCATAAGATTTCAAAAAACGGGATTGAGGTTGATAGAGCAAAAGTCGATGTTATTGCTAAATTTCCTCATCCTACTACCGTCAAAGGTATTAGGAGTTTTTTAGGTCATGCCGGTTTTTATCGCAGATTCATACAAGATTTTTCTAAGATCGCCCAGCCTATGACCCATCTTCTTGAAAAAGATGCTCCTTTTATCTTCTCACCTGAGTGCATCAAAGCTTTTGAAACATTAAAGAAGAAGCTTACTGAAGCACCTATTCTCGTTGCTCCCGACTGGGATTTGCCTTTTGAGCTCATGTGCGATGCAAGTGATTTTGCTAATGGTGCAGTCCTGGGGCAACGTAGATCCAAGCATTTTCAGCCTATCAACTACACGAAGTAAGAATATGACGAAGCTCAAACCCATTACACCACCACAGAAATAGAGCTACTAGCCGTGGTGTATGCATTTGAGAAGTTTCGGCCGTACTTAATCTTGACCAAATGCGTGGTGTATACGGATCATTCGGCTCTCAAATATCTCTTTGCAAACCGGATGCAAAGCCGAGATTGCTCGTTGGGTTCTCCTTCCGCAAGAATTTGATATCATAATACGTGATAAAAGGGAGAGAACCTGGCTGCAGATCATCTGTCCCGTCTAGAAAACCCTCACCAGGATGTGTTTGAGAAAAAGGAAATAAATGAAACATTTCCTCTCGAGACACTCAATGCGGTTTCTTTTCGTGGAGACTCTACTACCCCATGGTTTGCTGACTTCGCAAATTACCATGCGGGTAACTTCATAGTGAAAGGAATGTCGACCCAAAAGAAGAACAAATTCTTCAAGGATGTTAAACATTACTTCTGGGACGACTCCTACTTATTCAAAATCTGTGCGGATCAAGTCATCCGACGGTGTGTTTATGGACAGGAAGCTATGGACATTCTCAAAGCTTGCTGGGACCCACCGGGGACATCATAGTCCAAACTACACTGCCAATAAGGTGTTTGATTCCGGGTTTTATTGGCCCACTATTTACAAGGATGCCCACGAATTTGTCAAAACCTGTGACGCTTGTCAACGTCACGGAAATATCTCACAAAGAAATGAAATGCCGCAAAACGCCATTCAAGTATGTGAGATCTTTGACATCTGGGGCATTGACTTTATGGGGCCATTTCCATCATCTCGAGGAAACAAATACGTACTTGTGGCCGTTGACTATTTGTCAAAATGGGTTGAAGCAAAAGCTTTACCCACCAATGATGCCCGAGTTGTTGTGAAATTCTTAAAATCTCTTTTTGCTAGGTTTGGAACTCCACGAGCTATAATCAGTGATCGTGGTACGCATTTCTGCAATGACCATTTTGATAGAGTCATGCAAAAGTATGGTGTAACTCACCGTCTCTCTACTGCATACCACCCCTAAACAAGTGGGCAAGTGGAAGTTTCCAACCGAGGGATTAAAAAAGAATTCGAAAGGACAGTAGGCGAAAATCGTGCCTCTTGGTCGGATAAGCTAGATGAAGCACTCTGGGCCTACCGTACAGCTTATAAAACACCCATCGGGTGTACTCCATACAAGCTAGTGTACGGAAAAGCGTGTCATCTGCCGATTGAGCTTGAGCACAAAGCATACTAGGCCTTGAAACATGCCAACTCGATATTGACAATTGGTGATCACCGGAAACTTCAAATGAATGAACTAAATGAACTCCGTGATCAAGCATACGAGAACTCTTTGATCTACAAACAAAAGACAAAGAAGATTCATGACTCCAAAATCAAGAACCGCGTTTTCAACGTCGGTGATCGAGTCCTTCTTTTCAATTCAAGATTGAAGATATTCTCGGGAAAGCTCAAGTCCCGTTGGTCTGGTCCATTTACCATCACTAAAGTATTTCCTTATGGAACTATTGAGTTATCTCAACTTGACGGTCCAAATTTTAAAGTGAATGGTCATCGATTAAAGCACTATTTTGGAGAGGACATTCCACCCATGGTTGTCCCAGATCTACAAACTTTCCCCATGAACCAATGAATGCGGGGATCGAGTCAAGCTAGTGACTCGGTAATCAAAAACAGTAGCACACCATATGGGTTTTCACCCATATTTCTGACTTCTTTCTACTTTCTACCACCCTAGTGTGGGGGAGTTGCCCCCCGCTATTGTAAATCAGTATCTAAAAAAAAAAAAAAAATTGTGTATATATATCAAAAATAAAATAATGGCCGTAATATTTCCTTTTTACGTTCTAAGTTTCGACATAACAGCCGGTACTTTGAATATTGAGGGCAATATTCATTTCTAGTGTGGGGGGGAATTCTCACGAATTTTATCATGTAATTATACCACCCAATCCCCCCATTTTTGGCCAATTTTTTGGAGCAAGTGTTTTGCACTTACTCAGCAAATGGTAATCAGTCCGCCATGTCTAACACACATAAGGATTGGCTAATCCAGAAGCAAACGGCTCTTGGTAAAGATATCTCAAATCCGTTGACGACTTGCAATTTGCCCAAAATTGTATGGTGTTCACCTCACCATATCTTTAATTAGTGAAAAGTTGGCTAGCCCGCAAGTTTATGGCTTGTGGTAAAGGCAGTTGGAAAGCCATAATTGGTAATCGACTCACCAAAGATAATATTGATAATTTATCTAAGAGTTGGCTAGTCCGAAGCAAACGGTTGGTAAAGACAAATCAAATTCGTTGAAAGCTTATGATTTGCTCAAAATCATTTGGTTATCATTGTACCAAGGTTCTTACTTGAACTAAAACAACTGGCTACTCCGTAGTAATGGCTTTTGGTAAAGAGATGAAATCCATTAAGTTTTCTTAAAAGATTGCTAGGGACTAGCAATATCTTAGTGGGGATTGATGATGTGCAAATACTCATCATTTTTGTACTCTTTAATGCAAAAAACAACTGAAAACACTTTAAATGCATCAAAATAATACAAATATCACAAATAAGTGTTTTATGTGTTTTAAATGCAAAAATATCAAAATTAGATGAAAAACGTATCAAGTTTGCATAATTGGCAGTTTTAGTCCCCAAGTTTGGAAACTTGTCAAATCTAGTCCCTGGAATCCAAAAATGTGGAGTTTTATCATTCAAGGTCCTTGAAATATTCTAAGTTGTCAAAAATGGTCCTTGAATGAATCTTTGGTCAAATGGCGAAAAAGGTCCCTAAAGTTTAAAAAGTGTCAAAATAGTCCTTGGATATTTAAAAATGGAAAATTTTCAAATATGGTCCTTGTACTATTCAAGATTGGCAGGATAGGTCCTTGTGATAACTTTGGAATGTTGGCAGTTTTGGTCCCTCAACTATTTAGAAATTACAAGAATGGTCCTTATGATAAACTATAAACCAAACGGACCTTTTGTATTTTTTAACTCAGCCAAAACAAAAGAACCCCTGTCATAAGCCTTGAACCCCCTAATTTGAACCCCCACCCTATTATTAATACCGGTCAAAATAAATCAAACCGAATTAATCGTTCACCTTCCTTCTCACAACCAGCCCAAAACCGATGACCCATAAAACCACCATGGTTTCTCAATTCCACCTTTACACCTCACCTTAACACCTGTTTACCAACTCCCTAACACCTCCACATCCACCAAATTGCATTAAATGCATAAAACCTGCTCAAAAGATATTTTGGCGCCAAAAATTCCACATGGACGATTATGATGATTTTGATAGATCCAGTGGTTGGAAATGAGTGGAAAATGATCAGAGGTCGACAAAGAACTCAAAGAGGTCAATAAATAAGAAGAAGAAGAAGCAGTATGGAGATGTATGTAGTGTAATTTAATTTTGCTTATCTCGTTTTTAAATAATTTAAGTTTCCAGTGTATTTCAAAGCTTTCAAGCACCTTGTAATCATATTTCAGTGTATTTTAAACTTATTTACAGTTTCAATTTCAACTTATGTACACTAATTCAGTTTTATGCAAATTTCCTTGTTAAAAATTCTCAAAATATGCAAATGTTGTTATTAGTTGTTGCTAAGGATTCTTAAGCTCATATAAGCTCTTGACACGGCTTATAAGCTTTTAGAAACCTTAAAATTCCAGTTTTATTCAACAATTCAAAAATACAAGAAAAATACTAAAAAATAGTTAGAAAATAAAAAATTCAGTGAAGATGGTTCAAAAGACTGAAGCAGGTTAATATATGGATTGCCCTTGGGTTAGAAGCTTTGTGGAAAGCTATTAGCAGTGGTTCTTGTTCTTGGTTCTGTATTTTCAGCTGGATAATCTCTTGTAAGCAAATTCTTAAAAATTTGCATTTCTTAGTATAAGTGTTTAAATATTGTTAATTCTTGTTTAATCCTATCTTATTATAGTTAATTTAAGATAATCAATAGATTACTTGGTTTAAAAATTTGTTTTAGTGTTAAAAGCTTCAAAACTGCCTTCAATAGAGGTGTTTGGATTTGCTGAATAGATTAGCATTCTAGCATATGCTTCTTGTTGTTTGTTGTTGTTTTATGTTATATTAGTTCTAAATAGCTCAGTGCAAACATAAAATATAGTTCTTGTTTGTTAAAAAGTCAAAATTAGCTTTAAACTTACCTTAATTGTTAACTGTTAGAAATATAGATTGCATAATCATGTATACTGGTTTGAAAGTTGTTTATCTAGCCTAATTTAGTCTCATAGTAGCTTAATATATCAAATTAGATCATCTAGGATCATTAGAATCTCATAAAAGTCAAACTGCTTCATAATTATAAAAGTCAAAATTTCTCAATCATTTTGAATAAACTTAAGAATTTTATTGTGTGTTCAATATTAAGATTTAGCTCATCATCTTTTGGGATATTAGAATTTTGTTGCTTATCTTCATTAGAAAATTTTTAGTTTATCTCTACTTAGCTTATAAACTGCTTATTTGTTAGCCGCTTTTAAGTACTTTTCTGAAAACCTCCCCTTGCACGTTTAATAAGCCTATTTCATTAGCTTATATCTTGCTCATTAAAAAGGTTTAGCTTGTAACTTTTAGTGTTTTGTGAAGCCCTTCTGGCTAGCTTGATGTGCCAAAGCTTATTTTTAAATTTCTAGCTTATTTAATAGGCCTGCTCATTGCTTTTTGTTTTGTCCATTTCATCTAGTACATTAATTAGTCAGTGTTTACCAGCTTTTTCAAAAGCTTCTCACAAGCTTATTAGTGTAATCCAATTTTTGAAAATTAGATTTTGGAAAAGCTCAGTTGGTAAATTTGTTAGTTCCAGTATTCCTTTTCAATTCCAAGCTTATTTAAGTGCTTAAAATTAAGCTAGAAAGTGCCTAGAAATCAAAAAGTGTCATGTGCACTTGTTAAGCTAGTGCTTATTTGGAGTTTGTTTAGTGCTTATTTCTAAGTTATTTTGCTTTTTCAGTTGTCATTTTAGCTTATTATCATTTGTCTAGCTTATTTTCAGTTAACCTTTTGCTTATTTATTGGCTTATTAGCTACTTGGCTAATTCTTGAGCTTATTCCATTTTGCTACTAATCGTAATCATAAGCTTAATCTGAGCTTATTAATGGTTTTTATAAAAAGTTCTCGTTTCATAAATTGCTTATTTCATTGTACTTAATCAGTTTCAAAAAGAAAAATCCAAAAAGAAAATAAAAATAAAAAGTCCATTGCTGGGATTCGAACTGGCCACCCACTCACCACACACACGATACCAGTTGCCCTTTGGTCTTTGACTGGTATTTCTGAACATTTAATACTTAACCCTTGTTTTCTATTTTAGCTTATACGAGTTCATTAGCTTATTTACAGCTTATTAAAACAAGCTTTCACACCTTTTGTATTTTTCTTAGCTTTGTATTGTTATAAAGTATTTTATAAAAAAGTTTCAGAATTTTCTGAATAGTTTTAGTATTTTTAATCATTTAATTAGTTTAAAATAGTATTTAATTCATAATAAAATATAAAAGTAAAAAATATAATCTTTTTTCTAAAATTTCCTTTTGTCATATAGTAAGTAAGAAAATTGTTTTTACACTCGTAGGACTTTTATTTTACAAATTTTACGTTTCTTACGACTCGTAATTTTTTATATATAACGACGTTTCATTCTAGGTCACGTTTTTAGATAATTTAGGTTTACGCTTTAATTAAAATAGTTTATTTAAGTTATTTTGTTTTATAAATCAAGAAAACCAACTTTAAAAATAGTGATAGCGTTTATTTAATATAATTTAGTTTTTTTAAATTTTCTTTAATTTGCATTTAAGCACCTGTAATTTACAAACTTTCTCTTTAGGTGTAATTACCACTCAAAATCCTTACTGATCATTATCCTTAGTGATCATTCGACATCTGAACGTTTTAAACACCATTCAGTCTCCGTGGGACTTAACGACCCGAGAATCCACTATATTCCAAGGGAAATTGCATTGGTTTTAGACTGTTTGAATTTTATTACGGTTGACAATTCACAAGTGGTTGACTTGTGTGATAAACTTGACGGTTCTGCAACCAATCACTCATTGTGTTACTTGAGAGATCAAGAAATTCCAAATTTTGATACATTTGACACAAGAATGAAATTCCTCCATGGAATTTGTTTCTGGATAGATCTAAAAGACTTATACTTGCAAGAAAAGCAGGTATTGGACCACTTATGTTGTTGAAAGAGAGATCCAAATGGATCAAATGAGAAGACCGCCACTGGTTCCAGTACTCTGTAGAAACTGTGTCTGAAATATTATTTCTAGAAAGATCTCATGATGAGATTTTTCGTGTTTTGTATCCATTTTGGGAAACGAGGCCCTAGCTTGTTAGAACTGAAATCTATATATTGTATACCCCAAGAAAAGTTTGACACGTCATCATTAAAAAGAGCTCCTTCGAGTGAGTTATTTGAAAGATCTATATACAAAAGATTTGATTTTCCAATGTTTTCAGAGATAGCACCTCTAAGAGAATTGGAAGACAGGTATAGGCTTTGAAGGCTGGGTAGTTGCCACAGTTTGTCACTTATCGTTCCATCTAACATATTTGAAGTTATTTTCAATCTTTCTAGGGATGAAAAGTGTTGGATCGCAGCAGACAATGATCCTGTGAATTGGCTACTTGAAGCATCCAATTCTTGTAACGTACTAGCTGATGTGCATCCAGACAAGCTGTTTAGAAAATCTGAAAGCTCCCCATCAAACGTATTGCCAGAGAGAGAAATATATCCAAGCATATTACCAGCTAATGGGCACAACCAACGATACATGGATGAGTTGAGATTGTTCTTATTGAGATAAAGTGAAAACATGGATGAAGAAGAATTGATAGATGGAGAATATGGATGCATGACTTGTGAGAGGTCACATCCACCTAAGCTTAAATTATATAGGTTTTGGAGACCTATAATAACATTTACCCAGTTATTTGCTTTGGCCAAAGAAATTCCATCCATATAAAGGTGTCTCAAATAAGATAAAGAAGACAACCAATCTAAGTTTTCAACACTACAACTTCCGAGGGAACTTACTTTAAGGTATACCAAATTGGTGAGGTTTCCAAATTCTGTAGGAATGGTACCATAGAAAGAGTTGTCTGAAATGTCAAGATATGTTAATTCGGTTAAGGAACCAATGGACATGGGAATGCTTCCACTGAAATTATTCCCACTAAGGTTAAGCACTGTTAATTTGGTTAAGGAACCAATGGATATGGGAATGGCTCCACTGAGATTATTGTTATCAAGATAAAGTTTTGTTAAATTGGTCAAGGAACCAATGGACTTAGGAATGGATCCATGAAAAGAATTGTAAGAAAGGTCAAGATGACTCAAGTAGCTTAAATTAAGCAATGAATGGGTAATCTCACCTCCAAGAGAAGAGCCTGACATGTCAAGGACCGTAACATGACCTGTTTGGGTGTCGCACGTGATTTCATTCCATTGACATCAATCATCTTCTTCTTCATCACTCCATGTGGAGAGCATGTCATATGGGTCATGAAGGTGAGTTTTGAAATCAAGAAGAGCTTGCCTTTCCTTATCGATGCACTTATGAACAGCTCCTCCTGCAGCAGCAACAAGTTGGTGGCCAGAGGAAGATGTAGTTGTGGTATTAAATGACAGAAAGACAAGTGAGAAAATAAACAAAACATGAATATGCATAAAGTAAAAGTAAATATTTTCTCTCATAATGTATGTTGTATAAAATTGTATTGATGTTTTTTTATCTGATAATGAACACTGTTGGCCAGGTTTTCTGGTAACACTTTTGGATTGATACAAATGGTTGTAGATTGTCATTGGTAATTTGTGTTTGTGATTAAAGTAATGTAACAGTAAAAGTGAAAGTCACTTTGGACAAAGATATTGCAACAAAGTAAATAATATTAATATAGAATTGATATCTGTTGTGTACAACTTTTGACCTATTTATAGGTTCCCAAAAGACACATATCTAGATGACAGTTATACATTAACCATTGTGTCGTTTAAGGAATAACTACCAACTATAATAACTGCCTAAGTAATAAGTTTTCATTGCATTGGGTCGTTTTGGACATTTCCTAACCCATGCAGACTTAGGATATAATAATAATACATAAATTGTCTTTAAAAGTATATACTAAATAATAAGCTATTCTATGTTTGATTTTAAACATAATTAACAGGTAACATTTCCCTCCTAATTATTTTAAGATCAAATCTTTCATGAGTGAGACTTGCTTCCTTTTTCTTCACACAATGATTTCATAATCACTGCTGTCTTCACTGCTTGTGTCATGGGCTGCATCTTTCTTTTCATTGCCATACCTTTCAACACCATAGTTGTTCATCTCTTCTCCTTGTGATCCATCTTCTACTGCATCATTCTTCCAGTTCTGTGGGTCCCTTTCTTCTGCATACTTACTGCATTCTCCCACATCTCTTGTTCTTTCAACACTGGGCATCCTAGCAGTCTCGTGGTAAACACTTATGAGATCTATGAACTTTCTGTAACAAGCCTTTATGGCTTCATCATCATCAACTGATAATCCTTGTATACTTGCAATGCCTTTCCATTTGTCACTCAAGGTGACTGCCACATATCCACCAAAACCTTCTACTATCTTATACAAACTCAGCAAATCTATCTCCTTCTCATGAATAACTGGTGGTATCATGTCTAATGCATCATAATTTAGATGCACCAAATAGAACCACTTTACCAATTCTAAAAACTTTCCACTGAATATGCTCCAATTGTTGTAAACAAGACTGTTCTTCTTGAGTAAATTCATAAAGGATAAGAACCTATTAAACGAATTTACCTTGAGGGCATATAAGGTCCCATTCCAACTGATGTAGTCATTGTCCACATTGTCTTGGGTGTCCTCCTTATTCCAATTCAGTTCTTCCAGTCCCTTAACCAACGAGCACTCATCATTTGGGTCCAAAGACTCAAAGTAATCATCTAAGTATTTGTTATGTTCTCTGATTGGACTCCAGTTCTCTCCATTGTTGCCTTTCTCCTGTTCCTTTCCAGTCTCCACAATGTTCTCATCAAACATGCACTTTAGAGTGCACATGTTGTTTTCAATATTCAACACATACCCTTGTTCTTCCAAGTGGTCATAACTTAGTATGTTCATTGACACCTCAGGGGTGTATTGAACATCTTGAACAATAATGTCTCCATCCTTTGTGTTGACCACTGCATCACCCACACCATAAGAGAAAACAAATTTTTTCTCTTTTTCTTCTTTAAAGATCATCTTGAACTTGTATTCAATTCGTTTGAATTGAGTTCTTCTTGGGCAAAGGTGATGTTTATAACCACTGCTAACAAACCAAACTTCATTCCATGACTTGTCCCTTGATCCTTCAACCATATAATCTGGTTCTATGTGAATCTTTTCTGGAAATTGTGCCTCTCCTTCAATCACTTGCTTATCTGTCTCTTGTTGCACTTCAATTGCAGCAATCCTCTTTCTTTGTTCACATGCCCAATATGCATGTCCTCTCTCCCTACAGATAAAACATCTTGCTTTCTTTTCCTTTTTTGATTTCTTTTCAGTCTGCACCTTTTGATTTTGTGCCTTATTGGAAGAATTGAAAGCCTGATTTTCTAGTACCTTTTTAACAAGCATTTCTTTTCCCTTTGGACTAATGCACTTATTTCTTGCAGTCCATTTGACAAGCCTTGATGGTGTTTCTCTCAGTAAGTATCTACCAGTGTAGAAACCATTATCAATCTTTGGTGCTTGTCTTTCCCATGATCGAATTTTTCCTTGGCTCTGATGCCAATGTTGGCCAGGTTTTCTGGCAACACTTTTGGATTGATACAAATGGTTGTAGATTGTCATTGGTAATTTGTGTTTGTGATTAAAGTAATGTAACAGTAAAAGTGAAAGTAACTTTGGACAGAGATATTGCAACAAAGTAAATAATATTAATATAGAATTGATATCTGTTGTGTACAACTTTTGACCTATTTATAGGTTCCCAAACGACACATATCTAGATGACATTATACATTAACCATTGTGTCGTTTAAGGAATAACTACCAACTATAATAACTGCCTAAGTAACTGTTTTCATTGCATTGGGTCGTTTTGGACATTTCCTAACCCATGCAGACTTAGGATATAATAATAATACATAAATTGTCTTTAAAAGTATATACTAAATAATAAGTTATTCTATGTTTGATCTTAAACATAATTAACAGGTAACAAACACATATACCTCTATGCAGCTTTATATAGACTTCGATACAAAGAATTGAATTAGATGGATTTAAATTTGTGTGGAGCAAACAACACTTGGAATAAAGATCAGGAAATAAATTTGAAGTCCCACATTAGACGACCGAAGACCTTAAGTGTTTGCAATTTGCAGTTATTGCATGTTCATCAGTATAACTTTTGGTCCTGAAATTATTCTGTAATGCAAATGTGAATCCAAAGAAATGGACCCAAATAAATCACCTACTGGAAAATCTGATCAGACCTAATGTGAAAGTAGACTTACATATGCAAAAGAAAAAGTTGAATTGGGGTCGAGTGGGACATTTAAAACATATTAGAAGAATGGTCCAGTGAGTAACTAAAATGGGTTGAATGGGTCAATTAAAATTCAGATTTATAAATGTAAATCCAAATAAGAGATTTACGTCATAGGGAGGGATTGTGATAACAGAATGGTTTACTACTTTGTTGATACTTGAAACCACTTGACCCAATCATGAACTTACAGTAATGTATTCATGGATGAATTTATTGGCTGCATAAATCTTCAGTTTCCACAATATGTTTGATGAAATGCCTCAACCAAATTTTAGCAACAATAAGTTTACATGTTTTCCTTTTATATAAAGCATGTGATTTCACGAATAATCTACATAGGTAAGTTAATTGGTCATTTGAATTTTCACTGCATTTCATTAACTATTTATGCCGATATAAGTTGTTTTGGTTCAAGATAAATGATTATATATGTTTTGTGTTTGCTGTGCACATGGGTTAGTTCATTAGGGTTTCATATATTAGTGGCTTTGGTTTGTGTTTTTTCTTCTTACAATGTGGACATATGTTAGTATCTTCATTGTGTGTATTCAAACTGTATCTACATTATTGGGTTTTAGTTTATTGTGATTTAGGTTTTTTACTATTCTTAGTGGTAATATATATTTACACTTTATATCGTAGAAATTTTAGGTTTCAAACAAAAGGAAGGCAACTCACCATAAAATCAACTGTGGTATTAAACTAAATTCTCTCAAACAAAAACAAAAAGAACAAAAAATTGTTGACGCAATTGAAATTGTACCAGGGAGAATGCTCAATTTTGCCATGTAAAATATATAGAGTCATCCTATTGCCCACTCAGAAAGTCAAATTTATAACAAATTGGTCAAACTCATCTAAATCTTATCCAGCTAAAATAAACACTTAAAAAGGATGGGCAATGAATAAAAAAATTTGTTGGTAATATGTTGTTATTTATAAATGGGAAGTGATACTTACACCACATTTTTTTATTCTTTCACCACAATCTCACATCATTAATGCACAAGTTACAACATGATATATGCATAAATGTGGTGTGTGCATCAAAAAGTGTGATTTAAGTATCACTTTCCTTTATAAATATTATTATCATTATATATACTATGTTAATGTTAATGTATATCAATGGAGTTACAAATATCAAAATGAAAGTATGAGTTAGTATGATAATATAAATGAATACACGTATTGTGCTTATACGAACAACTCATGTATTCATGTTAGCTATAGAAGTAATGATCATAATGTCATATGTTTAAAGGTCTACTTTATAATTAATAGACAATAGTTTATACACTTGCACTTATAATTGTTGGACGTTGGGGTATAAATGCCTTTCTGTATACACATTGTGTGGTGTGACACTTACATCCTTTGAAATAAAAGTTTATGTTTTTTCTCTAAAGTTTGCACAATATGAACTCTATAGCTTATGAATCATGAGACCACAAGTGGTGCCAGAACTTGTGTGTGAATGATCATTGCTTATTCTTAGCTTACTACAAAACTCGAATAGCTTATTTTAGTCCTGAGATACAAACATAAACTATACGGATACGTTTGAATAAGAAGCTTTTCTGGATTTCATCAGGAAAGATGATTTTTTTTTTAATTATTTATGTATTTATTTATTTTTATTTTTTTGATAAAAAGCTTCATATAGCTTATTTAAGTTTCTCCTAAATTTGACTAGCTAGTTGAATCATAGATTTGTTCTTTTGATCTTTGAAAGTTCAAAAAGTTATGATCTCAATATAAGCATCTTAGATAACGCACCTCGGTAGTGCATTGTTTCAATAAAATAGGTGAGTACTCTTTTAGGAAGATAAAGCTATTTACCTGGGTAGTATTATCAGTAATGGAAGATTATACTGTTCTCGGTTTAGAGCTCATCAGTTTACCTTTCTTGTTAGTTTGTTCCTTAAAGTTTTCACCTCGGAAGTTAGTGTTCTCGTTAGTTGTGTATTTTGTTAGTTTGGTTGTTTCGGCATTTACACTAAAAAAATGTCATCTAATGATACATAAGAAAAGTGTCACAAAATGTCAAAATAATGTCACAAAAGTGACATATAAAAGAAGTGTCACTAGAAAATTTATTTGCTTCTCTTACATTTAAAAAAGTGTAGGTCATTGGCTAATAGATAAAAGTCTATTTACAGTGACAAAAAAAGAGTGTGTATATATTTTTTTTACCTTTTCTGACACATTTTGGTTATAAAACAAGTCAGTAAATCTCAAAATTTTAAGTTTTGTCCACAATTTTTAAAAAGTATCACTAAAAAGTTAGATTTAGTGATACTTTTTGTTTACTAAATTTATATTTTCTTGTAGTGTTACCTCGGGCAGTTTGTGGTTTGACTAGTCAACATGAATGAAAAAAGATGGTTGAAGAGTATATATAGTGGAACAAAACACTGCCAACATCCTAATTAACGACTCACAAATCTTCACCCAATATTTTGATGTGAGCTACGTACTACAGAGATCAGTTCAATTAAAGTAGCATGTTATTGTTAAAAAAGGTAACTTTATTAATTTCATGCATATATAATTAATTAAAAAATAAAGGAAAAGGGAATCACTCTAGCTAGAAAGTTGTTTCACAAGTCTAGCCTCAACAATTCATGCAAATTGGTAATTTCATATGTGATTTTTCCTGTGAGGCTGTTGCTTGGTAGATCGATGGTCTTCATCAATCCCAGAATGCTAGTAAACTCATTCACCTTTCCTTGCCACCCGATCATGATATTGTCAATATAGCATCACTACTACAAAAAAAGGCATAGAGCCAGGTTAAAAAGGTGGAAAGAGCCCGGTTTTGCATGAGGGCACAAAGGGGGAGGGACTCTATGTGAAAAGCAAATAGAGCCCGGTTTTGAAAATGGGCTCTATCATATGTTATAAAGCCCGGTTTTCTATCAAAAAACATGGCTCTATGTGAAAAAAAAAATTAAAAAAAAAAAAATATACATCCATGAAATCCAATTCTTATTAGCCAAGTGAACTGTATTGATTCAGATAAGAAAACATTCACTGATATTACAATTTACTTTCTATTGATACATTGGAATTGATCTTGTGACTACTTTTGCAAACAACACATTTCAACACTTTCTATTGATACATTGAGATTGATCTTGTACTTAATACTAAAACTACCATGAAGAGGGGTGACTTTTCGCTTCTGCTCCCTTGACTTGACATTCCACGATAATCGTCTCTGATCATATAATAAGTCACTTGCAATTAGTATTCGAGAAACATATATATATGTGTTTCATGTGTTGAATAAAACTAGCATATACTTTCTGAAAATTATAGTTTGGTTATCTTACTTAACATATCTGGAAGTTGACCTTTGATTGTCAAACTTGGACTATCTCCATTCCTGTCCTCCATGCTAGGATTCTTATCATTGCTCAATAGTTTATAAGATTTTTGGTTTACTTTACTCCTTTAAACAGAATATTCCAAAGGTTAAGCATTCAGCAATTAACGACATCCTTACCTGATCTACTTCTCTTCCTCCTCTTCTTTTTCTTCTTCGCCACAGTGTCCTCACTTTTTTCTAGAGCATTAGAAATGTTCAAAAGTTTAAAGTTACGTGTCCGTCAAGTCCTTTTCTATACAATTATACATGATAGACTTAAAAATAAACAACTGTAAATTTATGTCTCACCCATTTTCGTTGATTATTCTGAACCAAACTATCATGTTCCGTAGGACTAACATACCCACTGGCTGAAATTCTATCGTACTCGTTTTCCTTTTCCTATTATTCTTCTCCTTAGCGCTAACATTGCCATTGGTTGTTGGTTCTATGGTACTCGGTTTCCTTTTATCCTTCACCTTGTCCTCGCTTCTTTCAAGTGCATCAGTAGAACTGTTCAAAAATTTCAAAGTTATTAGTCTGTAAAGTCCTTTTATATACGATCATCACGCAAAATACAAGATATAACACAAGTTGGTCAACCAATCTTATGTAATAGCTCCACTATACGATGAGTAAAAATAAACAGATATACATTAATGTCTCACCCATTTTGTTTAGTTAGTCTTGATTCTACATTTCATTTCTCTCGTATCACTATCCAATGGTTGTAGGTTCTATGATACTCGCTTGCTTTTTCTTATTCTTCTTGCTTCTCTTCTTCTACTTCTTTTTCTTTACAATTGAATCACTAACTCATCAAAACAATGGAACATATCCTATACTCAGTTAAGAAGTGAGAACAAGTCAATTTACAAAGCAAGTGCCATTTGTACGAATGTTATCTTTGAAGTTAATTTTTATATTGAAGGGTAATTGAAATCGTGTTTAGTTCTACCTGATAAACAATATTATTACATATATAGGTTCAAGCTTACTTCTATCAACAAATTAGCTAACTTTCCCAAAATCCAAACACAAAGCAGGCAATATAACAAACAATTCAAGAGTAACCTACAAAGCAACCAAAATATTCAAAGAAGGGCCTAACACACCATTGAATCATCTTCATCTTTCACCCATGTAGGACCAAATTGAACCAATAACCTGTTAAAAAAGTGCCAAAATTAATGAATTGAACATATAGGTAAACATAAAATCTAATCTGAAGCGAAATACACAATATTGTGAAAGTGTACTTACCATATCCCAAAAGAAAATAAAATGTTCTCTGTGGTCAACTTGACTCCATACCTCATGTTCTTTGATATCTAATGAAAAAATGGCAAACAACTATATAGAGAAGATATGCTTACAATACTGTAATTTACATGACTAGGAGATCTAAAGTTAAACTAATACATACACCATAACATCTAACTTAAATCTAAAATTAAACCCTAAATTTCAATCAGATCCCTAACTACACACAGACTTAAATACGAAAATTTCAATTTAAACTTTAATTCCATAAAGGTAAAGAACCCTAATTCAAAAAGATGAAAAATTGAACAAAAATACAGAAAATATAGACTTATGAACAAGGCTAGCAAGAAATCTATAAGCAATAAAGCTTAAAACCACCACTTATGGTGGTATCGAAGGTGTTAAAGATGGGACCAATAACCCCCTAACTGACCAGAAACAAGTAAAAGTGATTTGGGTTTTGTGTTTATGTGGACTAGCTGGTGAAAAGAAAAGAAATAGGAAAGTGAAAAGTAAAAGGGGGGAAAAATCCCGCTCAAAGTCAAAAGGGAAAAACTGAAACAAATAAAGCACGGTTTATTTTGCAAAACAGGGCTTTATTTATTGGATGTATTAGAGCCCGGTGTTTTCATTTTATAACCGGGATTTATGCTCTTGGATTCCACGGACACATTAATAGAACCCGGTTTTTCAAGAAAGAGGGCTCTATTAAGGGGGCTCTATAGCATAATGTGTAGTAGTGGCTACTATCAACATCCTCTGCATATTGAGCAACTCCTGATGTGGCAAAAAATGATGATCGATAATGATGTACGTTCTTTTTCATAACGAATCCCTTTTTAACCATGGTTGTGAGATTATTAACACACGATGGGATTATTCCATGGAGGTTGTTTTGTGACAAGTCTAGGATTTGAAGAGTAACTAACTGACATATCTATACAGGGATGGTTCCGAAGAAGTTGTTTGATCTTAGGCTAAGAACATACAACCTTGACAAGTTTTCCCCGATCCAAATAGGAACATTACCAAAAAATTGTTGGCCCCCAAATCCAAAAAGCTTAAATTAGCACAATTCTGTAAAGACAATGGTAACTCTCCAGAGAAGCTGTTATTGTATAAAATCAATGTCTCAAGTTGACCCAGGTGTCCCAGAGAGGGGGGAAGCTTTCCTAACAGAAAGTTATGCCCTATATTGAGAAGTGCAAGTTTAGTCAAATTCCGGAAACAGTCCGGAAGTTGCCCGGTCAATGAGTTACGCGAGAGTCAATAAATTCCAAAGTTTCATAAATTTGGCATAGGGAAGAGATTCCACC
Organism: Chrysanthemum makinoi; assembly: GCA_910596185.1. Lineage (NCBI taxonomy): Eukaryota > Viridiplantae > Streptophyta > Magnoliopsida > Asterales > Asteraceae > Chrysanthemum > Chrysanthemum makinoi. The sequence goes on along the minus strand of OU343224.1, from coordinate 344,829,458 downwards.
ATAGAATTTATTTCTGGAAAGATCCAAAGAACCTATATTTGCTGGAAAAGCAGGTATTAGACCGTGAAAGTTATTGGAACTCAAATCTACTAAATATAAGTTAAGGTTCGATAATATATCTGGTAATTTCCCACCGATGTTGTTAAAAGAAAGATTCAAATATCCCAAAGTAGAAAGGAGCCACTGGTTCCAGTTATCTGTAGGAAATGTGTCCGAAATTTTATTTTTTGAAAGATCAAGATAGACAAGTTGTTTCATTTTTGGTATCCCTCTGGGGAAATGAGGCCCTAGTTTGTTAGAACTAAAATCTTTATATTGTATATTATGAGAATGGTTTGACACGTCATCATTAAAAGGAACTCCTTCAAGTGAGTTGTTTGAAAGATCTATATACATAAGATTTAATTTTCCAATGTATTCAGAGATAGCACCTCTAAGAGAATTGGAAGAAAGGTCTAGCGTTAGAAGGTGGGGTAGTTGCCATACCTTGTCACTTATTGTTCCATTTAACTGAATTGAATATAGGATCAAGTGATTGAGGGATGAAAAGTTTTGGATCTCATCAGACAAAGACCCTGTGAATTGGTTACTTGAAGCATCCAAATACTCTAACGTAGTAGTTGATGTGCATCCAGACAAGTTATTCAGGAAATCTGAATGTTTCCCATCAAACTTGTTGTCAGAGAGTATAAGATACGTAAGCCTATTGCCAATAAAAGGGCACAACCAACGATAAATGAATGAGTTGAGATTGTTGTTATTGAGAGAAAGGTGATCAAGAGATAAAGAAGAGTTGGCAGATGAGGAATATGGATGCATGACTTGTGAGAGGTCACATCCATCTAAGCTTAAATTTGATAGGTTTTGGAGATCTATGATTACATTTACCCAGTTATTTTCTTTGGCCAGAGAAATTCCATCAATATAAAGGGCTTCTAAATAAAATAGATTAGACAACCAATCTAAATTTTCAACTATACAACGACTTCCATAGGAACCTAGAGAAAGGAATACCAAATTGGTGAGGTTTCCAAATTCTGTAGGAATGGTTCCATGAAAAGAATTTTCAAAAAGGTCAAGATGATTTAAGTAGCTTAAGTTAAGCAACGAAACGCTAATCTCACCTTCAAGACCATAGTAGTTCAATCGAAGCTCTGTGACATGACCAGTTTGGTTGTTGCACACAACTCCACTCCATTGACAACAATCATCTTCTTCTTCGTGTCTCCATGTAGAGAGTCGGCCTTTGGGGTCTTGAAGTTGGGATTTGAAATCAAGAAGAGCTTATCTCTCATTATCGATGCACGTATTAGCAACTTCTCTCGTTACTGCTGCAACCAGTTGATGGTGCCCAAGGGAAGTGATAGTTGTGGTATTAAACCACAGCCAGACAAGTAACAAAATAAACAAAACATGAATATGCATTAAGTAAAAGTAAATATTTTCTCTCATAATGTATGTTGTATAAAATTTTATTGATGTTTTTTATCTGGTAATGAACACATATACCTCTATGCAACTTTATATAGACTTGGATAGCAAAGAATTGAAATAGATGGATATAAATTTAATTTGTGTGGAGCAGATAAAACTTGGAATAAAGATCATAGAATAAATTTGAAGTCTCAAATTAGACGTTCAAAGACACTCAAGTTTTGGAGTTTGTACTTATTGCATGTTCAACATGTTATCATAAATGAAGCCCACAATGTTGGACTATCTTTTGGATGGTTGTTGGAATATGATCAGTGGGATTGATGGTGGCCAGCCTACAATTGAATATTGACTCAGTTTGTTTTCAATATTGTTGTGGAAGGTTGAAATATTTGGTCAAAGGTTCACATGCATGGTTAAAATAATATGGCGGTGAGAATCACATGTATGGACAGTGGCATGATATATATTGTCAAGAAATGAGGCAAAGTAGACGCTCACATTTACTTGTTCATCCCACTCATTCAAGAGTAAACAACAAAGTGTCTACTAAGTTTGTAAGGTTATTAAAGAGTTTGTGTATATCCTCTAATTATAAGAGATAAATATTGTAGGGAGAATTGCATATATACACACTAAAACTTAAAAACTTGCATATTTCTTCATAATACAAGTTTTTATTGCATGATGTACAATGCATTTTAAGCATGTTTTGGGTATATATGCAAATATGCAAGTTTTAGTGGGTATATATGCAATTGACCCAATATTGTATATCCTCTAATTAGAAAGAAAGTGTAATTCCTAATTTCTATCATAGTGAAAATATATCTTTCCTTGCCCGTGGTTTCTATCCTTATGGGGTTTTTCACGTTAAATCCGTGTGTCATCTTTTATTTCATATTTTAGTTGCGAGTTTGCTTCAATCCGGTATCACTTATCTCAACACATCCAACTTGTGATATGTTTTGGTCCTAGAATTATTATGTGATATAAATGTAAAAGCAAAGAAATGGACCCAAATAAAGTAACCCATTCACAAGATAACGTGATATAAACGACACATCTTTAAAATGCATATAGTGTTGGGATCTTAATATTATTGTGTTGATGATTCGGGTGGTCTTGGATGATGAAAATACAAGAATGCCCTGTTTTAGAGAGAGAAAGATTGAGAGGATGTTCTAGTTAGAGACTTTCTTTGAAACAAATGAAATGTTAGATTGAGAAGCACCCACCTTCCAGGATGGGGGTTATAGTTACAAATACTACGCCCTCCTATCGGATCGTGGATCGTATACAAAAGGTAAAGACACTGCCCTTCCTCCACGGTGTTACACTAAACTAATCTACGCTACCAACTAACTAATTGACTACAAAATAACATAACAAACGACATGTCTAAGAGCTAACTTATGCTAGAGCATAATTGGGGTGACCGACACTTTAACATGGAATTCCTAACAATCTCCCCCTAAGGGAGGTCACCCCATGAAATACATTTTGAATCCTAGCATTCTTTCTTTGACTTTGTTCTTCAATTCCGCAATCTTTGTGCTTAAGCAGTGATTCATCAAAGTCCTAATTTGTACCATCACAATTTTCAACTTTCATCAGCCCTTTTATCAGGCTCTGCCATCATGATGTTGTGACATTTGGACCGACATGCTCACACCTTTCGGATCATGGCATCTTTCCATCGTGTAGCGGAAGCTTGACTGGTTCATGATATTTGAAGCAGCGTAGCGGCATAGTATAAAATATCGAGCCGGGTTATGGATATGCACAAGTCATGATTTCTTCATTAAGTGATGTCTTTGTGAGCATGCGGCTTTGGATTGACTCATTAATTACGATCACTGCAACCGTCCAAATATACCTGCAAACAACAGTTAGCAATAAAACATACGAAAGTGTCTTTGATCACTTTCGTTGAATTGATGTACACGCCCACGGTCCCCGTTTATCAGTACAAGTACGCTTGTGATCGTAGGATTCCTAAGAATCTCCTTGACAGGGTTTCGCAACTGTTCTAACCGTTCTCAAACCGGAATGTCTCAAAGAAGACAACACGGAGTGAGTGAACCAGTGAATTGAGATTCACTGATTGATGAAAAATGATTTGAAAAACAATCTCGTATTGCTTAGAAGAAAGAGTTTTTCAATACGACGAAGGTTTTATGAGAGAGATCAATTTTCAATCAAAATTACTTTTTGTATTTGAAAAGAGTACACATTCGACGTGCTAGAGAAAAGAAGAGATTCACACATCGAACGGTTTTTCCAAAAGTATTTTATCAATCAGAGATACTATTTGTGTTTGAAATATGAATATACATTCGATGTGCTAGAGAAAAGAAGATTTGCACATCGAATGGTTTTTCCAAAAGTATTCATTAATTCATTTCCTGGACCAAGGTTGATTCAAGAATGAATCGCCCCATCGTTTCTATCCAGTTGTCACAAGCTTGATCTTTAGAAAAGATCTCACATGTCACCCACCAAGAGCTTGTTTGATGTTGGCTCTAGGAGGATTTCCATCTTCATCGTGAATATTTTAATATCACTCAGATGTTCTGGCAATACCACAAGCATAATGCGTAGGACTCTTAATATATTCTTACTTTTTACATTGTGTGAAACAGCAAGTCTTTATTAATTTTGTGTCCTAATGATAAGGTTTTAAAATGTACCTTTTTGAGGGGTCGTTTAAGCCCTTATTTGATCACTTTTGTATCCGTTATTACTTAATATCATTCATTTTCACTTTTTAGGTCTCTTGAAGGCAAATTGCTGTAATGGCACTTATTTGGACCGAAAGGCGGATATAAGAAAATGGCCAAAGTCAAGAATCGACGCTCAAGTCAATACGAATGACAAACGGCGGCCACAGGCTTATATGCGGCCGTCGAGCATTTTGTGATGGCAAGAAGCCAAAATTCATATTTTCAAGTGACGGTGTCGCTTTAAAAGAGTAGGCCATCGCAACCAGACGACCTAGATTTTATCCATCGGCGAAAGCTAAAGAGACGGCCACAAGCACAAGGTGACGCCGCCGCAAGACTAACGCGTGGCCAAGACAAAACCTAATGACGGTGATCCTACGGCGTCACAAAACATGTGACACCGCCGCATGTGTAATCTTATATATAGAATCCGAATTTTTCAGTATTTGTGTGTAGTCTTTTGGAGTAAAAACCTAAACCGAACCAAGGCTGTCTTGTACAGTATTTTAGGGTTCCAAACCCTATCTTACATCAAGATAAGTGCTTTACTTCATTAATTCAATTATGTCTTTGATTATTTGTATGTATGCTTGCATGTTCTCCATGTCCGACTAATTTACTTGTGTGTTTGCTTAGGGAATATGAAACTTAATTATTGAATATTGATTGGTTGTCTCTTATCTTAGTTGTTAATGATCTAGTAATGCGATAGGTCATTCGTTGTGTACTTAATGCTTGATTATTCTTTGTGAACCTTAGGTTATAGCACCTTGAGCGGTTGTAAGCTAAACTATCCAAAGAGGCCTTAGAGTTAGAGTTTATGATCCCTAGTTGTTTTTGTAGACGAGACCCTTTGGTAAGTTCAAAGAGTTAGGGATAAACGCATACCCTACGACTTTAGACACACAACGCGATTAAGAATAAGGACGTGACAATTCAACCACCAATAGGAGATAATTAAGGAGTAGTAAAACTTAAGTAAACACATCTTTAAACTATCATACGAGCACACAATAATTAGACATAGACTACATACACCTTAGATTAGATAATTAGATAAGTAGAGTAATCGGTAGCAACCCCCCAAATCCAAACCCCGAGATTGTACTTTTCCATTTCCTAAAACATAAAAAATAAAAAAAAAATCTTCCTCAACCTCAACCTTAGCGTGGTAACTTCTCACTAGCATTCCTATTCCCCTAGAGAACGATATCAATACCCGTGGCTTAGCCTAATACTACACTACAACGATTAGGTTCACTGCCTAGGGCGTTATAAAACTTGCTCAAAGAAAAGTAAGTTCCTTTGACCCCGAACAACGCGTGTAGCGTTATCAAGTTTTGGCGCCGCGGGAATAGAATAGCTAGTTATAGTCCACCTCGTTTAGGTTTCGCTTGATTCCTATCAAGTAAATTTTTCTCATTTTGGCTTTCTCATAGTCTATCCCCCTTCTTCGTGACCTTTGTTCGTAATCCCATCACTTTTCATCATGGAAGGTGATAACCAACCACCATTCATCAACCTACCGTCAAATGACCCGCCAGGAGCCCATACTCTTGGTGAATACTCGAGACCAAGCCACCTAGGCTATAGAAACACCATTGAGCTTCCGGACCAAGCCCAAACTACGGCCCTCCGATCCGACACCATCCGGTTGGTGCAAAACGGATGTGCATTCCATGGACTTCGTTCAAGATCCAAATCACATCTAAGGGATTTCCTTAAAATTGTCGATTCCATCGACCTTGATGCTACTACTTGGGAGACCACACGCCTGCGTCTCTTCTAATTCTATCTACGGGACCAAGCTAGTAATTGGCTTGAGCGACTTCCCGCCGGCTCCATCTGAAGTTGGGATGATCTCACCTCTCGTTTCCTTGCTCAATTTTTCCCACCGGGGAGAACCACTAAACTTAGGAATGACATCTTGATGTTCCAACAACATCAAGGTGAATCTCTCTACGAAGCATGGACTCGATTCAAGGACTTACTTCATAAAGTCCCTCATCACGGCATTGATCTTTGGCTTCAAGTCCAAATCTTTAATGATCATGTCAACTTCCCCACCAAGCGATCCATTGACCAAGCGGCGGTGGAAAACTTAGTGATCTCACCGCGGATGAATCATGGGGTATAATAGAGGACCTTGCTCTCTATGACAACGAAAGTTGGAATGACCCCCGGAGTTGCCGAAAACCGTTAAGGCAATCTCCTTGCCTCCCATTGACTCACAATCTTCTCGACCGAGGATGATCGAACTTGCAGATCAAGTTAAATTCCTAATGAGTTCCTACGAAAACCCTAAGTCTTCACGCCATGTGAACAAAGTTTCTTCGGTGAGCCGTTTATGATCCTCATAACACGCGCACTTGCACCCGATCCCTCGAACATGCTTCCGTTGACTACGCATCCTCGCGTATTAATAGAACGGGAGGAAGATTCCCTACAATACCTGGACCTAGGAATTTCAATGAAACCCGAGAAGCATGGAAGAGCAAGCCCGACTTCTATTGGGGACAAACCAAGGAATTCACTTCCAATGATTTTTCATGTCCCCCACCCCACGGTCCTAACCAAAAAAACATCAAAGGGATGTTGCAAAACCTAGTTGCAACCCAAGAAGCCCAAATAGCTAAGCTCTCGGACCGCTCTAGCCAACAACAAGCCGAAATGGATAGGAAGATAGATAACCTTTTGAAAGCCATGACCAATAGTGATAGGAAGGTTAATGCTATCTCAACTCCCGAGCCTTCCGGTGTAGAGATTAAGGACCCAAGTAAGTTAGCTAAGCATGTCCAATTCGTCAATACCATCGCCTTTTAACCTAATAGAACCAATGATGAAGAGGACCATACACGTGAGACTAATGAAACAAACGAGGAAGTAGATGAAGTAGACAATGACTATTTTAATAAGTTTCCACTGAAGAAGAGCTATCTCCACACTCACTTAGTACGTGAACTCCGTCACATGTATGTTAGGAAAAGCCCTAGAATCAAGTTTGGGAACCCTTGGAATCTTAACATACCATGTTGCATAGGACACCTTTTCGTGGCAAAGGCCTACATTGATCGCAAGTCCCAAATCAACATAATGACTAGCACCTACTACAATTGGGTAGTGAAGAAGCCTATTCCAACTAGGCAAGACCTCGATGATCCTAGTGTTAGTTGCAATTTTCTTGGTAGAGTTAAGGGATTGCCCGTTTATGTAGGTAGTTTCACGCTTCCTACGGACTTCATAATTGTGGATGATATTAGCACGGCCATAGATCCTAGCTTGTCCCACGTTATTCTAGGAAAACCTTTCATAGAAAACACCGGGATGACTTATGATTCTTCATTAGGAATAGTGCGATTCAAGGATGAGAACGACGACATAGCTTACCAAATGCCGTTCAAGATTGAGAAGTTTTCATCAACCTCTAATGATGAAAAGGAACTTAAACTATCGGTCTATTATAGGAATGAGGAGGATAAAGAAAAAGGAGTAGATTATGTTATGGCTAAGATTTTCGGATTCTATAAGGATTGCTTGAACCTAGGACCAAAATATAGGACCGAGTGGGGAGAGGACGAACTCTTAGAGAGGTGCATCATAGGGCACTTCTACAACATGGAATCAATAGACACCGCCATGAGGAAGGACATGGCGGTAATGAAGTCACTAGGAGCAACGACTACGAGTCTAGCTACAAGACTCTTAAATAAAGAAGCCGCCGCTGGAGGCAACACATGCTTAATTGTTTGCTTGTTAGTGTCATACATCTTTTATTAATTGTTTATACTCATGTTTGAATTTGTAAAAATGCTTTATTTTGTTTTTAACCTCGTCTTAATTGCATATAAAGGTATTTTACATAAAGGATAAGTGTAGGGGGGATTACACACGTTTTCAAAAGAAACGTAAACATGAGAATAACAATTCATTAAAAGATATATATGTGTTTGTTCGAGTCAAATGCTTGTATCGAGTCATAATGGATGTTTTGCGGGAAATTTTTCCAGATTCTAAAGATATAAATTTTCCGAATTTTTTAGAAAAAAATCGAGACTAGTTTTGTCAAGATAACTGACGGCGTCAGATTGAACTGACGGCGTCAGGAAGGAGTAAAACAACATATTACTTTTTTCTCGTTTTCTGAGCTACTTATAAATTTTTGGAATTTTTCGTCTTAATTTTCCGAAAATTGTATAAACATCCATTCCACAAGCATTATATCCTAGTTTAGTAGTCTTATATATATTATTACCGCCGATTTTACGCGAAGGTTTCGTTTGTTTTCTTCAAATGTGTAGGTTTCATTTATCAAGAAGAAGAAACAAAAGATTGGAAGGAGCTTTTCACGCATACATTCTTCTTGGAAAGTGATTTAACTACTTCATTCTTCATTATCATAACTTTTGATGGAACATTTAGGACAATGTTCAGTTTAAGTGTAGGGAGGGAAAATAAAATGGGAACTTTGAAACTCTGCTTATCCTTGATTATTTGCTTTGTCCAATTGTATGTGTGTATTAAACCATGAGAAAATGTCGGTTAAGGTAATTTTGGCACCAAATTTAAAATTTTTCATGACATATAGGAGTGGGCCATTAGTCTTAACAAAAGCGTCTCACGGATAGGAAGTTGCATGACTAGCACAAAAACCCTTACCACCTAAATTCCACCCAAAATGTGAGGATCGCCCTTAGATTAGTAGGAATTAAAGCATTCATCTTTAATGCTTAGAGTGTGAACCGGTAGTATATTAGAATATAGAACTTGTTTTGTGATGCATCCGAGATCGCTAGTAAGACTACACTTGTGTAGTTAGGAATAACTAAATGATAAGAGGCATTAGGATAACCCTTGATTGATAATTGTAATATAATTACTTCTTCCACATCGGTTGAGTAATTCCCCCACACCCCTTTGCGTTGTACTCATCTTTAGTACACGATACCCTAGCTAACCCCGTGAGCCTATCCTTTTCGGTTCTCTCGTGATGTTTCGATTTTTACAGAATATCAATGAAGAGCATTGTTTACACCCCACCCCCAAATATACACCCAAATCGCCTTAGCCTACCTTGTATGCACTCACTTTTAGTGCATTATTGTTATTACCCGAAACCCTTAGTTCAATTATCTAGTTGCTTGCATGAGTTGCCAAGTCGAGTCATATCCTTTGTACACAGTTTTGGGATGATTGGGACTCATGGGAAAAATTTTAAGTTTATAAAATGATTGGAAGGGAACGTTAAATTCCCTAATTTGCGTAATAACGTACCCCAAGTGTTTTGATCTTTTCAATTAGGGTGAAATTAGTGTTAGAGTAATAAAAACTCAAGTGTAGGGATGTGCCTATAAATCCCTATCATTTTGATGTTACCGTAGAGGATGGTAGAGTAAAAGTGTATGAAAAAAAATCGAAAAAAGAGATAAAAAGAGAAAAGAACATACGGGCTACCATCCTACATCTATCCTTTAAATTTATGTTTGTTTGTTTCAGTTAGCTAGAGTGTAAAGTGTCGAGTCTTGGCTTAGCAACGCCATTATTCGTATGCTTGTAACATAGAGATTCTTGACTTGCCACCACTAAATAGCCTATCCCACCAAACCCTTTGTTTCCCTACCGTAAGCCTAGCGTTACAACCCTTTAAAGACCTCTTTGATAGTCTTTCCTAGGTGCTTACGCCAAAGCGATGGAGGTTTGATCTATTCTCAAGCCTATGGTAATCTATGTACTAGGACCGGTTAATGAGTGTTTATCTTCCATTTCCAACTTGTTATATTTCATATACACCCGAGAGAGATGTGAGTATCCAAACACCCCATGTTAGGTGCTAGTATGTAATTTTCGTGCTTGTTATGACTTTTGCAGGGCTTATATGTGTTGTGGACTGTTTTAAACCAATGCTTCATGACCCCTAACTTATAAATTAATTGGCTAAAAGCACATTTTCTTGAGAACAGGCAAATACCAAGTGTAGGAATATTTGATAAGGTTTTAAAATGCATTTTTGGGGGTATTTAAGCCCTTATTTGATCACTTTGCATCCGTTATTACTTAATATCGCTCCTTTTCACTTTTTAAGTCTCTTGAAGGCAAATTGCTGTAATGGCACTTATTTGGACGAAAAGGCGCGGATATACGAAGAAAATGACCAAAGTCAAGAATCGAGACGCTCAAGCTGCTAAATGACAAGGTGACGGCGTCACAGCTTATACGTGACGCCGTCGGAGCATTTTGTGACGGCACAGAAGCCAAAATTCATATTTTCAAGTGACGGTGTCAGGCTTTAAAAGAGTAGGTCGTCGCAACTCAGACGGCCTAGATTTGATCCAGACGGCGTCAGAAGCTAAAGAGGACGCCGTCACAAGCACAAGGTGACGCCGTCGCAAGACTAACGTGGCCAAGACGAAACTTTAATGACGGTGATCCGACGGCGTCACAAAACATAAGGTGACGCTGTCGCATGTGTATCTTATATATAGAATCCGAATTTTTCAGTATTTGTGTGTAGTCTTTTGGAGTAAAAAACTAAACCGAACCAAAGGCTGTATGCGTATTTTACGGTTCCAAACCCTATCTTACATCAAGATAAGTGCTTTACTTCATTAATTCAATTATGTCTTTGATTATTTGTGTGTATGCTTGCATGTTCTCCATGTCTGGCTAATTTACTTGTGTGTTTGCTTAGGGAATATGAAACTTAATTATTGAATATTGATTGGTTGTCTCTTATCTTAGTTGTTAATGATCTAGTAATGCGATAGGTCATTCGTTGTGTACTTAATGCTTGATTAATCTTTGTGAACCTTAGGTTATAGCACCTTGAGCGGTTGTAAGCTAAACTATCCAAAGAGGCCTTAGAGTTAGATTTTATGATCTCTAGTGGTTTTTGTAGACGAGACCCTTTGGTAAGTTCAAAGAGTTAGGGATAAACGCATACCCTACGACTTTAGACACACAACGCGATTAAGAATAAGGACGTGACAATTCAACCACCAATAGGAGATAATTAAGGAGTAGTAAAACCTAAGTAAACACATCTTTAAACTATCATACGAGCACACAATAATTTGACATAGACTACATACACGTTAGATTAGATAATTAGATAAGTAGAGTAATCGGTAGCAATACCAACCCCCAAATCCAAACCCCGAGATTCGTACTTTTCCATTTCCTACAAACATAAAAAAGATAAAAAAAATAATTTTCCTCAACCCCAACCTTAGCGTAGTAACTTCTCACTAGCATTCCTATTCCCATAGAGAACAATATCAATACCCGTGGCTTACCCTAATACTACACTACAACGATTAGGTTCACTGCCTAGGGTGTTATAAAACTTGCTCAAAGAAAAGGAAGTTCCTTTGACCCCGAACGACGCGTGTAGCATTATCACCTAATGAGATATTGTGGTGATCTCTTGGCTCTAGACTCAATTGTGAACATTTGGTTCCTATGCCGGAGACTAGGGAGATGGTCTCCTTCTTCAATATCAACAATCTCTAAGAGAAAGTCGATAGACAACAAGCCTGGTTCCCCGTGAGAATGAAACAAGACCTTTTAAGAGGAACTTGAGTAGCTTTGAAGTTTAGCAAAAGGCATCACTGGGTCCATGACGTTTTGTCTTCAATACATGTTACCTTAGTAAACACCCATAGCATATGTATTGAACCCGGTTTATGCCCTAAGGTTGAATTATTAGAGTGCTATTTCTTTTCACCCTTTTCATTCATTTCTTTTCATTCTTCAACCCTTTCAGTTCTTACCGAGACTTCATTACTAGAACCTTGTTGGGTTTGTTCCAAAGATACCTCGTCTCAAATGGCACTCTTCCCATATTCTCATTTTTCTCCATTTTTTTCATCATACCTAAGGACTTCTACACTATCTAAGGATTGTCCGTGGTAGATCCCTCCGGTTCTGGCTGGATCGTAGGAACGAACACCTAACCTAACCATCCTTTTAACACCATGCATAATGTAAATTGGTCAGTCTTATGGTATTGTTCTTTCATTCTCGAAACCAATTAAAAAATCATTTGGAAAATCAATCAAGGTACTCGTGATATAAAATCAAAGCATTTTGTACCTTAATAGTTTTGATCATTTAGAAATGATCCCCCTCAACATGTGCATATGATCTTTAAATTGCTTAGCACATGGTGGCAAAAGTTCTTTGAAATAATTTCTTGATCACAATTTCTGTAGAAAAAGCCATTTGATTTTCTTGGTAAATTCTCCCCCTTAATATGTGCATAGGATATTTGAAATCATTTTATCACATAGAGGAAAGAGTTATTTTGAAGCACATTTATGATCACACAAGCCATTAAGAAACCATTCGCTCCCCCTCAATATGTGCATCAATATATGAAAGAGTTTAGCACATATTAGTGAGAGCCAGTACATTGAATCAAATGATCACCTTTTATCAAATTCATATTAAATCACAAATTCTCCCCTGATCAAAAATATCAAACCCTTTGAGATTTTGGATCCCAAGTAATTTAATAAGGTTTAGAAAACATGGGAGAAAATGCGCCTGGTTTAAATACTCTTCTGGTTTTTGGTTAAATGCTCCTCCTCAACATGTGCATTGTATATTTGAAATCGTTTGGCGCATGGAGGTAGGAGTGCCTTTAAAGGACTAAAACAGATTTGAGATTTAAATCACTATCTCTCCCCCGATCAAAAATTTCAAACCTCTTGAGATTTGTGATCCCAATTGATTTAAGTCATTTAAAAATTTTAGGGGAAAGACATGGCAAGATTTAATTTTGAAAAATGATGGATAAGAAATAGTTTTTCGACATTAAAGATTGTTAGTGTCAGGTATGATAGTTTTTAAGAGATCTTTAAGTAAAATAAAACAATTTCACAATCAAACAAGAACAGAAAACATTTCATTTTGAAAGATCTTTCAGTTTTAAAGAGAATCATACCATGACATAACATTAAATCTTTAGATCACCACTTATTTTGTACAAACCGGAACTTTTATGAAGAAATATTGTTTGAAAATATTTTATTTAAAATCACTCTCCCCAATCGATTGATCAGAATGCGATTGAGTTGAATTCTAAGTTTTGATAAAATGAAGTCCGGTGATTTTTACAAATTAAGTCTGATTTATTTTCAAAACAATATTTTTTCATTTTTAAAAACAAAATTTTCAAAATTGTTTAAAAAAATGGTATCATTCACTACTTTTCCTGCACAAGATAAGTTAGGTGGTTGAGCTGCTTCTGTTGATGTTGCTGCTGTAGGGCTTAGAAGAAAAACCGTCTGCTAATGCAAATGAGACTTCTTACTTTGCATTTTAATGCTAACGAGGTCAAATTAAGTCCGTTTCTTCATTCACGATGAAGAAAACCATCTGCTGATGTAGTGAGACCTCTTACGTTGCATTTTTCCATGCCAAATCTTCATAGAAGTCTAATTAAGCTCCGTTTCTTCATTTGTCAACCCAAGATATAATTACCATTTCTTCGCATCCAATCATCTTCAGTTGTGGGATCCGGATCAGGAACATTCTTATATACCAATATACCTACATACGTTAGTGAACACACATACAGATATATGGTGGTCGACATCACCCAAACAGAATCGACTAATAAATCAATTCAACATATCAATCAGATCATATAAAGCATGGGAATAATGTGTTTTTCAATCTATAATCATCTAATCCTAACAATCACATCCTAGAAACCTTGTCCTTCAACATAGGCAATTATATTTTTCGATAAGCACGAGATGATTAAGAAAGCACGTTAGATGATGTGAATTTGAAAAACATTCTCCCCCTCAATCAATGACTTTTCTGAAAAGTTTAAAGCCGAAGTCATTAATTGAGTTTGCAAATTTTATAAAAACTCAATCTCATTATTGTTTTAAAGCAACTCTTTTTCCACCAATTTGAAATACAAAAAATATTTTTCTGAAGAATTTTAGATGGAAAAACATTCGTGTAGGAACAGCAGTCCTTCGACATAGTTTCCTCATTTTGTTTTAGGATAAGTGCACGAAATATTTTGAAAATTGGTTTAGCGCAAAGATTTCCTTCCTTGAAGAGCGGGTTGCTATCTGAAATAATAGCAAACCATAGTTTAAGCACGGGTTCCATCAAGAATGCAGAAGCCATTTTTGAACCCCGGTTACGCTTCGAAATAACTGTAGCCATATTCCATCGCTGCAGTTATGGTCGAAATAACTGTAGCCATCATTTGAAGCCTGGTTACTATCTCAAATAATTGTAAGCCATAGTTTGTGACATGTTTTGAAAAAGAATATTTACACCTTCTGCTCGAACTTCATCTATGGTCCCGTGCCATTATTGAATGACATTTCTAAGACCGCAGATGTTATCGATACAAGAAGACATGTCTTGAGAAAACATATTTTTGGTCTTTTTCAAATTTTCTGATTTTTATGGGTTTTTGTTCGTTTTATATTTTTCTATTTTCTTTTCTGATAAATATATACAAAGATAGAGTAGATGATATAGTTTAAGAAAGATGATGATACGAGTACCGAGATAAAGATATCGAACATCCCCGTTGTAGAAGATAGAAATCGCCATCTCTTAAACATCCACCACCAAAGCTTCCAAGGCTCTTGAATCGAAGAAAGAAATAGAACCATCTGAAAGTGATACTTTGGCAGCTTCCCCCCAAACCGAAAATCCATTAGATGAGCAGATCCGAAGCTCTATTTCAAGCTTGCCTTAGCCAGGTGCACAAAGAAGCACACCATTATCATAAATCCCGCTGCTTCTTTTAAGAACGATAATCGAGATTCTCCATTGGTTATATCAATCAAGAACAAAGAACGATCATCCCACTCTTTAAATTTCTTCACATATTTCATTACCACTGAAGACTGAAGCAATCCATTCCAAAAGGTGTCAAGAGACCACTTCCCACGAGTAGTTGAATTGATGCAGTCAATCTCTTAGACTAGAGCTCACGAACCCGAATACACATATACCCAAAGACAAAGAAACTTATACCATCGAAGTAGCAAATTAAGTCCAATAGCCAAATAATAACCCCGATGTATACTTTTCTCTCCCCTAAAGAAAGTGTATGAAGCTCAAAAACTGGAAGTACCCGAATGCCCAAAGAGAGAATAACCGATAACATTGAAAAAGTAGGCTGAATCACTAATTATCTCTGCGGATGACTATCTCTACGGACGTCAACTCCGGAATAAGTGATTATATCTCTGAATCACTGATTAAGCTCGTGAGATACTGAGGGCCCCAATGTACACAATCCTCTCTCTCCTGATGATTGCGATAACATCGAAATCATCACACACTTGTGTACCTCTTTTATCTTCTAAACTTTCTCTTCATCACTTCCCCCACGTTGGAATAATAACACCAAAAGCCTTGATGAGTAAAACCTGACTTTCTCTCGGTCATGACATTTGTCTTCCCGGGATATCTTCAATCACTTAGAAGAATTAAGTTCATCAAGTTTACTCTTTGTGTTTAGATGTGAGTCTCCTTCCCCCCTTGCTTTTTTGACACTTCAATCAGTAACATTATAAAGCCCATGTACTAGAAATCTTTTGAGAAGAACACTATTAATCTTGTGAGAATCAACTTGTGAAGTAGAGCAAGTCTAATTGGATTAAATCTCGCTTATCACTCTCCCCAATTAGTGCTCTCCCCTAAACCGACAATCTTTAATAAATGCCAAAAATAAGAAGAAGTCTTTTGATAATCAAATGCAACTCGTCTTTTAGTCTTCTAACATACACCAGAAAATGTAGAATCGACTGTAGACTCGACCTTCTTCAAGATTGTCCAGTTGGGGATTAGATAGTTAACATCTTCAACACACCAAAAAGCATCCCAATTAACTTACATCTTGCAAATCCCCTTAACTAAAATCTCTCCCAATCAAACAAGAATAGAAAGATGTTCATCAAGGAAATCAACAATCAGCCCGCAGCGAACACACTAAATGGTAACACCAAACTACCACTCACATCAAACAAGAACAGAGAGATCGTTCAGAATCATCATGTTGATGTTGTATTGAAGCATTAACCGAAGCACTTTGTCATTAATCATATCGTACCCGTGTGAGGATTAACCACCAACGCTTAGAAGAAAAACACCATGTGAAGAGTCCGGAGCCGTTTGACCATTTATACTTAAATCAATCAACCATGCAAGAATTCACACTTCTTCTCCCCCTCAAGAATTGCATACAGAGTTGCCATTCTTAATTGAATAAGTGAATATCTTCAACAAATGTAGTCTATTCACACTTCCCCGAAAATTTAACATGATGTCGCCATCGTCATTATGGTTGAGAAAGTGGAATAAGAAAAAAATCAACAGTAGCCCGGTTCACTTGATGACTAAAGCACATGGAAAAAGTATGAAGCATGTTGATGAGAATGGTCATAATAAGAAGATTTCTTTCTTTTCGAAGATAAAGCGCACTGAGACGTACACTTTTCTTTTCTTTAGAGTACGAGGCTTGAACTGTTGTGTTCAAACGTCATAATCTCTCTCTTTTCCGCTCTCTTGGCAAAACTTGTAATCAACCCCATTATCATTCAGTATGCTCTTTGTCGTGACAACTGATGGAGAAAAACCCAATATGATGAATTTGACCCTTAAGTATACTAACCCGAACTCGTGACTTAAACTTGCACATATGTAACAAAGAGCGGTGCTGAGACTTCATCCTCCATTGAATCTCTAAGTACTCCATACTCTTCAACCAACCAACCATCAAGTATGAGACGTACATTACCTCTTGAAAATCCACAAATGAATGTGACACTAAGCACTACAACGTAACTCCTTAAAGTGATAGTTATTTTGAGGTGATAAGAGCCCAATTCCCCCAAGTGGTAAAAGAAAAGGAAAAAGTCACCCAACAATAACTAGATTTCTAAGTCTTCGTTTTTGATATTAAGCTTGAACAAGGATCTTGAAGAATCTTCATCCAACCATCCCCGATACCTTCAGATACTAAGTACACTCGCTCGTGATATTTCACTTCAACCTCAAATAAATAATACTGAATTAACGCTGTTGTCACATCTTCTGGTTCAAAGCTCAAATCTAGCCTCCTTTGATGTTTTAAGTGAACTATGATAATGGTTTTTCATCCCGACCATGGTTAGAAACACATAACCCCGTAAAACCAAATAATAACCAAAATGCCATGACGAATATCCAAACATACATCCAATTGATGAAGTACACCCTTTTATCTCTTCTTCGAAGTAGAAACTGTAGCACCAGCATCAGATAAGATCCAGAAATACACTTTCCTTTCTCCAGGACGGGTCCATCATCACGGGATTTTACAATTCTATGGTCTAAACCGAGAAATAGTTTCTTTCGCGGGATTTTACAAAACCAAGAAAAAACTGTAAGATAGATCCGGAAACGCACTTTACAATTACCAGGATGTTTCCATGGTCACGGGATTTTACAAGTCTATTATTTAAACCGAGAAATAGATTCTTTCGCGGGATTTTACAAAATCAAGACAAAACCGTAAACAATGTGGGCTTGAATGTGTTATGACAACATTGGTTTCGGTGAGTATCTGTTTTAGGAGAACACGTGGTGGCTCATCAACGGTTCATTAACCAACAAAAAAAATATCATCAACCATCCAATAAACATTTTGGTAAACACATCATTCACGCATTTTGTCGGCTGTTGTTGTGACCACTTGGTGAAGTGAACACAAAACTTGATCATGAAGTAAAATTCCCCATATTTGTTACTTAAACTTGTGCTAATCCTTGTGAAGAAGAAACGGTGTACCCAATGTACAAAACCTCTTTACATTCTCAACTGAGTGAGACACCGAAGTGATAGTTACGTTGTGGGTTAAGTGAAAAAGAATCAAAACCGTAATTAATAGCCAAGTCTTTATCACCCTCTATAAACGCCCAAACAAGTCATCTTCGCGGAAGGGTAGAAAGAGAGAAGACGAAAATAAGTAAACGCACTCGGAAAAATCACTTCAAATCTAAATAAGAAATACCGTATAAACAACCCCGCAGTCAACTTTGTTCAATAACCAATTTAAGCCGTAACATAATATTTTCCGTAAATGAGTATATACCAAATTTCCAAACCTCATAACATAACGAATCTCATCATCTCATCAGAGCATCAAATCTCATAAGGAAATCTCATAATCAAAACCCACCAAGTGAATACACCGCCCAAGAATATTCGATTCATAAGATTAATTAGTTTTCCCAAACTGAAGCTCAAATATCCTAATAAGTGTAATCGACCCATGAATAAAATAACACTTGAGATCCGATGCATAACCGTTTCACAAACATCATAGATCCAATAATCAATCGTTGACCTCAGTCCATATAATCACCCAATACCACTCAATTACTCACATGAAGACATACTCCATCAAACTAGTAGAAGTCAACAACTAGTATAAAAAAAATGTCTCGTGACAAAAATTAGTCCACGCAAATCAATATCTTATAGCAGTGACCATAATACATTTTCATAGAACGTTCAAGGCCCATGTACATTCGGTTCATGTCTAATACTTTAATGACCGGTCCATCTCACTTTGTTACACATCAGATAGTATCACGAGGCCCAGTTAGGTATAATGAAACTACTTTTCGGCCCATGAGAATTTCACCCGTCCAAGATAGTGTAACCCTAAACACCCGGGTATAAAAGACCACTTATAAGTATTATTACCCTAATAATACTCACACTAAAAAACCTAATCTCCTCAAAACTTCCGCCCCCATCATCCTCGGCAACTCAAACCCAAAGACTCCTCATATCAAACCCTAATCACAAAAGTGTTTTCTGTCCGCCCCCAACTCACAAACGTTTCAACAAATAATCCATAATATTCCTTCTATTAAACCCCAACTTTACACAAAAACGATTTACCCCTTCCATCCATTTTGATACGAAGCAAATAAAACTCCACAAATAAATCTTACTCATCAGAATAATCACAACGGTTTGGAGATGTAAGATCCTAGGATGGGTCTTATTTATAAATGGTATAACACATCATGACCCGGACTTGTAACGCCACAGGGATGGCTTGATGCATATGGACGAGGTTTTTTAAGAGGCGGTAACACGACCTAATTGTGGTTAACAAATCGAACAAAAGAAAAAACAATTAACATACTTGTTAATTGATTTATCATATAAATTCGAATATTGTCATTAACAAAAGGTCTATGATGATCTCATTCTCGTATATAAAGGCCTTAGAGTCTTCTTGATTCTTTGAAAAGAGTACGAGGAATTAATCTGAGATCTCATGTAGTGTTTTGTTGGAGTCATTTAAGTATCTCGTAAAAAGAAAAGCCCTGGATCTGTGATGAATGTCGTGTAAATGGACCCTTGATGGTCTTGATATGCTCCTTATAATAGACACACGACAAACTGAGATCCACTTTATGTTTTTGTTATGAGTCTTAGAACATGAACCTATGATGTAATATTGAAAGTGAGGTTTGATATTGGAATATGGTTTTTGTATTGTGGACATGGTCTTGAATCGATGTAAGGTTGTTCTTCTTTTGCTCAGTTTATTTCATTTTGAAATAGACTGTTGGGTCACTAGTTTTACAACACAAGCAACATAGAAAGAGATAAAGGCGATTGAACAAATAAACCAAACACACACACACGTTAAGAATGACCGGTTATGCGTAGATGTGAGTGAAAGAGAATAAATTGAACAACCAACCCTCAAGTGAGGGTTATACAAGACTATTTATAGGCAAGGAACTAGGGCAACACTCCCACTCCTACCCTTTTCCTTATTGGACATGGGCCTAAGCTTATGGGCCTTATACATAAGCTTAAGGCTAATAACAAACATAAAGGCCATAACTAAGCTAACTATTACATAAGAATTACTAACACTTGATTAATGTTTAGGAGTGATTCCAACAATCTTCCCCTAAGTGTTAGTGATGAAACGGGTGAAGATGTGATAGTAGCTTTGACGCCTTTCCTCGACATTCTTTCTTGTAGAAGAATTACCTTGATTCGGTCATCTCCCCAAAGGTGAGAGATAGTGTTCTTTGAGCAGTTATGATTTGACGTCATCTTTAACTTTGTTCTTTGATCGTTGTTCTTTGTGATGAAAGTGATAGTATGTTGTTGTCTCAGATCAAGCTCCGCCTGCTCCAAGTCTCCACGCCATTCTTCAACATGCTCACACTCTTTGACGTTGGATTTCAAAGATCGATGAAGTTCTTTAAGTCTTTAACTTTGTAGATTCTTTGGTTTAACGAAGAATCATTCTCGATTTGTGTTGCTTTAAGATAGAACTTCCATTAGTGAAGATGTCGGTGAACATGTGAAGAGTCCGCACGATCATTCCGCCCGCTTCCAAAAGAAGTAAACATAAAAATGGTTAGTAATAAGCGGATTCCGGCACTTACAAGTTTGAACTTCGAGTGTTAACGGATAGTGTGAAAACACAACTCTAATTTACAAAGGCCATTCCTGAACCGGATCCCACAAGTGAGATAACACGATGTACCGGCACCTATTTCAGTTCAGATGAGTCGATGAGGCACGAAGCATCACCTCACCATCAGACCGTTTGAGACACACTAAGCGTAATCCACGGGAGTTACCGAAGTGACATGCCGTCCGGCTGTTTGATGTTGACCGGCAGAGTTTCCATTCAATCACGAGGATCCCGGTGTGAACCTCTCATAAATGTTCTCGACAGCATTGCTAAGATCCTGAAGGACTCGATAACGCACTAACGATGTTCTTATTGTTGAGCATGAAGTGATGAAATGTCAAGTGTACCTAAGAGATCTTTTGATGAATCTCGTGGCTCTAGACTCAATTGTGCGTTTGGTTTTTCCTGGCGGAGACTAGGAGAGGGTCTCCTTCTTCAATACCAACAATCTCTAAGAGAAAGTCGATAGATTATGTAGGGTTTCCTGTGAGAATGAAACAAGCTCTGTTGGGAGAAACTTGAGTGGATAAGAAGGTTTAGTGCATGCGTCACTGGGTCCATGACGACTTTTAATCTTCAATAGGTGTCAATGTGACAACCAAAGAGCATATGAATTGAACTCGATGTCTGCCCTATCTGGAGGGCTATTTCTTTTCACCCTTATCTTTGCATTTCTTTTTGATTCTTCAACTCCTTCTTTCTCCGATTCTCATATTCTCCTTTTTATAATCATACCTAAGGACTTCTAAATTCTAACTATTTGTGTTGTCCTTGGGTAGATCCATCCGCTCCGGATCATTAGGACGGTTATTCCTATACTTAGTCACCTTATAACTCCATGACTAACCTATGTTGCCATAAAAAACCATTTACTTGAAAGATCTCACGCGTTGATGAATGAAAACATTTTGTACCAATGTTGAGATGGGTTTGCATATAATACCTCCACATGTGCTTAAGAATTTTAACGGAAATTTGCAAGTGAGGAAAGAGCTTAATACTTTGAATTGATCAACTCAAGATAGACAATTCCCCATGAGACACGGTTACGTTGCATAGTTAAAGAGTTACATTGTCACCTTTTAGGTGACAACTAGCTCTAATAACTATCTTGTAGGTGTAGACAAACCTCGAAAGGTTGTCAAACCCGTCAGAGTTCATGTCTACCAAGAGTTTCTCGAATGGTACGTTCTACTCAGACAAGTCCCTTGCTAGACACGTTTACATCACTAGCGAACTAGCTTGAAATTATTACCCGTCCGGGACAAGTCTTTTCGAGTTACTGACAGTTTAGGATCTCGTCAATTCGTTGGTTAAGTCTTTTCACACGAGAAATCAACTAACATATTTCTTATCATATTTTTTCCTCAAAAATGGCATATAAAATGTTATTTTTGAAACGCTTGAGAATAAATATGACCATTTCGAAGTGGCGGGAAGAGTGACACAAAGAACATATAGAACAAAGTTTAAGTCAAATACCCCTCAACAAGTGATATAGACGGTTGAGGTTTTGAAAATCATAAGGGGAAGTACTTGTTCTTTTGAGCAAAACCTTGAAAAGTGAAAGGTTTGATAGGTTTTACTCAAAAGTAAGAAGCTTTTCCTCCTTTTATAAGGATTGTGGCAATCAAGCGTACCGGAGGGTCCTTTCTTGACAATTACGTTGTACATTATGTATGCTACAAGCCATAGACATATTTAATCACACATCCAAAATATTATGAAAGAACAGTTCAAGGGTACCGTGTAGTCCGGTGATGTTCCCGTGAATGCCATACGTGGCGTTGATAGCGGTGATGTTGATCCGGGTCGACCACCAACAAAGCTTTCCAATGTTCTCAACTCGATCCCTTCAAACAACCGTTCATCAATCATGGTGATGATCCTTCTCACATCCCTTCTTTCCTAAGAATTCCACCGCTTAGGAGACCCAATCTTTTGACGTATATCCTTCAACCTGTACGCCAATCCATCCCTCACCATCTTCAAAGTGTGATCCCCGAATTTGTGAAGTTCACTACACGCCATTAAGCAATTTCTTTGAAGTTCACTGCAAACGACGAAACGTTTGGCATGAGTGTATATTGTGAGAGCTGGTTGATGTCGAGAAGTTCAAGCTGTGGAGGAGTGAAGTTTACACGAGTCTGATAAGATTCAACTGCAAGCTGGAGATCTTCAACACATTCTTTGATGACTATGCGTCTGATGAAGATGAGCAATGACTTAATGAATTCATGTTGTATTTCCGTTGAAAATTGTCTCATGCGACCCTGTACTTTGGCAAGGTACATGTCTTCAATGTCGTTGATAGACAAATTCTCAAAGTCAGCTTCAAAGAATGCATAATCCCTTTCATCTTGTCATTTGACCACAATATTCTTTAGGAAAGTGTAGTCCGACTTAGACGAAAGATCAACATGTTTGATGGCAACGATACTCTTAGTCTTGAACACCGACGTTGAGACTTCAACTGACAGCCTTCAGAGTAGATTCATTTCGTTGCCCGGCCAATTGTGAATCCATTATCAGCATCTGGTCGTATAAGCTTCCACTTTGTTGGAAAACAAGTGATTAGCTCTTTCCTCGATAGTAATGCATGAGTATATGGTCACTGAATGGAAGTGTCAAAGATGTAGCGTATTTCCTTGAGCCATCTCCACCGTGTAGAAGAAATTTCAAGTCTTTGTTGAAGAAATATCTGAATGGAATCCTAGGTTCATCTGGTTGGCCAATTGTTGGTAGAGGTTTAGTCCAGTCGGTGTAATATGGAGGATTGTCACGTTTGGTGAAGTCGATATTTGCTTCTGGGTTGAGCCAATCCATGTTGTTAGACATATCTTGAGCAATGTTCTCAAGGTGATATTCGACCTCGATGGCACTTTCCGCGCTATCTTTTAACAGTTGAAAAGCTTCATTCTTGATTCGCTTCAACTGCATTTCCGTCATCTTCTTTACTACTGGAACTTTTCTTTGGAATCTTAGCATGCTCCAAAGTATTACCATCTACCGCTCTTGACCTTCTTCCGTTGGGAGGAGTTAACAAGAGTGGAGAACCATTCAAATTCTTACGGTTATCGCATCTAGCCATGATCTGCGTCGCCACCGAGTCTGCCTTCTTTCTTAGGCCTAGATGAGGATTGGTTTCGTACTTTTTCGGAGAGGGCGGGTTGTTGTTGGGGCTCATGGTAGCCTCATCGCCACCACCCGTATACTCAAAGTAATCACCGATTTTCCCGAGTCCAGGGTGACTTAGAATCATGAGGTTTATCCTGTAAAGAAGCGTGGAGAGACCTTCGCAAGTAGGACCGTTGAGAGGAGGTTGCATAGGCGATGATTCACCGCACATCTTTTTGTCGTTTAGCTTCATCATTCTTATCCTGATCCTTATATTCATCGTCTCTAGGACGTTTAGGCCTTTCCGCTTCTTTCGGCATGCATATTTTAGTTGGTATTCCGGCAATGCTTCCAACAATTTGATTTCGTGAAGCAAGTGTTTGCGATCGTTTGGACATTTGAGCAACTAAGCCGTCAACCAATTCAGCATCTTAGAATATTTTGGGATCAACTGGGTTGATGCTAACATACATTGGAGTTGATCTCATCGTTTGCTTGGCCAAGTGCAATAGGTTCGGATAAAGTTGCCTGGTGAACGTCTCCTGTGTAGCTCCGGGAACTATGTCAAGAAGGTGCTTGTGAGTGTAGATCTTGATTATTTCGTCCATTTTCCCTTGTAGATTATGGTGCCTGAGTTTCTGTATGTATTCCCTTTCCTCTTGCATCTTTTTCGTCTCATCGTGAAGATAAGTTATCTGATCAGCAATGAAATTCAGCTTTCGATAGAGCATATCTTTCTTCGACTCTTTTAGCCTTTGGTGATTCTGCTCTAGCTTGAGACATCCTGAGATGGATTTGGCTTTTACATTTGGATGATGATTTGGTTGATCTCTTTGATGGTGGTGGTGAAGAATGAGATGATGAGTCGATGAGGAGGAGACACGAGGACACCGGGGTCCTTAGGCTGCCTTCCTCCCTTGGACACTTGTCATCCGCCTTGTTTCATCGCCAGGTATTTCCTCCTATTCTCTTTCTTTGGTTCCTCAAACTCATAATCAATAGAATCCTCCAAAAGTTGTTGTTGTTGCAGAAGAGTGGTGGTACCAACTCCCTTATCGGGTCGATTAACCGCATCGAGATGGTTTGTGTGGGCACACCACTTGAACCTCCGGGCCACCCATTTGATCCTTTGCAAATTCCTTAGCAACATGTTGAGTCGAATTTGACCTTCTTCTGTAAGATGAATCCGCTTGCTCTTCATCACTTTCTGAGATTTCATCATATGGCACAAGTACATGAGTCTTCCCTTTGCCATGTTCACTATTAGACTAGGAGGTTTTGCAATCGATGGAGTGTCATCCTGCGGTCGTGAGTAGGTAATCTCTTCATCCGATTGAGTACCTTCGTGAGCTTTCGTCCAGAGCTTTCTTTGTGGTTCGGTGTAGGAATAGGAGCAACTTGAGAGGGAACTTTCTTCTTTGGAGTAGGTTTCTTTGGGACCTTCCTTTGACTCTCGCTACTGCACTTCCAGACTTCCTCTTCTCGTTCTGGTAGGTGTTCCGTAGGCTTTTCATCGAGATGACCAAATTTGCCTTCTCTTCTTGCTACTCGATACCTTTGTATGCTTCAAGCTTTTTGATTTCATTTGTCAAGGTGATCAAAAGACGCACCTGTTTCTCTTTGTTGTCGCATTCCTTGATTCTCATTGAAAGGATAGGCAACGCATAACACGTTATGATTATCTGGGTCATTGAGCCTCTTGGGAATATCGATTAAGCCTGCCTCCTGGATCGAAGCTTTGTGTATCCGACATAGGAATATTTGAGCCAAGTTGAGAAATGACATCATGTCATCCCATATCGATGCTTCAATCTCGATGTCCTTCTTATTGATCAATGACCGTAAGATTTGTTCCATGAGCTTGGGATGTCATAGCCACGGGCCACCACAGAGACAGACTTAGTGATGATGATGTAGAGGGTTCTCCACGGTTGAGGAATGTTCTTAAGATCCACGTGAGAATGCTTGTTAATAATTCCTGACGCTTCATCATAGCCAATATCAATTAGAAATTGCGAATTGTCTCTCAAAGAGGTGTAGCATAGAAGTCGGTTGGCACGATTTCTGGAATGATAAGAACTGGCTGTAAGTCGCATGAGTGATGGTGACTTGTTTATGATTGAGAACAGTCAACGCATTTTGACCCTTGATCCTTTGCATTGAATTCTAGAATTGTTGAATGTAGATCTGTGCCGTAGCAGAGTGTGAGAGCATGTTCTGGTAGGGATGATTCTTTAGAATATCCACATCAATAAGACAAGAAGATTCCGAGTAGTGAGGTATCAAAGTCAACCCTAAGGTTGTTCTTTCCAATCTTTCTGATAGCCATTGTGGAAGATGTCGCAATTGTGAGAACCTCTCGTGCATCCACATTCATTTTTGCGACCATGTCGTGATTCAAATAACATTAGCCAAAAAGAACCAACATATCGAAGACATATTGTTAGTCAACGTAAAGTTTTATTGTCTAATTATTGAATGTACGTTGTTAATGATTGTTACGAGTCCTAAGTCACTTGTTTGTCCAATAGTCCAATGATGTCGAGAAACGTTTCGTGAGTTAGTTAACTTTAAGTTTTAAAGTTTATGTTATCACTTATAGTTCACAACATATCAAACGCTTAAGTTTATTAGTGACATTACTGCGGATGATATGATTTGTTTATTTACAAGTATGTACACTTAACAATTCAAAATTAAGGTCAATCAAGGCTTAGGCGTGAGATAAGCAAAGTTACGCCGTAAATAGGAGCGTATATGCGAGAGGCGCAAGCTTATGCGATCTTATTACGCGTAAGAAATGTTACGCGTAGGAAAAGGGGACCTTAGAGCTTAAGCTGCGTAGGGCGTTATAAAACCTTACGCCGTAAGGTTTACTCGTAAGAGTAGACCTTATGCGAGAGGTCATCGCAAACATATCCTTCACAGATACTGCCGTAGTCCCATTGTAGAACCTTACGCTGCACGCCACGCTAAAATTCTCTTACGCGATAACTTTCTACGCCGTAGGTGATCCTGCGCGAGAGTAACAAGGACCTTGATTATGAGTTTTATGCGTAGCAAGCCTGAAATAAAATCATCATATCATCAATCTTAACATGTATAGTCATTTTAAAAAACAGATCATGGCATGAAACTCATTTCATAGGACAGGAAAAGTCATACGCTGAAGTCAAAACCCTAAAGTTTATGAATTACGCGTATGATTTCTAACCATAGGATTTGCACCAAACGTTTTCTGGTAGGTCTTAGGTGTTGTGAGAGAGTCTAATAACCAAGTTTTAACACCCAATTGTAGTGAATCAAAAATACCCAAACTCAAGAACATTAAACCCTAATTTCTAATTCTAACTTAATTAGTGTTTCTGGGTTGTTATAGGGCCTGGATATCATCAATTCAACATGATATAAACATCACACAACAATCCTTTTGACCAAATACAATCACATTTGAAAATACCCAAAATCATGCATAAACCCTAATTTTCAAAGTCACTCAATTCGTGTATCTAGGTATGTTTAAGTGATAAAAATGTGTTCATTGATGTAAGAAAAGCATTTTGACACAATCATTTTAACCACAAAGACCCATTCTTGATTGAGTGTTCATACGCTTATGCGTAGAACACTAAATCAATCATAGACAAAAATTTGACCGTTGGATTTGTATAAAAATCAAAACCAATGTTTGTAAACAAGTTAAGATCATAAAACAACTTACAAATTGATGATCCAAAACACGGATTTCTTGAATGATTTGTATGCGTAGATTATGTTAGGTTTGAGTATTAAATGTGATGTGAGAAGTTTGTGTGGGAGTTTTATTAAAAGCAGTTTACACTTTTACGCTTTTGTCCCTCCACCTTTTCCTTTTTCATACAAAGCCTTTTAACTTCCATTTTGTTACCAAACAAAGATTTTAAGAAAGAAACTTGACCACACTCCCCCTCGACTTAAGAAAATAATGAAAGGTTATAAATTTGGTCCGAGGAGTCAGTTTAACCGAAAAGTTTACCACCGTTGATACAAGAAACAACCAGAATAGAGTAACATGCAAGTACACGGATGTTTTGAAACAGTTAAGTATTTATTTTCTCCCCCTCAACACTTGATCGAAAAATACTGAATTTTGAAAGATTAGAGTGTTGACGGAAGAAATGTACTTGCCATGTTGAAAGAAAAATAGATAGAAGAATATTTTTGTTGTTTTATCAGATTTTATATTTTGTATTTTGTTTTTGAAAAATATTTACAAAAGAGATTTTGGTGTTTGAAGGTTTTAAGACTTGTTTTGGGAGGTCATCCATTCCTCTTGAGTCAAACACCTCATACCAATCAACCGGTGGACCAACTCATTAAACCCTAGTGGGAGGCAAGGCTTTCGTGAGAAGATTCAAATTGATATTCGTACTCCACGTAAGTATAATTCAACTGCACTGCTCCACATGGTCCTTGATGAAATGATAGCGAGATCGATGTGCTTTGATTTGAATGTCGAACTCGAGTTGCATGAGATCGCAATGGCACTATTGTCGCAGACATCGATTCTGTCAAACACGTAACCATAGTCTTTGAGTTGTGTTCTCATCCGGATGACTTGAGCACAACACGCCGACATGGCTACATATTCTCGCCGTTGATACATGATGTACAATCCTGCTTCTTGGATTGCCAAGATACCGCTTTATCACCAAGAAATTGTAGTGCCTCGAAGTACTTTTTCGTGAATCTAAACATCCTACGCGGATCGCGATCTCAAAAGCGATTAGTTGAAAACTGTAATCCTGATGTCGATCCCCAAGTTAATGGTTCCCTTTATGTATCGGAGGATTCTTTTAGCCTCAGAGTGGTGGGTTTCGCTTGGTCTTGACTCGATAACGGAGCATAGATAAACAACAAAGACAATATCAGTTCCAGTCGCTAGGTACAGAGACCAATAATAAGGCGGTATTTTATAGGGTCCACCAATTTCCCATGTAAATCAGTGTCTAGCTTCTTGGTATGAGTCATTGGTGTGGCATAAGTGTCGCTGTGTTTTCATTCCAAATTTGTTTAATAATTCAAGGCATATTTGGACCGACTCAAGAAAATACCACGGGGTGATTGATGAATCTGATCCTAGAAAGAACGTAAGTTCACCCATCATGGACATTTCAAAAATTTTTCTTCATTAGTTTTGCAAAAGCGATTGAGTACTTTTATGTGTAGACCCAAAAATGATGTCATCCACGTAAATTTGAACAATTAAGATATGTGCCCCGTGATATTGTATAAAAAGAGTAGGGTCGACTGAACCTTTGGTGAAATTATTAGCAATGAGGAAAGATGATAGCTTATTGTACCATGCCCGAGGAGCTTGTTTGAGACCGTAAAGAGCTTTGTTCAGTTTGTAAACATGATTCGGGAACTCGTGATCAACAAATCCATCTCGGTTGGTCGACATAAACCGCTTTTAAGTTGTCCATTGAGAAACGCAGCTTTGACATCCATCGATAGACCGGCCATATTCATATGAAATGGAACGAGAAATATCCGAACAACCTCCAAACGAGCAACCGGAGCAAAAGATTCTTCAAAGTCTATGCCATCTTCCTGACGATAACCCTTAGCAACGAAATCGTGACTTGTTTCGATAACATTCCCTTCAAAGATCCAATTTGTTCTTCCGAATCCATTTTTGACCGATGACATATACCTCGTTGGTCTTTCAACCAGCCCCATACTTCAAGTCGCTGAATTGGTTGAGTTCTTCTTGCATGGATTCTATCCGTGTCTTTGGTCATTGCGCCTTTGATGTTTTGGCTTGGACATTGCATCGTGAGTGCATAAATGCAATGTTCACCATCCGAGTGAAGACGCTTGTCTCAGAACGGCTGATTCGGATTGCCAATAATATTTTCCAGAGGATGATCTTTTGTCCATCTATGTGTGGAGGGTTGATGTTGGTATACATTGTGCAGATTTTGAGGATTCAAATGGTTTGTTGAAGATTCCGCCACATCCGGTGTAAATTTCATTAGCTAACGGGTTAAAGAACATTTGGATCAAAAATCGGTGGGGGTACTTCATTAAGAACATCATCGTACCGGTTCATCAATGTTGGAAGCTGTTAAACTGTTGTGTTGGAGTCAATCTGGTGGTGCTTCGTCAACAACAGTTGTTGTCGCGCAGTGTATCGTATAGGAATATTATCGTTGTGCACGGATACACCCGAGCACGCTCATCAATATCGCCATCAAGGAGCAAATAGCCTTTCCATTTGTTGACGAAAGAGTCAGGGGCTTTGTTTAGTCGATGATGGGGTTTGGGAAAGCCGGTTGTGGACCGGTTCTAAGTGTTATACCCGTGGCTTACTCGTGAGTTCATCAAAATGAGCATGAATCGCTTCCATAACCTCCTTTGTTCGACGATTCCGTGATGCTAAAACCTTTAGAATTATCAAGATCCAATAAAGACTCCAATGTCAGATTTAGCTTTGAGCTTTCCAAAGTCATCACGATCATTATTCGGATAGCAAAGAGATCCAAATATATGAAAGTGTTTGAGATTTGGTTTGCGGACAAGCTTGAAAGGTGTTTTGTTGTATGCTTTGTAATCATAGAACGGTTTGAGTATAGCATGCGTGATAATGTACGCCCACAAGTAATCCGAGTTTGGCATTGATTAACATTGTTCTTGCACCTTCCACCAACGCTCGGTTTTGTCTTTCAACAACTCCGTGCTTTGTTCGTGTGTACGAAAGCAATAGATGTCTAATGTCAATTCCCACTTTCTCAAAAAATTCACGAAGGGTTTGGTTAACAAATTCAGCTCTCTCTATCCTGCTCTCGATTTGTCTGACTGTTGTCGGAGTGAACTGTATTTTCGAGAAAGGTGATAATCATCTATGGAGCTTGGTCTTTGCTTCGAAGAAAGTAGACCCAAGTCCAGCGTGAATAGTCATCAACGATTACTAAGATGTAGCATTTGCCATTGATCGCTTGCACACGATCGGGCCACACAAATCCATGTGAAGAAGATGAAGCACGTCGAGAGTCGTGTTCCACCTTTGAAGGAAAATGAGCACGCCAGATTTTCCTTGTTCACAAGCTGAGCAAAGGTGATCTTATCCGAAATCGTGGAGTCCTTCAACTAAATTGTGTCGAGCAAGGTTGGTGATGGTTTGAAAGTTTAGATGTGAGAGACCACGGTGCCATAGCCAGGATTTTGTTGATGTTGCCTTTGAAAGTAAGCAGATGGGAGAAAAGCAACCATGTGCTCGAGAGTAGTGTAAAGACTAGGGCACAACTGCAGACTTAGGTCGTTTGTAGATCACTTAAAGAAGCAAGTTTTCTCCCCGAAAAGCAACCTCCAAATCTCCATCATAGAACCTGACCACTGAAAACAGTTATGGCCGAGGCCTCCCACATAGTAAACCCTGCATTTCGATGTTCCCATTGATATAGTCTCCGTGAGCCCATGATAGCCGGGCGAGTGATCATTCCCAAACTCGAAGTGCAATGAACTTGCAATAAAGTTTGATAAATGTTTAAGGTTGTCGTCATGTGTGGGAACATCCGCTATCAACAATCCATAGAATGATCTCAGATCACCGCATTACAATAATCCACGATGGAATAGAAGTAGATATGGAACCCCAAATGTTAGAGGGTTCCGGAGTAAAGTAAAGTAGACATACACACATCAATAACTTTAGGCATCCATTTAAATCCTAGTGTGTTATATATCTATTTCTTCCATCTATAACTACTATTTGCTTTAGTCTTAGTGAATGCACTAGGTGGTACTACATTCTTTGGAGGTGAAACTGGAGCTACAGGGACAACGACGGGTTTCTTAGAATCTAAAGAAGGTGGTTTACCAAGCACAGACTTAGACTGATTAGTGGGCCTAGAGGTATTCCGAGTCTTAGGATTCCTTAAACGAGATAGCTTTAGCAACACATTTGTCATGACAATCGAATTCATACTTTTATCAACAAATAACACAAGGTGCATCGTCAATACAAAGAACTTAACGGTTTAGCTTTTCACATCACTATTTCTATTACATTTGCCGACGCAATCTATAGTGGAAGCAACGTGAGTCTTATTCATAGTCCTAGGTGTTCTTCTTACTTTAGCATTCCTTATTGATCTTTTCTTAGGTCGCAACTTCCTATTCTCTCGATGTAGTGCTCCTGGTGAGTGCGGACATTTGGAAAAGCGCTAACTATTCCTCAGTAGAGGAAGCACATTAGCAACTTGTGATTTGCGCGGGGATTCTAGGTTCACGATTACTAAGTTACCGTGCTATTCTCTTAATCACAAGTAGGGCGGAAGTTGTTCATACTTTCCTAACATTTCTCTTAGCTTAAAGATAGTGTGCACCAATTCTTGGTTTTTAACGAAGATTTCCGAAAATTCATGACTTCTCTTAGTGTGAGCAAGAAAATGATCAAGCTCATTTGATGCTTCATCACGAGTCTTTTTAACTAAATCAAATATGACACCATATTCCTGTTTAACTTTTACAAGTTCTTGTTCATATTTAGAGATTTGACATTTCAAAGACACGCTTTGATCATCCAGCTTGCTCAAATTTGGATTAAACGATTTAGATTGCAACCGGTTGGATTTTGTTTTGCAAAGCAAGGTCACGATTTTGACAATCTTTTTGACACCATTGAAGCCGTCGTTTTGCATTTGAAAGCTCGTTATTTAATCGTTCATTTTCAGCTTTTAAAGATTGGCACTGACGCACATTATCAGAATTCTTAGCAGTAACAACATTATCAACAATATCAAGAGATATAATCGATGCATGTGGCAAAGAATGAAATAACACAACATTATGGATATCGCCACAGTATAACATCTTCCAAGAGTTGATCAACATCTTTTCTCAACATTTTCTTTTTACGTTTAGTATTAGAAATAGATGTTTCTATTTTCTCGAAAACTACCTTCATCGCTCCAAGTTCCTTATGAAATTCCCGTTCCCAAGTCAATGCACAATTTTTCAAATTTTTAACATTAGGTAAAAGATTTTTCTAAAAATGTCTTTGTTCTCGCCGAGGCTTATTGAAAATGTTGAACTTTGATTTTAATGATATTCTATCTCATGTTGCAAAGTTTTGAGGGCCATGAAAATGTCAAAATATCTAGAATTTTGCGATTTTCGTGTTTGGAATTTACTCAATCGATGGAAGGTAAAGGACCATAAATTTGTGAATAACTGCTTGGGGATTAACATTAGAAGACTCCGTGTTTTAATGATAACCCTTGGTGTGTTAGTAGAATCCTTTGACGGTCGAAGTGACTGCTTGTGAATAAGTAAAAGGTTTGTTGAAAACAACTTTTTTCTAATTTAGATCGACTCTCGCTTCAAAGATCTAATTCCTCTTGATCGATGATATTCAACAAATACCAAGTGTAATCATCAATTTTATATTCCTGCTTGAAACTTCGGATTTGGTTTGAATGTTTTGAGAGAAAGCTTAGGTTTGTAATCGCAAGATTCGTCCATATCCTTGGATTTGGTTTTAAAGTAAACTTTTCAATAGCTGTTACTAACTCACCATGTTTATAAACAATGCTTTAAACTCTTTAAGCTTGTTTTGCAAATCAACAATTTCTTCCGTGATAGTCATCTATTCGATCGTTGAATGCTTTTTGTATGCGATGAGAATGTTTTTGACAAGTTAACAACTCACTTTAGCTTTTTTTTTGATTTTCCAAGGTGCTTAATTTGCTTTTTATGTTCATGTTTCAGTTGTTCTATTTCGGACAAGAAAGCATTTTTCGTGGCTAGATCAACGATCCTGTCTCTCTAAATATTTTCGCTTTGATGAGATTTAGCAAAAGTCGCCAAAACCTTTTTTCACATTTTTCTTGAGCTTTGAAAAAATTGAGTTGCATTTTTAAACATTCAAAATCCTTTGTTAACATAGTATTTTTGTTTTTTAAGTCCTCATTAATGGCACGACATTTTTCCACTATGGTTTGTTGGTCTTGTATTAAACGAGTAAAATCTAGATGAGGCAAAAGTTCGGCTTGTTCAACGTGAGTCTCAACATGATCATTATTTAGATCCTCAAGTATAACCACGGAGTCAATTTGATTATCAAAGGAAACCATAAGGTCATCTTGATCGCCGTGTAACTACGGGTCTACCTGAAAATCGCCGTAATGAGATGTGGAAGACTCATTTGAACATTCGAGCCTTGCCGGATTCGGATGTTGGCGATATTAGATCGTGAGATAAACATGGTTTGTTCAAACATTGAGACAAGCCATCGTCATACACGGCCTGCTTTCACCATGTGTAGTTTCTTGTATATTACCATAACATAACCAGCTTGTCCGGTAAGTCCTCCATATCATCATCTCGAAATCAAGACTGCCATAAAGCTCGTTTCTTTGTCTCAGTAAGAGTTCACCAAATTTCATTCCAAGAGCCGTTAAGAGCCCTTGGCACTGCCCCTGTTCTCGCCTTTGCATTGA
>OU343224.1:344724713-344795111 GCA_910596185.1 Chrysanthemum makinoi | reverse complement strand
TTTGTTGCCTAAGTATTAAATCGTATCACACTAACATCTCTGCAGTAAATTACACTCTTTTGTCTTTCGCATCATTTCCATCAAGTGAGTCATAGCCCTACTCTTTTAATCATAGTGAATTACTTTTTGGGGAGATACATGCTCAACTACTTTTATGACTATCACGATTATTTGAAACTACATGCTTAACTGAATCGGTCAATGTTTAGTCATATCCTATATCATAAATCATGGAACTCATGTCTGGGATTATCATTGAGTCAATGTCTTGGGATTATCATTGAGTCGAATGTCTTGGGATTATCATTGAGCGGAATGTCTTGGGATTATCATTGAGCTGAATGTCTTGGGATTATTATTGAGCTAAATGTCTTGGGAACATTATTGAGCTGAATGTCTTGGGATTTTCATTGAACTAAATGTCTTGGTATAACTATGTCAAGTAACTATTGATACATAAAGTCATGCACTATTATGTGAATTCATTTGACATCATGCACTTGAACATAAACTATGCACCTTTTGGCAGTGGGTTGTGAACACACAGGTTGCAAGTTTTGTATGGGCGGAACTTGGAACCGAGTGGATTTACAATGCCTTTGGCTTTATAAACGATTTTGAAAGTCTTTACATTTCAACCCAAACTCTATGAACTCACTCAACCTTTGTGTTGACACTTTTAGCATGTTTTATCTCGGGTATCTAAGGCATACACTTCATGGCATGCATGTGGACTTATCATAGAGTCGTGGTGACGCAAGCTCTCATGGGATTTATGCACTTTAAACATCGTTTGAATTGTAACAAACTAAATTCCAGACAAGTTGATTTTCAATTAGGACCTATACTTTGTAAACTCTGATTGTTTTATTAAATCAAACGATGTATTTTCCAAACGACACTTTAGGTGTTCAATATATCTGTGAATCGTGATGCTATGACAGTAATCCCCGGAATTCCATCCACAAGAAAACAGTAATTTGGGGTGTGACACGGTTACTTAATATCGCTCTTTTCACTTTTAGGTCTCTTGAAGGCAAAATGCTGGAATGGCACTTATTTGGACCGAAAGGCGTTAATATAACGTAAGAAAATGGCCAAAGTGAATCGACACTCAAAGTCTGCTGAAAACATAAGGTGATCGACATCACCGCTATCTTCGACGCCGGAGGATTTTTGTGACTTGGGACGTAACCCAAAACTCTTAATTTTCAAGTGACGACGTCCAATTGTAAAAGAGTAGGCCGTCGCAACTCGGAAGGCCTAGATGCAATCCAGACGGCGCCGAGCCGAAGAGGACGGCATCACAAGCACAAGGTGACCGTCATAAAGACTAACGTACAAGACGAAAACCCTAATGACGCACGATTACGTCCACAAGGCCACAAAACATAAGCACGCCGTCGATATGTAATCTTATATATAGAATCCAATTTTTCAAGATAGTGTGTAGTCTTTTGGAGTGAAAACCTAGAACCGAACCAAGGCTGTCTTGTACAGTATTTTAGGGTTCCAAACCCTATCTTACATCAAGATAAGTTCTTTACTTCATTAATACAATTATGTCTTTGACTATTTGTGTGTATGCTTGCATGTTCTCCATGTCCGGCTAATTTATTTGTGTGTTTGCTTAGGGAATATGAAACTTAATTATTGATTATTGATTGGTTGTCTCTTATCTTAGTTGATTAATGATCTAGTAATGTGATAGGTCATTCGTTGTGTACTTAATGCTTGATTAAATCTTTGTGAACCTTAGAATATGACTCCTTGAGTAGTTATAAGCTAAACCATCCAAAGAGTGCCTTAGAGTAAGAGTTTATTATCCCTAGTGGGTTTTGTAGACGAGACCCTTTGGTAAGTTCAAAGAGTTAGGGAACATACGCATACCCTACAACCTTAGACATACAACGCAACTAAGGACGTGACAATTCAACCACCAATAGGAGATAATTAAGGAGTAGTAAAACCTAAGTAAACACATCTTTAAACTATCATACGAGCACACAATAATTAGACATAGACTACCTACACCTTAGATTAGATAATTAGATAAGTAGAGTAATCGGTAGCGATACCAACCCCCCAAATCCAAACCCCGAGATTCGTATCTTTCAATTTCCTAAAAAACATAAAAAGATAAAAAATAATCTTCCTCAACCCCAACCTTAGCGTAGTAACTTATAACTAGCATTCCTATTCCCCTAGAGAACGATATCAATACCCGTGGCTTACCTAATTACTACACTACAACGATTAGGTTCACTGCCTAGGGTGTTATAAAACTTGCTCAAGAAAGGAAGTTTCCTTGACTCGAACGACGCGTGTAGCGTTATCAAGTTTTGGCCCTGTCGGGATAGAATAGCTAGTTAGTAGTCAACCTCGTTTAGGTTCCTTTGCTTGATTCCTATCAAGTAAATTTTTCTCATTTTTAGCTTTCTCTTAGTCTATCCCCTTCTTCGTGACCTTTGTTCGTAAACCCCATCACTTTTCATCATGGAAGGTGATAACCACCAACCATTCATCAACCCACCACCAATTGACCCACCAAGAGCCCGCATCTTGGTGAATACTCAAGACCAAGCCACCTAGGCTATAAGAACACCATTGAGCTTCCCGACAAAGCCCAAACTACGGCCGCGATCGACACCATCCTGGTGCAAAACGGATGTGCATTCCATGGACTTTGTTCAAGATCCTAATCAAGATCTGAGGGATTTCCTTAAAATTGTCGATTCCATTGACCTTGATGCTACTACTCGAGACCACGCACCAAGGCTCTTCCAATTCTCTCTAAGGGACCAAGCTAGTAATTGGCTTGAGCGACTTCCCACCGGATCCATCTCAAGTTGGGATGATCTCACCTCTCATTTCCTTGCTCAATTTTTCCCACCTGGGAGAACCACTAAACTTAGGAATGACATCTTGATGTTCCAACAACATCAAGGTGAATCTCTCTGCGAAGCATCGACTCGATTCAAGGACTTACTCCATAAAGTCAATCATCACGGCATTGATCTTTGGCTTCAAGTCCAAATCTTTTATGATCATGTCAACTTCCTCACCAAGCGATCCATTGACCTAGCGGCCGGTGGAAAACTTAGTGATCTCACCGTGGAAGAATCATGGGGTATAACAGAGGACCTTGCTCTCTATGACAACGAAATTTGGAATGACCCCCGTGAGTTGCCCAAAACCGTTAAGGCAATCTCCTTGCCTCCCATTGACTCACAACCTTCCGACCGTAGGATGATCGAACTTGAAGATCAAGTAAAATTCCTAATGAGTTCCTACGAAAATCCTAAGTCCTCACATCAAGTGAATAAAATCACTCTACCTTGTGAGTTATGTAGTGGTCCCCATGACACTCGTGATTGCACAAGACCCCGAACAAGCTTTATGACTACGCCTGCATAAGACCGACGAGCGAGAGAAGTGGTACACTTTCAAGCCCGAACAAAACAACTTAGGAAACTCTTACAATCCTTCATGGAGAAATCACCCTAACCTTAAGTGGAACCAAAATTCAAGCACATCCCAAAGCTCGTCTAACCCACCTAATAGGTTCAACTCTCTAAACACCGGGAACCCCACTAATCTTGAGGCAATTGCATCTAGATTCTGTAATCTCAAGAGACTCGATTGACTAAGCTTGAAGCCGATTTTAAGCAAAGACAAAGCGAGATGACAAACAAGCTTGATGCCCTCTTAAAAGCCTTCAATGAACGGGAGGTTGGAGCACTCCCAAGTGATACCATAAAGAACCCAAAAGTGAATCGATGTCATCGACTTCATGTTCTTGCTCACCATGGAGAGTGCACATCCATACCACATCCAATGGTTCACTCGGTAAATGCTATCAAAAAGGGTTCCAAGCCATCCAAAATGAGGTACCAAGGCCCTGCACCATTGGTAGAACCTACTCGTGAGAAACCCGTCAACCAAGAACCCAAACCTAGTCTAGAGGAGGAGTACAAGGAACTCCATCAAGAAAAACCGATTCTTGAGGTCTTAGCTCATGCACCTTATTATAATGCTTTAAAAGAAAAATATGAGTTAGAACTTAAGCTTGAAAACATGGGTCCTTGTGCGTAAATAATTTACCTAAGAAGCTAGACGATCCTGGGCTATTTACTCTTCCGTGTAGGCTTGGAACTTCCAAACCTCTCGATGCTCTAGCCGAATTAGGATCATGCATCAATCTTGTTCCGTTGTCCCTCCATAGAAGCCTTAACTTAGGTAAAATAGAACCAACGGAAACTATCTTAGGTCTAGCGGACGGTAGTGTTGCACGCCTCGGTAGGGATAATAAAATACATGGTAGTACACGTAGAAGAGTTGACTCTTTTGGCCGACTTTCATGTGCTAGACATGAATAAGGACCAGACATGCCCATTACTAGTAGGAAGAGGATTCTTAGCTACCGCTAGTGCCATCATCGATTGTAAGATGTCCAAGATGGTGGTAGAGAGGGAGTGCTAGGTCAATTTAACGATGTCAAAAGCATAACGCATACAAAGAAGAGGAAATCCCACATGAGATTAGGTTGGATAAAGAGCCTTCTAGATATGGACCTTGGATAGACAAGAACCTCATAGGCCCCCAAAGACCTTTTTACCTAGATGAAGCCTTCACTAGTAAAGCAACTTTCCAAGAAAAAGAAATGGCTAGGGACATGGAAGTGAACCCGTTCGAGGACGCTTTAGTATTTAGGAAGATGACCGAGTTCCTAGGAAGCTTGCCCGCCAACCTTGTCATGAATAAGTGGAAAGTTGAGAAATCTAAACACAAATGGGATTGGGATAGAGACCGCCTAGTGATGGGATGGAGAGTGGCACATTAGGATAAAAATCTATGATCCCGATGGAGAGAAGTTTGAAAAGGCATATCTAACCGAACATACTACTAGGAACTTGAATGATAAGTTTGA
This sequence comes from Chrysanthemum makinoi, assembly GCA_910596185.1. Classification (NCBI taxonomy): domain Eukaryota; kingdom Viridiplantae; phylum Streptophyta; class Magnoliopsida; order Asterales; family Asteraceae; genus Chrysanthemum; species Chrysanthemum makinoi. The sequence continues at coordinate 344,790,181 of OU343224.1, read as the reverse complement.
TCCTTTTGACATTGTTGAGATAGGTTACTTATATCGTAATGAGAGGCACAACTACGAGTCTAGCTACAAGACTCTTAAATAAAGAAAAGCGCTTCGTGGGAGGCAACCCATGCTTAATTGTTTGCTTGTTAGTGTCATATATCTTTTATTAATTGTTTATGCTCATGTTTAAATTTATAAAAATGTTTTATTTTGTTTTTAACCTCGTCTTAATTGCATATAAAGGTATTTTAAATAAAGGATAAGTGTAGGGAGGATTACACACGTTTTCAAAAGAAACGTAAACATGAGAATAACAATTCATTAAAAGATATATATGTGTGTTTGTTCGAGTCAAATGCTTGTATCGAGTCATAATGGATGTTTTGCGAAATTTTTCCATTCTAAAGATGTAAATTTTCCATAATTTTTCCGTAAAAATCGCACGCTTTTTGTCAGATAACTGACGGCGTCAGATTGCAACCGACGGCGTAGGAAGGAGTAAAACATCGATTATTTTTCGTTTCTCGAGCTACTTATAAAATTTTTGGAATTTTCCAGGTCTTAATTTTCCAGAAATTCTGTAAACATCCATTCCACAAGCATTATATCCTAGTTTAAATCGAGTCTTATATATATTATTACCGCCATTTTACGCCGGTTTTTCGTTTGTTTTCTTCAAGTGTGCATGTTTAATTTATCAAGAAGAAGAAACAAAAGATTGGAAGGAGCTTTTCACGCACACATTCTTCTTGGAAAGGATTTAACCACTACTTCACAACGGATCCTACCGAGCTAATCAGGGGAGTACTAGTTTCTTTTTCGCTTTTAATTACCTTCATTATCATAACTTTGATATTTGGAACATTGGGACAATGTTCAGTTTAAGTGTAGGGAGGGAAAATAAAATGCGAACTTTGAAACTATGCTTATCCTTGATTATTTGCTTTGTCCAAGTGTATTTGTGTAATAAACCATGAGAAAATGTCGGTTAGGGTAATTTTGGCACCAAATTTTTAATTTTTCATGACATATAAGAGTGGGCCATTAGTTTTAACAAAAGCGTCTCACGGATAGGAAGTTGCATGACTAGCACAAAACCCTTTACCACTTAAATTCCACCCAAAATGTGAGGATCGCCCTTAGATTAGTAGGAATTAAAGCATTCATCTTTAATGCTTAGAGTGTGAACCGGTAGTATATTAGATTCTAGAACTTGTTTTGTGATGCATTCCGAGATCGCTAGTAAGACTACACTTGTGTAGTTAGGAATAACTAAATGATAAGAGGCATTAGGATAACCCTTGTTTGATACCCGTAATATAATTACTTCTTCCACATCGGTTGAGTAATTCCCACACCCTTTATGCTTGTACTCATCTTTAGTACACGATACCCTAGTTAACCCCTCGAGCCTATCCTTTTCGCGGTTCTTGTGATGTTTCGTTTTTCCGGAATATCAATGAAGAGCATTGTTTACACCCCACCCCCAAATATACACCCAAATCGCCTTAGCCTACCTTTATGCACTCACTTTTAGTGCAATTTTTGTTATCACCCTAAACCCTTAGTTCAATTATCTAGTTGCTTGCATGAGTTGCTAAGTCGAGTCATATCCTTTGTATACGCTTGGGACGATTGGGACTCATGGAAAAAGTTAAAGTTTATGAAATGACAGGAAGGGAACGTTAAATTCAAATTCCCTTTGTTTGCGTAATAATGTACCCCAAGTGTTTTGATCTTTTCAATTCGGGTCAAATTAGTATTAGAGTAATAAAAACTCAAGTGTAGGAATGTGCCTATAAATCCCTATCATTTTGATGTTACCATAGAGGATGGTAGAGTAAAAGTGTATGAAAAAAAAATCGAAAAAAAAAATAGAAAAAGAGAAAAGAAAAAAATAGAGTGATAAAAAAAAAAAAAAAAACATACGGGCTACCATCCTACATCTATCTTTAAATTTATGTTTGTTTGTTTCAGTTACCTAGAGTTTAGAGTGTCGAGTCTTGGCTTAGCAACGCCATTCGATATGCTTGCAACATAAAGATTTTTGACTTGCCACCACTAAAAAGCCTATCCCACCAAACCCTTTGTTTCCCTACCGTAAGCCTAACATTACAACCCTTTAAAGACCTCTTTGATAGTCTTTCCTAGTTGCTTACGCCAAAGAAATGGAGGTTTGATCTATTCTCAAGCCTATGGTAATCTATGTACTAGGACCTGTTAATGAGTGTTTATCTTCCATTTCCAATTTGTTATATTTCATATACACCAGAGAGATGTGAGTATCCAAACACCCCATGTGAGGTGCTAGTATGTAATTTCCGCGCTTGTTATGACTTTTGCGGGCTTATATGTGTTGTGGACTGTTTTAAACCAATGCTTCATGACCCCTAACTTATAAATTAATTTGTTAAAAGCACATTTGCTTGAGGACAAGCAAATACCAAGTGTAGGGATATTTGATAAGGTTTTGAAATGTACCTTGAGGGTCATTTAAGCCCTTATTTGATCACTTTTGTATCCGTTATTACTTAATATCGCTCCTTTTCACTTTTTAGGTCTCTTGAAGGCAAAATGCTGGAATGGCACTTATTTGGACGAAGGCGCTAATATACGAAGAAAATGGCCAAAATCGAATCGAGACACTCAAAGTCGCAAAAATACAGGTGACGGTCGCTTATCTCGCGATGCCGCCCGAGGATTTTGTGACGAGACGAAGCCAAAACTCTTATTTTCAAGTGACGACGCCCAGGTGAAAAGGTAGCCGCGAACTCGCATCGCCTAGATGCAAACCAGATGGCGCCGAAGTCAAGAGGACGGCGTCACAAGCACAAGGTGACGCCGCGAAGACTAACGCGGGCCAAGACGAAATCCTAATGACGGCGACACTATGGCATCACAAAACATAAGGTGACGCCGCCATATGTAATCTTATATATAGAATCCGAATTTTTCAAGATTAGTGTGTAGTCTTTTGGAGTAAAAACCTAGAACCGAACCAAGGCTGTCTTGTACAGGATTTTAGGGTTCCAAACCCTATCTTACATCAAGATAAGTTCTTTACTTCATTAATACAATTATGTCTTTGATTATTTGTGTGTATGCTTGCATGTTCTCCATGTCCGCTAATTTATTTGTGTGTTTGCTTAGGGAATATGAAACTTAATTATTGATTATTGATTGGTTGTCTCTTATCTTAGTTGATTAATGATCTAGTAATGCGATAGGTCATTCGTTGTGTACTTAATGCTTGATTAAATCTTTGTGAACCTTAGAATATGACTCCTTGAGTAGTTGTAAGCTAAACCATCCAAAGAGTGCCTTAGAGTAAGAGTTTATTATCCCTAGTGGTTTTGTAGATCTAGACCCTTTGGTAAGTTCAAAGAGTTAGGAACATAATGCATACCCTACAACTTGAGACACACAACGCAATTAAGAATAAGGACGTGACAATTCAACCACCAATAGAAGATAATTAAGGAGTAGTAAAACCTAAGTAAACACATCTTTAAACTATCATACGAGCACACAATAATTAGACATAGACTACATACACCTTAGATTAGATAATTAGATAAGTAGAGTAATCGGTAGCAAAACCAACCCCCAAATCCAAACCCCGAGATTCGTGACCTTCAATTTCCTAAAAAACCATAAAAAGATAAAAATAATCTTCCTCAACCCCAACCTTAGCGTAGTAACTTCTTACTAGCATTCCTATTCCCCTAGAGAACGATATCAATACCCGTGGCTTACCCTAATACTACACTACAACGATTAGGTTCACTGCCTAGGGTGTTATAAAACTTGCTCGAAGAAAAGGAAGTTTCCTTGACCCCGAACGACTCGTGTAGCGTTATCACCTATCTCCCCATACCTCTTTACTGTGGTTATGGAAATCCTTAACATTATCATGAAGCAAAAAATAGAGGAGGATAGGAATTTCAGATATCACTAGGGACGCAAGCAACTAAAGATCTCACACTTATGTTTTGCTGATGACTTACTTGTCTTATGCCATGGAGATGTAAAGTATGTTAAGGTTGTTAAAGATGCACTTGATGAGTTTAGCTGGTTGTTTGGGCTTAAACCAAACTTAGGCAAGAGCATAGTCTTATTTGGGAACCTAAAAGATGATGTCAAAAGGGACATCTTAAAAGTTTTGCAATTCAAAGTGGGAAAGCTGCATGTTACTTATCTTGGAGTTCCATTGATTTCTAAACAAATTGGAATTAATGAGTGCAAGCAGCATATTGATAATGTGAGGTCTAAAGTGAATAACTGGAAGAATAAACTATTGTCTTATACTGGAAGATTGCAGCTCATAGCTTCTGTCATGTCCTCAATGCAAGTGTACTGGGCTTCAGTCTTCATTCTTCCTAAAGCCATCGTTGAAGACATCAATAGACTACTTAAGGGTTTCTTATGGTGCCAGGGAGATTTGACTAAAGGTAAGGCAAAAGTTGCTTGGAAATTTGTGTGCAAGCCTAAAAGTCAAGGTGGCCTTGGGCTAAGAGATTTATCTGAAAGGAATGAATGTTTAATGGGTAAGCATGTTTGGAATGTAGCAAGTAATAAGGAGTCTCTATGGGTTAAATGGATAAATGAAGTAAGGTTAAAGGGGAAAAGCATTTGGGATGTTAATGTTGATAGTAATTTAGTCTGGATGGAAACAAATGCTCTCTCTCTCAGAGATAGAATGAGATCTCATATTGTGAAAAGAATTGGGAATGAAAGGGATACTTTCATGTGGCATGATAATTGGTGGGAACAAGGGCCTTTAAGTCAAATAATTTCCATGGAGTTTTTGGCAAATGGTAATATAAGTACGGATGTGAAAGTAACAGATATGATAAGAAATGGTGTTTGGAAATGGCCTGAACTTTGGTTGGATAATCAGCCTGTGATCCAAAATATTCACGTTCCAGCTCTAGATACCAATAAAGAAGACTGCACTATGAGGAAAATTAGAGAAGGGGCTATCTACAAGTTCTCTATGAATAGAGCTTGGAAGGATCTTAGACAGAATGAAGAGGAGGTACCATGGTGGAAGTTGATATGGTTTCCTCATTGTATACCAAGGAGTGCTTTTATTCTATGACTTGTTGTGATTGGAAGGTTAGCCACTCAGGATAGGATGATGAAGTGGTATCCTAGTAAAAGCTATCAATGTCTACTCTGTAATAGTTGTCATGATTCAGTGAAACATTTATTCTTTGAGTGCCCCTATTCTAATAACATTTGGAATGAGATGAAAAGGCTGATGATGCAGGATGGTCTGAGTAACAAGTAGGAGGAAATTGTTGATGCCCTAGTTAAACTACCATGCAACAAATCCATCCTAAGTGTTGTTAGAAGACTGGGCATAGCTACATGTATTTACAATATATGGAAGGAGAGGAATAAGAGGTTCTTCACAAATGACAAAAGGAGCTGGAAAGATGTTTTGAAAGACATTGTGGAGACCATCAGACTAAAACTTGTAAGCCTAAATAATGTTGCTGAAGTTTGGCAAGTTGAGTTGAATAAAGTCTAAAAAGGAATGAGGTTGTGGAAGGACTATGGGAGAATGGCAAGTTGTAGAGGATTGCTTCAGAGGAATGCTATGAAGAATAGAGGTTTTCTTATATGTTAGATGGGTTTTTGGCATAGTGGCATAGAAGAAGTTTTATGAGGAGATTGGAATATGTTTGGTATAATTGCTTCAAGTATGATCTTTGTACATCAAGATCTTCAAATATGCAGGCCATAACAATGGAAAGCACCTTGTACCTTGGAGTCTATTCTGGTATGACTGTACCTACTTGATCCTTATAGCTCTGCTATTTGGCCATGGGAGGAAACTAGTATCTATTTTGGATCAATAGGAGGTCTAATCAGATAAGATGTACCAAAAAGAAGGGCTTTCAATTGTGAAGGGAATATGGCTTGGGTGGACAATGTATGATGGGTGGAATAGAGAGGAATGAAAGATGGACCTTCTTGGTCCACCCAATACATTGTCACAGGAGGTAATGGATGGTCTTCACTTAAGGAGTGCGTTCCCAAACAACTTAAGCCATTCTAAGAAATGGAAATGTAGGTTGTTTGGCATAGCCCTTGAGTGGAAGGGTTAAGGGTTCCTAGTGATGCCACTCTCCTTTCCTACTCTGTTCACTGTGGTTGCGGGTTGAGTGAGCTTAGTGGGAAGGAGTGGTGGAAATGTAACTAGATGGTATGGTTCATTGACATGGTGAATTATGTTTCTGATGTATGGAAGTACCCAAGAAGAAACTATTTTGAAGCCTATAGATGATTTCATTAGTATTAGATATCTCTCCTTTCCCAAACCTTCTAGGGTTTGGGGAGATCAAAACACAGAAGAAGAAGCATGGTTTAGGAGCATGAATAACGAAGTCCTCGTCTACGATTTCCTTTGTATTCGAGTTTGGATTCTTTTTATATTTTTCTAGATCTTATACTATGAATACATGTCATTAATTAAAGTTTGCATTTATGGTATTGTTATTCTCTATAATTCTTTATAGACATTTGATAGTCTTTTCATAGATCGCTAGCCTTGGTAGTATCTAAAGGGCTGGGAGATATGACCAATGACCCCACCCGATAGATAGCCGGTATGGGAGGAATTTGCCATAGTAATGCACCACTCTTCGTGGTGCTAATGACCAAAGGATCACTTATCAAGTGGAGGTATTTAAGAGGTTAGGGGAATCTAAGTTCCTAATCCGCGGGTTCCCACCGCCTAGATCTAGTAGATATGGTGGTTAATGACTGCTATTAGGTTGCCGAATGATCCCGGGTGACCTTCTCATCTTGGTGAGGAATCTAAGAACCATAGGGCTACAACGTAATCTAATTCAAAGGAGTCTTGAGATAATTAACCACTATATTGAATCTTGGTATCGGGAATCAATTCATGTTTGTAGTCTTTATTAAGCTTCATATCTATCTCTTTACCTAAATTTCGGTGTCCGTGTAAGTAGAATAATAGCATATCTAAGGATTATATCAACTTTGTCTACCCATATATTATCAATATTTTATCTAATCATCATAGTTCTTTCAAGGTCACAGCTCTCTTGGGACGATACTCGGATTTACCTAAGGCTTTATTACATCCTATATCACTGCTCGTATGTAGTTTTTATCCTAAGTTATCTAAGTTTTATAAATATTAAAAGCAAGATGAAATAGCACATCAGCTTTTTGGCACCGCTACCGGGGAGCAGTTAATGAAAGATTTAAGGTATTTCATTTTCACCTCATTTAGAGATTTGAGCACTCCCTTGAGGTACGTCTCTAAATCTCTCCTATTGCAGTATTTCATAATTAATATGCTGACGCTATTACGGCGTAACTGCTTCATTGAGTTACGACGTAGCCGTATCGCAATTTATTAAAATTTCTATAAAAAATTTTTGACTAATTAGTTACGATGCAACCTCCTCTTAAAGTTACGACGTAACCACTATGAAATCAGATTTATTAAAACAATCTGACCTTTGTTTAAAATTAATTACGGCATAACCATTATTTGGATTACGACGTAACCCTTTCACAACCTTTTAATATTCTAAAAATATTAGTTACGGCATAACTAAGTAATCGAATTACGTCGTAACTAACAACGCGGTATAAAACCTATTACGTAAAAAACTAGGTTTTACACATACTTTCACCTACCACACAAATAAGAAAATTTTTCTCTCAAAACTTGTCTTCATCTATCAATCTTCATGGCTGGTAAGACCTAGCTTTACTCTTTTTGATTTGTTTCTTTCGATTATTTCAATTAGGGTTTTAATTTAATATTTTAGGGATCTTGCCTATTTGAATTAATTATTGATATTGGTTTGATTAATTGATTATATTGATGATTTCCCCATGTTATTTTGATCTGTGTCCTATCACTATGGTTCGATTTGGGTGTTTTGGCTTTATTTAAATGGATTTTGGGTCAAACGCAAACTTAGTGGGTTAGGCGCGGTCCCTCAGCACTAATAGGTAAAAAATTTATCAAAACCTCTTACCCCTTGTAAAATATTGATGGTTCCGCGCATCTATTGGCGCATGGAAACATCCGAGGTGCCGAGTTTCCGGGAAAGTTACGGCGTGAACGGGTTTAGTTACCGCGAACCATTATGTCCGCAATACGCAGATCGGGCTGTCATAGCTACGCCAGAGCCATGTCCAATTACGGCGTAACTCTTGTTTTGGTTACGCCAGACCGGACATCGCGAAGGTCCCACTTACCGTTTCTTGTCTTATTTTCAGGTGAAAACAATCCCGCGGATTGGCCTAGATTTGTGGCACATCCTAATGCTGGTATTAGGCAATTGTGCGTGGAAGAATACGTGAAATTAAGAGGAAAGAACATCAGTCAACCCGAGGCTCTTGATTTTGAAGCATTTGGTACTTTGGCAAACGGTAAAGCTAGTAGGAGATTAAGGAAGTTTTGCAAGATCAAGTTCACGCGGTATGCGGGAGTTCACGGTAATGCATGGTTGAGGCTATTCAGATCACGGAGCCGGTCATTCCGAGTACGTCCGCGGAATTTCTTGCTAGTGTGGAGTTCCGCTCTAATGTTGATGATGACTCTGAGTCATTGTTTTTCCAAATTTGGGGGTTTGGAGGAGTTTGACTATTAAGCGCTTTACTACGAGGATGGGTTTGTATACCGCAGAGGAGATGGAAACAAGCTTTAACCGTTTTATAACACGCGGTTGGAGAAGAAGGGATGAGTCCCAGACCTGTCGCTTATTTTGATCGATTGTTGTCTCGTGATTATGACGAAGAGCTCACCATCATACGTGATGGGAGGAGCCCATCCGTCGATTTATCAGCACCGCTTTACTTGCTCTATCCGAGCAAGGCATTTAGCCAAAGAGAAGATGACCATGGATGATCTTTATCTGAGCAGTGGAATGGAATGAGGAACAACATTGATGTTCCTTTTATTTGGCTAGGTTTATATGGTGGGTGCAAGGGGTTTTCCACCGTGATTCCTTTGCGGGGCTATTTCACGAGATTGGCTAGAGTTTTGATTTGATGACCGATGCGCCTTTGGTCCATTCACCATTGGTAGGGATACTTATTTGATTGGCCTGCCTAAGCTATTGGAGTTAGGAATTTGCATCCGTGATGTTTATGGTGCTTATTCAGCTTAGCCGACTGCCCCGAGAGACGAAGGGAACCTAGTGGTGCGTGGTGAAACTAAGGAAGCAACGAGAGCGTGCCTAAGGGTCAAGAAGGGCACATGTGAATGTTGGGAGAGGTTGCATATCATTGATGAGAGGCTTGAGGAATGTCATCCCAACTTCAACGAGGAGATCGAAAGCCCAAAGTTGGTCTATATTTGTCTTAGTAACCAGCAGGGTTTTTCGTGCACATTGGATCAAGTGCAGCAGTCCAACAGATTTCTTTCATTGAGTTGGGATCGGACTAGCGATACTATAGCATATGCATTTAAGCCACCCTAGGTGGAAGGTCCGAGTACGTGTACCGCTTCAACATCCCATATGTCGAGTCAAGGAGGAGCCGCCCATGCCCAAGACCACTCCCGGAAGCACCGCAGCACTCCATTTGATCCATCCCAATTCCACTCCATGGATCATGATCTTCCCGGGACGCAGTGATTTCCCATTTAATGAAACAATCTGAAGCAATTTTAAACAATTTGAAACTCATTTCTGTAATAACTTAACTATGTGGATATTTGCTTGTTCTATCTTTTTAATTGTACCCTTCGTGTACAAAATTTTCCGATATGCCGCGTGTTTTGGTTCTCAGATGCGCTATCGCGTAACCTTAGGATTAGTTACGCCATAACCCCCGCCAGCGAGGGCAATTTTGGAAGCAACACAATTAGTTAAGGCCCATTCCCGGATACGACACACTATAGCCACCCCTTGACCCACCTTCAACCTTTAGTGAGACATTTTGAGCAACCATTCGAGAGGGGAGTTTCTTTCTTTCTTGATTATTTTTCATTTCTATTCTTTTTTTTTCAGATAAATGGGACTTTGTACACTTCAAGTGAGGGGATAGGAATAGAAATGAAGTGTATGATTACTTAGCTTACTTACCCTTATTTTCTAGTTGGTTTAAAAAATTTAAGCTTATTGAAACAATTTTTTGTCATATTTTAACCAATCTAGAATCACATAAAGCCGAAAGCACACTATAACCCCTTATAGCCATTGGTGAGATTTAGCCTTTCCGTTTCCCCCATTTTACCCTAATCTACCATAAATTGAGTGTGCCGATAGTATTGTAAACTTTAGAACTTGGCTTTTACATCACTTTGAGACCATAAATGAGTAGTGTATCAAGTTAGCTTGGTGCATTTGGAAAAGACAATTTGAAAAAAGTAAATATTTTAGGATTAAACCCAAAAAGCCTATATGTGTTCACTTGTGTGCATTTATCGATTAGTCGCATTGGCTTTTCGACCCCCATGTTAACCCTTTTTGTTGCACTCTCTTATAGTGCAAGATACCCCTAGTTACCCCTTTTTGAGCCTATCCTTTCATTTTCTAACCCCTATTTTCGTTACAACCTTACACCTAAGCCTACTATGTAGTTTTACCTTTTCACCCAGAAGCCATTGTTCACCCTAGTTTGAGGTTCAAATAAAGAAGCCTATTTGATCATTTACATCTCGCTAAAGATCGTCGTAGACCCCTAGTAATCACCTTATGCTCAGTTCAAGTGAGGGGAAATATATCAGTGTATCCTTAGCATATAGTTGCATAAAAAAAAAAAAAAAAAAATAGTGAAGTATGATTGTTTATAGTGCGAAAGAGTATAAGCACTGCATGAATAAAATTGGCAATAAGAATAATCTTCTCGATCACACAAAGGTTGGAAGAATAGTTCAAGATTATGGTGGATTCCGGAGGCATGTACTGACCATATGAAGACGAACCTTGAATTTTTGGTTGGACGATGGCAACTTGGTTTTAAGCTAAAACTATTTGTTTTCTTTTTCCTTTTCACCCATTATATATCCCATGCCTATCCTTACCCTTTTTTGTCGTGAAGTGTGTCTAGGTGATGCAGCGAGCAATCCTTGATGTCTTGGCCATGGATTTGGTCATGTATCATTGAATTTGTCCACTTCCCCGTGACACGTTAGTAATGACACTACCCCTTAAGCCTTTGGAACTCAACCCAACATTGCTTTCTAAAATTTGTCTTAACCTTAGCTCTAGTGGTGGAGATGTGTGTAATTGCCAAGCTTATGATAGAATACTTACTATGTCCGTGCAATTGAGTGATCACCCCAAAATTAACACTTAGAATAGGATGAGTGAGAGTGTTTTCGTTCCCATTTCGTGAGCTGTTCGGCTCTTATTAATATTCTAGCACGGAAATTAAAACTGCGCATTCTTCAAGGATGTATCTTTTGCAGTCTAAATTGGTCTACTTGAGGGCAAGTAGAATTTAAGTGGGGGGACATTTGATAACATCAAATAGTCCTGAGTTTCTAAGCGTTAATTTCCCACTTTATCATCACATTTTGAGAAAATTATTAGTGAAAACTTCCTTATTCCTTATTATTTCATTTCAGGACGCATTCGAAGTAAGGAAGTTGCTATTGGACGTTTTCAAAGCCTATTGATTCAACTGTCTCTTAATTACGGCGTAACCAAGTGATGCAGTTACGATGCAACTAAAGATTTCGAAGACTACTGTGTAACCCTCAGCTCAGGTTACGTCGTAACTACTGATAACAAAGACTACAGCGTAGCTCTCTGCTAAAGTTACGCCGTAACAATGATTTGCACTGGATTATAGCAGCTACGGCGTAACACCAAACAAATTTACGCCGTAGCCAATGGATAAGCACTGAAGATTGAAGGAAGTTACGGCGTAACTACCTAATAAGGTTACGCCGTAACTATTTTGAAACCTATAAATAGTCGATGATTTCATCAGTATTAGATATCTCTCCTTTCACAAACCTTCTAGGGTTTGGGGAGATCAAAACACAGAAGAAGAAGCATGGTTTAGGAGCATGAATAACGAAGTCCTCGTTTACGATTTCCTTTGTATTCGAGTTTGGATTCTTTTTATATTTTTCAAGATCTTATATAATGAATTCATGTCATTAATTCAAGTTTGCATTTATGGTATTGTTGTTCTCTATAATTCTTTATAGACATTTGCTAGTCTTTTCATAGATCGCTAGCCTTGGTAGTATTATAAGATTGGTAGTATCTAAAGGGCTGGGAGATATGACCAACTGACCCCAGTCTAATAGATAGCGAAGTATGGGAGGAATTGGCCATAGTACGACCACTCTTCGTGTGCGAATTGACCAAAGGATCACTTATCAAGTGGAGGTATTTAAGAGGTTAGGGGGAATCTAAGTTCCTAACGGTCGGGTTCCCACCGTCTAGATCTAGTAGATATGGTGCTTAATGACTGCTATTAGGTAGCCGAATGATCCCGGGTGACCTGCTCATCTTGGTGAGGAATCTAAGAACCATAGGCCACGATGAATCGACCAAAGGATTCTGGTGATAATTAACCACTATATTGAATCTTGGTTCAGTGAATCAATTCATGTTTGTAGTCTTTATTAAGCTTCGTTTATCTATCTCTTTTACCTAAATTTCTGGTGTCTGTGTAAGTAGAATAATAGCATATCTAAGGATTATATCAACTTTGTCTACCCATATATTATCAATATTTTATCTAATCATCTTAGTTCTTTCAAGGTCACAGCTCTCTTGGGACGATACTCGGATTTACCTAAGGCTTTACTACATCTGATCTGGTACTCTGCCCGTTGGTATGTGTTTATCCTAAGTTATCTAAGTTTTATAAATATTAAAAGCAGGATGAAATAGCAAATCAGATGTCTGATACAATGCAGTTTAAAAAGAAAATTTCTGGTTTCTTTCGTTTATTAATTTAAGTTCTGGTCTATTAATTAAAATGTCAGGATAAGTTGTTCCAAATTTCGTCAATTTTAAGAGTTTCAACTTTTCGGTTTTGGGGGCATAACACTAACACCATAGTTCAGAGTGACAGGATGACCGAGACGCTCCAAGTTGTCAATGTAGCTCTTCATCCTAAGAACATATGAGCTTACAGATTGACCTTCTTCTTGCTTGCACGTGTGAAATTCTCTCGTGGTTTGAAGAAGTTCTTGTTCTGCCTGTTGAACAAACATATACTTCAGCTCCTGTAGCATGTCATATGCACCAAGGTGAGTTAGATTTAATTGGATCTCTAACTACATGGTCATAAGCATAAAAGCAGCAATGTCCTTTGACCCCTTGACTCAAGCAGTGTGAGCTGTAAGAGCCTCGGGAGGGACTTGGTGACGAGGAGCTGCAACAGGTGCATCAGGAATAGGATGCTCCAAATAGTTTTCCTTATCTTTAGCTGACAGGATAATGCGAAGCTAGCGATACCAATCAATGAAGTTAGGTCCAGTGAGTTTTTGTTTCTCAAAGAAACTCCTGAGTACCGAATTGTTTCCGACTGAGGTAGTCATCTACAATTTAGAAAAGTTCAAATAATTAGTATTTTCAATAATTAACTTCTTAATATAATTAACTGCCAATTAATTACTAATAAGACTAAGATCCAACTTGACCTCTCACTTATTACCAAAGGTCTGACCAATGTGTAAACAAGTAGGGCAAGAGGTAAGTGACGAGCGTTAATTGCATAAAATGCAACTCTTAGACTTATGAGACTGATCAAGGCATTAGTATACAAGTAATAATGTTAAGAGCATGTTTAGTCTCATCTTATGCCTCGAGTCCAAGGTCTTACCAAGCATATTCGAAATAAGTAGACCAAGTAAGAACATGCAAATATCACTAAAAGTCTGACTAATGAGCAAAATTCGCCATGGGTTGGGATGGCCCTAAGGTTTGACCAAAGAGGTCAAGCCAAATGCAAGTGTTCTTAGTTGGTTGGCATAAGCTTAAAATTTTCACATAGGGTATACACATAAATGTGGTAAAATTATGTACAAAGAAGCATGCAAAACAACTTTGTAACACTTATTTTAAAAACTTTTAGTAATGACATTTTAGTGATCATCATGGTTCACGGTAGCTCCAATCGAACTCGCAAGGAGGTGGAGAACCAGGTCAGCGCGAGGCAATAACAAGAAATCCTTTATGTGACTGTGCGCGCCGCCTTAAACCCCCCTTATAATTTGTTCTAGTGGGTGAGCCGTACATTCCAAGTGTCCATAGCATCGAGTTTTTAATTTCATGAAAAACTTGTTTCAATAATTAGGTCACTTAATTTTACAAAAACAATTTTCCATGAATCAAATAGCAAGTCACAATGAGCATGGTATTTAGGCGTGTAAATTAATACCATTATTAATGTCATGGTTTCGATATGTATTATTCCATATTGCATGCAATTAGGTGTGTAAAACATGTAACAATTATGCACATAAAGGAATCACAAACATAAACATAGACATTAATAAACACATATTGATCTGGTTCTCTCGCGAGCCTTCCCCAAAAGGAGAACCATAAGACCTTCACTAGGTGCAGTACCTAGATCGCCTCATACATCAAAAAAAGCAATTGAGTGGGTCTTATAACCGGAATATACACATAAAATTAATCAAGGCAAAATAATTAACCTTTAATTATGCAATTTTATTTATCTAATTAACCATTAATTTAATTTATTTATGTCTAGGTATTTTTTATTAATTAATGATAAGTATTGCATTATAGTTATCATAACAAAAATAAAACAAATAACTAAGCTAGATTTCATGCAGCCTTTTCGCGTGTTTATTAAAACGTGTAACCTATAATCATAAAAACGAGTTGACTCGTGATGCCACTGTTGGGATTAATGAATCTAGAATGAGTACGCAGCAGATAATGGATCTAGTTAAAGCGATTACAATTAACACGTATAATAACAAACTAAAGTAAAATGGAAACAAGAAAACTAACCCTCTTAGTCACTCGCAAGTTAAAACAAGAAACTAAGTAATCAAAATGATCACCTCTACGAGTGCTCACACAAACACGTTAAACCGAATACGCCCGAAGTGCTAGTCGTATCACGTAAACCCAAACAACTATTGTCAATGCTCAAAACCCCGAACCAAAACAAACCAACCCAGCTGTTGGTGATGTCCGAGAACCGTAAACAAACCCGAGAACCAGAAGGAAAGCTCGTTCGATATCGGGTGAAACAACGTGATATGCTGCTGCTATTTTCTGTCCGAGAAACGCAGCAAAACCACCACCACTCTTGGATTTATTCTTCGACCAGGAACACCAAGAAACACACACAATAAAACCCTTGAACAACCCTTGGATAAAACGATGCAAGTTAAGTGTTTAAAGTGAGAACCGAAAATAAAACCCTAGATCGAGTTAGGGTTCCGATTGGTCAGAATGGTGATGATGAGATCGAATAGGTTTTCTGCTTAGGCCTTTAGTCGTGTGAATGAGCTAGAGTATGAGGGAGTATTTATAGCCTCCAAAACCCTAGCTTATATGGGCTTCAACTTGTTCATCAAGTCAATTCATTTTCTTATTCACAAAACCTAGACCGAATCCCCCCCCCCCCCCAAAAAAAAAACCCCCTCTATGGACCGGCCATTATGGACTTAGAACAAGTGGTAATCGGGTCTAGTTTTGAGCTTAACGTGAAAAACGCATTCTAGTGTTTATCGTGTGTGCCCCCAATAGGCTCACACACCTTTAGCCGTTTTATGCTAATCCAAGTTCCACATTCCAACACCTTATTAGTATACTCACAATGGAAGAATAAGTGCTAATGAGAGTCACACACCTTCTTGCAAAAACTACATACCAACACCCTATTGGTATGCCATTTCTCAATCTTATTTTGTGTTAACAGTTTCCCTTGAATAACTAACCATAAAATGAACCCATGTATTGGAATGAATTGTTTAAATCACACAACATGTTTCCATAAAACTACTGGCCAATCATCTCTCATATCTACCTAGGCTTACTTTGTAAAAAAGGAACAATTTGACCTGAATTTGTTGACCACATGACTTTATCTTCTTTATTAGTCAGAATATTTGGAACTGCAATGTCCTTCAATACATGAAATCCGTTTGCGCAACCTTCAGGCCAAATCCATCATCCATTCTCAATCATCCCAATAATTTTCATATCGTCTTGTAATTTGGCTTCATAGATAACCCTTTTAGAAATGAAATCACATATAGGACCATTAGTACACCATTTATCATACCACATAGATATTGCATTACCATTTCTAACCTCATAAAACACATGCCTTTTAATCTTATCCTTTATACCTGACATTGTTTTCCAACCCGAGTTCACTACAACAATCGTGTGGACGGGCGAGGAGACTTTTGCCGAGGACGAGATGTCCCCGACGAAAGTCGCTAAACGACAAAATCAAAGCTGATGTGTCACATGAATACGCTAACCTGTTAAAGAAAATAAAACTAACACTTTCGCCGGGGACGTGTCCTCGGGGAAAATGTGGTGACTATTTACTATACTTTGACCGCCCAGTCAAAATTCAACGGCACATTTCGCTGGGGACTTGTCCCCGGCAAAAGTGGCTTTCACTTTGACAAAAATTTGACCAGAGTCAATAACATGTTAATTGTTCCCGCCTTTATTCCCACCAACACATTCTCCGGGGACATGTCCCCGGCAAAAATGGTATTTACAAAATTACGCTTATATATGTTAAAAATACACAGCTTTTAATACACAACTTAAACCCCGATTAAATGTTAAAAATATGAACTAAATTATATTGTGGTTCATTCAGATGTTAAAATGACCTTCTAGTTAAACATACGTATTATTTCAACAACAACATCAACAAGTTTATCCTAAGATCTTTGGCATTGCAGCTCGAGCACTCTGTTGGTGCAGATCCAGAACCTTGAGATGTTGAACCAGAAGAGGTTATTCTTAAGTACTCGTCAAATTCACTCTTACACATAAAATATCCGCACCCATTATCTTCTTTTCTGGGCTGTTACATAATAAGAAAATTATAAGAGATTACAACCCAATTATTTGTATATTTACATAAATAAGAAATGTATGATTGTTCACCTTCGACAGAGGACATGCATAATATTCTGGGAGATTACAACCCATTTTTTTTTTGGGAATTTTTGGCCCCATTTTTTTTGTGGGAAGTTTTGGCACCATTATTTTTGGAGGGAAGTTGAGACAGTAGACATGATACGTATACCATAGCACCTACACTTGGTCAGTTAATATGATACATATTCCAAAGCACCGATACTTGGTCATTTAACATGATACGTATACCATAGCACCTATACTTGGTCGTTTAACACGTTACGTATACCATAGCACCTATACTCGGTCATTTAACATGATACGTATACCATATCACCTATACTTGGTCGTTTAACATGTTACGTATACCATAACACCTATACTCGGTCGTTTAACATGATACGTATACCATAGGACCTATACTCGGCCGTTTAACATGATACGTATACCATAGCACCTATACTCGGTCGTTTAACATGATAATATATACATAGCACCTATACTCGGCTATTTAACATGATACGTATATCATAGCACCTATACTTGGTCGTTTAACATGATACGTATACCATAGCACCTATACTTGGTCGGTTAACATGATACGTATACCATAACACCTATACTTGGTCGGTTAACATAATATGTATACCATAGCACCTATACTTGGTCGTTTAACATGATATGTATACCATAGCACCTATACTTGGCCGTTTAACATGATACGTATATCATGGCACCTATACTCAGCCGTTTAACATGGTACGTATACCATAGCACCTATACTCGACCGGTTAAAATGATACGTATACCATAGCACCTATACTTGATGATACGTATACCATAGCACCTATACTTGGTCGGTTAACATGATACGTATACCATAGCACCTATAGTTGGTCGTTTAACATGATACGTATACCATAGCACCTATACTTGGTCGTTTAACATGATACGTATACCATAGCACCTATACTCGGTCGTTTAACATGATACGTATACCATAGTACCTATACTCGGTCGTTTAACATGATACGTATACCATAGCAACTATACTTGGTTGTTTAACACGTTACGTATACCATAGCAGCTATACTCGGTCTTTTAACATGATACGTATACCATATCACCTATACTTGGTCATTTAACATGTTACGTATACCATAAAACCTATACTCGGTCGTTTAACATGATACATATACCATAGCACCTATACTCGGCCGTTTAACATGATACGTATACCATAGCACCTATACTTGGTCGGTTAACATGATACGTATACCATAGCACCTATACTTGTTCGGTTAACATGATACGTATACCATAGCACCTATACTTGGTCGTTTAACATGATACGTATACCACAGCATCTATACCTGGTCGTTTAACATGATACCTATACCATAGCACCTATACTTGGTCGGTTAACATTATACGTATACCATAGCACCTATACTTGGTCGTTTAACATGATACATATACCATAGCACCTATACTCGGCCATTTAACATGATACGTATACCATAGCACCTATACTCGGCCGTTTAACATGATACGTATACCATAGCACCTATACTTGGTCGTTTAACATGATACGTATACCATAGAACCTATACTTGGTCGGTTAACATGATACGTATACCATAGAACCTATACTTGGTCGTTTAACATGATACGTATACCATAGCACCTATAATCGGCCGTTTAACATGATACGTATACCATAGCACGTATACTCGGCCGTTTAACATGATACGTAAATCATAGCACCTATACTTGGTCGTTTAACATGATACATATACCATAGCACATATACTTGGTCGGTTAACATGATACGTATATTATAGCACGTATACTTGGTCGTTTAACATGATATCATACCATAGCACCTATACTTAGTCGGTTAACATGATACGTTTACGTATATAAAGTATATAAATACGTATAAAACATTTATATATAAATTCCCGTGTCCACGCCGTGTTCGTGTCATATATTTTTAGACTTTGTCGTATCGCCGTGTCCGTGCAACCTAGGGTAAAAGTAATTAAAATAATTTTTAATTTTCAGGTTAAATTTAAACTGATTTATTATTAATTTTAATTATTTAAAATGATAATAAAGAGTTTTTTTAAAAAGAAAATTGAAAATTTAAACCTTTTCCCGGGGACATGTCCCTTGGGAAAGTTTTGGCGAAAATTTTCATTTTCCCTCATCTCTTTTACTTTATCCCGCCATTACTTTCCCCGGGGGACATGTCCCCGCCAAAAGGATCGCTAGATGACAAAGAATACTTAAGCCAGGGACATGTCCCCGGCAAAAGTAAAAAGTAAATATTGACCTCAATAATTGACAGATCTGGTCATACTTGAAAAAAAAACGAAAAAACACAGTCATCTTCCTTCTCTCAACTCACCTATGCCACTACACGCTCCATTAGCACTACTCCACCTCCACCACCACTGCTCCACCACTACACGCGCACCACTATGCACCATCTCCTTCTCTCCTCTCAATAAAATGATTCTATCCTCAATCCCTCTCAAAGTTTGATTCTTTCTCTTCTCTTCTCATTTCTTACTCTCAACTGATACTATCTCCTTTTCTCCTCTCAAACTGGTATTTTTTTTAATTAGTTAAACATATTTTTAATTTTTTTAATTTCCTTTTAATTGTTTATAATTTTTGTCAATTGTTTATAAATTTATAAGTTTTGTGTTAATTGTTTTGATTTTTAATTAATTTTTTTTGTTAATTTTGTTTTTTGGTATATATAGCTGCTGCTGAGAAGCCGATAGCGTAATGCGAGAAGTGAAGCCGAGACCACAACGCACGTGCTCTCGAGACCCACAACCGAGGTATTTTTTTGTGTGTTTAAGTTTGTAGCGGGGACATGTCCTCGGTGAAAGTTTATAGTTGAGCATTTTTTGCTATAACATAACTGCCCCTTTAGTTGTTTGCTGTTTGTTGAGTAGCTTGTTTAGTGCTTATTAATAGCTTGTTGCCTTGCTTATTTTGGGCCTTAGTAACCCCCCATCAGTTCCCTTTTGGAAACTGATTTGTTGTCCCAAAATAGTCCCATAAGCCTCCTTGCAGCTTAATTTTAAGCTGTTAAACAGCACCCAAATAGTTGCATATTTAGTTTTTTATGTAGCTAGTAGTTCAAGCTTCATCTTTTTAGGCTTATGGTAGACTTAAGAGCTTGTTGGTTAGCTTAAAAATAAGCTAGAAAATGCCCCTTTGGCCTGTTTTAGCCCAATGACAGTAGCATAGCAAGAACTTGAATATGTTAGTATTGTATGGTATTTGATTGTGTTGAACTATTGTAAATGATTTTAGGAATTTAGTGATTAATTTTGGAAAGTCCCCGTCCGAAGTTAATCATCTCATAGAAAACCCGTCCGAAATTAATTTATTAGAAATTAATTTCGGAAAGGCCCCTGTTTGGGACTGCTTTTTGAATGTTTTGTCTCATTTACGATATGAATGCGTATAATTGATTTACTATATGTGAAAATTTGACAGTTTTCCCCTTTACTCCTAAGAATATGTCTTTAATGCACATATTTGGGGAGTTGAGGGGAAATGCTGCCGAAATTTTCTCAAATAGTAAATTCAATTATATGCATTCATATATGAGACGAAACATTCAAAGGGTGGGTTAGGATTGCCTTCCATAGTTGGATTAGGTGAACAAAACGCAGAACTGGTAATTTCACCTTTATGTGTTTACGTGTAGATTTTTTGTGAACATTTTAAGTCTATATAATTATTTGTTGCTTCATTAAAACGCAGTTATGCCAATTGATAAAAGTTGGGTCTCACTAGCACGTACCAGTAGAGAATTTTTAGTTGGTCTTAAAGCTTTCTGCACGAAAATTTGTTTGACCACATACACGCAAATGGCTGGGACCATAGTTATACGAAATGGTATAATCATGGTGAGCCGGATGCCCGAACAGTCGTACACAACACAAGACACCCTGGGATGAGTGACATGGCTGAGTTCCTGCATGATATTGGTCCAAATAATGAACCAGATGATCCAACTCAAGGAAATATTGGCGAGACAAGTAACGACGTAATTCCTCAACATAATGAGTATGAGGAGTTACTTGCCACTGCCAACGAAAAACTATACCCAGGCTGTGAGTGGATGTCTTCATTAGACTTTATTGCAAAGATTACGCACATCAAGGTCAAAGGTAAAGTGAGTGACACCACATTTAATGAGTTCCTAACTTTATTCAAGGAAGTTTTCCCGCCCGTTCTAGGATACAACATGCCATCGTCATACTATGAAATAAAGAAGACATTTAAACTATCGGGTTAGGATATGAATCGATACATGCTTGTGTAAATGATTGCTTTTTATATTGGGGGTGGGTAATGAAGATTTGCATACTTGTCCGATCTGCGGCACTAGTAGATGGAAAGAAAATAACACACTGGGGAAGAAAGTTCCTAACAAGGTGTTGCGTTACTTTCCTATCATTCCTAGACTACAACGTTTGTACAAGTCTAAACACACTGCAAAACATATGACTTAGCATGCGTCTGGGCAGTCTAGGGAGAACGGTAAGATGCAACATCCGGTTGATGGTCAAGCATGGAAGAAATTTGACATCAAGTATTCGAAGGAATTTGCTAAAGAAAAAATAAACATCCGGTTATGGTTGGCTGTTGATGGTTTCAATCCGTATGGCAACCTTAGTCAGTCATACAGCATGTGGCCGGTCATATTAACCACATACAATACGCCTCCCTGGATATGTATGAGAGAGACTTCTCTTATGTTGACATTGTTAATTCCGGGCCTCAAATCACCAGGGAAGGATATTGATATTTACCTGAGGCCTTTGATTGATGACCTAAAGACTTTATGGAAAGATGGAGTCATGACTATGGATGCTGTTACAGGCACCGAATTCTGTATGAAAGCAGCGCTTTTATGGACTATCAATGACTTTCCCGCTCAAAGTAGTTTGTCTGGCTGGAGTGGGCAAGGTTACAAGGCATGTCCGACATGTAATGTAGACACTCCAGCTATGCGCGTGTTAAAAAAAACTGCTTATGTTGGTCACAGAAGATTCTTAAGCACGACCAATAAATGGAGGAAGAACAGAAGGGCCTTCTCCAGGGGAAACATCCAAGATATGGGGGTGCGAACAACTAAGAATATTGCCTAAACGTCTCCTAGAAAATTTACCAGTGATGACATCTTGGATCAACTAAGAATATTGCCTAAACGTCTCCAGGGGAAACATCCAAGATATGGGGGTGCGAACAAAAAACGTGATCCTGATCGCGGATTGAATTGGACAAAAAAATCTGTTTTCTACGAGCTACAGTATTGGTCTTTTATTACACTAAAACACAATTTAGATTTCATGCATATCGAAAAAAATGTGTGTGTGAGTGTGTTGGGTACTTTGTTAATGAATGACAAATCAAAAGACACCAACAAGGCAAGACAAGACTTACAAAATTTGAATATTCGTACTGACTTGTGGCTCGTCAACAAAGGAAACGGGAAGTGCTCTAATCCTCATCCTACGTACTCTTTCACAACCGAAGAAAGAAAACTTTTTTGTCAATTCATTAAAGGTACGCGTTTTATTTGAAAATTTCTTTGTTCCAATTAATTCGCGTATTCATTTCGACAACTTATTCTAATATCATGATTTTTTTTCTTAATTCATCAAAGGTGTTAAACTACCTGATGGGTTCGGATCTAACTTCAAGCATAAAGTGACCGACAATGATATCAACATAACAGACTTGAAGGCTCATGACTGTCACATAATGATGCAACGGTTTCTTCCTGCTGGACTTCAAAATTACTTGAAGGACTAAACCACCGCAACACCAATAATCGAGCTTTGTTAATTCTTTAAACAAATATGCGCTTGAACTTTGATGGTGGATGATATGTTGAAAGCTAGAGAACAACTGATCAATATTTTGTGTAGTTTCGAGCAAATATATCCTCCAGCTTTTTTTGATATTATGATTCACTTGGTTATTCATCTACCGGAAGAGGCTATTGAAGGCGGTCCTGTTTACATGATGTGGATGTATCCATTTGAAAGGTACATGAAAAAGCTCAAAAATTATGCCAGAAATAAAGCTAAGCCTGAAGGTTCAATAGCGGAGGGTTATATTGCTGATCAAGCATTAACTTTCTGTTTGCATTATTTTCGGGGTGTTGAGACGAGATTTAATCGTCCCTGACCGAATGAGGACGGTCCAAGCCCAACAAGTCGATTTGAGGTGTTTCGATCAGTCTGCAAAAAGATTGGTAGACTATCATTAGTTCGGTTTCAAGGAGACACAATGAAGCAAGTAGTATGGTACGTACTACACAACAGTCATGAAATCGACCCGTACATGAACGAGTACAAGAGGTACGCGTTTTATTTCAAAAAAAATTTTACGTAAGTTGTTATTCGACGACTTATTCTAATACCATGAACATTTACTGGGATTTCCTGGCAGTGACTTGCAAGAAGGATTTCCTCGCTGGTTTGAGATGAAGGTAGACTTATTGTATATATTACCCTGTAAAAATAACGACTATTACTCATCTCTATCTATTCTTAACTTTTTCATAGATTCTTGAATTAAAAGTAAAGAAGGACCCAAGTTGTACTTCCGAGTTATTCGCTTTGGCTTGTGGACCATCATGTACTGCAGTCTCAGTCAACTCTTGTGTAGTCAACGGTGTGAAGTTTATCGTACATGACCATGATTTACGTCGTTCAAGTCAAAACAGCAGAATTTCAACTCCTAACCCTGATGGAGGAATGCATTATGGCCTGCTTGAAGAAATTCTCGAGTTTTCATATATTTCATTCAATGTTGTGTTGTTCAAAGTCAAATGGTTCGACACTAATAACAGTAATCGCGTAAAACGCTGTACCTATAGAAACAACATTACGCAAATTATGACCGATCGTGTATCGTTTCAAAATGAACCATTCATTCTTGTAAAGCAAGCAACACAAGTTTTTTACCTTGATTTCCCGAGTAAACGTGGTAATTGGAAGGCCGTCCAAGATTCTTATCATCGAAAGATTTGGAACCCGGATATCATTGTGGAAGAAGACAATCAGGATGTTGTACATGACAACAACTCATTACATATCACACTCTCTGCTGAGTTGGATCAGTTGGATTATAACATTATAAATATAGATGTTCAACCAGCGAAAGTTGAGGCACCACCACCAATTATCACTATTGTGGAAGACGAAGATGATATTGATTATGATGACCACGTTCCTCATGATTTAGCATCTGATGATGATGATGACCACGAGAATGAAGATGATGAAGCTGACACTACTAATAATGTTGAATTTTATGTTGATGATGTGGGAGATTAATCTCAAATTGTAATTTGTAGAACAACACTTAATTATTTGAATGAAATTGTTATCGAGTGGTTAACTGTGTTTATTTGTTTATTTATTTATTTATTTAATTATTATAATTATCTTGTTGATATATACTGTTATTTATGTGAATGTGTTTATATATATATATATATATATATATATATATATATATATATATATATATATATATATATATATATATATATATATATATATATATATATATATATATATATATATATATATATATATATATATATATATAGGGGGCCTTTATTTTGAGAACCCTGTTAAGTGCGAGAACTGCGAGAACCCCTTATGTACTCCTAGAAATACATATTGTGCAACATATCAATGCAACATAGTATTTTTGTATTATTAAACCTTTTTTATTAATCCAAAAGGGTATAATAGTAAAAGTCAATTTTACATTATTTTTTATTTTTTAAAATAAATAAATCCTATTTTTTTTTTAAATTCAATTTTCGGTTTTTTTTTTTTTTTTTTTAAGCTTTTTTTTGAACATGCATGTTTTTAAACTGATTTAGTGCATTTGTTTTTATGAATTAATTTTATTATTTTGGTTTTTGGAATAGTTTTTTCGACATACGTGTTTTTCATAGTGAAGTGCATACATGTTTTATAGATAAGTAACTTTATATGAAACCAAAAACATACATGTTAAATACAAAATTCAATATCGATTGATATACAATTAAATACAAATTTCTAAGAAGCATAAATACATAAATCGAATCAATTTAAACACGTGTGCACTAACAATAATTAACGTAAACGAACATATGTGCACAAAACATGTGTTTGGAGTTTCTCATCATATTATTTTGAACATATGTGCATGTCTTCCAAAAACATACATGCACGCCTTCTAAGAACATACATGTACTTCCAGCATGTGTGCACGTCTTCAAAGAACGCCACGTCTAGAAAAAATAATAGTTAAGATAAAATACTTTTAAAATAAAACTCAAGATAGCATAACACATATGGACAAGCTTAAATTAACAAACACAAATAAACATGAGACAAAAATTTTTATATATGCAAAACATATATGTTTTATACGTAAACATATATGTTTTTATACGTAAACATATATGTTTTTATACTCTTGTCAACCGCGAAAATCGTTATCAAACTTGAGTCTCACATATATAATTAACAACATCGGTAATTTAACACTAACAATAGTTTTTGAATCACCAATCTCACATTCACCAATTTCACACTTGTGCACTAAAAATGGGAAAGAATAAGAGACATAAATGAAAGAATCCTTAGCAGTATACCTTAAAGTTGTACAACACATTGAACAGACTACCTTCTTGCGCTCTTGCCGGATATTTTTTCTTTTACTTTGCTTCATGTCCATCAAGAAATCATCAAAACTATTGATTTAAAGAAAACGAAGCATCAAAAATAAAGAATGAGCTATTAGAAATTGAGATATACAACATATGTAGCTTTATAAATAATTAGTATAGTACCTGAGATATTATGAGACACAAAATCTTACCAATTGGAAGGACCCAATTTCATTCTTTGGATTGATTTGCTTTTTTTACGTCACCAAACACCTATGTAGCTTTATACCCAACACATATGTAGCTTTATATCTTTATATAAAACAACATTTAATCCATAATGCAACCATTTTGTAACACAAACAATTCAATTTGATGAATTGATAACCGACCTAGAAAATAAACTTTGTAATATGATTTAACCATCTTCTTCACTTACCCTTCCATTACTTTTCTTGCTGGATATGACAAAAGAAAAAGGCAAAGCTTGATGAACAAAAGATATGGCATCATATAACCATATCAATAAACACTCAGCCAATGATTTAATAAGATAACACTCTACCCTAAAAAAACAAATATTGCACTTATATAAACAAAATGTATAAAAATAATCGTATACTTCCGATATGTTGTTATTTCAGCAATATTTCATAAGTTAAATTAAGTAATAAACATTTTTCCTAGAACATAAGTATTTTTCTATGATCAATGTTACACTTGAATTCCTTGTCATTGAGATAAACCTTGCTTTGATTTGCTAGATATCCTAGAAGATACATTGGTCGGTCCAAATGAAACATCGTGGCTACCTAAAAAGATACAGATCTATAAACGAAACATAAAAAATATCGATCTAAAAAGATACCAGACATTGAACAAAAAACTGACCATATCGACTTGAAGATCATTTCAGATTTGAACAACAAAACCCATTATCGATCTATAAACGAAACATAAAAAATACATAGAACCTACACGAGATAGAGCGGCGGTTATATTTATTCCGGCGACTTTTTGAAGAACAAAAAAAGAGGCATTTAGATCTTGAAGAAAATGAGAGAGGCGGCAGTTTTAGGGAAAAACATGTGACGAGTTGGTTTTTATGTAACTGCTGCTCCTTATCTACATATTTATAAAAAGCCTATAATACCCTTTTTCTTTTAATTAAATATATTTTATTTTTGGTATAATTACAAAACTGCCACATTCATTTATAACCATTGATCTTCTCATCCAAAGGTTTAAAAAAGGTTCTCGTAGTTCTCGCACTTAACAGGGATCTCAAAATAAATATACACTATATATATATATATATATATATATATATATATATATATATATATATATATATATATATATATATATATATATATATATATATATATATATATATATATATATATATATATATATGTTTGTAGAGAATAACATGGATTATTATGTCGTTTATGTGCTAGGATTCCCGCTAAATGGATTTTGGACCATTTGCGGATAGGTAGCTTATGTATAGTTTTGTAAATGATCATGTGTTAACGGTTTTTGAACCGTTTTGGCGATTTTGGAAACATATAACTATGTTAGCGATTGATGGGTATACATGATATTATGTTTAGCGAATTTGTATTGTTGTAGCAGGTTCTGAAAACAGGTTGTTACATTGTAGATTTTTTCCGGAAAAAATTTGAATTTTCTGCAAAATGGGTCAAAGGCTTTCCCCGGGGACATGTCCCCGACGAAAGTGTGAAAGCTAATTTTATATTACCACTTTCCCCGGGGACAAGTCCCCGGCAAAAGACGAAAATGAACAGTGGCATGTGGTTTTTTTAGGGGACATGTCCCCGGCGAAAGAGGTTTGCTCAACAGTGGTATTCGGCTTTCCCGGGGACATGCCCCCGGCAAAAAGGAGTGCCACGTCGGACTAATAATGTAATTAGCTAAATAATTAAATATTCAAAAATACTTTCCCCGGAGACGTGTCCCCGACAAAAAGTAGTGCCACGTCAGACTTGTTTGACCGGCAAAAAATGGCTGCGGGACCCACCTGTCCCGGTAAAGGTGGACAAATGTCCCCGGGGAAAGTATTCCCGAGGGGGTATTTCCGGGGGACTTTCGCCGGTCCCCGGGGAAAGGTTTCGCAGGGGACATGTCCCCGACGAAAGCCCTCATATTTCCCTTACGAAAGCCCTGATCGTTGTAGTGGTTATCACTTGAATCTAATTGAGCTTCCCAAACACTCTATTTTTAACTTCACCGCATTCATCCATTTTGGCCCAAAGAGAATTCTTATTTTCCGAAAGCTTCCAAAACTCTCTCATGCAAAACTTCATTCCACTTTTTGAGAGATTTAATACCCAAGTTACCTTGATCTTTTGGCCTACACACCAGTTTCCATGCATCTCTAGCCTTACCTCTAGCAGACTCACCAACATTCCATAAAAATCTCTTGAAAAGCTTTTCAAGATCATTTATCACTGAACAAGGCAGAATGTACACATAGGCCCAATATAGTTGCATAGATGTTAAAACAGCTGCTATCAATTGTATTCTTCATGCATACGATAAAAATTTGTTTCTCCAACAATTAATTCTGCTTTCCACCCTATCCAATAATACTTTACAGTCTTGAACACCAAGTCTTTTGGCCAACAATGGGACTCCAAGATATCTCACAGAAAGTTTTCCACTCTTGAATGACATTACTTGTAACAGTAGAGAAATGTATGAATATAACCAAACAAAGCAAAATGGTTATAATTTGCACTTAAAATAGCCCAGACTGCTAAGTTGTGTGTGTTTGTGTGTGAGGTTAGGGATTGTAAACGAGTTATTGAAATTTTGGGGGTTTTATTGATGTGAAAAGCTGGTCAATGTGAGTATTTTTAAAGTTGGGTTTGTGTAGGCTTTGGGTTGGATTGGTGACATTGTTGGGTCAAAAGCGTAGCCCAATAAATTTCAAATATCAAGTTTGTTATTAACTAAAATACACATGCCATTTCATTTTAGGTGTTCTTACTATTATTTAGTTTGTTTGGAAAATAAATTATCTACTTGCAATAAATAAAAGTTAGAATTTACCAGTTTACCAATGTTAGCCTTACATATTTTCATATTGTACACGCTATATTTAATTGATGTATTAATACATGGAAAAAATTGACAATTTGTTAACTCAAATATATAGTTATTACACATATCATAATTTAAAGAAAATTTCCTTGTGGACACTTAAATCGGGATGGAGGGAGTAAGTAAAATTTAAAAAGGTTTAAATTCGTGAAGAAATTCTGGCTGAGTACTCGTATTTCCCAACTGACCATTTAAAGGATTAGCTCAAGATGACGCTCAATTGTTGTAATGACCTTTCATGTATCTGTAGTTGCCAACCGGCCATTTTCCAAAGACCAGTCACATGCAATGTTTGGTTGTCACTACTATTCTTTGAATGGGCTTTGGGATTGTACTTATGTCATTTTCTCTTAGAGGTCTTCCTTTATCATATAAATTGTTCATTCGCGCTAGAAGAATAACACCAGAAGTACAATGCCCTTTAAATGAGTATTATATACAAGGTAGAAAAGCTGAAATTTAATCATGCACTTAAGTATTTAATTATTTTCTATATGATTTTGGTTAACATAAGGTAAGAAAATTTTACTACTTTTACAACATGTCGGCTAAACAAGTTGCCAATCCTGACCCATTTTGACATAGTAACAAACGTGTCTGATTAACCAGTTTTGGTACATGCAGTTCCAAAGTTATCAATTTTAGTTCAATCAAGTATTATAAGTGAAGGGTTTTAGTGGATTTGACTTACCTCTTCATGATGGGTTCTTACGTTGTCTGTGTCACATACACAACATGCTTCAAAAAGTTGGTGTTCATACAACTACATAAAGCTTTTGTATAAGCAGAACACTAAGAAAATTAAATCAGAAGTACTAAATGCTAAAGATTTAATTAAAGTTATATCACTGATAAACGAATGTAATAGTTTATTAGTGCTATAACTTGCGAGAAACGCTTCATGCCACATCAACTCTTTAATTTAGGGAAGATATTTATTTAATTTTGTAGAAATTAAAAATAGAACATAGACTAATAAGCTGTCATCTTGAATCTAGCTAAATTGTCCCTATGTATATCTATGATACGTTGACAGTTTCTTTTGATCCTCCTAACAAACCAATGACACATTTAAGAAGATACACAAGATGGTTTAAATTGAAGTAATAAAACTAAGCAGTAAGAGAAACAAAAGAAGATATAAATCCACCATACAGTACCGCATTGTGCTGTGATCATCTTGAGTACTCTTAAAAAACGTCAAACTCTGGCACTCGATCAAGATACCGGAGGATCTCCCTTCATTAACTAAGAGATTAAAAAATTTGAGCAAGTAAATTATAGTTACAAATACATCAGTTATTATCAAAAAAAAATTGTGAAAATGTGAAGAATATATTAACTCAAAACATATAAACGTTTACAAAGATTCAGGAAACAAGATCAATGTACAGGCACATGATCCACTTGCAGCATAACAACATTCAAACTGAGAAATCCTAAACAACTAATTCTTCACATTCTACACTAGTAGTAACTACATTTCCTATAACAATACTGAAACCGTAAAGTAGACTTGAGTTATTATCAAATATACTATGAAGGAAATAACAAAATATAGTAGACTTAAGTTATCCGTAAAGAGAAGAGGGTTTTAAGTACTCAGAGTTAAATAATCATAAAATTATGACAACCAAGTGCTTTAACTTGCTAACGTTTGCTTGTCACAACAAGTCAGCAGTATCCTAGACTCTGTTTAGTATGATATTCAAATGAAAAATCTAGTTCAACAGAGTAGTGTAACGTGGGAGTCAATTGATCAGGTTGTTATACAGGCTTTTCTTGCAAATAACATATCGACCACATCCTCAGTATTTTTTCTTTGGATACAGAAATTTATTGTTTGGATGGCATATCTGACACAACTAGGATTAATTATATCAAATGTTGAAGGCTATTTATTTAACGAAATAGGTGAAATTATGAAAACAATGACATTAACCCAAGTTGTGAACATGTCACGATGGTGTATCTTACACAACACGGGGAAATGGCCACCCACGGTGTTAGCGGCAATTTTATTAATAACAAGGCCTTAGTTAAAGACCCTGTATAAATACAAAAAAAATGATATTACAATACGACTTTACCAACATAATGTGAACAATAATAAGTAGAGAAAAAACATATAAAAAGCAGAAAACAAGAAGCACTATGCACGTGCAACCCTTTGCAATCTTGCAATGAACACCAACACCGTTACATACACCCAATCCTTCAAGCAATTATGAAAGTGGAAAAAAGCATGTCTGAGACGACGATTGAGAAGTAAAGCGCTACATGCTATCCAAAATGCAGTTGCAAAACCAGTGGCCCCTCCAATATAAAACCATTTATGAAGTTCATCTGTACTTTCTGCATCACCCTCACTATCACCGACAGGTGGAACTCCTTGATCTTCATCTTCAAGGCATTTTTTCGCTGTAGGAGGTCCACATAGTCCTACATTTCCAGTGAACCTTTCAGGTGGAAAGGACTGGAGTTGAGTGCTGGATGGAACTCTCCCCCACAGGTTATTATATGACACATCTAGATCATTTAATCTATCCATCTTTGACATGGTTGATGGTATCTCTCCTGAAAACATGTTTCTAGATAGATTCAAAGTCAACAGTTCCGCCATTTCACCAATGTCTCGTGGAATCTCTCCAACTAGAGCGTTGTTTGACAAGTCTAGTACTAACAATCCATGCAGATTGGTAACTTCATTTGGAATTGGTCCTCTCAGATTGTTGCTTGACAAATCAATGGTCTTCACCAATCCCAGAGTGCTACTAAACTCATTTACCTTTCCTTGCCACACGATTATCAAACGGTCAATATAGCTATTCGCAATACCTCCTCGATAAGCATAGTTATCAGCACCAGTTGACCATTGATAATGATGAATGTTTTGATCCGAAACATATCCGTTTTGTACCATGGTAGTGAAATTATTCATGCATGAGGGAATTTTTCCATGGAGGTTGTTTATTGACAAGTCTAGGATTTGAAGATTTACCAAGTGACATATTTGTAGAGGAATGATTCCAAAAAAATTGTTTGATCTTAGGCTGAGAACATACAACTTTGACAAGTTTTCCCCAATCCAAACAGGAACATCACCAAAAAACTTGTTGGCCCCAAAATCCAAAACTGTTAACTTGGTGCAATTCTGTAAAGACAAAGGCAGTTCACCAGAGAAGCTATTGTTGTATAAACTCAACGTCTCGAGTTGACCCAAACATCCTACAGAGGGAGGAAGCCTTCCTGACAGAATGTTGTGTCCTAGATTAAGAACTTCTAGTTCTGTAACATTACACAAACAGTCTGGAAGTTTCCCGTTTAACGAGTTATGTGAGAGATCAAGAAATGAAAGTTGTTCATACATTTGGCATAAGAAGGAGATTTCTCCATGGAATCTGTTCGAGGAAAGATCAGCGAATCTTATACCCGCTGGAAAAGCAGGTACTGAACCATAAAAGTTGTTGAAACTCAAATCTAGTAAAACAAGTTGAGGGTTTGATAATGATTCTGGTAATGTCCCACTAATGTTGTTTCGTGAAAGATCTAAATACTGCAATTGAAAGGGGCTCAATAGGTTCCAGTACTCATCAGGAATTGTGTCTGAAATGCTATTGTTTGAAAGATCAAGATGAAACAGACTGTTCATTTTTTGTATCCATTTAGGGAAACGAGGCCCTACCTTGTTAGAGCTGAAATCAATATACTGCATACTCATAGAAAGGTTTGACATGTCAGCATTGAAAGGAACTCCTTCGAGTGAGTTGTTTGAAAGATCTATAGACAAAAGATTCGATTTTCCAATGTTTTCAGAGATAACACCTCTAAGAGAATTGGAAGAAAGGTCTAGTGTTCGAAGGTTGGGTAGTTGCCACAGTTTGTCACTTATAGTTCCATTTAACTGATTTGAAGGTAGGTTCAACTCTCTAAGGGATGAAAAGTGTTGGATCTCATCAGACAATGACCCAGTGAATTGGCTACTTGAAGCATACAAATACTCTAACGTAGTAGCTGATGTGCATCCAGACAAGTTGTTCAGAAAATCTGAAAGTTTACCATCAAACTTGTTACCGGAGAGAGAAAGAAATGTAAGCTTATTGCCAATTAATGGGCACAACCAACGATACATTGATGAGTTGAGATTGTTGTTATCGAGAGCAAGGTCCTCAATAGATGAAGAAGAGTTGACATGTGAAGAATATGGATGTATGACTTGTGAGAGGTCACATCCCTCTAAACTTAAAGTTGATAGGGTTTGGAGACCTATAATTACATTTACCCAGTTATTTACTTTGGCCAGAGAAGTTCCATCCATATAAAGTTCTTCTAGATAAGATAAAGAAGACAACCAATCTAAGTTTTCAACTTGACAACTTGTGAGATAACTAAGTGAAAGAGATTCCAAATTGGTGAGGTTTCCAAATTCTGTAGGAATGGTACCATTGAAAGAGTTGTCTGAAAGGTCAAGACTTGTTAATTTGGTTAATGAACCAATTGATTTGGGAATGACTCCTCTGAAATTATTCCCATGAAGGTCAAGACTTGTTAATTTTGTCAAGGAACCAATGGATCTGGGAATGACTCCACTCAAATTATTCCCATGAAGGTCAAGACTTGTTAAATTGGTCAAAGAACCAATGGATCCGGGAATGACTCCACTGAAATTATTCCCACCAAGGTCAAGACTTGTTAAATTGGTCAAAGAACCAATGAATTCGGGAATGGTTCCAGTAAATTGATTCCAACCAAGCTTAAGATAAGTTAATTGAGTTAAGGAACCAATGGATATGGGAATGGTTCCAGTAAAACTATTCGCAAAAAGGTCAAGATGAGTTAATTGGGTCATGTTACCAATTGACTCGGAAATGGTGCCAGTAAACTGACTCCCAAAAAGGGGGTCAAGGGTAGTTAAATAATAATGGTATGGCAGGTCAAGCATTGTGATATGACCTGTTTGGTTGTTGCAGGTAACTCCATCCCATTTACAGCAATCTTCTTCGGGTCTCCATGTAGAGAGTCGGCCTTTAGGGTCTTGAAGGTGAGCTTTGAAATCAAGAAGAGCTTGCCTTTCCTTATCGATGCACTTATGATCAGCTCCTCCTGCAGCAGCAACAAGTTGGTGGCCAGAGGAAGTTGCAGTTGTAGTATTAAACAATAGAAAGACAAGTGACAAAATAAACAAGACATGAGTATGCATAAAGTAAAAGTAAATATTTTCTTTCATAATGTATGTTGTATAAAATTGTATTGATGATTTTTGATCTGATAATGAACACCTATACCTCTATGCAGCTTTCGATACAAAGAATTGAATTAGATGGATATAAATTTGTGTGGAGCAAACAACACTTGGAATAAAGATCATGGAATAAATTTGAAGTCCCACATTAGACGACCAAAGACCTTAAGTCTTTGCAATTTGCAGTTATTGCATGTTCATCAGTATAATTTTTGGTCCTGGAATTATTCTGTAATGCAAATGTGAATCCAAAGAAATGGACCCAAATAAATCACCTACTGGAAAATACAGTCAGCAGCTAATGTGAAAGTAGACTTACATATGCAAAAGAAAAAGTTGAATTGGGGTCGAGTGGGCCATATTAGAAGAATGGTCGAGTGAGTAACTAAAATGGGTTGAATGGGTCAATTAAAATTCAGATTTATAAACGCAAATCCAAATAAGAGATTTACGTCATAGGGAGGATTGTGATAACAGAATGGTTTACAGTAATGTCTTCATGGATAAATTTATTGGCTGCATAAATCTTCAGTTTCCACAATATGTTTGATGAAATGCCTCAACCAAATTTTAGCAACAATAAGTTTACATGTTTTCCTTTTATATAAAGCATGTGATTTCACGAATAATCTACATAGGTAAGTTAATTGGTCATTTGAATTTTCACTGCATTTGATTAACTATTTATGCCGATATAAGTTGTTTTGGTTCAAGATAAATGATTATATATGTTTTGTGTTTGCTGTGAACATGGGTTAGTTCATTTGGGTTTCATATATTAGTGGGTTTGGTTTGTGTTTTTTCTTCTTACATTGTGGACATATGTTAGTATCTTCATTGTGTGTATTCAAACTGTATCTACATTATTGGGTTTTAGTTTATTGTTGATTTAGGTTTTTTACTATTTTTAGTGGTAGTATATATTTACACTTTATATCGTAGAAATTTTAGGTTTCAAACAAAAGGAAGGCAAACTCACCATAAAATCAACTGCAGTATTAAACTAAATTCCGCTCTCTCAAACAAAAACAAAAAGAACAAAAAATTGTTGGAGCAACTCAAAATTGTACCAGGGAGAATGCTCAATTTTGCCACGTAAAATATATAGAGTCATCCTATTGCCCACTCAGAAGAGTCAAAATTATAACAATTTGGTCAAACTCATCTAAATCTTATCTAGCTAAAATAAACACTTAAAATGGATGGGTAATGAATAAAAAATTTTGTTGTTAATATGTTGTTATTTATAAATGGGAAGTGATACTTACACCACATTTTTTTTATTCCTTCATCACAATCTCACATCATTAATGCACAAGTTACAACATGATATATGCATAAATGAGGTGTGTGCATCAAAAAGTGTGATGTAAGTATCACTTCCCTTTATAAATATTATCATCATTATATATATTAAGTTACTGTATATCCATGGAGTTACAAATATCAAAATGAAAGCACAATTTAGTATGATAATATAAATGAATACACATATTGTGCTTATACGAACAACTCATATTCATGTTAGCTATAGAAGTAATGATCTTTAATGTCATATGTTTAAAGGTCTGCTTTATAAATAGACAATAGTTTATACACTTACACTTATAATTGTTGGACGTTGGGGTATAAATGCCTTTCTGTATACACATTGTGTAGTGTGACACTTACGTCCTTTGAAATAAAAGTTTATGTTTTTTCTCTCAAAGTTTGCACCATATGAACTCTCTTTAATCCCTATATAACTCACGGCTAATTAAACTACACACATAGCTTATGAATCATGAGACCACAAGTGGTGCCGGAACTTGTGTGTGAATGATCATTGCTTATTCTTAGCTTACTACAAAATTCGAATAGCTTATTTTAGTCCTGAGATACAAACTTAAACTATACGGATACGTTTGAATAAGAAGATTTTCTGGATTTCATCCGGAAAAGATGATTTTTTTTAATTAATTAATTAATTTATTTATTTTTATTTTTTTGATAAAAGCTTCATATAGCTTATATTTAAGTTTCTCCTAAATTGGACTAGCTACTTGAATCATAGATTTGTGCTTTTGATCTTTGAAAGTTCAAAAAGTTGTGATCAAGTGAGGATCTCAGTATAAGCATCTTAGATAACTCACCTTGGTAGTGCATTGTTTTAATAAAATAGGTGAGTACTGTTTTAGGAAGATAAAGCTATTTACCTGGGTAGTGTTATCGGTAATGGATGATTGTACTGTTCTCGGTTTAGAGCTCATCACTTTACCTTTCTTGTTAGTTTGTTCCTTAAATTTTTCACCCCGGAAGTTAGTGTTCTCGGTAGTTGTGTATTTTGTTAGTTTGGCTGTTTTCGGCATTTACACTAAAAAATTGTCAGCTAATGATACATAAGAAGAGTGTCACAAAAAGTCAAAAAATGTCACAAAAAAGTGACGTATAAAAGAAGTGTCACTAGAAAATTTATTTGCTTTTTCTTACACTTCAAAAAGTGTAGGTCATTGGCTAATACGGAGTAGATAAAAGTCTATTTACAGTGACAATAAATATATTTTTTACCTTTTCCGACACATTTTGGTTATGAAAAGTGTCAGTAAATTTCAAAATTTTAAGCTTTTGTTCACAATTTTTAAAAGTATCACTAAAAAATTAGATTTAATGATACTTTTTGTTTACTAAATTTATATTTTCTTGTAGTGTTACCTCGGGCAGTTTGTGGTTTGACTAGTCAACATGATTGAAAAAAGATGGTTGAAGAGTATATAGTGGAACAAAACACTGCCGACATCCTAACACCATCTAACGACTCACAAATCTTCACCCCATGGGCGGAGGCACTTGTAGTTCAGGGGTAGCGGTCGCTACCCCTGAACTTTTATCCGGTAGTGGATTTTTTTTTTTTTTACGTTTTTCGTACTATATTTCGTGTTTCGCTACCCCTGAAACAAATTTTCGCTACCCCTAAATAAATTTGACAAGACCCATATCATTCTTTAAAAAAACTCCAAAAAAACTCTAAAGCCCAATCCCACTAAATGTTTAAAAATAACTCCAAGGCTCATTTTTAAACACACTTTAAAAAGTTAAAAGTGATATGTTGATGACAACTTGTTCTCCACCATAAAAAACATACAAAACCTATCAATTTAATAAAATAAAAGTCTACACAACTACACAAGTTATCTTGAGTTAGAGACCGAAGAAAAAAAAACCTTAAAAGCTTATGCTTTCGCTTTCGAGTTCGCCCCTTCCTGCCTTACACGCACACGCCATACCCTTACCCTTAGGTAATTTCAAACTTTCAAGTCTATTTAATAATTTATTAATTTTCATTCTTAGTATTAGGGACTTAGGGTTAATTTTGGTTGTGATTTCAGATTAGTGATTAGATTAGGAATTAAGGGTTGATTTTTCTTCTGCCCTTCCCCCTTCGCCCCTTCCTGCCTTATGTAATTTTATTATATGTAATTGATTTTTGAAAGTCTAGACAAGTTAGTAAGTTACTGATTAGATTGTGGTTCAATTTTATACAGGGACTTGATTTTTGAAAGTTAAAACATGAAAAAACAAGTGCATATTGGCAATTTCTTTAAAAGAAAATTTCAAGAGGATGATGTTGGTTCTAATAATGTTGATGATATTGGTTCAACTCCTTCGGCTTCAATTCCTTCGGGTTCAATTCCTTCGGGTTCGATTCCAAATGGATTTGATTTGAATGATCTACCTTCGGACCCTTTTGATAGACCACCGATTGCTAGTTATCATCCTAATCAAGTGGATGATATAAGAAGACACTATCTTGTTAAAAAAGCTTTTCAACCACGAAATCATAAATTTCCAACCAAAATGTATGGTAAAGATAAGAGACGTTTTGTTGTACAATGGTTTGATACATACTCGTGGTTAGAGTATTGTGTTAAATCAGACAAAGCCTATTGCTTATATTGTTATTTATTTAAAGAAAAAGTTGGCAATCAAGGTGGAAGAGATGTTTTTTCAAGTGAAGGCTTTTGTAGTTGGAGTAAATCAAATGCCTTAAAAGATCATGTTGGGTTAGTTAAATTAAGACCGGAAAAGGATTAAACCAAGAGAGTTCCCTAAGGCGAGCCGGTGATACAAGATGGGGATCTCATCATGCAACAATCATAAGTGTGCTTAAATTATATCCGGAAGTTGTCGACGTCCTTTGTTATGTTAAAGAGGAAGGAGATAGCATTCAACAACGAACTAGTGCAAAAGGTATTCTATCCTATTTTCAAAAATTTGAGTTCATTTTTTATGCACACTTGATGGAAGAAATTTTAGGCCACACAAATGGTCTCTCAAAACATCTTCAAAAAAAGAGACAAGACTTGTTGGAATCGAGTAGGTTGATTCAAGGAACAAAACTAGCATTGAATGATTTAAGACAAAATGGGTTTGATGACATGTTGAAAAAGTGACTTTTTTGTGAAAAAAAATGGTATTACGGTGTTGGATATGATGGGAAGTTATGGTAACCCAAGGAGCCGGAAGAATGTCATTACTAATCGACATCATTTTGAGGTTGAGGTTTTAAATACGGTTTTGGATATGCAAATTCAAGAATTTGGGAACCGGTTCAATGAGGTACCAACTACATTGATAGAAAATATGTCGGGTTTAAATCCTTGTAATGGGTTTTCTAAGTTTGATATATCTAAGATAGTAGCCTTTTGTGAGATGTATCCGGTTGATTTTAATATGAACGATAGGGGCTGTATTTTGGGTGAGCTTAAATTCTTTTATCACTCGGTAAAGGAAGATGATAGATTTTTGAATTTGGATATGATTTGTAACCTAGCTCGGGTAATGGTGGATACAGGAAAAAATCTCTCATTTCCTTTATTTTATCGGATTTTGAAGCTTGCATTGGTTTTACCAGTTTCAACCGCAACTGTTGAAAGATGCTTTTCTAAAATGAAGCTTATTAAAACGGATTTGCGGAATCGAATGGGGGATGAATATTTGAACAATGCTATGGTATGTGCTCTTGAAGGAGAGACGTTTGACGAAGTAACGAATGAGGATGTAATGGTTCGTTTTCAAGCTATGAAAGACCGAAAAGGAGATTTTTGAGATGTATTAGGTATTTGTTTAACTTATTTTATGATTGTGTTTTTTTAATTATTTAAATGTACGGTTAAAAAAAATTATGGTTAACTTTTTTTTTCCGCTACCCCTGAAGTTTACTCCTGGCTCCACCACTGCTTCACCCAATACTTTCATGTGAGTTACTTACTACAGAGATGAGTTCAAATAAAATAGCATGTTATTGTAAAAAAAGGTAGGACACAATTATGGCCCTTAGATGATCAAATCAAGGGTTTAGATGAATGATGGCAGTTTTGCAATTTTGTTAATTTCACGTATGTATAACTAGTTATAATATTCGTGCATGCACGGGGTTTTGACAAAAACAATTATTATGTATTAATACTGAATATTGTGTCTTTAAAGGTAATTGCATATAATTATATAGTTATAAGTTTCGTGCACGCACGAAGTTTAAACATAAATCTAATTTATTTTAACATTTTAGTTCAGCATATACACATACAATAATTTGCCTATGAAAATTGTGATATAAGTATGACTAATACTTATGCATGAGTTTTTCATTATGCATTAATATCCATTTAATTTTGTAAAATATTTATAAAAATTTCTGTTAGGTAACTCAAGATTTAATTTTATTTAGCTGATAAAAATGTTGATGTTGTTATTTAAATTTCACTATTGATACTATGATGCAAGTTTAATAGCACATAATAAGCGTTGATAAAGTTAAAGTATACTCCTTAAAGTTTTTAAAAAATGTTTTTCTAGATATCCTTATATAAATAAATAAGAATTACATCATTGTTATAAGTACAATCGCGTCTATTTATTTTATATTAAAGTAACCCGTGCTTACAATTTGATAATTATATTCTCGTTTTCAGTAATTTAACCGTATTTAAAATGTAAACTCGTGTCCACATAGGTTAAACTTTTAGAAATAAAATACATGAGTCCTTATTGAACGTATATAGTAAAAAAATTGATACTTATAATCTTATGCAAATTTATATGTTGTTTTTTTAAAACAACATATACATTGTATTTTTTAAGATATAGAGTATAAAAAATATAAAGTATAATGGGGTATTTGTTTATAGTTCAAAATTATTAAAAAACATGTAGGCTTATAGTATTACACTTAACCCTATATAATTTTTAAAAATTCAACCACTAAGGTTTTATTAATTACCTCAACTTTTTTTAAGTTTTTGTTTTCACAAATTTGACACCTAAACTTTTATGTTTTTTTTATCAACCAAATTTATCCAACAATTTATTAAAATTTAACCAAAATCAATTTAATTTTGACTTTTGTTAACCAATCACATCACATGATTTTGCTTACATAGCGAAATCAAGCTCTCCTATTGCCCAATTGTTTTTCAATAAGAATAAATTGACAAAATCACTTCGAAATGATGTAATTCCTTTATTATATAAAAGATCAATTAAAAAAATAAAGGAAAAGGACATACGAGTCTTTCTCGAAAGAAATGGTCAAGCACGTTTCATGGGCTTTTCTTATCTTCAATATGAAAGTCTCGAAAATGATTTAAATATTTTTTTGTTTAGTATCATGGGCTTTTTCTCGTTAATTAATTTGCCAGTTTTGATAAATTTTGTACACAAATAAATCTTATATCAAAATTTTTGTACACTAAATTAAGTGATTGACTTTTGTTTTTTGTGTGTACAATTTCGGGTTGGCTGATGATTGATGATAACAAACATGATTGTGATGTTGGAAAAGGATAATACTTAAGTTTTTGATGCACGTGATCGATCATGGTTACGTTCTTGTATTGGATAATGATTTTTGATGATGCACGATGATGATCACCGAAGATGCAGATGTTATTGATGACGATGAAGATGCAAAACCGATGATGACGACGATGCAAACTCGATGATTATGATGCTGATACAATTGATGCTTAAATAGAACAATCCATGACCAGTTTTGACGAAATACTTTGATGAAAAAATGTTTGATGGAATATATTAGTTTTCATGCAACATTTTAATTGTTTTGAAAACAGTTTTTGATGCAAAATGCTTTTGATGATTGAATGAATGATGAGAGTTTCATGCTGCGATTTCAAATTTCAGTTTTTTTTCCTTTTGTTTGATTATGTTGTGGATGAAGATAATTGTATGATGAAAGTGATGATGCATCACGTTGATGCATATGCATGATTTTGAGAAATGTTTAATGACTTGAAAAAAAAAAAGGTCAACATAGTTATATGTATATGACGGTTTTACCCTCTACGCTGTGTTCTTGAGTTTCTTCATAAAAGAAGAGAAGAGAAGATACAATCACTTTTCTTCTCTCCTCTTCTTCCACAAATGGGCGGAACATATCTTCCCAAAAAAAACACTGGATCTTCCTTCCTTCTTCTTATCTATTCTTTTCCTTTCTTCCCATAAAACATATTGAAAACACAAAATTTTTTAATTTCTTTCCAAATCATTTCCTTTCTCCCCTAAATCAAACTCAAGAACATAGCGAAAGGCACGTACGTACTACAAGTGTTTTAATCCAACATTTGGTTTTTTAAAAGAAATGGAAAGTTGAAGATCACTACAACAAATTAGTCATTTGTACACACTTTTTTCTTCACGCTTAATCAACCGTGAACTTTATTTTTAAGATATTCACACTCATAAGTGTGTAAAAATTATTTTCACTAATAAGTGTGATAAATATGAAGTGTCAAAAAAAACTTCACATATTTAATTGTGAAAACAAAAGCTCACGCTTATAAATATGAAATAATATAACTATATCTTTTTGACACTTTTTAATGTGAAGAATTATGAAAAACCTCACACTTTTAAGTGTGAAGTAACTAAATATTTTTTGTCACACTTAAAAATGTGAAAAAATGTAAAATTACTATTACTTAGAAAAAGCTCACACTTATACAAAGTGTGATGAATTTTTATGTATAAAA
This sequence comes from Chrysanthemum makinoi, assembly GCA_910596185.1. Taxonomy (NCBI): domain Eukaryota; kingdom Viridiplantae; phylum Streptophyta; class Magnoliopsida; order Asterales; family Asteraceae; genus Chrysanthemum; species Chrysanthemum makinoi. Next base: position 344,748,010 of record OU343224.1, on the reverse strand, counting down.
AAACACAATAAATTTAAAAAAAAAAAGAAAAAGAAAAAGAAAACTCACACTTTGGAAGCGGATATAAAAAAAAAGAGAAGAATAAACGATACCAATTCGTTCCATCATCTTCACACACTAAAAACACACAATTCATTCACATTCAGTTCCATCAATTCATTCCATATCAGTTCCATCAATTCATTCCATATCAATTCCATCAGTAACCATGGCGGATCCACATCAGTAACCAATTCGTTAGGGTTTCGATCAAGTTAGGTGAATATAAGCTCGTTTGATTGATTTGACGGTTAGGTGATTTGAAGCTCGTTGGAAGCTCGCTTAAAGGTTAGATAATTCACCGCTAGCTTATTTTAATAAGTTGTTTAAATAAGCTATTTTTATTGAATTCATGCTTATTGTAGTTTAAATAAGCTGTTTTTATTTTAATAACTAGTTTTGATTGAATTCATGCTTATTGTAGTTTAAATAGCTTATTCTAATAAATAGTTTTGATTAAATAGTTTAAACAAGTTTATAGACTTAATGAGTTGGAGTATAATAATCTGATTAGCTTCTTATGCAAGTTTAAATAGCTTATTTTGGTTTGGTATATTACATAGTGAGGTTTTGGCAGTTTGTTTAAATTAGCAAATTCAATATATTCGACTAGGTTACACATAGTTCGTGGTTATATGTATTAACTTTTGCGCTTCAGAATGCTAGCGTATGTCAATTAGAGTTGAACTTATGGTGTTAGTTAAATGAAAATTACAAGTTACTATCTGATGGTGTTGTTAGAGATGAAATGTAACGATGCGCCTAGTATTTGTTGATGGATATAATTAGGGGTGTTTGGCAGTAGGTTCGCAAGTGGTTATGTGAAATAAACTTATTGGAAGTAGATTGTTCTTTGTTTTTCATGTGCTAGAATCACAAAATATAGAAGTAATCTATGTGTAGGTATAAATTGATGTGAATGTGCGATTGATGTGTCTATCATAGAACTCCGTGAGCTCCCAAAATATAGAAATAATCTATGTGCAGGTATAAATTGATGTGTTTTCATTGTTTTTATATCTTTTTATATCATCTATGTGAATAATCCATGTGTAGGTATAATATAAAATAATGGACAAAAGTTGGATGAAAACTCATATAACAACTAAAACTTTTAAAGATGGAGTCAAGTCTTTTATAGATTTTGCTCGTCTTGGAGCTATTAAAGGGGAAATTTCATGTCCTTGTAATAAATGTGGTAACGATGGGTGGTTTCTTGTCGATGTTGTTCATCACCATATATTACATGGTTTTGTTCTTACACACTTTAAACACTTCATGGGGAGCTTGATACAACACCACCAATATCTCAGCCTACTAGTGTTTTGGAAACTTCTCGGGTTATAGATGACATTAGAGGCTTAGTTCGGGATGCCGTGGGTGTAAACTCTTTAGATTCAAATAGTGAAGAATCTAGTGAATCAAGGCTCGAAGGAGATATTGAAGGAGATATTGAAGGAGATAATGAAGGAGATATTGAAGAAGACAATGATGGAGATAGTGAAGGAGATAGTGAAGAAGATAATGATGAAGATATTGGTGAAAGAAATACCGGTGATGAGGACATTCGATATAAAAAGTTGATAGAATAATGTGAGAAAGAACTTTATCCGGGGTGCAAGTATTCTAACTTGTCATTCACATTGTGGTTATACCACATCAAATGTATGGGTGGAATATCTAACAAGTCTTTTAGCATGATTTTGGAGCTTATAAAAGATGCATTTCCTCATTTATCATCATTACCTTCATCTAATAATGAAGCAAAAAAGTTGACTCATGATTTAGGGCTTGGTTATAAAAAAATCCATGTGTGTCCTAACGATTGCATGCTTTACTCGGGTGTGTGGAAATCTCAACAATCATGTCATATTTGCAATACTTCTCGCTATAAAAGTGATGGATGAAAATGGTGAGAGTTCAAATCACATAAGTCAAATAAGCCTCAAAGTTTTTCGCTACTTTCCTTAATTCCAAGATTGAAAAGGTTATACATGTCGAGAAAACAGAAAGGATATGAGGTGGCATGATGTAGGATTAAGAAAAGATGGAAAGTTAAGGCACCCGGCACATGGTCTTGCTTGGAAGGAATTTGATGCTCGGTATCAAAAGTTTGCCTCCTCGAACCTCGAGTGTAAGGCTTGGCCTTGCTAGTGATGGATTTAATCCATTTCGTACGATGAGTACAAGGTATAGCACGTGGCAGCGTGGTGTTAATTCCTTATAATTTCCCTCCTTGGATGTGCATGAAACAACAATCTTTGATTCTTTCATCGACATTCGAGGTAAAGGTCCCTAAACGATATAGATGTCTATTTGGAACCTTTAATTAAAGAATTGAAATTGTTATGGAAAGGTGTAGATGCTTACGATTCTTTCTCAAAACAACAATTCAAGTTACGAGCTGCTCTTTTGTGGATCGTGAATGATTTTCCGCTACGCCAACTTATCCGGATGGAGCACAAAGGGTCGCGTGGCATGTCTGGTTTGCACAAGTTCTACTCGTTCAACTTGGTTAAAGAATGGGAGAAAGTTGAGGACCTACAAAACATGGTTGGAGGATTTAGAGAAGAGCTTAAAATTTTTCAGACTATGTTCCAACGCGCATATGGTTCGTTCGACGTGATTTTCTACCCGCATCGGTCTCATGAAGATCACATGTGTTAGTAGTTCTAATAATCAGATATCCCTTGATATATATATACTCATGCATATATATTCTATTGAGAGAAAATTGAGTATATCTACAAAAAGTAGCTACTGTGGACCTTGTGGTTATGAAAATTATTAGTTAGTTTCCGTTCGGATTTCCTTCGTTCTTTGCATATTACTTTACTTCGACTATATGCTTAGGTGGACTTTCTCGTGATTTTGGTGAGTGTTAAGGATCAAGAAACTATAGTCATCTAAAGAATACTATCTCGATGCTAAACTTTGATCCTCGTAAATAGTCACCTCTCCACATATAGAAATAATTCTTATTTTCATAGTTGATAAAATTAACCAACGCTTTTATTTTCAGAGCTGATCTATATTCCGAGTGTTCTTATATGATGTCTTTCGCATAAATATAGCTTTGTTAAGTTGTTTTTGGTAATGAAACCGAGTTCATGCTGCAATCAATTTCATCACATCACTTTTATCATCGTGTGCCTAGTCAGGAGTACATGTATACAATAGGATACAAAGAAATTGAACGTCGACCTCTCCCATCACCTATTGTACCCCCGCATCAAATAAGACCTTTCCTCATAGAAAAACAATAAACTGTGATAAAAGACTAGATATTCCAAAATGATCTACACTTACCACAAGTGCAAATAATAAGTGGCAAGATGGGTGGGTTGGGTAACGGGTCAAAGTGAGTTGGATTGGGTTGGCTTGGGTTGAGTTTGACAAGAAACGCATTTCTTGTTTCATTTTTGTACCGATAGTAATGCTATAGCAAATTTCGCCACAGGTCTAATCCTATTATTTCGTAATTTTTTAAAGATTAGTCTCATTTTTAATGATATGTTATTTCTACGTATTTCACAGGTTATGGCAAGAAGAACATGCAGAGCTCATGGAAGAATTAATCGTAGTATTTTCAAATGCGCCTTAATTTTCTTGCAATGTTAGTATATAGTTTTCTTGCAATTTAAACTTTTGAGGAATTGAGCGTAAAATAAGAGAGTTTAGTCAGTTTTTGGTATCTTTAGAAAGGTCGGCGACTTTTAGAGGAATGTCAAATTGAATTTTTAATGCCCCATGATAAGGGTATAATAAGACATTTTAGTATGCTTATGATGTTGTAATGGTTTAGTAGCGTCACAAAATTCTAATTGATTAAGGATTTGACTTGGCGTAAAACAGCTTGCTGCATATGAAAATGGTTTAGTAGGTTTAATGAAATGAGCGGTTTGGTGGAATCTGATTGTGGTGTATTAGATGACCTGCCTGTGGTTTGTAAGTAGAAGCAAATAACCACTTCAGGAATAGTGTTTTGATTTGCTTATACTTTAAAAGATATAAATTACGCAATAAGCGTATAAAGAAAAGGTATAAATAGTGTTTACAAGGATCCTGCTCCATTTATTTAAGCTCAATTAGTGTTGTACATGTGTATATTAGCTTGTTATTATTATATGAGCTTATCAGCTTTATTGAAATACTAAAAAGCCAATAAAGCCTTTTTTCGCTTATCAAGTTTAGCTTTTGTTTATTATATGAGCTTATTGGCTTATTGAATACGGAAAAGCCAATAAAGATCAAACTTTCCTGCTTATGACCTTATGGCTTTTGCTTATGGCAAGGCCAAAAGCTAAACTTGATAAGCTGAAAAAAGGGAGCTTTATTGGCTTTTTTGTATTTCAATAAACAGATAAGCTCATATAGTAATAACAAGCTAAAATAAACATGTAGAACATTAAATGAACCTATATAGTGACTGTTTTATCTTCATGCATATTCAAAACTTGAGCCACGGGTCTTGTACTTGGCGAAGAATGGTGGAAATGTTTCTTGGGGCAGGATTTAAGAGAAATCCTTCAGGAATATTGTTTTGTTGTTCCAGAATTTGCAACTTGTTTTTGAATTTGTAACTTGTTCCAGAAATGGTTAAAACTTTTATGTTTGAAATTGCAACTTACTTGATGTACCAGATCATGGTGTTTATAAATTTGGGTTATTTGTGTTTGAAATTGTACAACACTTTTATGTAATATTTGATTTTTTAATTCTTAAATTGTTAAAACTTAATATATAAAAATTTATTTATTTATTTATTCATTAAATAGACATTTAGAGTTCTTCACTTTTAAAGGTGTGAAGATTTTTTATTTAAATCCTCACAATTGAAAGTGTGAAGATTAATATATCACATAAAAGTGTGAAGAATTGTTTCAAATCCTCACACTTAAAAGTGTGAAGAGTTAAAAGCTCACATTTAAAAGTGTGAGGAATTGTTTTAAAGTTATCACACTTGAAAGTGTGAAGAATTGTTTCAAAATCATCACACTTTAAAGTGTGAAGTTTTTATTAATCTTCACATTTAGAAATGTGAATTTATTTGCTACACCAACATTGTTCACACACAAGCTAAGCGTGAACTTTTCAATTCCACACACTTTATAGTGTGAAAATATGCTTTAATAAGTGTGAAAAGTTAGCTATTTTGTTGTAGTGGATGTGGCACATTTTGTCCCAAGACACATTTACCGTTTAATGACGCGTTTTATATAATTTGTTTCGTATAAATCAATTCATTTACTAATTCAGATATTTAATCAAACATGTGGTAAGCATAACATTGACGAAATAAATAGGTACAGGATTTAGTTGACTTGATGTCCCGACTAAGACGTCCAAAGACTCCCAAGTCTTTGCAATTTGTCCTTGTTGAATTATTTTTTCTTTCATTATTCTGATATTTTTTGGTCAAGGAGCAATGAATGTGCCCAAATAAAGCACCAATTTATAGCAATAGAATAGCAATAGAATACAAGACATATATAACGTGATGTAAACGCCAATCTAGAAATGGTTTTGTGTCAATTAACATTTTTAGAAAGAGTAATGATATATAAGCCTAACAATGAGACCTTATAATAGACTTACACCATTCATTTTTGGACAAGTGTCATACATTTTTTTTCTTTCATCATTTCCCACCAATCAATTTTCAAATCCACCAATCACATCTTTAGGTCTAATTTTAGGTGTAGTTTTTAGGCATTCAAATCATTTTTCTTTTAGAAAAGTATGTTTCTTTAGATAACACAATTCCACACTCTGATGTTACAAACAAAGTAGCTATGTTTTGGGCCATGTTTTATACTTTCATACACATTCAATGGTTGTAGTTAAAGGCGAAACGATAATCATTAAATTAATCAAATAAACCATCATAGATACCTATATGTGCAACGCTCGAAAATTTGTAAAGAACACCAGGACAACTTTATTTTTTTTAAGTTAAGTCAATCAAGTTTAGCTTACTCAAAGTTCAAATATAGATGTTACATTGAAGATTTCAGGATATACAGTAGGTATCCAGTATGCAACTTAAAGACGAACATTAAGCGTGAAGCCTAATTAGAATCTTGGTTCATGGAGGGAGTAATTAATTGACTTCTTTTCAAGAATTATGGATGAGGATTGAATTTTACCTAAAAACATATTATGACCTCTTGCAGAACGAAGAGAAACAAGTTTTCAAAATATGTAGAAACTTCGTCAAATTTTGGGTTGAGTCTTACAATAAAGAAAATTGAGTTTTCTTGTATTTTAACTTTGTTCCACTTTATGAAAGATTAAACCAAAAATGGGTATGTATTGCCAGTGTCACTCCATAGTATTAATTTAACATTGAAGTAATGGTGGAGGTCTGATGGATGCAAAATGCGAGACGGAATGAGCCATTCTGGTTTGACAGTTTAAACATACTTGCCCCACTGATACTAGTAGAGGTGGCAATACGGTCGGTTCAAACTGGGTTTGAGTAATGGGCCAAACGAGCCAACTTAAATTTCAGGTCAAGCGCCTCTGGTCAAAACAGGTTTGGGTCAAAATGGATGGCCTTTAAATTTGGGTCGTGTAGGGGTCACACTTAGGGGTGTCGAAGGGGTTATCATGTCGTGTTGAGGGCTTGTCGAGTCGGGTCTATCGGGGTTTGAAAAAATTATCGGGTTGCATGTTAATCTCATCCCACAAATTGATTACTATTTATTAAAACACCACCCAATGTAAAATTAACTTTAATTTTAGACCAATACGGCACTAGTATTTCCTATGGCCCAATATCTAACAAAAAAACAAAGTATATTACAATTAGGCACTGAGTTTTTTGGGCAGTAAGCATGCTGTTCTGCATCATGTAACATCATAATTGTAAAAATGAGAAGTCTAAGCTACTGATGCAAATCTACATGACACTAGAACAGTAAAACCAAATTGGAAGATGAAGTTTATAATATTTTTATGTAGCAAGCTTGCTGGTTAAGGATTGTGACTAAAGACAATGTCAAAAGAGATTTAGTTAAAAATTTATCAAATTTTTAGTGGGTCATTATAGCTTATCAGGCCAACCCGATAACGAACTAATTAAGACCCTAACCTGACCCTATTAGCTATCGATTGACCCGATAAACCCGATAAGATAAGTTGGACCCGAATCAACCCGACCCTATTAGGCCTTATCGGGTTCGGATCGGTTCGTGTCAGATTGGCCCATTTGACACCCCTACTCACACAGTTGAATGACACTTGTGCGACTATAAATCCATTCATTCTCTCATTCAAGTATTTAATGAAACACATAGTGAGCATAACATTACCCTCAAATCCAACTTTTGAACATTCTGCACTGATGTAATACATAGTACTCGGTAATAGCCTATAGAAGCTCTATAAATTGCTACAATAGTTTCCGTCAATTACGCGAGGGTTAGTTTCAGCAGCAACTGTACTCACTGCATCATATATGAAATAGGCAAAATCCAAGTCTTTTGCAATTGGGTATATGCAATCATACTTTAGTACAACAGAGCAATGCATAAAACGTTTATAAATACCAAAATAAGCAGAACAAGGAGTTGGAAAGTTACATTATAAGGATCAAGCATTTTTTCGGCAGGGGACTTCCACATAGCCCCGCATTTCCTACGTACCTCACAGGTTCAAAGGTTTGAAGTTGCGTGCCAGATGGAATCCTCCCAGACAAGTTATTGTGAGACACGTCAAGAAAATTTAGAAAATTCAGCCGAGACATGCTTGAAGGCAACCCTCCGGAGAGATTGTTTTTGGATAAATCCAAAGTTTGAAGCTCTTTCATTTGACCAATGTCTTTTGGAATCTCTCCAAGTAGAGTGTTGTGTGACAAGTTTAGTACTACTAATCCCTGCAGATCGGTTATTTCATATGGGATTTGTCCAGTGAGACTGTTACTTGATAAATCAATGCTCTTCACGAATCCCAGATTGCTACTAAACTCATTTATCTTCCCTTGCCATTCGATCATCAGATGATCAATATAGCTATTATCAACATCATCAATGGAGTAGTTTGTGCGGGTATTATGATCATAAGTTATGCTATAAGCACCAGGACTAAGATAATGATGTACATTTTGGTCCCAAAACAATCCTTTTTGAAGCATGGAAGTAAGATTATTAACACATGATGGGATTGTTCCATGGAGATTGTTAAATGACAAGTCTAAGATTTTAAGACTTACTAATTCACATATTTGAGAAGGGATGGTTCCGAAAAAGTTGTTTGATTTTAGGCTAAGGGCATACAACCTTGACAAATGTTTCCCAATCCAAACAGGAATATTACCATATAATTTGTTGGCCCCCAAGTCCAGAAGGCTTAACTTGGTGCAATTCTTCAAAGACAATGGGAATTCTCCAGAGAAGCTATTGTTGTATAAACATAACGTCTCAAGTTGACTCAAACATCCTACATAAGGAGGTATACTTCCTGATAGAGTATTGTGTCCTAGATTAAGAACTTTTGGATATGTCAAATTCCAAATACAATCCGGAAGTTTCCCGGTCAATGAGTTACGTGAGATATCAATAAATTCAAATTTTTCATAGATTTGGCACAAGATAGAGATTCCTCCATGAAATTTGTTTCTGGACAGATCTAAAAAACTTATACGTGCTGGAAAAGCAGGTATTGGGCCAAAAAAGCAGTTCAAACTTAAATCTATAAAATCAAAGTTGTTATTTGATAATGATTTTGGTAATTTCCCGCTGATGTTGTTGAAAGAGAGATCCAAATAGCTCAACTTAGAAGACTCCCTACCGGTTAATGTGTTCCAGTACTCTGTAGAAACTGTGTCTGAAATGCTATTGTTGGAAAGATCAAGATGGGTGAGATTTTTCAGTTTTTGTATCCATTTGGGGAAACGAGGCCCTAGCTTGTTAGAACTGAAATCTATATAATATATACTCTGAGAAAGGTTTGACACGTCATCATTAATAAGAGTTTCTACAAGTGAGTTGCATGAAAGGTCTATATACTCAAGATTTGATTTTCCAATGTTTTCAGAGATAGCACCTCTAAGAGAATTGGAAGACAGGTATAGCCTTTGAAGGCTGGGTAGTTGCCACAGTTTCTCACTTATGGTTCCATCTAACTTATTAGAAGACAGGTTCAAGTGAGAGAGGGTTGAAAAGTGTTGGATCTCATCAGACAATGATCCAGTGAATTGGCTATTTGAAGCATCCTAATGGTTTAACGTGGTAGCTGATGTGCATCCAGACAAGATGTTCAGGAAATCTGAAAGTTTATCATCAAACTTGTTGCCAGAGATAGTAAGATATTCAAGCTTATTACCAATTAATGGGCACAACCAACGATACATGGATGAGTTGAGATTGTTGTTATTGAGATAAATGGCACTGATAGATGAAGAAGAGTTGACAGATGAAGAATATGGATGCATCACTTTTGAGAGGTCACATCTAATTAAACTTAATTCCCATAGGTTTTGGAGACCTATAATTACATTGACCCAGTTATTTACTTTGGTCAAAGAAATTCCATCCAAATAAAGGTGTCTCAAATAAGATAAAGAAGACAACCAATCTAAGTTTTCAACTGTACAACTTGCGATTGAATATAGGTAAAGTGTTTCCAAATTGGTGAGGTTTCCAAATTCTGTAGGAATGGTTCCATAAAAAGAGTTGTCAGAAAGGGAGAGGATGTTCAATTTGGTCAAAGAACCAATGGACCTGGGAATGGTTCCAGTAAATTGATTCTCACCAAGGTCAAGAATGTAAGAATGTTATGATAGAGAGAATAATATGAGAAGATGTTATGTTTATTGATTGATTCTTCACAAATACATGGTACATATTAATAGCATTCACGTAATATTCTAGAGGTTGGGCTTGGGCTTGAGCCTATTACATATTACTAACACTCCCCGCAGTTCGAGCGGCGAAATCACGAAAGCTCGGACTGAAGTAGGAAACTAGAGAAGAAAAAAAAAAATATCAATTAACGGGATAACCCAAAGTATCCCTTACAACTAAAACAAAGATGAGACAATGAAAGTTGGTTCTAAAACTTCAACCCCCAAAGAACCTTCCGAACAAACGGGGCGTGTTTTTCCATAGAAAAACATAAAGATCCATTTTTAAGAATAGAAGTGGGATAGATTGAATCGAAGAGGGAGAATGGAGGTGAGGAAAGTGTCAGATGAAGATGAGAAGACAGCAGGTGAGGATTTTTTAACAAGTGCCTCGAAATTGATACCCTGGATTCGACACCAACAAAAGTCGTCTTGGGAATTGATACCCTGGATTCGACACCAACAAAAGTCGTCTTGGAAATTAATACCCTGGATTCGACATAAAAAAAATATATACTTTTGTATTCGCTTTTACCCGACCACATATTCTTTTGATTACCACTTTCAACGGAGAAGCCACTTTCCACAAGAATAATACCACTTTCCACACAAACAGACAACCCTCCTTTAAACTTCAAGCCTACTTTTCAGTTTTCAATCACCTTTTATTTACTCCATGTTTTCCAATAAACAAAACCACTTGAAACATATTGTTATTTTATTCTTTCTTTTGCTTCCTTCGTACATTATGCAATGCACTACAAAGGACCCAATATATTATTAAGAGCACTTCCTTTGCCTTTGCTGACTTCGAAGCACACAAACCAACATATTATCCCATCTTTTGCTCCATTAATTTTACCAATCATTGAATCAATTATTGCAAGATCTCCACTTCTGAAAAGAATATGATGGATAACGATGAGCCCATGAGAATCGAACGCGAACATGGACATGAGCATAAACGTGTGAAGGATCGGGAACAACCTAGAGAATCAAAAGCTGAAAGAGAAGAGTGGATGGAGAGAGAGAAGATCTGTGAAGAGAGGCGTAGAGTGTAGTGGTGAGTGTGTGGTGATGGTGAGAAGAAGAAGAAGAAGGAGAAGAAGAAGAAGAAGAAGAAGGAGTTTATTATGCACTTGGATAAGAAATTAGCAGAAGAGGATTTGGATGAGTTTGAGATAAACAAGATTGGTCTTATGATGAACAAAACTAAAGAGGATCTCGACGAGTTGATGAACCCAGCTGATGACAAGGAGCCCAAGATGAAAAAGAAGAAGAAAGAACCTGTTGTTTTTGACAACCCCTTACATATACCAACCATCGACATAAGAGAAATAAAAAGGTTTAAAGGGAGCCCTCCGAACCTCCAATAAGTAGCCGGCAATGAGGCGGCGGAAGATTGAAGTAGGGGATGAATTAGGGTTTATGGATCTTAATGGCCTGATACCATGTAAGAATGTTATGATAGAGAGAATAATATGAGAAGATGTTATGTTTATTTCCTGTTCTTCACAAATACATGGTACATATTAATAGCATTCACAGAATATTCTAGAGGTTGGGCTTGGGCTTGAGCCTATTACATATTACTAACAAAGAAGAGTTAATTGAGTCAAGGAACCAATTGACATAGGAATGGTTCCACTGAAATTATTCCCCTGAAGGTCAAGATAAGTTAATTGGGTCATGTTACCAATGGACTCGGGAATGGTGCCAGTAAACTGATTGTCACCAAGGCCAAGATAAGTTAAATAAGTCATGTTACCAATGAACTCAAGAATGTCTCTATGAATATAATTTAAAAAAAGGTCGAGATAGTTTAAGTAGGTTAAGTTAAGCAACGAAGGACTAATCTCACCTTCAAGACCATTGTCAAACAATACAAGCTCTATGACATGACCTGTTTGGGTGTCACACGTGACTCCATACCATTGACAACAATCATCTTTGTTGGTTTAATGGACAATAAATTAATAGACGTGTGTTAGGATCGAACTCGAGACCACGGGATTGCACACTTTGCGTATGAGAATTAAAGTTAATAATTAAATATAAATGTTATATTTATTTATTAATTAAACGAAATAACATACGGACGTTAAGTAATTAGTTGTAATGGACTAACGGTCGTTAAATGTAATTGGAAAAGGACTAAGTTGTAAATATTGGAAGGTTCCGAATCCCTTGTGGGATGCCTAACCGATCGGCCACAAGGACCCAAACCCAACCCATCTACAACTCAAACTTGTTCACCAAGTTAGTTTGGGTATAAATACAAAACCAAGGGTGTTTGTAATTTATCTCTTGTACTCATTAAGCTAAAACCTAAAACTTGTTTGTGTGTGTTTTATTAATTCGGTCACAAACACCTTGTGGTGTGTCGATCCATAGCTTTTACAAATCAAAGTTATTTTGTTTAATTAAAACTAGCATTCCTTTAATTCGGTATAGTACGTGTGTACAAGAAAGTGGTACTAACACATTATTGTTAGTATTCTTGGATTGAATTACAAAACGGTAAGGGGTAATTCACATAATCCTATAAACCCTAATTAGGGTTCATCAAATTGCTAGTTTGTGGATTTGATTTTTGTTCAGCTAGAATCAAGAAAGGTACGCATATTCTTGTTTATGTTAATTAATTATTCGTTAATATTTCCTATACGCTTCCGCATGTGTATTTGATTTTTATTGTTTATATTTATGATTAGTCATGTTATATAATTCCAACAGTGGTATCACAGCTTGGTTTAATGAGTAATTAATTACTAAACACGTAAAAACGAATATTGTATGTTGTTTGATATGATTATGTAAACCCTAATTTTAGGGTTAGGGCTTTTGCCTTAATTTGGTTTTAAATTTTTTTTATGGATCGATTTTTAAAGGGTCAAAACCCTTAATTTTTTTAGTCGATTGGTTTAAATTTTTTTTACGGTTTATAAAACTGTTTTGTTATTAATATCGAAACCTAGAATTAATATATTGGTTACGTGATATATTCATGAATAAATTGTTATGTGACATGGAATTGTATGCGATCTTGTGACAACGTGGATAAATTGTTATGTTAAATCCATGAAAACATGCATGTTTGGCATGGATTATTGTCGATATATATATATTTAATTGTTAAGATTGGTTATGCTAATATTAATTGTTAAGTTTTATACACATGTTTATTAAATTTGATAAATCTTGAATTGGGGAATACCTCGATAATATTAATGAATCAATTATGTGCAATTTGGTATATTATTAATTATGGGTTTACGCAATCGATTCGTCGATGTATGTGGCTCACTTTCTTTTGAGAGTGAAAGCCCTAGTTAATATATACATTAATTAACCTAGACATTGATTATTAATAGTTTTTATCAAATAAGTTGCATGTGGCTACTTGTTTACATGATAATTGTTAGTTATGTGCGCATTGTTTTTTAGTTGTTTATTTTTATTTGTTTACTTGTTTGTTTATTATGTTAGACAGTTTTAAGCAAAGGGTAATTTGAATAGAAAAATAATACGGACTAAACAATGGTGAAATTTGATTTGTTTTGAAGAGTTAAATTTTCAATAGTTTAATTGATTGATAATTTTGGTACAAATGATCTGAACGGCTCACCCAATTTGACGGATGGTGGGAAGTACTAGGAGGAGCGCATTAAATTGTGACCCTAAAGAAGGAGGTTATTGCTAAGCTACGACCAATTCTCCCTTGATTGCGAGTCAAATTGGAGCTACCAAGTAAGCCAAAAATGTACAAAGTCATCTTAAGGGCTAATTAGTTTTAATTCCATGCGCCACTTCGGTGGTAATTACCCGAAACAATAAGTGCTTACACTTATGCAAAAGTACGGTATAATGGACGATAATTAAAGTTAAATTCCTTGATTGGCGAAACCAATACCTCAATCAAAACTTTGATAATTTGATCTTTATGAATTGCTAATAAAAAGTTTTTTATTAAAATTATGCTACAAGATGAATGCATGACATCTTTATACATATTTGATTTGACCACATAAAATAAAAACTAGTACCCTTTATAAATTAAGTTATGTGCCATCTAATTAAAAGGAACACTTGAAGTTGCAATTTACGTCATTTCATAACTTGGCGAGATTGTGATGGAGAGGTAAATCTTTATGTAAAGTCAGACCTTACATGAACATATTTGCAGTTCTTTAAGTTAGACACTTAAGTTGAGTAGGAAGTGAGACCGGGACTCAAGGCATAAGATGGGATGAAACATGTTTATATTTGCAATAGCATTGGAAAATATAAATCCCATAATGATCTAGGAATTGGAAATTGTTTGCCAATTATTGTTCTACAGATTACCTTATTATATGCTTTCGTTACTAGCGATCAACCGATGTAATGAACCTATGATAATTTGGATCCTAGTTTTCGAGAAAATTCTATGGTTATATGAATATTACCTTGGGTATTTTATTTTCTTGAAAAGTTTAATTATCGAAAATACTAAAATTGAATTTTGCTAATTCTTTAAATGTATTAATGCAACATTAAACCGTAAACGAAGGTTATTCCTGTATTGGTAAATTGATCTACACTTGTAAGGGTTTTTAGTAGAGTCAACCTTACTAAAAGAATAAACCTAGTCCTCTTTTCATAAGAAAAGAGTGAGATTCAATCCTATTCCCTTTCATGAATGAAGAAAGGTATGATAGGACAATTAGAATTGTCTAAATTCTAAATACATAACTCGTAAGCAAATTTTAATAGTTAAGAAATTTGCATATTTTCTGAGTTATTAAATTAGAAGCTAGACTAATTACTGCATAATTGGTAAAAGACAAAGTAGCATATTTTATCTAGTTGTTTTGTTTTGACCATTTAAAAGTACTACTTACAATTGTTGGAATAGTAAAACTATTAAGAAAGAAATTGCATGCCCAATTTTTCAAGTTAATAGCATTGATGGATAGTTCATCATCTACATAGTAGAATACACTCTTTTAGTACATAAGTAATTGTTATGTATGGACTTTCTCAAAAGTGTATGGAAGTAAATAGAACACTATTTTCTTTCACTGGTTAATGAAACACTTACAATGTTGTCAAATCCAGTAGGAGTATTGTGTTCTAATTACTGAATAAGGAATTAATGTAATGATCTCTAATTCGTGGAGTTACAAGCTTTGTCATCTTGGTAGTAACCAGATTATCTCTAGAATGTCTTAAGATAATTACTTTCCACTTGTAGAAACTTATGTTTTCAAGGATAGTCATGTACGCTTCGTATTAGACAATGAAGTGAGTCTACATCTACTAGTTATGCTAATATCAATGACACAATCATATTAGTCACATAAACAAACATATGTCGTGGTTGTTTGTTCCGCTATATGATGTTGTTTCATGCACAAGTGGGAGAAATCTATATTGTGTGCAAGGTACAACATATAGGTATATGATTAACGGATTCTCTTGACTGTAAGGTAAGAGACTAACGTTCTAATATGACTTGTACATATCTAATTCAAGAAACACTTGGTGTTGCAATTTACGCCATGTCAGAACTTGGCGAGATTGCAACAACAAAGTAAATCTCCATGTGAAGTCAGACCTTCCATGGACATATTTGCAGTTTCTAAATTAGACAAGTATTTAGAACATGTGTCAAAATGATATATAAGACTGCTTCAAATTAGATATTTATATTATTAGAATGACATAAATGAAGTAACTTAATACTACTTCAATTGGTTTATTTATGTATTTTGGAATGACATAATGAAAGATAATGTAGTCCTACATTATTGTGAAGTAAATAAATTAACTTGAAATTAATATTGAAACCAAGAGTTGTGTTCATAATTACTTTAGTTAAACATGTTTATGATTCATTGTAAAGACATAAACATAAAGTCTTTTAAGACTTATAATAAAGTAAGACGTTAACTTGTTATGTTTTTTTAATTAAGACATATACAAGAAGTCATTGAGTTGATCAATGATTTATAACGTTAAATGGGATTATAACAATTTATGTTTTCTTGATGAGACATGGATATGAAGTAACTTGGTTAAAAAGTACTTCTGTTATAAAGCATGCAATTGGCTTGGAAATTCTATTATACCATTAAGTTGACTTAGTTGGTAAATAGGTAAGCCAAAAGGAATATGTTTATCTTATATATTGTTAGATTGTCTTACAATATTAATTCTAATGAATACCACAAGTTGATGGTATTTTCAGTTAGGAGAATCAAACTCTATTTGATTTGTTTGATTCAAGATAATCATAACTTTTTTCTTAAAAAGTAACAAGGTTAGAAAATTGAGTATGGATTGAGTATACTCAATATGACTCCAACCTAGAAAATTGATAAAACACCATTTTATTATGGAATGTGATAAATCACATTAAGTTTTAAAATTGAAGATTCTGAATTTGTTAAACTACTTATTAATAGGTTATTAACAAACTAAAGTCAGGAATTTTCAATGTGTATTTGTAATGTCCCAAAAAGAGAACAATGTAGTTTTGCTCTAATTGCTAAGTATATATAGATAGTCTATATATTACAAAAGGCAAGGGGGGTTTTTTTTTATCTTGAACGATAAAATTACAAGATACATAATCTTCTAAAACACACTAGTAAATATCATGATGAGGTTAGACATGTAAATGATAGACCTCTAGATGATGAAATTTTCATTCATAGATCTGCAAGGATATCTCAGATATTTGACTTATATGATGAGAAATATGAGTTACGTGTTTATAGTAAATCTGATAATCATTATGATGGATTACCAAATATTGAATTGGGTAAATTACTCATACTGTGAATGTTAAAGATGTTGTCCATAAAGATAATCAATTTTGGAAATTTGGTTTATCTTAATAGTTAGACTAGAGAATGGAAATGAGTTTCTTCAGAGAGATGAAAAACCCTAATAGTTTGAATTTCTATGTAGAAATCATATGGATAAAATTGTACACATATTTAATGCATGTTTTATGACAAGATTATTAATCATACTTAAGAAATTAATTGTGATTGAATATTCTTTCCTAAAACACATTAAATATATAAAGATGATAATTTTCATACTTGGTTTCATTAATATGAAATATGACAATAGAATATCAAAACTCTTTCTTGAGAAATTACTTAAGGGACCGGTAAGTAATCGGAAGGTTTTTTGAATTCATATAATCTTTGGAAGTGTACGAAGTGCAATAATTCATGAATGGATAAATGCATGCATCTATAAAATTATTCTTATGTTTAATTATTAAATCCTAGTTTTGATTTATAATTGAAATAAGATAAATTTCAAGTATTCCTGAAAGCTTGTGGGAGTATTATGTTAAGGTTTTAAATCTTATATGTTGTATAACATATAGGAAGTAACATTCCTTATAAGCTAAATGTTAAGTCTTAGATTGGAATGAAACTTCACTTATAAGATTTAAGAATTAAAACATACAACTTTGGAATATATGTTTATTATTAATAAACATGTGCAGTAAAATAAATGATTATAATAAAACATGATATCTCATTTGGGAAATGGATGCATATCTTTTGACAAGATAGAACATAAATGAAATCTAAGTTTGACCTGTAGATTCATCATGTATATCATGTTGTATATTAAAATTGTTGTATCATGCTTGAATAAAAGATGATTTGACAACATTGATATCTAACTAAAAGTTATTAGATAACCCGTGTAATGAATATTCTAATAGAATTACATGCTCAGCCTGGAATTGCTCATAGATTCTATGGATGAACAATATGTCAAATTGTTGTGCATATTGTCATCAGCAACAAACTTGAAAGTTTGAAAGACATCAAACATTACACAATAAGATATTAAAAGTTTACGGAGTTTTAATGAGCATATTGTTGTTTGTATACAATGATGCTGGTTTAATTGAGATGACACTCAATACTAGTCATGGTAGGATTTCATCCTTGTTAATGGCCATGTGAAATAGTTATGCTACTAAGAGCGCAGTTGCATTATACATTAATAGAATAAGAATACTTTAAACTTAAAAAAGTTTGAAAGTTTAATTGTCATAAATTGGTGATAGAGGATGTCACACACTTTATGAATTATTATGTGGATTGGTGAATGCACACATACAAGGACTTCATTAATTGAATTCTTGAAATAAGTATTCTCAAAATCACGATAGATCAAGTTGGTTGATTTATGTCTTGTCAACAAGTATGATTGTCATTACTTGAGGGATAATTCATCAACTGGAATTTTCATGCATTGATCTATTTGGTATTTGGATAAGGGATGTTAAACAATTGTTATAATAAATCAAATACTTGGTATGTTTGATTTTATAATATATTGTATCATATATTTGCATGTATAATCCGTGAATAAATTTATTTATTCTAAATCGTCCGTTGTCAATTAATGATATGGGAGTATCATTAAACTAAGACAAATCTTAGAGATATGGTAGAATATACTTGAAAGTATATTGATGAGAATGTATACCAATTTCAGATGATATTCAATGAATTGAATATAGGACTTATCCCAACTACATGATTTACTTTATGGATATTGTTATTAAGTAAATCATGAATAGTTATCCTCGCACTTGAGATACCAGATAAGTGTCATGAATGTAGTGCACTTTTGTTGAACAACTTAACGCTATACGAATCGGTAGTCATAAGGGTTGTTCCTCGGCAAGTGTTGCAAAGTTTATGGGTTATTCTTGTAGTCAAAATAGAATTTGTTCATTCAAATTTATTTTGGAGTTTAATACTTCTGGGCCCCTTGTAGGGTTGACAAGATGTTTGCGTGGTCACCCAAGATCTCCCTGAATATGTTCGAAGATTTGTAATCTTGCTCAATCACTTATAACGAGAAACAAAATGGTTGAATAAAGAATGACTTAATCCATATTCTGATTTAACATGGTATTAGAAGCAAAAGGATAATAATAATAATGAGAAATCATTAAAAGGTTTTCCAGGAGACCTTACTTGAGTTGTGCTAGAGGCATCGAAGTGTTGCTAGACGCTAACCGATGTGATCACACTATTAAGATATGTCCAAGTGGGAGTTGTTGGTTTAATGGACAAAATATTAATAGATGTGTGTTAGGATCGAACTCGAGACCTATGGGATTGCACGCTGTTATATGAGATTTAATTATATTAAGTCACAAAATATTTATATGGTCGAACAAGAAAAAAAAGAAGGGGTTGAGTGTCGAGTTTTGAAACTTAAAGAGGTGCTTGCAATGACTTGTTAGACAAGGTTTAATGCTATATATATACACACCCTTTGGTCTTTTGGTCTAATTCGCATGCATAAAGGAAAAAAAACGATGACACACTAACCTTTCTCTTGTTATTATATGCAAAATCATGATTGCAATATTTTTATCAGATATGACATGCATGCCATGCATGCATTCATACGCATGTCATGGCATGTTATTCATGTTTTTCTTTACATATTGCATATACATGTTCGATGATGCAAGTAAAAGGTTTTGACTATTTATATTTATTATATTAAAGCTAAACCTTGTTTGTTGTATGCTTTAATCGTGACTTGAACTAGCATTCTAATTAAATCGCTATAATACGCTACAGTACATGATCAGAGAGAAAC
Organism: Chrysanthemum makinoi; assembly: GCA_910596185.1. Classification (NCBI taxonomy): domain Eukaryota; kingdom Viridiplantae; phylum Streptophyta; class Magnoliopsida; order Asterales; family Asteraceae; genus Chrysanthemum; species Chrysanthemum makinoi. Next base: position 344,728,476 of record OU343224.1, on the reverse strand, counting down.
CTATTTGGATTTTGGTGATTTACACTATTCGACTTTATTAAGTCGACTAGCACTCAAACTCTTATTAGGGTTCATCCAATTGCTAGTTTGTGGATTTGATTCGTTCACCTAGAATCAAGAAAGGTAATGATATTTTGTTTATGTTAATTAATTATTCATTAATCTTTCCTATACGCTTCCGCATGTGTACTTGATGTTTATTGTTTATATTTATGATTAGTCATGTTATATAATTCCAACAGGTTCTTTGTAATATTTGACTGAAAGGTTAACAATACTCGCCTCACAATATCATTTTGAATATTATCTTGTGGAATAAATTGTAAGTGGTAGTATTGTGAAACGAGCTAATAAACTCTTGCCACACAGTTTTAGACATGTTTTTAGGCATCCCTATTATTTCTCATATTACATATACTCTATACTATGCAATTCATATAATAAAGGAAGATGATATGTTACTGGAAATCACCTTACGGTTATTGTTTGTCTCCCTCTTTCTGTTGGGTCTTCTACTAACATGGGGAGATACAAGACTTTGCACATATATATAGGGGAACATGTTGGGCCAATGCAATGCCCAATGATCTCTTATATAAGATTTGAATGAAAAACATCCTAAGTATAAAACAAGTCCCTGAATGTAAGAAAAACATTTTCGACTTGTTTTATACTTAGGATGTTTTTAAAATTTTCGATTTTTTTGAAAATTACACTGTTGATCCATTTATGTAATATTAATAGTTAAATAAATATTAATAGTTAAATAAATAATTAAAAAAAATTGGACTAAATTTGTAAAACTTGGCAAGACACAAGGACCATTTATGTAAGAAACTAAAGAGATGGACTTAAAAGAAAATAGGAAATAAGAAGACAAGGGCATTTTAGACATTTGATGTTGATCGTGGACTAAACATGCAACGAAAACTTGAAAATATGGACCTCTGGTGCACTTTTAAAGTTTTAGGGACCAAATCTGTAATTTGGCCATACCACAGGGACCAAAAATGCAATTAACTCTTAAGTAAATTATGAATAGTTATCCTCAGACTTGAGATACCATATAAGTGCCATGAATGTAGTGCACTTCTGTGGAACAACTTAACGCTATACGTAACTGGTAGTCATAAGGGTTGTTTCCTGAAGTGTTGCAAAATTTGTGGGTTAGTCTCGTAGTCAAGATAGAATTTGTTCCTTCAAATTTATTGGGGTTTAATATCACGCCCTCGTAGGTTGACAAGATGTTTGCGTACACGCCCAAATATCTCTCCTGAATATGTTCAGAAGATTTGGTAATCTTGGTCAATCACTTATAACAAGAAATAGAATAGTTGAATAAAGAATTACTTAATTCCATATCTTTATTTAACATGGTATTAGAAATAAAAGGATAATAATAATGAGAAATCATTAAAAGGTTTTCCAGGAGCCTTGCTCGAGTTGCACTAGAGGCATCGGCGTTGCTGACGCTAACCGATGTGATCACTCTATTAAGATATGTCCGGCGGGAGCTGGTTTAATGGACAATAAATTAATAGACGCGGTGTTAGATCGAACTCGAGACCATGGGATTGCACACTTTATGTATGAGAATTAAAGTTAATAATTAAATATAAATGTTATATTTATTTATTAATTAAACGAAATAACATAACGGACGCTAAGTAATTAGTTGTAATGGACTGCGTCGTTAAATGTAATTGAAAAGGACTAAGTTGTAAATATTGGGAAGGTTCCTAATCCCTGTGGGATGTCAAACCGACGCCACAAGGACCCAAACCCAATCTACAACTCAAACTTGTTCACCAAGTTAGTTTGGGTATAAATACAAAACCAAGGGTGTTTGTAATTTATCTCTTGTACTCATTAAGCTAAAACCTAAAACTTGTTTGTGTGTGTTTTGCTTAATTCGTCGACAAACACCTGTGGGTGTCGATCCATAGCTTTTCTAAATCAAAGTTATTTTGTTTAATTAAAACTAGCATTCCTTTAATTCTAAGATAACGGGTGAAAAAGTGGTACTAACACAATATTGTTAGTATTCTTGGATTAAATTACAAAACGGTAAGGGGTAATTCACATAATCCTATAAACCCTAATTAGGGTTCATCCAATTCATTTGTGGATTTGATTTATGTTCGGCTAGAATCAAGAAAGGTACGCATATTCTTGTTTATGTTAATTAATTATTCGTTAATATTTCCTATACGCTTCCGCATGTGTATTTGATGTTTATTTTTTATATTTATGATTAGTCATGTTATATAATTCCAACAATCTTCTTCGTCCACGTAGAGAGCCGTTCATTTGGGTCTAGAAGGGGAGCTTTGAAATCAAGAAGAGCTTGCTTTTCCTTATCGATGCACGACGCAGCTCCTCCTACTGCTGCTACGAGTTGGTGGCCAAGGGAAGTGGCTGTCGTGGTATCAAACCCGAGCAAGACAAGTGACAAAATAAACAAAAGATGAGTATGCATAAAACAAAAGTAAATATTTTTTCTCATTATCTTTGTTGTATAAAAATGTGTTGATGTTTTTTTGCTTGATATATCATATCTATGCAGCTTTAGGCTAGCCCCAATGAGGGTGAATCCCCATCGATCGAGTGACATAGACGATCGATTGTGTGTCAATCGTGTCATTGTGAAGACAATCGATCGCCTCCCATATTACCCAATCCAATCGTGATGCCGATCGAATCATTTAACGCTTAAAATGTGTACGCCAATAAAAAAAAAAAACATTACCCTATAAATACAACTAAAATCTCATCACAAATCTCACAACATATTTACACATTAAACTCACAAATCTCACAATCCTCTCTCAAAAATCTCAATCCTCTTATCAAAAATGCTCTAAGAAAAACACCACCAACCAAAGTTAAAATCCCGCTTGTCACAAAACGCCCCGCATATTTTAACACCGGATCCAATTTCCTATAACCTAAGGTCTCACCAATAATCAATTTCCAACCCCTCGCTTTCAAATATCAATCCCAACAAGCTCCACAACAACACCCTAACAATCCATTTAGTATGAATCGCCCATTTGTTCCCCGCAAGAACAAAACATCCACTACCAACAACAACAACAAAGCTACTCCCCGTCGAAGCAAACTAATTCCATGTATGGGTCACCGACTGCGGTACCGCCCAACAATGGATTCATCAACGCCTTCATATTCAAATTATCAAGAATATTCTCCTAAGTAACCCGATCAATCTTGAGGGTTTTGATTTCAAGACCAATTGTACAACAATCCTACTTTATGCCGAACCGATCGGGTTATCCTACCAAGAGTATCACTTCGCTCGCACCGGTTCGCTCATGGATCGTGATCACCATTCGGGTCAACCTTGATGACGAGGAAGAAGAAGAATGTCGAGAAGAGACGCCACCGGTCAAACCAAAGAAACAGCTACAAAGGCTAAGAAGAAGGTTGTCGAGAAAGAAGGTAGCAGAAATGATCTCTGCCTGGACCAAAGAAGAAGAGATCGCCTTTGTGCAACTAGTTGGTGTGATGTATCCGAGAATAGTGTATCTAAAACAACCAAAATGCTAAAGGATTTTAAGTAAAAGTCATAGATACTTTGGAAGGAGGTTGTTGGAGAAAGAACGCATATTCTATCATTACAAAGTGGGAAAATAGGATTCGGCCCCAGAGTCGGGTCAATTTTGGTGCCATTTACAACAATGCCGTCAGAATTACTAAGTGGTGAGGAATGACTCACCGCTTATACACGAGCGCAGGATGAATT
>OU343224.1:344661761-344724613 GCA_910596185.1 Chrysanthemum makinoi | reverse complement strand
TGGTGAAGGTGACATGATTGGAAGGGCTTCCACTACTGATTCATGCTTAGATGCTGCTCAGGATAGTGGAAACATCAATAAGACCCAACCTATAATTATGAGCCTATAATTGCAGGAACTTCCACTAATGTTGATGCAGGTACTCAAAAGGATTTTGATGCAGAAGCACTTTCTAAGGAAGCTGATTCTCCTAAAGAGTTCTATTTGTTTGAAAAGTGGAAAGCTAGTTCTGTCTCACCCATCATTGATAAGCAAGGTCCCACTGATGATGATGTCTTGAATACTGGAGGCAATGGTGATCATCATCAAGATAAGGATGAGTTATTGAAAGATAATTCAGTGTTGGTGGAAGAAATTGAAAAGAAGAAAAAGCATGCCGAAGCAATCGCTAAGTCAAATGTAAGCACGGATTGAGATAATGCAAGCACGGCTAAGCCAACAACTTCTACCACTGTTATCACAAGTGAAATCCCCCCGTAGTACCGATAGTAGTACTTTCTTTGGGCCAACCGCAGCCATTACATGGTAAGATGAGTATCCACATGATCCCGATATTCCTGCTTGATTGAAATTGATACTCCTACTGATGATGAAGACATTGATGATTTCTTCAATGCTGATTTAACTAATTTGGAACATGTCATTCATGAAAGTCCTGTTACCTCAACAAGGATACATAAGATTCATCCTAAGGAACAAATACTTGGAAACTTGAATACCCACCAAACAACAAGCAAGGTTAAGAACATCGAACCCTTTCAATATGGGTTCTTTTGCAAGATCACTTCACAAAGAAATAAATATAAAGATCTCAAAATTGCCTGCTTGCTTGTTTTCTCTGCCTCAAAAGGAGCCAAAGAGAGTTGAAGAAGCATTATTTGAAGAAGGATGGGTAGAATCAATTCAAGAGAGCTTTTCCGGCCTAAACTTCAAGAGGTTGGACATTGGTAGATCTTCCAAATGGTAATAGGGCACTGGGACAAAATTGGTGTCTTAAAACAAAAGAGATAAAAGAGGTATTGTTGTGAGGAACAAATCAAGGTTGGTTGCTCAAGGATACACACAAACTGAAGGCTTGGATTATGATGAAGTGTTTGCTCCAGTTGCAAGAATTGAGGCTATTAGATTGTTTTAGCTTATGCTTCATTCAAAAATTTTGTTGTGTATCAAATGGATGTTAAAAGTGCATTTTTATATGACACAATTGATGAGGAGGTTTATGTTTGTCAACCTCCTGGTTTTGAAGATCCCGATCATCCCGACATGGTATATAGGTGAGGAAGGCTATGTATGGTTTGCATCAAGCTCCTAGTAAGGTATGAAAGTCAATCCACTTATTTGATGGACAATAGGTTTAAAAGAGGACTAATTGATAAAACTTTGTTCATATGAAGCACAAAGATGATATTTTATTGGTTCAGATTTATGTAGATGACATCATCTTTGGCTCAACCAATAAGGAGCTATGCAAAGATTTTGAGAAGCTTATGCATGATAGGTTTCAGATGAGTTCTATGGGAGAACTCACTTTGGGGCTACTAGTGTTCAACAAAGGACTGATGGTATCTTCATTAGTCAAGATAAGTATGTAGCGATGTTTTGAAGAAGTTGGGTTTCGTGATGAAGAGTGCTAGTACACCAATGGAGACTGTAAACCATTGCTACCGATGATGGAAGTACCGAGTTGATCGGTTGTATAAGGTCCATGATTGATCTTTGATGTATCTCACCCATCTAGGCTGATATTATGTTCTCAAGATGTGTGTGCAAGATTCCAAGTCACACCCAATACCTCACACATGAATGTCAGAAGAGGATCTTTAGGTATCTTAAAGGTCATCCTAAATTGGGCCTTTGGTACTCAGGATTCTCCTTTGATTTGGTGGCCTACACAGATAGTGACTATGCTGGTGCTAGTTTGGATAGAAGTCTACAACCTGAGGATGTCATTGGGAAGCAGACTTATTTCATGGCAATGTAAAAAGCAAACTATTATGGCAAATTCTACAACCGCTGAATATGTGGCCGCCAGCAGTTGCTGCGGGTCAAGTCTCTATGGATTCTAATCAATCAATCTTGATTTTGGGTACAATTTTATGCATACTAAGATTTACATTGATAATAACAATACAATATGCATCATTAAAAATCCTGCTTTACATTCTAGAACTAAACATATTGAGATAAGACATCATTTTATTAGATATTGTAATGAGAAAAGGTTGATTCAAATGGTAAAAATCCATACCGATTTCAATGTTGTCGATCTTCTCACCAAAGCTTTTGATGTGGGGAGGTTTAAGTATCTTGTTGTTAGTATTGGAATGATTAATCTCTAAATTCTCAAATTTTTTTGTACTAGTTTGTATAAGTATTGACCTGTTATTATGTAATCTTAGTTTTGCTATTATTGTTTTAACCATCGATAGTTTGTTTCTAACCACCGATAGTTTGGTTCAAACCAATCGCTAGTTGTCCCTGCTTTTCCACTAACACTTTTGCATACAAGAAAGATCATTATGGAAGTTAAAGAAGTATCGAAGTTCATTGTTCATTCATTCAACAAATGCATTTTACACTTCCACCTTACAATTCAACTTCTAGTGCAAATTAAAAGACTACTTCTATACATGATTTCCTACTACTATCCTTGCTCACATAGTTCTTCTTCCAGCTTCTCGGATATGCATTTGTGATATGCAAAATAATTTAATGCACGAAGCTAAGGATCAAAATGGGAAGGATGGATTGATGAAAACGAAGATGATGACGATGACCACGGTAGATGAAGCACAAAGGACATAGTTATCTCATACTTGCATCTACCGGTTTCACCAAAAAGCATCATTCCATTTTCCTTTTCCCTTCCCCATACGATATGTGTGAAGCACCACAACTGGTGCTAGAAGACCAAGAACCACCTCTCGTTCTTGGGAGTGGTGGGTTTCGCTCGTGGTCTTGGTGGGGTCGGGATGATGAAGGTCAGGTTTGAAGTTCTTCGAGGAGTCATCGAGTCCTCGATGCCTCACTGGATCCACCACACTATAATCTTCTGATGATGGAAGAAATAGGGATTTTCTTGGTCTTGTTTCTTGTGGAGGAGGTAACACCGCCATGGGTTAGTATCTTCACTTGATGATGATGAGGATGAGGAGGATGTTTGATCAACAACTTCTGGTTTATTCCAACTAGGTTCCACATGGTGATGGAGTTGATTGTAGATTTTGGAGTAATTAGGGTTTTGATTTTAATTGTGCTATATGAGTTTTTTAGGTTCTTTTATATAAGTAGAGAAATGGGCTTTGGAAGTAAATGAGGGGCAGGTTAAATGTGGTTGAGGAGTTAATGAGATTCTTGGCCGTTGGACTAATATTAATCAAAAAGTGACCATATTGACTTACCTGCTCTAACCGCGATAGGTCATTTGGATCCACTCGATGGCATTATCTAACCAATCGATAACAATAACCTTCTTTCTCCGGTTTGTTTTGTGTTTTTGTCTCCTGTGTATGAAGGATTTGTGTACATAGGAGCCGATGTATTAGCTGCTTATGATTGTTAAAAAATAAAAATAAAAAAATAAAAAAAAATTGTGTAATCCTTCATATTTTTGTGAGATCTCCCTTAATAACACGATTTGCTTTCTATAACTCTTGGAAGTTTGGTTGAAGTATACTTTTCATCCACGGATGGTTTATGTTCTAAACGATAGCTGCGTCAAGCAACCGCGATACCATTCTCGCTAGAGTTGATACTACAGGCTGCTTGGTAACTTTTGCAAAAGTATATTAGTTTTCCCAAATCACGGATGGATCATTTATTTGATCTTCAAAATACTTCTATTACGCTCCCACTAACCCTAATCACTTATCTTTGTATAATTCACAAAACCCACAACATAAACCTCATTCATCACAATGGCTAATAAGTATTCCACTTCACATAACCTTGTTGCTATTCTGACAAAGAATGATCGATCTGAAGGGTTTCATCAAATGATTGAATTCCTTGTTCACAATCCTATTCACTATGCCTTAACTGTCACACCAACCATTTTTAAAGCCTACATACATCAGCTTCTGAGGAATGCTAAGCTTGAAAAGGTTGTGGAGTTGAAGTGTTTAGCAATCAAGTTGTGATGAGAATGCTATTTGCTTTCTTAGAAGATCATTAGAGATGTTTTAAAGTTTGATGATGTTGATGGTGTTGATAATCTTTCAGATGTTGAGATTGTTGCTGGTTTGGAAAGGTTAGGTTATACCCACATAGGTGATAAGGTAAAGTATTTTAAGAGTTTGCTTTCAAAACAATGGAAGTTTCTTATTCACACCTTATTGATGTGTATTTGTAATAAGACCACAGGGTTAATGACTTTCCTTCCAAAATTGCTACTGCTATTATTTGTTTGTCCGATGGAAGAAAGTTCAATTGGTCTAAGATGATCTATGAGGGGCTAGTTCATAACATTAGGAAGAAGGGTAAATACTATTTGTATCCTAGGTTTGTTCAACTGATTGTGGAAAGTCAAATAGAGAGCTGTTGAGCATACTCAGGAGTATGAAGTACCTCATATGCTTTCTAAAGTTTTTGCACATATGAGGAATCAGCCACAAAATGTAAACATTATAGATGTTCCTTTATTTCCTCATATGCTTTTTTGCCTAATGGATCATGAGTTTGATGAGGATTCGCACCAACTAAAACCATCACATGCATCTCCAATCCCTCGATAATACCCTAAACACCGATAGTGTATCTCAATCCACTTCTAGTCAACCTCAAACCACTGATACACCTATTGTTTTCACTAGGATATCATGCACCGAGCTACCTCGGCTAGTGCTAGTAGTGTTGCTCATGAGGTCTGTCACTGCAAGTAAGGTGACATGATTGGAAGGGCTTCCACTACTGATTCATGCTTAGATGCTGCTCAGGATAGTGGAAACATCAATAAGACCCAGGACTATAATTATGAGCCTATAATTGCAGGAACTTCCACTAATGTTGATGCAGGTACTCAAAAGGATTTTGATGCAGAAGCACTTTCTAAGGAAGCTGATTCTCCTAAAGAGTTCTATTTGTTCAAAAATGGAAAGCTAGTTCTGCCTCACCCATCATTGATAAGCAAGGTCCCACCGATGATGATGTCTTGAATACTGAGGCAATGGTGATCATCATCAAGATAAGGATGAGTTATTGAAAGATAATTCATTGTTGGTAGAAGAAATTGAAAAGAAGAAAAAGCATGCCGAAAGCACCGCTAAGTCAAATGTAAGCACGGAGAGATAATGCAAGCACGGCTAAGCCAACAACTTCTACCAATCGGTATCACAAGTGAAATCCCCGCCGTAGTACCGATAGTAGTACTTTCTTTGGGCCAACTGCAAAGCCATTATATGGTGAAGATGAGTATCCACATGATCCCGATATTCCTGCTTGATGAAATTGATACTCCTGCTGATGATGAAGACATGGATGATTTCTTCAATGCCGATTTAACTAATTTGGAACATGTCATTCATGAAAGTCCTGTTACCTCAACAAGGATACATAAGATTCATCCCAAGGAACAAATACTTGGAAACTTGAATACTCCAGTTCAACAACAACAAAGGTTAAGAACATCTAACCCCTTTCCCCTAACATGGGTTCTTTGCAAGATCACTTCACAAAAAGAAATAAAGTATAAAGATCTCCAAAATTGCCTGCTTGTTTGTTTTCTCTGCTCTCAAAAGGAGCCCAAGAGAGTTGAAGAAGCATTATCTCAAGAAGGATGGGTAGAATCATTCAAGAGGAGCTTCTTCAGTTCAAACTTCAAGAGGTTTGGACATTGGTAGATCTTCCAAATGGTAAGAGGGCAATTGGGACAAAATTGTGTTCGAAACAAAAGGATGAAAGAGGTATTGTTGTAAGGAACAAGTCAAGGTTGGTTGCTCAAGGATACACACAAACCTAAGGCTTGATTATGATGAAGTGTTTGCTCCAGCCAAAAGAATTGAGGCTATTAGATTGTTTTAGCTTATGCTTCATTCAAAACTTTGTTGTGTATCAGATGGATGTTAAAAGTGCATTTTGTATGGCACAATTGATGAGGAGGTTTATGTTTGTCAACCTCCTGGTTTTGAAGATCTTGATCATCCCTAATGGTCTTCATGTATGAGGAAGGCTATGTATGGTTTGCATCAAGCTCCTAGGGCATGGTATGAGTCAGCCCACTTACTTGATGGACAATGGTTTAAAAGAGGGTCTGATTGATAAACTTTGTTCATTAGGAAGCACAAAGATGATATTTTATTGGTCGTGTTTATGTAGATGACAACATATTTGGCTCAACCAATAAGGAGCTATGCAAAGATTTTGAGAAGCTTATGCATGATTAGTTTCAGATGAGTTCTATGGAGAACTCACTTTTCGGGGCTACTGTGTTCAACAAAAGACTGATGGTATCTTCATTAGTCAAGACAAGTATGTAGCAGATGTTTTGAAGAAGTTTGGGTTTCAGAATGTGAAGAGTGCTAGTACACCAATGGAGACTCGAAAACCAGCTGCTACCGATGATGGAAGTTCCAAAGTTGATCAGAAGTTATACAGGTCCATGATTGGATCTTTGATGTATCTTATGCATCTAGGCCGATATTATGTTCTCAGTTTGTGTGTGTGCAAGATTTCAAGTCACACCTAATACCTCACACATGAATGTTGTTAAGAGGATCTTTAGGTATCTTAAAGGTCATCCTAAATTGGGCCTTTGGTACTCCAAGGATTCTCCTTTTGACTTGGTGGCCTACACAGATAGTGACTATGCTGGTGCTAGTTTGGATATGAAGTCTACTACGGAGGATGTCAGCTTTTGGAAGCGGACTTATTTCGGCATAAAAGTAAAAGCAAACTATTGTGGCCAATTCTACAACCTGTCAATATGTGGTGCTGCTAGTTGTTGGGGTTAAGTTCTTTGGATTCGTAATCAATTGTCGGATTTTGTGTACAATTTATGCATACTAAGATTTACATTGATAATAACAAGACAATATGCATCATTAAAAACTGCTTTTACATCTCTAGAACTAAACATATTGAGATAAGACATTTTATTAGAGATTGTAATGAGAAAAGGTTGATTCAAATGGTAAAAATCATAACGATTTCAATGTTGTCGATCTTCTCACCAAAGCTTTTGATGTAGGGAGGTTTCAGTACCTTGTTGTTAGCATTGGAATGATTAATCTCTAAACTCTCAACTTGTTTTGTACCGGTTTGTATAAGTATTGGACTGTTATTATGTAATCTTAGTTTTGCTATTCTTGTTTCTAACCACTGATAGTTTGTTTCTAACCATTGATAGTTTGGTTCAAACCACTGCTAGTTGTTCTGTGTTTCCACTAACCATTTTGTAGATACAAGAAAGATCATTATAGAAGCTAAAGAAGTACTGAAGTTAATTGTTCATTCATCAAAAGCATTTAAATTTTACGACTTACAATTCAACTTCTAGTGCAAATTAAAAGACTACTTCTATACATGATTTCCTACTACTATCCTTGCTCACATCGTTCATTCCAGTTGTTGGATATGCATTTGTGATATGCATGACCGGTATGACGAAGATGCTAAGGATCAAAATGGGAAGGATGGATTGATGAAAACGAAGATGATGAAGATGACCACAGTAGATGAAGCACAAAGGACATAGTCATATCATACTTGCATCTACTGGTTTCACCAAAAATCATCATTCCATTTTCCTTTTTCCCTTCCCCCTTACAATATGTGAAGAAGCACCACAACCTCGGTGTGGAAGACCAAGAACCACCTCTCTGTTGTTTGGGAGTGGTGGGTTTCTTGCTCGTGGTCTTGGTTGGGGTTGGGATGATGAAGGTTGGGGTTTGAAGTTCTCTTCTTTGAGGAATCTTCAGAGTCCTCGGATGCCTCACTTGGATCCACCACACTATCATCTTCAGATGATGGAAGAAATGGGAATTTTCTTGGTCTTGGTTCTTGTGGAGGAGGTATAACTGCCATGGGTGAGTATCTTCACTTGATGATGAGGATGAGGACGATGTTAGATCAACAACCTATGGTTTACCCAACGGGTTCCACATGGTGATAGAAGTTGATTGGTGATTTTGGAGTAATTAGGGTTTTGATTTTAATTGGTGTGTGCGTTATATGAGATTTGGGTTTCTTTATATAAGAAAAGTTATGGGTTATGGAAGTAAATAAGCGTGTTAAATGTGGTTGAGGAGTTAATGAGATTCTATGGCGTTGGACTAATATTAATCCAAATAGTTGACCATATTGACTTACCTGTTCTAATCACGGATAGGTCGTTTGGTTCCACTTATGGCTCTTTCTAACCACTTGACAGAATAACCTTCTTCTATGTTTTTTGTGTTTTGTCTTGCGGTATGAAGGATTTGCTACATAGGAGGCTGTGTTAGTGCTTATGTTTGTTTTTATAAAATAAAATTAGAAGTTTGGTAAAAGATTGTGTAATCCTTCATATTTTTGTGAGATCTCTTATAATGACTCGATTTGCTTGCTATAATTCTTGGATGTTTGGTTGAAGTGCTACCGTATCCACGGATAGTGTATGACTAAACGGATACTGCTCAAATCGCGGATAGCATTTTGATTAGTGGTGGATACTACAGGGGCTGATTGGTAACTTTTGCATAAGTATATTATTTCCCCCAAATCACGGATGGATCATTTATTTGGTCTTCAAAACACTTCAATTGGCGCTAAACATTAACCCTAATCACTGATCTTTGCATAATTCACAAATCCCACATCATAACCATCATTAATCCCAATGGCTGATAAGTACTCCACTACACATAACCTTGTTGCTATTCTGACAAAGAATGATCGATCTTAAGGGTTTCATCAAATGATTGATTTCCTTGTTCACAGTTCTATTCACTATGCCTTAACTGTCACACCAACCATTTTTAAAGCCTACATACATCTGTTCTAGAGAAATGCTAAGCTTGAGAAGGTTGATGGAATTGAAGTGTTTAGCACTGTTGTGGATGAGCATTATTTCAAGTAATGAGGAGCTCATTAGGGATGTTTTAAAGTTTGATGATGCCGATGGTGTTAATAATCTTTCAGATGTTGAGATTGTTGCTGGTTTGGAAAGGTTAGGTTATCCACACAGAGGTGATAAGGTACAATATTTTAAGAGTTTGTTTTCAAAACAATGGAAGTTTCTTATTCATACCTTATTGATGTGTATGAGTAATAAGACCACAGGATTTAATGACTTTCCTTCCAAAATTGCTACTGCTATTATTTGTTTGTCTGATGGAAGAAAGTTCAATTGGTCTAAGATGATATATGAGGGGCTAGTACAAAACATTAGGAAGAAGGGTAAATACTATTTATATCCTAGGTTTGTTCAACTGCTTGTGGAAAGTCAAATAGAGGATCCTGTTGAGCATACCTGGGAGTATGAAGTACATCATATGCTTCCTAAGGTTTTGCACATATGAGGAATCAGCCACAAAATGTACAAATTATAGATGTTCCTTTATTTCCTCATATGCTTACTTTGCCTACTGATCCTCGAGTTTGATGATTCGAATCTCAACCTATTGTCACTACACCAACCAAAACCACTCACGATGCACCTCGAAACCCTGATAGTACATTTGTAAACACTGATAGTGTATCTCAACCCACTTCTAGTCAAACTCAAACCATTGATACACCTATTGTATGGACTAGGAGACAGAAGGGCACTAAGCTACCTCAGGCTAGTGCTAGTGGTGTTGCTAATGAGGTCGCCACAGTGGTGGAGGTGACATGATTGGAAGGGCTTCTACTACCGATTCATGCTTTGATGTCGATCGATAGTGGAAACATCAATAAGACCCAACCATTGGCAACTCCTAATGTGGAGAGTTCCTTGGAACTTAACACGTGTGGAGGAATCCCTAGCCAATTGGCTACTACAGGTGCATAGTCGTTCGGGCTAGGTCCGATGCTATGTTTACTATATCCAAGGATTCACCTCCTGAGCGCTAACACGCTCGAAGTGATGAGGATCGTTGGAAACCGAACATGAATTGACGGATTCCGAGTTTGTACATGATGACTTTTCCAATGAACCACCTCTCGACCGGCCACAGGTCGAAGTGGGGAAGATATTCTTGAACGATTAAATGAATTGACGGCTAAATGTACCAAGATGGAGGAAACAATCTTGAATCTACAGGAGTTGGTTGTGTTTCATGGAAAGGATATTAGGAGATGAAACACGAGTGTTGGTTTTGAAAAAGTAAGACGCTCAGGGTTTCTGTTTTAAAAGCTATGAGAAGAAAGAAAAGAAGGTGGACTCTCTTCACCAATATGGAGGATGTATCCAAACAGGGAGGAGTGAAGGCATGAATTGGGAGGCTGTTGATGTAGTTGTAATGTATCTATGGAAGAAGATGTTGATAGTCGATCAAACATTTTTGGTATCTGATAAAGATGGGAATGAGGCAGTTCTTGAAAATGTGAAGAATGTTGTAGAAGATGTAGTGCGGACACAAAATCGATGGTATGTCCGAAACCACGGTTAGTACTCTTGTAACCATCGCGCTCAGTTTCAGATATGGAAATTATACCCACTACTATCATACCCACTGCTATCATAACCACTTCCATTGTTGTCACAACTCTCTCTGTATCACCACCTAAGTCTAAAGAAGTTGAGAAAGAAGTTGCAAGTACATTGATAAATCTAAGCAAAACTTCATCTATTTCTACACCTATCATTGCACCTGTTTATCTGTTCAATCTACTACATCTAAACCCAAACCCAAAGGAAAAAGTTTAGTTATTGGTGAACCTTTGAAGAAGAAAGTGGTTCAACTGATATAGAAAAGGTAAAGGGGTTGCGCATACCAGAAGTGAAGTTTAAATCTAAAGCGAACAAGAAGCTTATGATGCAGTATGTAAAGAACATGGTAGGCGATGAACAAGCGACTTTAGAGAAAAGAAAGCAGAAAGAAGAGGAAGCTAGTCAGAGAATGTTAGCTACATGGTATGAATCACAAAACTTTCTTGAAGCTTCTCACCAAATACATGATGAATATACTGCACAAGAATGGAATTTGTTGGATGATGAGAAAAAAGCTAGGCTTTTGGGTGAATGGGCAAGGAAGGTCAAGAAGGAAGAAAACAAGTTATAAGAAAGAAACTCCTTCACTTGCAATGATGAGGAATGTACTGATGAAAATTATTAAGAATTCAGGCATTCACATTTCTGAAAATCTTAATAAATGTTCATTTGAAAGAGTTTTTGAGATTTATTGAATAGGTGATTTAAGAGCGATTGATCATAACCTATTTGATATTGTAGTTGAGTTACCTAGATTCGTGATCTTATCATATTTCAAAGTGGGTGTTACACTTTGGAGATAACTTGTTCGTGCTTCAATGATTATGACAATGAATTGATGAATAGTAGATGAAGGTTTTCGCCAAGGATTGCGGTCTCCCTATACACCAAGATTGGGTATACGTTCAATGTCATCTTTAGTACAAGACATAAGACACAAGTTTGGGTTATTCTACTTCTTTATCAAGTTTGTTATATTTGGTTTTCTTCACAAGTGATCATTACAAGGAGCGTACAGATTTGAAGAATCATTAAATGTTCATGCACCACTCAAGGGGAAGTTTCTATTATTTATATTTCCTATTTGTTGATAACAAAAAGGGGGAGAGATGTTGGAGTGGCATAGCATGGATTAAGGGGAAGACAAGATTGTTTCATACATGGTGAGATTTAATTATCTCAACTTCTGCTACTGCCTAGAGAGAAGTTCATACAAGAACCGTTTGTTTTGTCATCATCAAATAGGGGAAGATTGTTGGGTTCTTTGATTTGATGATACAAAACAATAAAGAATGAAACATCAAGGGCTTAAAGTGACAAAGAAGAAATCTACAAAAAGATGGAAGGACTTGCTTGCTAAAGAAGATTTATTGGTTAGTCCTTCATAGAGATTTGTAAACCCTAATCCTCTAGTATATAAAGAGGACATGGGGTGTGGTTTTAATTAATTAAGTCTTCCATAATGTAGTCTAATAAAGTGTGTGTGTCCTAGGCGTAGTTCATGGTAAACGCCTAGGTTAGTGTTAGTTAACCTCCAAGATCAAGTCTTTGATCCTTGTTATAGTTTAGATAACACGTTATTAATATAATTGAAGGTGATGGTGAATGAAACCTTGTGTCAATAACATAGTTGTTTGTTTAATCTCGCTGTGCATGTTATTTATCTATGTTATTGTTAAACCCTAAGGCTCAAAATGATCTCAAGGAGTCCTAACAAACTCCACAATAGGCGTACTGTAATTAATTCGAATTCTGATACTATTTGCAAACCATGTAATGATGTCTGTATGAATTCTGTTGCTAATCATGATTATGGTGTGAATGCTTTGTCTAATGCTGTCAAATGCCCAGTTAAAATTGTTAATGCTCATAATCGTGCAAAGAAGGCTAAAAGGAAAAGACGAAAGATTGTTAGAAAACAGTGGAAACCCACAAGAAGAACATTTATAAAGATAGGTTATTATTGGATACCTTTTGGCCATAAGAATAATCGGTTTTGCCCTCAAACTGCTAAGACTATGCCCACTAGAAAATGGATGCCTACTGGTAGAACTATTCCCTTAAGAAGTGAACATACTTTGAATAGGTCAAATACGCATACCCAGACCGCATCTATTCCTAATGATTCCATTGCTTCTACCGATATGGATGTTTCTATTTTCGATGTGGGTGTTCCAATTATCTGTTTAACCAAGTGGAACCCAATATTGCATGGGGATCCCAATTATCCAGTTATCCATTCTTGTCTGTGTTCAACTACAGATCGTTCAAATCGTTCTGCGGTACTTGGACTCAGGCTGTTCCAAGCATATGACTGGAGACCGTCGCGGCTCATGAACTTCGTGAGCAAATTCATCGGACTGTAGATTCGAGAACGACCGTTTTGGAGCAATTATGGGTTATGGTGATTATGTAGTTGGCAAAAGTGTAGTCCTGGGTATATTATATGGAAGGTCTTGGTCATAATTTGTTCTTTGTTGGTCAATTCTGTGATTCCGATCTAGAGGTGGCCTTTAGAAAACATACTTGCTTCGTTAGACAACTTGATGGTGTGGAATTATTAAGAGGTACTCGAGGTTCTAACCTATACACCATTTCTATGGAAGACATGATGAAGTCTTCTCCAATCTGCTTGATGTCGAAGGCTTCTAAAACAAAGTCATGGTTATGGCATCGTCGTCTCAATCACTTGAACGTCGGCACCATTAATAACCTTTCCGTAAAGGATCTTGTCAGAGGCATGCCCAGATTAAAATATGAAAAAGATCATCTTTGTTCAGCTTGCCAATTGGGTAAAAGCACGAAATATGCCCACAAACCAAAACCCACAAATTCAATAATGGAAGTTCTTCATACCCTTCATAAGGATCTGTGCGGACCAATGAGAGTGCAAACGATAAATGGGAAGAAATACATTCTAGTAGTTGTTGATGACTACTCTTGATTTACTTGGGTAAAGTTTTTGAGGACAAAGGATGAAACTCCGGATGTCATCATCAAACTAATCAAACAGCTTCAGGTTCGACTCAACAATACTGTCAGAATTGTTCGAACAGACAATGGCACGGAGTTTGTAAACAAAGACTTAATTCATGAAAGTATTGGAATCAGTCATCAAAGAAGTGTTCCACGAACTCCTCAATAGAACGGTGTAGTTGAAAGACAAAATCGAACTCTTGTGGAAGCCGCAAGAACAATGCTTATTTATTCAAAGGTTCCAATGTTTCTATGGGCCAAGCCATGCCATCGCTACACCCAAAATCGTTGCCTTATACACACCTCTTATGGAAAAACTCCATATGAACTTGTTCATAAACGTAAACCTGATCTTTCCTACCTTCGTGTGTTTGGTGCTTTGTGCTATCCAACTAATGATGGTCTAGACTTAGGTAAACTAAGATCAAAGGCCGATATTGGAGTTTTTGTTGGTTATGCACCAAACAAGAAGGGTTACCGAATCTACAATAAGAGAACCCGAAACATTATGGAAACAATTCATGTTACGTTCGATGAGCTGACCGGTCAAATGGCTCATGGACAATCCAGTTCTGTACCCGCACTTCAAAACAGTCCCATTGGTTCATCTCTTGTACCAAACTCATCTCCAGAAACTCCATATGTACCTCCATCCGAAGATGATTTAAAGAAATTGTTTGATCCAATGTTTGATGAACACTATGAACCGAATGTTGATGAAATGTCAGTCCCATCAACAGAGGTCGCCCTATCCCTGTGAATGAAGTGAACCCTTCAGTCTCAATTTCATTAAGTCAAGAAGCCTGCTGCCGATCACTCTGTCTCA
This sequence comes from Chrysanthemum makinoi, assembly GCA_910596185.1. Lineage (NCBI taxonomy): Eukaryota > Viridiplantae > Streptophyta > Magnoliopsida > Asterales > Asteraceae > Chrysanthemum > Chrysanthemum makinoi. Next base: position 344,710,202 of record OU343224.1, on the reverse strand, counting down.
TCAACAAATCATCAATCATCAAATGTACATCATGGAAGTGTTTCTAGCATCAATGATGAAGTAAATCCCTTTGCAACCCCTCAAGATGCTCCATTTGAAAATATCTTTGCTCCTGAATCATCATCAGAACCATCTTCATCAGAAGACATCGACTCTGCTACTTCGCCCACAACAACAACCATATGAACACCTTAGAAAATGGACACATGATCACCCATTGGACAACATCATTGGAAACCCTCTCGCCCAGTATCCACACGGAAACAACTTGCAACCGATGCCTTATGGTGCTTCTTCAACTCAGTACTCTGTCGAACCAAAAGACATTAAAACCGCCATGAATGAAGACTGCTGGTTCAATGCCATGCAAGAATAAATTCATGAGTTTGATCGACTTGATGTATGGGAGTTAGTACCTGCTCCAGATTGTGCTATGATCATTTCTCTGAAATGGATTTTCAAAGTGAAACTTGATGAGCATGGTGATGTCCTAAAGAACAAGGCTCGATTGGTTTCCAAAGGATACCGTCAAGAAGAGGGTATTGACTTTGAAGAATATTTTGCTCATGTTGCTCGTATCGGGCTATCGAATCTTCTTGGCTAATGCGCTAGTAAGAACATGGTAGATATCGATGGATGTGAAAAAGCCTTTCTTAATGGTGATTTGAAAGAGGTGGTTTACGCCACCACCAGAGGGTTTTGTGAATCCAGAGCATCCTACTCATGTCTATCGCTTGAAAAGGCTCTTTACGGTTTAAAGCAAGCTCCTAGAGCATGGTATGATACGCTGTCAAAGTTTCTTCTATCCATCGGATTCAAAGAAAGGAGCAGCTTGATCCTACATTGTTAACCCGAAAGTCAGGCAAACATTTAATTCACGTTCAAATTTATGTAGATGATATTATCTTTACCTCGACTGACCCCAATGAATGTGATCATTTTTCTAATGAAATGGGTTCCTAATTTCAAATGTCTATGATGGGACAAATGTCATTTTTCTTGGGATTACAAACTTCACAAAGTCCCGAAGGCATTTTCATAAATCAATCTAAATATGCAAATGAGATTTTAAAGAAATTTGGATTTGTATCATGTGACACCGTTGACACTCCCATGATTGAACGAACCAGGCTGGATGAGGACCACTCAGGGATCATGGTAGATCAAACGAAATATCGTAGCATGATTGGATCCCAGATGTACCTCACAGCCTAGCGCACTGCATCTTATTCGCTGTGTGCATGTGTGCTAGATATCGTGCTAAGCCTACTAAAACGAACCTTGAAGCGGTTAAACGGGTCTTTCGGTATCTCCAAGGAACCATCAATATGGGACAATGGTACCCGAAGGACACCGGTATGTTACTAATGCCTATGCAGATGTTGATCATGCGGATGTCAAGATACACGTCGAAGCACAGGAGGTGCTCGTTTTGGGTGATAAGCTTGTAAGTGGTCTTCAAAGAAGCAAATGAGCACTTCTATTTCTACAGAGGTGAATACATAGCCATGTCATCTTGTTGTGCTCAAATCCTATGGATGAGATCCCAATTATTCTACTATGGCTTTGAATTCAACAAAATCCCTCTCTGTACTGATAATAAAAGTGCTATTGCTCTCTCATGCAACAACGTTTAACACTCAAGAGCAAAACACATCGACATCCCATTATTTCATCGGGAGAAAGTGGAAAACGTGTAGTGGAACTCTATTTTGTAAAGTCGAATACGTTAGTGACATCTTCACCAAAGCTCTTCCAAGAGAACGCTTTGGAGATTATTCTCCCACTGGATGAAGCCTTCAACCGAAACACTCAAACGTATACAGGAGGAAGACGAGGAGTAAAGGTCTTTCCTTCATCTATACCTTGTATATATTTTTCCAAAAAGCAAAATACAAAATTACAAAACCTTCAAAAATCAAATAGAAAATTATAAAACTTTCAAAATCCATAAAAATGTGAAAATTTCAAAAAATCCTCAAAAATATTGTCATTTTGTCATGCTTTTCTCGATTTGATAATATCTACGGTCTTAATGCTGTCATTCAAAGAATGATACGGGACTTTAGATGTTGTTCGAATGTTCTTAAAAAAAAAAAAAAATTAAAAATCAAAAATCAAAAATTATTTTTTGGGAGAAATTAAAACAATGGTTTATTGTCATTTTCGTGCAGAACCCGCTTTTCAAAAAAAGAACAGAGCCATGCTTTATCTCATGTTTCAAACCTAATGCTCTGGTTCTAAAAACAAACGTTTGTCATCATCAAGACAAATGTTTAACTTCAAATATTTTTCCTTCTAAAGATTCCTCTGAAAAATATTTGCAATCTTATGAAAACTCAATTGTTTTGAAAATACTTCGGACTCTATTTTGAAAATCAAAAGAACTTATCAAGTGTCAAAATCTCAATTCATCAATCAACAACTTTCGTCATTGATTGAGGGGAAGAATGATTTTTCAACTAAAATCAAAAGTGTATTTTTCAAACAATGGTACCAGACCTTGGTTATTATTATGTTTTTCAAAAGATACTCAAGCATGTTTAATCTTTGGAGTCTAAAGTCTCAAAATCCGATCCTTATCAGTTAAAACGTTTTCATAGCATGTCACAATTCTCCTTAAATGCTTTCAAAATCAATTTAAATCTACAGAGATCACAAATCTCAAATGATTTGATAATTGTGATCGGGGAGAATTTGTGATTTAAATTGGATTTAAACTGATAATTCGATAAATGGTTTCATAAATGTTTAGCATGTTTGCCTCCCCGCAAGTGACAAACGATTTCAAATTTTCCATGCACATGTTGAGGGGGAGCAACTATTTTAAACCTCAAATTATTGAAACGTGACTGAATTGTCTCTAAGTGCAGGTTCCCTCTAATATGTGCAAAATTCTTTCTAAATGTTCTATCTACTCAAATTGATTAGGAAGTGATGATGATCATTTTAGAAAATGTTAATCAAAAGATTGGACCTTTCACTCTTAATCCAACGATTTCAAAGATCTCTTGCCTCCATGTGCTAAAAAATTTCTAAATTTTTATGCATATGTTGAGGGGGAACATTTCTAAAATATCAAAAGAATTAAGATACAAAATGCTTTGATTCTATATCACAAGTATCTTGATTGATTTTTCAAATGGTTTTCAATTTGTTCCAATGGCAGATGAACAATACCAAAAAGACCGACCAACTTTACTTTATGTATGGTGATATAAGGATGATAAGGTTAGGTTGAGGTCCCATGATCCCCGATCCAGGAGGGATCTACCCATGTACAATCCACTAGATAGTGTAGAAGTCCTTAGGTATGATGAAAAAAGGAGAAAATGAGATATGGGAAGAGTGCGGATCGAGACTGAGCTAGTATCGGAATAAACCCAACAAGGCTCTAGTAATGAAGTCTCGTAAGCAATCAAGGGGTTGAAGAATTAAAAAGAATTGAATGTGAAAAGGGTGAAAAGAAATAGCCCTCCATTTATTCAACCTTAGGCGAAACCGGTTCAATTCATATACTACTGGTGGTTACCAAGGTAACATCGGTATTGAAGACAAGTCGTCATGGACCCAGTGACGCACTGCACTTCAACTTTTCAAACCACTCAAGTTCCTCTTAAAAGGGCTTGTTTCATTCTCACGGGGAACCGACATAATCTATCAAATTTCTCTTAGAGATTGTTGATATTGAAGAAGGAGACCCTCTCCCTAGTCTCCGGCATAGGAACCAAATATGCACAATTGAGTCTAGAGCCACGAGATCATCAATAAATCTCCTTAGAACACTTTCAATGAAGACTCTCTGTTTTACACAATGTGGAAAGAGAGATTATATCTTGAATCCTACGCATTATCCTTGTGGTATTGCCGTAGAAATCAAATATGCAACATATTGATAACGCTACACTGCCGTCGGGTCAAAGGAACTTCCTTTTCGAAAAGTTTTATAACACCCGCAAAGGAACCTAATCGTTGTAATGTAGTAATTAGGGTAAGCCACGGGTATTGATATCGTTCTCTAGGGGAATAGGAATGCTAGTGAGAAGTTACTACGCTAAGGTTGGGGTTGAGGAAGATTATTTTTTTATCTTTTTATGTTTTTTAGGAAATTGAAAGGTACGAATCTCGGCGTTTGGATTTGGGGGGTTGGTATTGCTACCGATTACTCTACTTATCTAATTATCTAATCTAAGGTGTATGTAGTCTATGTCTAATTATTGTGTGCTCGTATGATAGTTTAAAGATGTGTTTACTTAGGTTTTACTACTCCTTAATTATCTCCTATTGGTGGTTGAATTGTCACGTCCTTATTCTTAGTTGCGTTGTGTGTCTAAAGTTGTAGGGTATGTGTTTCTCCCTAACTCTTTGAACTTACCAAAGGGTTTCGTCTACAAAACCCACTAGGGATAATAAACTCTTACTCTAAGGCACTCTTTGGATGGTTTACAACTACTCAAGTAGTTATATTCTAAGGTTCACAAAGATTTAATCAAGCATTAAGTACACAACTAATGACCTATCGTACTACTAGATCATTAATCAACTAAGATAAGAGACAACCAATCAATATTCAATAATTAAGTTTCATATTCCCTAAGCAAACACAAAAGTAAATTAGCCGGACATGGAGAACATGCAAGCATACACACAAATAATCAAAGTCATAATTGAATTAATGAAGTAAAACACTTATCTTGGTGTAAGATAGGGTTTGGAACCCTAAAATACTGTACAAGACAGCATTGGTTCGGTTTAGGTTTTTACTCCAAAAGACTACACACCAATACGGAAAAATTCGGATTCTATATATAAGATTACACATGCGACGGCGTCACCTTATGTTTTGTGACGCCGGCGGATCGCCGTCATTAGGGTTTCGTCTTGGCCACGTTAGACTTGCGACGGCGTCACCTTGTGCTTGTGACGCCGTCCTCTTCTCTTCGGACGCCGTCTCGATTGAATTTAGGCCGCCTCGAGTTGCAACGGCCTACTCTTTTATAACTTGACGTCGTCACTTGAAAATAGGAGTTTTGGCTTCGTCCCCGTACAAAATCCTCCGACGGCCGCAGATAAGCAAAGGACGCCGTCACCTTGTATTTTCGCACTGGAGTGTCTCGATGCTTGACTTTGGCCATTTTCTTCGTATATCCGCGCCTTTTCGTCCAAATAAGAGCCATTACAACAATTTGCCTTCAAGAGACCTAAAAGTGAAAAGGAACGATATTAAGTAATAACGGATAAAAGTGATCAAATAAGGGCTTAAACGACCCCTCAAAAAGGTACCTTTAAAACCTTATCAAATATCCCTACACTTGGTATTTGCTTGTCCTCAAGCAAATGTGCTTTTAGCCAATTAATTTATAAGTTAGGGGTCATGAAGCATTGTTTTAAAACAGTCCACAACACATATAAGCCCGCGAAAAGTCATAACAAGTACGAAAATTACATACTAGCACCTCACATGGGGTGTTTGGATACTCACATCTCGCTCGGGTGTATATGAAATATAACAAGTTGGTAATGGAAGATAAACACTCATTAACCGGTCCTAGTACATAGATTACCATAGGCTTGAGAATAGATCAAACCTCCATTGCTTTGGCGTAAGCACCTAGGAAAGACTATCAAAGAGGTCTTTAAAGGGTTGTAATGTTAGGATTACGGTAGGGAAACAAAGGGTTTGGTGGGATAGGATTTTTAGTGGTGGCAAGTCAAAAATCTCTATGTTAAATGCATACGATAATGGCATGCTAAGCCAAGACTCGACACTCTAGACATTAGCTAACTGAAACAAACAAACATAAATTTAAAGGATAGATGTAGGATGGTAGCTCGTTTTTTTTTTCATACACTTTTACTCTACCACCCTCTACGGTAACATCAAAATGATAGGGATTTATAGGCACATCCGTACACTTGAGTTTTTATTATTCTAACACTAATTTGACCCGAATTGAAAAGATCAAAACACTTGGGGTACATTATTACGCAAATAAAGGGAATTTGAATTTAACGTTCCTTCCCGTCATTTCATAAACTTTAACTTTTCCCATGAATCCCAATCGTCCCAAAACTGTGTACAAAGGATATGACTCGACTTAGCAACTCGTGCAAGCAAACTGATAATTGAACTAAGGGTTTAGGGTGATAACAATATGCACTAAAAGTGAGTGCATACAGGGTAGGCTAAGGCGATTTGGGTGTATATTTGGGGTGGGGTGTAAACAATGCTCTTCATTGATATTCGGAAAAACCGAAACATCACGAGAACCGCGAAAAGGATAGGCTCTGAGGGGTTAACTAGGGGTATCGTGTACTAAAGATGAGTACAACGCAAAGGGTGTGGGGGGAATTACTCAACCGATGTGGAAGAAGTAATTATATTAACGGTATAAACAAGGGTTATCCTTATGCCTCTTATCATTTAGTTATTCCTAACTACACAAGTGTAGTCTTACTAGCGATCTCGGAATGCATCACAAAACAAGTTCTAGAATCTAATATACTACCGGTTCACACTCTAAGCATTAAAGATGAATGCTTTTAATTCCTACTAATCTAAGGGCGATCCTTACATTTTGGGTGGAATTTAGGTGGTAAAGGGTTTTTGTGCTAGTCATGCAACTTCCTATCCGTGAGACGCTTTTGTTAAAACTAATGGCCCACTCCTAAATGTCATGAAAAATTAAAAATTTGGTGCCAAAATTACCCTAACCGACATTTTCTCATGGTTTATTACAAAAATACACTTGGACAAAGCAAATAATCAAGGATAAGCATAGTTTCAAAGTTCCCGTTTTATTTTCCCTCCCTACACTTAAACTGAACATTGTCCCAAAGTTATGATAATGGAAGGTAATAAAAAACGAAAGAAACTAATACTCCCCTGATTAGCTCGGTAGGATCCGTGTGTGAAGTAGTGGTTAAATCCTTTCCAAGAAGAATTTATGCGTGAAAAGCTCCTTCCAATCTTATGTAACTTCTTCTTGATAAATTAAACCGGCACACTCGAAGAAAACAAACGAAACCTTTCGCTAAAATCGGTAATAATATACATAAGACTCGGTTTAAACTAGGATATAATGCTTGTGGAATGGATGTTTACAGAATTTCTGAAAATTAAGACCGGAGAATTCCAAAAATTATAAGTAGCTCAAAAACGAGAAAAAGTAACTGATGTTTTACTCCTTCCCGCCGTCAGTTGCAATCCCGACGCCGCAGTTATCCTGACAAAAACCGGTCTGCGATTTTCTGGAAAAAAATTTGGAAAATTTACATCTTTAGAATCTGGAAAAATTTCTGCAAAACATCCATTATGACTCGATACAAGCATTTGACTCGAACAAACACACATATATATCTTTTAATGAATTGCTATTCTCATGTTTACGTTTCTTTTGAAAACATGTGTAATCCTCCCTACACTTATCCTTTATGTAAAATACCTTCATATGCAATTAAAACGAGGTTAAAAACAAAATAAAGCATTTTTACAAATTTAAACATGAGAATAAACAATCAATAAAATACATATGACACTAACAAGCAAACAATTAAGCATGGGTTGCCTCCCACGAAGCGCTTTTCTTTATTTAAGAGTCTTGTTGCTAGACTCGTAGTCGTGCTCCTACGTGACTTCATTACCGTCATCTTCTTCCTCATGACGGTCTCTATCGGGGGATTCCATGTTGTAGAAGTGCCCTATGATGCACTTCTCCAAGAGTTCGTCTTCTCCCCATTCGGTCCTATATTTTGGTCCTAGGTTCAAACAGTACTTATAGAATCCGAAAATCTTAGCCATAACATAATCTACTCCTTTTTCTTTATCCTCCTCATTCCTATAGTAGACCGATAGTTTAAGTTCCTTTTCATCATTAGAGAGTGATGAGAACTTCTCAATCTTGAACGGCATTTGGTAAGCTATGTCGTCGTTCTCATCCTTGAATCGCACTATTCCTAATGAAGGATCATAGGTCATCCCAGTGTTTTCTATGAAAGGTTTTCCTAGAATAACGTGGGACAAGCTAGGGTCTATGGCCGTGCTAATATCATCCACAATTATGAAGTGTGGAGTTTGTTAGGACTCCTTGAGATCGTTTGAGCCTCTAGGTTTAACAATAACAATGATTATAAACATTATAATGCAATGAATTAAACAAACTTTATTATTATTGACACAAGGTTTTACTTTCACCCAATCTCCTCCAAATATTATTTGATCGAATAATATGTGTTACCTAACTGTAATGGGGTATCTAAGACACCTTAGATCTTGGAGGTAAACAACTAACCTAGACGTTTACAATAAACTACCCGTCTAGGTTACACACACACACACCTTTAGACTACATTATGGAAGACATATATATAAAACCTACACCCCATGTCCTCTTTATATACTAGAGGATTAGGGTTTACAAAATTACCGAAGGACTAAATAATAAATCTTCTATTGCAAGCAAGTCCTTCCATCTTTTTGTAGATTTCTTCTTTGTCACTTTAAGCCCTTGATGTTTCATTCTTTATTGTTTTGTATCATCGAATCAATAAACCCAACAATCTTCCCCTATTTGATGATGACAAAACAAACACGGTTCTTGTACGAACTTCCCTAGACGAAGTAGCAGAAGTTGAGATAATTAAATCTCACCATGAATGAAACATTCTTGTCTTCCTTTGTCTTCCCCTTAATCCATGCCATGCCACTCCAATATCTCTTCCCCTTTTTGTTATCAACAAATAGGAAATATAAACAGTAGAAACTTCCCCTTGAGTGGTGCATGAACATCAATGATTTTTCAAATCTGTAAGCTCCTTGTAATGATCACTTGTGAAGAAAACCAAGTATAACGAATTTGATGAAGAAGTAAAATAACCCAAACTTGTATCTTATGTCTTGTACTATCCACGTGACTCCAAACTTATACTAACACCATATAAGTAGACCGCAATCTCTTGACAAATTCCTCATCTTCAATGAGACACTGAGCACTACAATGTAACTCCTTAAGTGATAGTTAACTAGGTCTTCATCCATCTTTGACCTATGAAAACTAGATTTTGCAAGTCTTCATTCAACATCCTTTAAAAACTACGAATAAGTTATCTTAAAATCAGGTATGATACTTTTAAGATATGATAAAACGTATCAAGTAATTCCACTTCACTTTCAAATAAGTGATAACCTCCTTCAGAATCAATTCTTCAAATAATTCAAAAACGAGCTCTTTAAAACCTTTAAGAACAAATACCAATCTTCTTGTGTGTAATTAACCAAAATCCCATGTGTGTCATCAAAAATCTCAAGTACCAAAACATATACAGCTTCCCTCAATTCCAAAACCTCATCGAAACAAATAACGCAAGAAACACCCGGCGATTGAGATAACACTAGCTAGCGGTGGTTTAAACACTAAGTGGTTTTAGAAAAACACTAGAAGTGGTTCCGAAAAAACACCGAAGAGGTTTGAAAAAAACTAGTGGTTTCAGAAAAACTAGAAGTGGTTTCGACACTATCGGTGGTTTCACTACTCCGGTGGTTTCGAGAATTCACTATCATGGTTTTAGAATACACTATCGATGGTTTAGAATACACTATCGATGGTTTCGAAAACACTAGAAGTGGTTTCAGTAAAAACTTGGAAAGCTGCTTCTAACCATGAATCATAAACACCACACAATGTATAAACAACCTCAATCAAGAATTAGAACAAGTAACACAAATTCAAGAAGTTGAATATGCATGAAAACCAAAAATTGAATTATTAAACAAGTTTCTGCAGCCAACTTCACATGAATAACTTTTGATAGAGAGATCAAAATCTCCTTGGTGAAAAGTTTGGATGAATATATAGAGAACGTCCACCGAAAATTTCGTTATGATCCAACGGTTAACGAAAATTATCGCGTTTCTAAAACTGTACGCAAAAAATACGAGAATTTTTCAGATTCGTAGTTTTTCTTCTTTTCGCCATTCTTCGACCAATAAAACCTTGCGAATCCTTAGGTAACGAGCTCCCCATGCTCTGAAACCAATTGTGGAGTTTGTTAGGACTCCTTGAGATCGTTTTGAGCCTCTAGGGTTTAACAATAATAATGATTATAAATATTATACGCAGCAAATTAAACAAACTTCAGTATTATTGACACAAGGTTTTACTTTCACCCAATCTCCTCCAAATATTATGATCCGAGAATACGTGTTACCTAATCGTAACTTGGGATCTAAGACACCTTAGATCTTGAGGTAAACAACTAACCTAGACGTTTACATAAACTACTAAGTAGGTTACATACACACACCTTTAGACTACATTATTGAAGACATATATATAAAACCTACACCCCATGTCCTCTTTATATACTAGAGGATTAGGGTTTACAAAATACTACGAAGGACTATAATAAAATCTTCTATTGCAAGCAAGTCCTTCCATCCTTTTGTAGATTTCTTCTTTGTCACTTTAAGCCCTTGATGTTTCATTCTTTATTGTTTTGTATCATCGAATCAATAAACCCAACATGAAGTCCTGAAGCGTGAAACTACCTACATAAACGGGCAATCCCTTGACTCTACCAAGAAAATTGCAACTAACACTAGGATCATCTGGGGTCTGCCTAGTTGGAATCGGCTACTTCACTACCCAATTGTAGTAGGTGCTAGTCATTATGTTGATCGGGTTTGGGTCAATGTATGCCTTTTCCACGAAAAGGTGTCCTATGCAACATGGTATGTTAAGATTCCAAGGGTTCCCAAACTTGATTCTAGGGCTTTTCCTAACATACATGTGACGTAGGTCACGTACTAAGTGAGGGTGGCGAGTTAGCTCTTCTTCCATAGGAAACTTATTGAAATAGTCATTATCTACTTCACCTACTTCCTCGGTTGTTTCATTAGTCTCATGTGTATGGTCCTCTTCATCATTGGTTCTATTAGGTTTCACTAAGGCGATGGTATTGACGAATTGTACATGCTTAGCTAACTTACTTGGGTCCTTAATCTCTACGGAAGTTGAGGAGTTGAGATAGCATTAACCTTCCTATCACTATTGGTCATGGCTTTCAAAAGGTTGTCTATTTTCCTATCCATTTCGGCTTGTTGTTGGTTAAGCGATCCGGAGAGCTTAGCTATTTGGGCTTCTTGGGTTACCTTGAGGGTTTTGCAACATCCCTTCGATGTTTTGTTGGTGGGGATGGGGCCATGATGGCGGTGATTTAGGGAATTCCTTGGTAGGGCGCGCTTTATGCGCTTCCGGTTTCATTGAAATTTCAAGGTTCCGGTGGTAGGAATCTTCTCCTGTTTAACGAGGATGCGTAGTCAACGGAAGCATGTTCGGGGATCGGTGCAAGTGCGCGTGTTATGAGGATCATAAAACGGCTCACACGAGGAAGAAACTTTGTTCACATGGCGTGAAGACTTAGGGTTTTCGTAGGAACTCATTAGAAATTTAACTTGATCTTCAAGTTCGATCATCCTACGGTCGGAAGATTGTGAGTCAATGGGAGGCAAGGAGGCCTAACGGGTTTTGGGCAACTCACGGGGGTCATTCCAACTTTCGTCATAGAGAGCAAGGTCCTCTATTATACCCCATGATTCTTCCGCGGTGAGATCACTAAGTTTTCCACGGCCAATGGTCATGGAGCTTGGTGAGGAAGTTTACATGATCATAAAAGATTTGGACTTGAAGCCAAAGATCAATGCCGTGATGAGGGACTTTATGAAGTAAGTCCTTGAATCGAGTCCATGCTTAGAGAGATTCATCTTGACATTGTTGGAACATCAAGATGTCATTCCTAAGTTTAGTGGTTCTCCCTGGTGGGAAAAATTGAGCAAGGAAGCGAGAGGTAAGATCATCCCAACTTGAGATGGAACGGTGAAACAAGCCAATTACTAGCTTGGTCTCGTAGAGAGAATTGGAAGAGACGCATGCGCGTGGTCTCCCGATTAGTAGCATCAAGGTCGATGGAATCGACAATTTTAAGGAAATCCCTAAGATGCTGATTAGGATCTTCGAACGAATCCATGGAATGCACATCCGTTTTGCACCAACGGATGGTGTCGGATCACAGGGCCGTAGTTTGGGCTTGGCCGGGAAGCTCAATGGTGTTTCTATAGCCTAGGTGGCTTGGTCTCGAGTATTCACCAAGTGTACGGGCTCTTGGCGGGTCATTTGGTGGTGGGTTGATGAATGGCGGGTGGTTATCACCTTCCATGATGAAAAGTGATGGGATTACGAACAAAGGTCACGAAGAAGGGGGATAGACTAAGAGAAAGCTAAAAATGAGAAAAATTTTACTTGATAGGAATCAAGCAAAGAAACCTAAACGAGGTGGACTACTAACTAGCTATTCTATTACGTGGCGCAAAAAACTTGATAACTACCGCAGCGTCGTCGGGATCAAAGGAACTTCCTTTTCTTCGAGCAAGTTTTATAACACCCTATGCAGTGAACCTAATCGTTGTAGTGTAGTAATTAGGGTAAGCCACGGGTATTGATATCGTTCTCTAGGGGAATAGGAATGCTAGTGAGAAGTTACTACGCTAAGGTTGGGGTTGAGGAAGATTATTTTTTATCTTTTATGTTTTTAGGAAATTGAAAGTACTGAATCTCGGGTTTGGATTTGGGGGTTGGTATTGCTACCGATTACTCTACTTATCTAATTATCTAATCTAAGGTGTATGTAGTCTATGTCTAATTATTGTGTGCTCGTATGATAGTTTAAAGATGTGTTTACTTAGGTTTTACTACTCCTTAATTATCTCCTATTGGTGGTTGAATTGTCACGTCGTTATTCTTAGTTGCGTTGTGTGTCTAAAGTTGTAGGGTATGCATTTCTCCCTAACTCTTTGAACTTACCAAGGGTCTCCGTCTACAAAACCCACTAGGGATAATAAACTCTTACTCTAAGGCACTCTTTGGATGGTTTAGCTTACAACTACTCAAGGAGTCATATTCTAAGGTTCACAAACATTTAATCAAGCATTAAGTACACAACGAATGACCTATCGCATTACTAGATCATTAATCAACTAAGATAAGAGACAACCAATCAATATTCAATAATTAAGTTTCATATTCCCTAAGCAAACACAAAAGTAAATTAGCCGGACATGGAGAACATGCAAGCATACACACAAATAATCAAAGACATAATTGAATTAATGAAGTAAAACACTTATCTTGGTGTAAGATGGGGTTTGGAACCCTAAAATACTGTACAAGACAGCCTTGGTTCGGTTTAGGTTTTTACTCTAAAGACTACACACCTTGAAAATTCGGATTCTATATAAGATTACATGCGACGGCGTCACCTTATGTTTTATGGCCGCCGGATCGCGTCATTAGGGTTTCATCTTGCCACACGTTAGACTTGCGACGGCGTCACCTTGTGCTTGTGACGCCGTCCTCTTCATCTTCGGCGCCGTCGCGGATTGAATCTAGGCCGTCTGAGGTGCGACGGCCTACTCTTTTATAACTTGACGCGCCACGAAAATAGGATTTTTGGCCGTCGTCACAAAATCCTCTAACGGCGTCGCAGATAAGCAGTGACGCCGTCACCTTGTATTTTCAGCAGCTGGAGTGTCTCGATTCTTGACTTTGGCCATTTTCTTCGTATATTCGCGCCTTTTCGTTCAAATAAGTGCCATTACAGCAATTTGCCTTCAAGAGACCTAAAAAGTGAAAAGGAACTATATTAAGTAATAACGGATACAAAAGTGATCAAATAAGGGCTTAAACGACCCCTCAAAAAGGTACCTTTTAAAACCTTATCACATATTCACAATGAAGATGGAAAGCCTTCTGGAGCCAACATCAAACAAGCTCCTGGTAGGTGGCATGTGAGATCTATTCAATAGATCAACCATGTGACAACTGAACAGAAACAATGGGGCGATTCAATTTTTTAAATCTATCCTGGTTCAAGTTATGGATTGACGGATACCTTTGAAAAACCGGTCATTGTTCTTAAAAACTCTTTTCTTTAGCACATCGACTGTGTACTTATTTCTCAAAATAAAAGTTGTTTATGATTGATAATTGATTTTCATTAAAACCTTCGTTGTATTGCAAAAACAATTTCTATTGAGCAATACACGATTGTTTTTCAAATCTCTTTTCATCAATCAGTGAATCTCGTTTCGCTGGTTCACTCACTCCGTGTTGTCTTCTTTGAGACGTTCCGGTTTGAGAACAGCTAACCTGTCAAGGAAATTCTTCGGAATTATACCTGATCACAGGCAGTACTTGTACTGATCTACGGGGAACCGTGGGCCGTGTACCTTAATTCATCGAAAGTGATCAAAGACACTTCTGTGCGCTTTATTGCTAACTGTTTTATGCAGGTACCCCCTGACGTTTGCAGCTGATCAGAATGGAGCGGTCAATCCATAGCCATATGCTCACACAACACATTCATATCTAAAGAATTCATGATTAGTGCATCAATGACTCAGATATTTTCACTCCATGCTTCTGCTACGCTGCTGCCAATATCATGAATCAACGAAAGCTTCCGCTACTCTGATAAGAAGAAATCATGATCCAGAATGTGAGCATGTCGGTCCAAAAGTCACAACATCACCTAATACCTACTCCACAAAGGAAATGTCTGAGATTTAATGTGGCTGATGATCTCAAAGCTAGCTCAAAACTCTGTATCACGTGGATCAGTTAAAGACCTCCACTCATAATATCCAAACATGCAAAAATGAAGAATCAAAGACTACGAGCTACAGAACAAAGAACATGGTCAAGAATGCAAGAACAATTTTTAATGTAATATCTGTTTGTATTCAATGTAATTTCAGTATATGTTTGAGGTGACCTCCCTTAGGGGGAGATTGTTAGGATTTAGAAAATCCTGGTATTAAAGTGTCGGTCACCTCAAGTATATGTAATCGTTAGAAAGCTCGTAATCGTAGTTATTTTATGTTAAGTAGTAGTTAGTTTTGTAACACCGTGGAGGACGGACGGGTCTTTACCCACTGTATGCCTGATCCACAGCCCGTCAGGTGGCGTTTTATGTAAGTACTATAAATACTCTCTACCTCCCAAGGTAGAGAGTTGGAGCTCATAATAAGATTTTTCTTTCTCTCACTAAAGTTCCCAAACCTCTAACTTTCTCTCTCTAAAACTCTTGTGTACGCCTACTTTGTTTGTGGTATGATGTGTATGTGAAATCCAATATGTTACATGTTGACCGACACTAACGACAAGGACGATTTGTGCAAATAATTTTAATTGAAAGTAAGGACCTTCATTGCAAATTGGTCCTAACCACAAGGACTAAACATGTAATATACTAACGAAGTGAGTTAACGAACGTTAGTAAAAAACCCAAATCCGCCAAAATTTTTTGTTGAGTACCTTTTTATGCAAGAAAAAAAGTAGAATACCTTAATTGGAAATGGACCCTAACTTTAATGCCTTTTTGTGCCATTTGCCCTTAATAAAACTATAAATATGTTTTGTATTAATCAATAATATGTCATCATGTCTTTACATAAAATGTATCAAGTATATATACTGAATGAAAGGGTATGTTTGAACCATTGTGTCAGTTCAATGAAAATGGCAATTATTGTATAAATGCTACATAACCGTTTCTGTAACTACTTCTTGTTGACTTTCGTTGACTTTTGTTGACCGGGTCATAATAGGTTTAAGTGGGTTAGAGTGGGTCGATGGTGATTAACCCAATACATGTTACCAATGTACTCGGGAATTATGCTAGTAAACTGATTTTCACTTAGGTCGAGAGAAGTTAACTGAGTCATGGAGCATATGAACTTGGGAATGGTGCCATGAAAATAATTGAAATGAAGGTCAAGATGATTCAAGTAGGTTAAGTTAAGCAATGAATGGTTAATCTCACCTTCAAGACCATATGCAAGCAATTTAAGCTCCGTGACATGACCTGTTTGGGTGTCGCACGTGATTTCATTCCATTGACAACAATCATCTTCTTTTTCATCACTCCATGTAGAGAGCATGTCATCTGGTTCATGAAGGTGAGCTTTGAAATCAAGAAGAGCTTTCCTTTCCTTATCGATGCACTTATGAACAGCTCCTCCAGCAGCAGCAACAAGTTGGTGGCCAGAGGAAGTTGCAGTTGTGGTATTAAATGACAGAAAGACAAGTGAGAAAATAAACAAAACATGAGTATGCACAAAGTAAAAGTAAATATTTTCTTTCATAATGTATGATGTATAAAATTGTATTGATGTTTTTTGATCTGATAATGAACATATATACCTCTATGCAGCTTTATATAGACTTCAATAAC
Organism: Chrysanthemum makinoi; assembly: GCA_910596185.1. Taxonomy (NCBI): domain Eukaryota; kingdom Viridiplantae; phylum Streptophyta; class Magnoliopsida; order Asterales; family Asteraceae; genus Chrysanthemum; species Chrysanthemum makinoi. The sequence continues at coordinate 344,693,915 of OU343224.1, read as the reverse complement.
AAAGAATTGAACCAGATGGATAGAAATTTGTGTGGAGCACATAACACTTGGAATAGAGATCATGATATAAATTTGAAGTCCCACATTAGACGACCAAAGACCTTAAGTCTTTGCAATTTGCAGTTATTGCATGTTCATCAGTATAATTTTTGGTCCTGAAATTATTCTGTAATGCAAATGTGAATCCAAAGAAATGGACCCAAATAAATCACCTACTGGAAAATACAGTCAGCAGCTAATGTGAAAGTAGACTTACATATGCAAGAGAAAAAGTTGAATTGGGGTCGAGTGGGCCATTTAAAACATATTAGAAGAATGGTCCAGTGAGTAATTAAATTGGGTTGAATGGGTCAATTAAAATTCAGATTTATAAATCTAAATCCAAAGATGAGATTTATGTCATAGAGAGGATTGTGATAACTGAATGGTTTGTTGATACTTGAAACCACTTGATCCAATCATGAACTTACAGTAATGTCTTCATGGATAAATTTATTGGCTGCATAAATCTTCAGTTTCCACAATATGTTTGATGAAATGCCTTAACCAAATTTTAGCAACAATAAGTTTACATGTTTTCCTTTTATATAAAGCATGTGATTTCAGGAATAATCTACATAGGTAAGTTAATTGGTCATTTGAATTTTCACTGCATTTGATTAACCGTTTATGCCGATATAAGTTGTTTTGGTTCAAGATAAATGATTATGTTTTGTGTTTGTTGTGAACATGGGTTAGTTCATTTGGGTTTCATATATTAGTGGCTTTGGTTTGTGTTTTTTCTTCTTACATTGTGGACATATGTTAGTATCTTCATTGTGTGTATTCAAACTGTATCTACATTATTGGGTTTTAGTTTATTGTGATTTAGATTTTTTACTATTTTTAGTGGTAGTGTATATTTACACTTTATATCGTAGAAATTTTAGGGTTCAAACAAAAGGAAGGCAAACTCACCATAAAATCAACTGCAGTATTAAACTAAATTCCGCTCTCTCAAACAAAAACAAAAAGAACAAAAAATTGTTGGAGCAACTGAAATTGTATTAGGGAGAATGCTCAATTTTGCCACGTAAAATATATAGTCATCCTATTGCCCACTCACAAGAGTCAAAATTATAACAATTTGGTCAAAGTCATCTAAATCTTACCTAGCTAAAATAAACACTTAAAATGGATGGGAAATGAATAAAAAATTTTGTTGTTAATATGTTGTTATTTATAAATGGAAAGTAATACTTACACCACATTTTTTTTATTCCTTCACCACAATCTCACATCATTAATGCACAAGTTACAACATGATATATGCATAAGTGAGATGTGTGCATCAAAAAGTGTGATGTAAGTATCACTTCCCTTTATAAATATTATCATCATTATATATATTAAGTTAATGTATATCCATGGAGTTACAAATATCAAAATGAAAGCATAATTTAGTATGATAATATAAATGAATACATATATTGTGCTTATACGAACAACTCATATTCATGTTAGCTATAGAAGTAATGATCATAATGTCATATGTTTAAAGGTCTATTTTATAAATAGACAATAGTTTATACACTTACACTTATAATTGTTGGACGTTGGGGTATAAATGCCTTCAGTATACACATTGTAGTGTGACACTTACGTCCTTTGAAATAAAAGTTTATGTTTTTTTCTCTCAAAGTTTGCACCATATGAACTCTCTTTAATCCCTATATAACTCACGGCTAATCAAACTACACACATAGCTTATGAATCATGAGACCACAAGTGGTGCCGGAACTTGTGTGTGAATGATCATTGCATATTCTTAGCTTACTACAAAATTCGAATAGCTTATTTTAGTCCTGAGATACAAACTTAAACTATACGGATACGTTTGAATAAGAAGCTTTTTTGGATTTCATCCGGAAAAGATGATTTTTTTTTTTTTAATTTATTTATTTATTTATTTATTTTTTGATAAAAAGCTTCATATAACTTAGATTTAAGTTTCTCCTCAATTGGACTAGCAACTTGAATCATAGATTTGTGCTTTTGATCTTTGAAAGTTCAAAAAGTTATGATCAAGTGATGATCTCAGTATAAGCATCTCAGATAACTCACCTCGGTAGTGCATTGTTTCAATTAGGTGAGTACTGTTTTAGGAAGATAAAGCTATTTACCTGGGCAGTGTTATCGGTAATGGATGATTGTACTGTTCTCGGTTTAGAGCTCATCAGTTTACCTTTATTGTTAGTTTGTTCCTTAAAGTTTTCACCTCGGAAGTTAGTGTTCTCGGTAGTTGTGTATTTTGTTAGTTTGGTTGTTTTCGCAGTTACACTAAAAATTGTCATCTAATGATACATAAGAAAAGTGTCACAAAAGTGAAAAAATGTCACAAAAAAGTGACGTATAAAAGAAGTGTCACTAGAAAATTTATTTGCTTCTCTAACATTTAAAAAAGTGTAGGTCATTGGCTAATAGATAAAAGTCTAATTACGGTGAAGGACAATGTATATATTTTTACCTTTTTCGACACATTTTGGTTATAAAAAGTGTCAGTAAATCTCAAAAAATCGGGTATACACAACAATTTTTCTATTCTGTGCCTGCTGAATGGTCTGGTTAGGACCAGGAAATTCTGGATGAATCAGTGGAATAGAAATTTTTTTACAAAAGCGGTCGAGCGCCTCTTGTGAAAGTTTAGATTTAACATGTGTAATGGTACCCATAACGGAAGCAAAAAGTGTTAGACCCTAACCTGGAAAAACGGAAGAACCTGGGAAGAAAGGAGCACCAAGAAAGCAGATTGAAAGTCAAAGAAATATCGTTTGCAAGATAAGAACATTAAAGGAAAAAATACGATAGTAGAGACTATGGAGGGTATTTATACAAACGAACGCTTGCTTCAAAGAAAAACCTAAGGAAGGACACGCGTCAAATAATAATTTAATCTAACGATCAAAATTCAAAGATAAAGATAAGGGTAACAAAGAAGACGGATGGCCCATTGGGTCAAATCAACCGAACATGCAAAACCCAAAATGTCCACGCCGCACGGTACACCAACCAAGAAGAGAAGCGCCATAAAAACGCTTCAAAGGTGTGAAAGAAAAACAACTTAGTCACCTTAAGTCTAGTAACATTCACCGCACGAAATAAGCAACTGCACGCAGTGAATACACTAGGCTGAAGGGACTTGATGACGTATAGCACGTATAACAGGCCTACTGGGCTTAACTCGTGCTATACACATACTTGCCCAGGCCCAACAACGAAACAACCACGAGTACTGGATCAACAATAAGCCCAATAACAAAATTGGTGCGGTCGAGACTCAAAGACGACGCAAAATGACCGCGGGACCAAACCTTTGGCCGCGCTAAGCATTTTGTGTCCGCATCCGCGATTATTACAGAAGCTTGCCCGACAAGGGTCCCACTTCGGCCACACTTTTATATAGTTGTTAGAAACCCTAACAGAGCCTCGCCATAAAAGGGGTTCGACCCCTCACAAGGTACAACTTTCTCTCTAATAATAACACACGCACATTCTTGTTATCTCTGACAAGAATGCGTACTTACTCTCACGCCAGAGGTTAATCGTGGGGTCCATCCCCACGGTAAGGCTAACGGTTTACTCTCACTTGTGTAGGGATTTAATCAATCACTTGGATTAGTATAAGATTAGCCCATCAACAACTTGTTGGCCCAATCCAACAAGCATCATAAACACTTATTATAACCCGTCACACTTTTTGTACTAACATTACTCTACGTTTGATTTCTTATGCTATTAGATGAAATTAAATCCTCCCGTATATTTGAACTTTGAGTAAACTACGGAGTAAATTTGATTGTCTTTTAAGTTAAAAATGTTATCTTTGAGTAAACTATATATAAACTTCGAGTAAACTACGGAGTAAATTTGACTGACTTTAAGTTACAAAATGTTATCTTCGGAAGCGATAAACTTTTACGAGATAACTAAAGAGGTATCCGTATTGGTTTATTTAGTGATTATTGTTTTGCCTTGAAAGTATGGGCACAATTATGAAGGAAAAATAATTCAATAAGCACAAATTGCAAAGACTTAGAGAGTCTTTGGACGTCTTGGTCGTGACATCAAGTCGTTTGTGGCCCACCCTAATTTAAGTCTTCTAAATCTGATTAAATATCTGAATAAGAAAATGAATTGATTTATACAAAACAAATTATATAAAACGCGTCATTAAAGGGTAAATGTGTTTTGGGACAAAATGTGCCACATCTTCAACTTTCCATTTTCTTGTAAAAACCAAATGTTCGATTAAAACACTTGTAAGCATGGTGCGTGTTGATGCGGGTTTTGGTAAAACCAACCACATCAGAATTGCGATTTTTATAAAATAAGAATGCACAACCGCGTGGTTTTCTTGGCTTAAGGGTTCGGGTTTTACTTTAAGTTAAAAATGTTATCTTTGAGTAAATTTTATTTAAACTTTGAGTAAACTACGGAGTAAATTTGATTGACTTTTAAGTTAAAAAAGTGTAGGTCATTGGCTATACGAGTAGATAAAAGTCCATTTACAGGTGACAATGTATATATTTTTTACCTTTTTTCTTGACACATTTTGGTAAGTAAATCTCAAAATTTTAAGTTTTTGTTCACAATTTTTAAAACTATCACTAAAAACTTAGATTTAATGATACTTTTTCTTTACTAAATTTTAAATTTTCTTGTAGTGTTACCTGGGGCAGTTTATGATTTGACTAGTCAACATTTTTTTTCAAACAAATGAATTTTATTAAGAACACAAAACAGCTAGCAAGAAGCTAGACAAACATACAAGAAGAAGAAGTAACCAAAAACAAACCACCATAGAAAATAACTAACACCCGAGACATGAAACCAAACAGTCAAGAAATAGGGGGGCTACACCAAGGATCTAACACCCAATCATTCCAGTTAGCGATATTCCCGCGACTTCTGCTATGAGTCCAAAGGTGAGATATAGCTTTGATCTCCGTTACCACAACGTTAGTGCTCAGGTATTTGTTTTTAAAAATACTAGTCAACATGATTGAAAAAAGATGGTTGAAGAGTATATATAGTGGAACAAAACACTGCCAACATCCTAACACCATCTAAATGACTCACAAATCTTCACCCAATACTTTGATGTGAGTTACTTACTACAGAGATGAGTTCAAATAAAATACTCCCCATTCAAAATTATTGTCCTATTGACTTTTTTAGTCTTCTTCTTTTGACCAAAATTATTTTTGTTTGTGCTATATAATAATTGATGCAAAATACATGAGTAGATTGGATTTTAAATGTATTTTCATTTGTATAATATTTATCAAGTATTATATAATACAAATAAATATATTAATTGTCAAAGTGAAAAGAAAGACAACAGTTAAAATCAAGGGGAATAAAAATAGGACGGAAGTAGTAGCATGTTATTGTAAAAAAAAGGTAGGACACAATTATGGCCCTTAGATGATCAAATCAAGGGTTTAGATGAATGATGGCAGTTTGGTAATTTTATAAATTTCATGTATATATAATTAATTAAAAAATAAAGGAAAAGGGCCTACGAGTCTTTTTCGAAATAAATGGTCAAGCACGTTTTGTTCAGTTATCACGATTTGGAAATTTCATGGGCTTTTCTTATTTCAATATGAAAGTCTCGAAAATGATTTACATATTTTTTTTGGTTTAGTATCATGGGCTTTTCTCGTTGATTAATTTGCCATTTTTGATAAATTTACACTATTGACTTTTGTTTTTTGTGTGCCCAATTTCGGGTTGGCTGATGATCGATGATAACAAACATGATTGTGATGCTGGAAAATGATAATACTTGAGTTGTTGATGCATGTGATCGATCATGGATCCGTTCTTGTAATAGATAATGATTTTTGATGATGCACGATGATGATCACTGAAGATGCAGATGGTTAATTATCAATGACGATGAAGATGCAAAACCGATGATGACGACGATGCAAACACGATGATTATGATACTTATACAATTGATCCGTTAGTAGAACAAGCCATGACCAGTTTTGAAGAAATACTTCGATGAAAAAATGTTTGATGGAATATATTAGTTTTCATGCAACATTTTAATTGGTTTGAAAATAGTTCTTTTTTTTTTTTGGTAAAAGGTCAAAGACCCGGTAAATATATTACTCCAAAAAACGTTGAAGTACAAAAGGACATGGGTGAATCTCATATCTCAGCCCGTTACATAGGCAAAAAGCTTACGTAACAAGATACTTCCTATTCTCTATATAAGAAAATAAACCACTACTCAAAATATAACATTAGACTCCTATGGAGATAAAATTACTTCCTACCAAGGCCTTTGAGCTTGATATCATACGTGTCATAATAGGCATCCAAGTTTCCTGGAAGATCGTAAACCTCAAGATAGTTATCATAACCATATCATCATAGTCATCTTCGGCCATGACTACCACCAAATAGATTACTTGTCTCATCAAAGGTGTTCACAACCTCCTCATCATCACTATCAGAATCCACAATCTCTCCCACCTTAGTGAATGGGTTAAGTCTCTTAGTAAACGAAGTAGTCGAGAAATCCTTATTATAACCATGATAATCAACCTTTTTAATAGGATTACCATTATCATTAACAAGAGTAGCTTTCCCATCAATAAGAAGCCTTTCAAATTCCTTAATTTTCTCAACAATGGGGTAGGACCCGAATCAAGCGTTAGCTACCATTGAATCACTTACAAGCGGGTCTTGTGATACATTACCTGTCTCGATAGACCCAACCTCCTTTGCTTCCATTATATTACTAGAAACCTCTATATCAGAAGGATTGCCAGATTCATCAGAATCGATCGTATTAAGTGCAGCAAAAAGGTTAGATGTAGCAATCTTCGTCCCACTCGTATTTTGACACATCGCTGGTTGTCTTCTTCGCACTATCCACCTTCTTGGGTTCCGGAGGAGGCGCTTTAGGTTGATACCTAAATTTAGGACCCACTTTAGTAAAACCTCCCTTACCCGGAACACTTGGACCACCATTCCTACCCTTGTTTTTCTTAGTGATACGCTTTGATAACCATCATTAAATTGATCTTTTTAGGGAAAAGAGTAGGTGGAATAGATTTAGGACAATCAATCGTGATGACCAAACAATCTACATGTATCACACGGCGGTTTCCATTCAGTATTCCACCGAATCTTTTCAATAGAAGATCATGTCCCATCAAGTAAAGGTATCTCAACAGTTGTGCTCTCTAAGAACCCTGATTGAACTTCAATCAAGCACCTAGCTTAAACTACTTCACTGACCCATGACTCCATGCACATTTGACTAGTATAAGAGTCTAACATTTTTGGATTACCAATCAATGTAGCTAGGAGATGAGACCATTCATCGAAAACATAGCAAGGGGCATATCATGGAATTTAACCCATACCGGAATATTAGTCAAATCCTCTTTAAGCAGATTGGTATTCAAAGTCCACGGTTTAAGAATAATTGGCACATTCCTAATCATCCACGGTCCATTTTCAATCACATCATCTGAAAATAGTTCTTTATGCGCACTTTACTATGAATCCAGTTTACAGTTGATGGTTGACGATGGATGGATTATCACTGCAACAATCGGGATTTCGCAGGGAAATATCGAAGCTTTCGTTGGGACATGTCCCATGCGAAACCTTTCCTCAGGGGACATGTCCGGCGAAAGTCCCCAGACCAATACCCTCCTGAATACCACTTTCCCGGGGACTGAAGCCCACTTTACCGGGGACATATGGGTCCCGTAGTCATTTTTCTCCCGTCAAACAAGTCCGATGTGGCACTAATTTTTTCCGGGGACATGTCCCCGGAAAAAGTTTTGGCGGGAATAAAGGCGGGAACAATTAACATGCTATTGACTCTGGTCAAATTTTCGTCAAAGTGAAAGACACTTTTGCCGGAGACATGTCCACGGTGAAAGGTGCCGCTGAATTTTGACTGGGCGGTCAAATTATAGTATATAGTCAACAGAATTTCCACGGGGACATGTCCCCGGCGAAAGTATTAGTTGAATTTTCTCTAACTAGTCAGCGTATTCATGTGCCACGTCAGCTTTGATTTTTTCGTTTAGCGACTTTCGCCGGGGACACCGCGTCCCCGGCGAAAGTCTCCTCGCCCGTCCATCCGATTGTTGTATTGATGATGCTGTGATTTCAATTTCTTTTTTTTTTTCTTTTTTTTTTTAAATTTTGTGGATGAAGATAATTGTATAATGAAAGTGAATAAGTGATGATGCATCAACATGAATATGCATGATTTTGAGAAATGTTAAATGATGAGAAAAAAGGTTAACATAGTTATATGTATATGACGGTTTTACCCTCTAAAGTCACGTACTACATGTCTACAAGTGTTTCAATCCAACATTTGGTTTTTTTTTTTTTTTTTTTTAAATAATGGAAAGTTGGAGATGCGGCACATTTTGTCCCAAGACACATTAACACTTTAATGACATGTTTAGGCTAAACGCAATAAGCTCGGTCAAGTATCGGTTGACCTTCAAACGAGTCGGTTACCATTGTGGTGGGCTATTGGTAGGCAGCCGATCGCCATTTTCCTCCCATTTTGGTTGTGCAGATGATCGACATATTAACACGCATACAAACAAAAATCCCACTTCCCAATTTATTTTGTTAACGTGGCTACATAAAAATAAATAAATAAATAAATAAAAAAGTTCGTTACTGCTGTGGCAAAAACTTATCTGTAAGTCAACGGAGAAAAAGCTAATGTGATAGACAAAATGAAAGTCGCTAGAGATACTTAGGGCATTCTTGGTAAAGGGTTATAAGGGGTAAGGAATGAGAAAGATATAAAAAAATGTGATTGGTGGAGTATGATGATGAAATTCTACCATTATAATGGGTAATGAGCCATTGCACAATAAATTGGAGGGAATGATTTTCTTTGCCTTTACCTTTCTCCACTATTATTATTATCTTTCCTTTTACTTTTCCCAACTTTGAACCAAGCACACACTTAGGCTATGTTTGGCAAAGTAGGCATGTTGAATGTAGTATTAGCGATGATACGTGATAGCGATATCTGAAATGGAGTTGTAGCCACACTGCTCACAGCCACAACTTAAAGCCATTCTTATTAAAAATGAGCTTTCCTAAAAATAATGAAACATTTTCACCTTTACCAAACTAACACTAAAAATAAAAAGCACCCTCTCAACGCATCGCCCCAAAAGCTTCAAAAGCTCTGCAAAAACATGCCTTATATAATTTGTTTCATATAAATCAATTCATTTACTAATTCAGATATTTAATCAGACATGTGGTAAGCTTACCATTGACGAAATAAGTAGTTACAGGATTTAGACGACTTAAATTTGGGTGGGTCATAGATGACTTGATGTCCCGACTAAGACGTCCAAAGAGTCTCAAGTCTTTGCATTTTGTCCTTATTGAATTATTTTTTCTTTCATTATTCTGATATTTTTTGGTCAAGGAGCAATGAATGTACCCAAATAAAGCACCCATTTATAGCAATAGAATACAAGACATATATAACGTGATGTAAACGCCAATTTATAAATGCTTTTTAAAAATTAACATTTTAGATGGATTTTGCTAAACACCGTTGGGCAATGATTAAACCAATTTAAACAATTTGTTCTTTTCATATTTAAAATAATGATGCATTTAATGCACAATAAATGAACATAAAAAAATAACTTAAATATATGTCATTTTATTTAACAAAGTCCAAGTTTCTTTTTATATTCATATTAAATATTGCCCAGTGAGATTTTTAGCAAAACCCTTTTTAGATAAGTATGTTTTCTTTAGATAAAACAGTCCACACTCTGATGTTACAAACAAAGTAGCTATGTTTTGAGCCATGTTTTATTCACATTCAGTATTTGTAGTTAAAGGCAAAAGAATAATCATTATGTTCAACTTACACATTAGAACGTATTAAATTTATATTCATGAACATATAATCATTTAATAAGTTATAACCAAATAAACCAATTACAAAATTTACCATTAAATATGTGTTACAAAGTGAATTCTACAAAGTATTTGTACAACGAGCAAGACAATATTCTTTATAGTTCTTCTTTACATGGTTCACTTATACTCTTGCAGTTCAAATATGTATTATCAGGATACCTCTTTATTTAACTTTATTCTTGTGAAAGATTATCGATATTTTAAAAGATCTAAGTTAAGTCAATCAAGTTTAGCTTACTCAAAGTTCAAATATAGATGTTACATTGAAGAGTTCAGGATATACAGTAAGTATTTGTATGCAACTTAAAGACGAAGATTAAGCGTGAAGCCTAATTAGAATCTTGGTTCATGGAGGGAGTAATTAATTGACTTCTTTTCAAGAATTATGGATGAGGATTGAATTTTATCTAAAAACATATTATGACCTCTTGCAGAACGAAGAGAAACAAGTTTTCAAAATATGTAGAAACTTAGTCAAATTTTGGGTTGAGTCTTACAATAAAGAAAATTGAGTCTTCGTGTATTTTAACTTTATTCCACTTTGGGAAAGATTAAACCAAAAATGGATATGTATTGCCAGTGTCACTCCATAGTATTAATTTAACATTGAAGTAATGGTGGAGGTCTGATGGATGCAAAATGCCAGACGGAATGAGCCATTCTGGTTTGAAAGTTTAAACATACTTGGCCCACTAATACTAGTAGAGGTGGCAATACGGTCGGTTCAAACTGGGTTTGAGTAATGGGCCAAACGAGCCAACTTAAATTTCAGGTCAAACACCTCTGGTCAAAACAGGTTTGGGTCAAAATGGATGGCCTTTAAATTTGGGTAGTGTACGGGTCACAGTTAGGGGTGTCGAACGGGTTATCATGTCGAGTTGAGGGCTTGTCGGGTTGGGTCTATCGGGATTTGAAAAATAAATACTTAACATGGCCTAAAATGTATCAGGTCTATCGGGTTGCGGGTTATTGGGTTACATGTTAAACTCATCCCACAAATTGATTATTATTAAAACACCACCCAACGTAAAATTAACAAATTTTTAGACCAATACGGCAGTAGTATTTCCTATGGCCCAATATCTAACAAAAAAACAAAGTATATTACAATTAGGCACGGAGTGTTTTGGGCAGTAAGCATGCTGTTTTGCATCATGTAACAGCATAATTGTAAAAATGAGAAGTGTAAGCTGCTGATGCAAATCTGCATGACACTAGAACACAAGAACCAAACTGAAAATGTAGTTTATAATATTTTTACGTAGCAAGCTTGGTGGTTAATGATTGTCACTAAAAGACTATGTCAAAAGAGATTTAGTTAAAAAAATTATCAAATTTTTAGTGGGTCATTATAGCTTATTAGGCCAACCCGAACTAATTAAGACCCTAACCCAACCCATTAGCTATTGATTGACCCGATAACCCGATAAGCTAAGTTGGACCCGAATCAACCCGACCCTATTAGGCCTTATCGGATTCGGATCGGTCCGTGTCGGATTGGCCCATTTAACACCCCTACTCACACAGTTGAATGACACTTGTGCGATTATAAATCCATTCATTCACTCATTCAAGTATTTAATCAAACACATAGTGAGCATAACATTACCCTCAAATCCAACTTTTGAACATTATGCATTGATGTAATACATAGTACTCGGTAATAGCCTATAGAAGCTCTATAAAATGCTACAATAGTTTCCATCAATTACGAGGGTTAGTTTCAAGCAACTGTACTCACTGCATAGTATACGAAAGAGGCAAAATCCAAGTCTTTTGCAATTGGGCATATGCAATCATACTTTAGTACAACAGAGCAAGCATAAAGCGTTTATAAATACCAAAATAAGCAGAACATGTAAAATCAAGCAACCACCAACATATGTAAAATCAATATCAATAATAAAATAATCTTATCATATAAATTGCTTTAAATTATCTTATGTAACTAATTTCATGTTAGTTTATGACCGTTAAATCCATAGTCATTCATCTAATATTTACTATTTTGTTTATAACTTCCAGATGTTAGCTTGCACACAAACCAGCAGTTACCAACATACTTATTTCTTTTGCATTACTAATCACTAATCAGCTTAAGTAAGTATTTTCACACCGTCGAGCATATTAATCGTTTGATATTAATTTCGTAGTACATTAATAACTGAAAGAAAAATTAGATCAGGTCACTACTATTGAGTTTGTGAAACAGGGCTTGAACCATAGCCGATACCAACGATTGATTTCATAAGAGCGGGAAACTCAACCCCACGGTCAGTAACCTTTTTTTTACTCCCTACAGACTAGTGATCGAGTAACAAAACAGAATTGTACTACATTGGCATGTATTACACCGCCAACACTTGCTTTTAAAGCATGATATCATATCGTAATGGTTCATGTGCACTTTAGCTAGCCATGATACCTTAACATCATCAGGTATGTTGCAATTCTACGTAAAGCATTTTATCAAACACCCTTCCATGCATCATATAGCTATACAATTTGTATTATGAACATATGGAGATGTCGTATATCACAGCTTGAAACGGCCCCCATGGTGTTAGTGGCAATTTTATTAATAAAGAGGACTTAAAAACCCCTACCAAATACAAGTGAAGCATGAAATTACAATACTATATACCAAACATTAATAAGTAGAAAAAAATAAAAACATATACCACTATGCACGCACAACCCTTCGCCATTTTGCTATGAATACTACCACTGTCACACACACCCAATCTTTTACGCTATCATGAAAGTGAAAAAAACGTCTCCTCGACGGTTTAGAAGTAGCGCTACATACTATCCAAAATCCAGTAGCAAAACCAGTGGCCTCAACATAAAACCATCTTTGAAGTTCATCAGTGCTATACCCATCACTTTCACTCTTAACGACAGGTGGAACTCCTACATCTTCATCTCCGGGACATTTTTTTGTTGTAGGAAGTCCACACAGTCTTGAATTTCCAGTGAACCTTGCAGGTTCAAAGGACTGGAGTTGAGTGCTCGATGGAACTCTTCCGGACAAGTTATTAAATGACACGTCTAGATCATTTAATGAATGCATGTCAGACATGCTTGATGGCATCTTTCCTGAAAACATGTTTCTAGATAGATTCAAAGTTAATAGCTGTGACATTTGACCAATGTCTCGTGGAATTTCTCCATGTAGAGAGTTGTTTGATAAGTCTAGTACCAACAATCCATGCAACATGGTAACTTCATTTGGGATGTGACCAGTGAGATTGTTGCTTGACAAATCAATCACCTTTAGCAATCCCAAAATGCTACTAAACTCATTTACCTTTCCTTGCCATTCAATCAAGAGATGGTCAATATAGCTATCTTCAACCCTATCACTAAAGGAATAATCCCTAGCTGTCAAATTGACAGCACTAAGATAATGATGTACATTTTGTTTCAAAAGTAATCCATTCTGAACCATGGAAGTAAGACTGTTCACACACGATGGGATTGTTCCAGAAAGCTTGTTATCTGACAAGTCTAATATTTGAAGACTTACTAAATGACATATTTGTGAAGGGATGGTTCCAAAGAAGTTGTTTGATTTTAGGCTAAGGGCACAACCTTGACAACTTTTCCCAATCCAGGAATATCACCATATAAACTGTTGTCCCCCAAGTCCAGAATGCTTAACTGGGTGCAATTCTTCAAAGACACGGGCAATGCTCCAGAGAAGTTGTTGTTGTATAAACTCAAAGTCTTGAGTTGACCCAAACATCCTACAGAGGGAGGAATACTTCCTGATAGAGTATTCTGTCCTAGATTAAGAACTTTTAGATGTGTCAAATTCTGAAAACAGTCCGGAAGTTTCCCAGTTATTGTGTTACGTGAGAGATCAAGAAATTCCAAATTTTCATACATTTGGCACAAGGAAGAGATTCCTCCGTGGAATTTGTTTCTGGATAGATCTAAAAAACTTATACTTGCTGGAAAAGCAGGTATTGGACCATAAAAGTTGTTGACACTTAAAATTATTATATCAAGGTCATGATTTGATAATGATTCTGGTAATCTCCCACTTATGTTGTTGAAAGAGAGATCCAAATAGATCAACTGAGAATACTGCCACCGGTTCCAGTACTCTGTAGAAACTGTGTCTGAGATATTATTTCTGGAAAGATCAAGATGCGTGAGATTTTTCAGTTTCTGTATCCATTTGGGGAAACGAGGCCCTAGCTTGTTAGAACTGAAATCTATATATTGTATATTCTGAGAAAGGTTTGACACGTCATCATTAATAAGAGCTCCTTCCAGTGAGTTATTTGAAATATCTATATACACAAGATTTGATTTTCCAATGTTTTCAGAGATAGCGCCTCTAAGAGAATTGGAAGACAGGTATAGCCATTGAAGGCTGGGTAGTTGCCACAGTTTGTCACTTATCGTTCCATCTAACTGGTTATAAGATAGGTTCAATTTATAGAGGGATGAAAAGTGTTGGATCTCATCAGACAATGACCCTGTGAATTGGTTACTTGAAGCATCCAAACTATATAAGGTAGTAGCTGATGTGCATCCAGACAACATGTTCAGAAATTCTGAAAGTTTCCCATCAAACTTGTTGCCAGAGATAATAAGAGAGTCAAGCTTATTACCAATTAATGGCAACAACCAACGATACATGGATGAGTTGAGATTGTTGTTATCGAGATAAAGTGAAATCATAGATGAAGAAGAATTGATAGATGGAGAATATGGATGCATGACTTGTGAGAGGTCACATCCAGTTAAACTTGAATCCCATAGGTTTTGGAGACCTATAATAACATTTACCCAGTTATTTACTTTGGCCAAAGAAGTTCCATCCATATAAAGTTCTTCTAAAGAAGATAAAGAAGACAACCAATCTAAGTTTTCAACTGTACAACTTCTGAGGGAACCTAGAAAAAGGTTTTTCAAATTGGTGAGGTTTCCAAATTCCGGAGGAATGGTTCCATAGAAAGAGTTGTCTGAAAGACAAAGGTAATTTAATTTGGTCATGGAACCAATGAATCTCGGAATGCTTCCAATGAAATTATTTCCACGAAGGTCAAGATGTGTTAATTCGATTAAGGAACCAATGGACATTGGAATGGTGCCACTGAAATTATTCCCACCAAGGTAAAGCTCAGTTAATTTGGTTAAGGAACCAATGGACATTGGAATGGTGCCACTGAAATTATTTTCACTAAGGTCGAGGGTTGTTAAATTGGTTGAGGAACCAATGGACATCGGAATGGCTCCACTGAGATTATTGTGATAAATAGAAAGTGTTGCTAATTTGGCCAAGGAACCAATGGTATCAGGAATGTTTCCAATAAACTGATTTTCATGAAGGTCAAGAAAAGTTAACTGGGTCATGTGACCAATGGACTTAGGAATGGATCCAGTAAACTGATTCGAAGAAAGGCGAATAAGTTAACTGGGTCATGACCAATGTACTTAGGAATGGATCCACTACACTGATTCCCAGAAAGGTCAAGATAAGTTAACTGGGTCATGTTTCTAATGAACTTTGTAATGGATCCAGTAAACTGATTGTAATGAAGGTCAAGAAAAGTTAACCGGCTCATGTTACCAATAAACTCAGGAATGGTTCCATGAAAAGAATTGTAGGAAAGATCAAGATGATTCAAGTAGCTTAAGTTAAGCAATGAATGGGTAATCTCACCTTCAAGACCACTAACTTCAGAATAGCCTGACAGGTCAAGCTTTGTGACATGACCTGTTTGGTTGTTGCACGTGATTCCATACCATTCACAGCAATCATCTTCTTCTTCTTCTGGTATCCATGTAGAGAGCAGGTCAAAGGGGTCTTGAATAACGTGAGCTTTGAAATCAAGAAGAGCTTGCCTTTCCTTATCAATGCACTTATGAACAGCTCCTCCTGCTGCAACAACAAGTTGGTGGCCAGAGGAAGTTGCAGTTGTGGTATTAAACGACAGAAAGACAAGTGACAAGATAAACAAAACATGAGTATTCATAAAGTAAAAGTAAATATTTTCTTTCATAATGATGTTGTATAAAATTGTATTGATGCTTTTTGATCTGATAATGAACACATATACCTCTATGCAGCTTTATATAGACTTTGATGACAAAGAATTGAACTAGATGGATATAAATTGTGTGGAGCAAACAACACTTGGAATAAAGATAATGGAATGCATATTATTATGATCATTCAACTTGTGATATATATTATTATGTAAAACCAAAGAAATGGGCCCAAATAAAACAACCAATGCCTACTTGTTGAATTTAATTGGTACAGTTGAAGGATATGGACGGTAGCCTACAATTTGGAGGGTAGAATAGTTGAGCTACATTACATTGTTCAATCTCATGCTACTTAGTTTCACACTATTGTCTAGCCTACAATGTTTGCCTATAAAAGGCAATGATACATGCCTTCATTCTGCATCCCATTCACCAAGTAAAAGTGTCTTCTAAAGTGTGAGGTTTTAGAGAGTTCGAATCTTTGTAATTAGAGAAAATGTGTAACTCATAATTTCCATTATAGTCGAACGTATCTTTCCTTGCCCGTGGTTTTTACCCTATTGGGGTTTTCCACGTAAAATCCGTGTGTCATCTTTTAGTTGTGGTTTTGCTTCAATCCGGTATCGCTTTTCTCAACAATAAAAACTATAGACCATTGAATAAGTTATCCCAAATTAGACGTCCAAATCTTCTTCAGTCTTGGCAATTTGTATTTATTAGATTTTCTTTTTCAATTTTTGTGATATTATTCAGTGATATGTTTAACAATTACTAACATCTTTTATAAATGGAATTGTAGTTTCTAAATTTTGGCTGTAAAACAGCACAAAAAGCATATCATAAGTGAATATATATTATTCTCAAGTTCTCTAACAAAAATGCATCACGAACTAAACTTGCTCCTTCTTGGGAGTTAATATCGTGATAAAGGTTGCCTATAACTTGTTTGATGAAATGCATTTAAAGAACTTTGAGGTTGTTAACAGGGTGTTTGATAAAAGTCCTATAAGAAATGAGAATCCAACATGGACAGATTAAGTTGTATTCGTGAATAGTTAGATGGCTATATGCTCAAGTTAAGCAAGTCGCTAGTGTAAAGGAGTATCATGTCTTTGATAATGTACTCAGTCTTGTACAACTTTCACTAGGATATGGTCTTAGCTACCTCAAAACCCTGTAACCTGACAAGGTAATTTGAAGTAATGGCGATATTGTGGAACACAGTTGAGATTCAAGACTTCTGTCTGTCTTTGCAAGGCGACAGAGATAACTATGAGGACAAAAGATTTTAGTATATCATTGAAAGCATAAAATGAACAGTAAAAACTAGCATTGAAGTGTTGACCCAACATAAGAGAATAAGAAAATCAAGCAGTGAATTACATAAGTGTTGCTGAAAGTTTTGATTTCAGATATCAAAGAGTTAACTGTAATAAGCCTCACGTGTTCGGTTCATAGTTTGTGTAAAGAAGAGCAAGGTATATTATTATAAACACGGTATATGTGGCTGCTCACTCACCTTCCCAAAATCAAAGACCAAATACATTGGTTACAAGCCATAGTCCTCAAAGTTTTATTAGTTGAATGATTATTCTTTCCAGGTGTTGAATGGTATTGGGATGAAATAATCAAGATGCTTAAACATGGAAATGAAGTAAAGCATCTCTATGTAGCACCTGAATTCACAAACAATTTTGAAACTCTTTTCCCTCTTTTAGAAGTGTTTTCTGTTGACTTTTTAGGTAGTCAAACCAAGCTCAAAACTTTTTACATTAATGATGATTGTTTGCTACTTATTTCCCTGAAGAATGGATGGCCAAGAATAAAAAGGTGGTTGGTTAAGTGGAAATGGAAATGGAAGAAAGTATGTGGAACTGATATAAGGCAGTGATAATGAACATATGGATGAATTGATATTATCTCCTCTTGTTCTTCTTCTTTAATCACTCTAATTTTTATCTTATTTATTTCTTGTTCTTCCTCAGAACTGATTCCTAAGACCCCAGTTCCCAAGTTGATCAGCAGATATTATAAACTAAGCTTGTTCTCAGTCTTAATCTAGCTTGCATCGTATTAGACTTAAGTTAGTGAAATGGTTTTGTGTCATTTAGCAATAAAGAAAAATATGTTTTCTGTAGATAATGAATTTCCACACTCTGATGTTACAAACAGAGTAGCTCTCTTCAGATGCCTGTTTCATACACTCAATAGTTGTTCTACAGAATGAAACTCGTCATGAAATCCTTCAAATAGTCTTTGGTTTAGGATGTCTTGCTAAAATCTCATTAATGGTTTATACTAAGAGAGTATATAAGTTACATTGTGTAATGTGATTAATATTGGGGTTGTACATAGCTGTAAACGAATAAGTGGTTGGAAACAGTATGCAATACATTGTCTTCACATATCTTTATTCAACCCACTGCAATTTGCAAAGACCATTGGAACAGTTTAGTTGTGATGGAAAGCCCACAGAATACTGTATTTCTATTATAAGGATGCCTATTTGGTTATCTCATAGAAAATCATCAATTGCATTTGAGGGTCAAAAGTTGTAGATTTAGCTAATCAACTCAAGCTACATTTCAAACTTTTGCATTATATTTAAAACATGTTTTGAAGGTTTAAATAGTACATGGCTTTGTAAACCAGCTGATGCTGATGCTGATGCTGATGCTGAGGTCTAACTAATACAAAATGCTAGTTGTAACCAGCTGGTTTGACAGTGTAAACATATCTAGCCCACTAATACTAGTAGAGTGGCAAAACAGGGTATATGGATAACGGGTCAAACGAGCTAACAAATGGGTCAAACGCCTCGGGTCAAAGCAGGTTTGGGTCATGGGGTTTGGGTCCGTGGGTAAGATTCACAGTTGAATGACACTCATGCTGATAACAAAGATGAAGTATTATTTAAGAAAATGTGTTGTAGACCTAAGTATCAGCTATTACAATTTTAAGGTATATTGTAGGAAACTATATAAACACCGTAATAAGACTAAAAACACTGCCACAGTCTTCACAGTACATGCTTTCAAATGTAAAATGAAATAGCCTACACTACCATGTATTACACCTCTAGCGTTGCTTGTAAAGCTTGATATCGTTTACTTCTTGTTCGATAAAAAGACGGGCTAAAGTGTTCAACACTAAATTTGGACAGTTTAAATTCAATTTGACTAGTTATAGCTAACAAGTTGGCAGACTTACTTCAACTTCATACCATTGCTTCTCATCATAATCCCTCACCTTATATATATTTACGAACACAGAGCAACAAACTTGGCCAGACGGGCAAGGATTTCCGACGCTTACACAATAATGAAATGAACCACACAAAAAGGACAACAATTCTACAACCATGGCACCCATAGACACCCAAAATCCTGTAGTCCAATGACCAATATCTTCATAATACACAAGAATCGTGTTTGAGAACAAAGATCCAATGTTGAGTGCAGCATAAAAATGTAAAAAACGCCCTTTAGACCCTTTGCCTTTGTATTTTGGGTCAGGTTCATTAAACTGGTTTGTACCAAGAGTGGCTAAGGTTGGCTGGTGTCCACCATATCCTAATGCAACCATGTATATCGATAAATAGCACATCATAGTTCCCTTTGTTGATGGCAGTGTGCAATATTGATGGTGGCTCTGGTGGTGACGACCATTGTTCTTTAGATCAAGATTGAGCTGAGTTTTGGGTTTTGAGCGTTATAATAGAAAGTAAATCACCAGACAGTAAGTTAGTGAAATGATTCCGTGGATAACAAAGTTCTACATTCTCATGTCAGAAACAGAGCAGCTCTGTTCTAATCCATTTTTAAAAACACTCAAGCAATGTCCCTCCTAGAAGAACACAACCACCTACAGTCTACGGAGGATTGAAACACTTAGGAAATTATATATATAGTAGAATGAAACAAATGCCAACATCCTAACAGCACACTCACGCACATATCTTCACCCAATACTTTTATCAAGCACATGGTGTTGAAAAGGCACAGTTACAATTGAATGACACTCGATCAAGTTATAATGTGAAACTTTAAATCTTTTAATCAAAAAGCACATGGTATAAATACCTGGTGAGCTTACGTTACCCTCAAATCCAACTTTTGAACATTCTGAATAAAACATATAAATAGCGTCTCGTTTGCAAGCGTTAATACTGAGCACATGCTTTTGAAAAGCAACAGAAATGCAATTGAAAAAGATAAAAGACATCCCATCTGTAAAAATATTCTATAGAACAGGCCAAAGATTTCTTTAAGTTGCCTTGTATTATTCAAGTCAAGCTCAACTCTCTATGGGTGTGTGTTGGGAGTCGAAATTAAGGTCAGTAGGTCACCGAATTGCTATAAAGGCAGCCACATGTTGAATTCAATAGCAGGATTGCCCTGTTTCACATACTCAATATTAGTGGTTAAAATTTTTTCGCGTAAGTACATTTGGATATCGTGCTTATACATTACATAGATACAAGAATTCAACAAGTTAAATGTAAATCCAAAGAAATGGACCAAAATAAATCAGGCTGCTGGAAAATACGGTCACCAACTCCTGTGAAAGTATAGCTGGCAACATTGATGAAAATATGAAAAACTAGGTTGGATTGGTTAATTATTCAGAAAATTTAGGTCATTTTGGTTTTTGATAAAAACAAAATGGGGTCGAGTGGGCCTTTTAAAACATGTTTTAATTGGAAGAATGGTCCAGTGAGTAATTTGTGCGGGTTGAATGGGTCAATTAAATATCGGTTTATAAATCTAATTATGAGCTTATTGTAATGTTTTGATAATTTTGTTCTTTTTTTTGCTTAGAGTGCAAGGAATTTTGTTGGTGGTGTTGTTTGGTATTTTTTGGTACCAATGGCTCACCAATAATATGTTATTTTGCACCGTCATCGACCATTCGTCTCAAGTTACTCCCCTAACTCATGCCATTTTTTTGATTGAGTGGGTAGGTATTTTTGGAAGGGCATGCAACAATAAGTGTTATTGATTGATTGATTATTATTATTATTATTATTATTATTATTATTATTATTATTATTATTATTATTATTTTATTTTATTTTTTAGGGGGAGTGGGTATTTTAGTTATTGGTGAGATGATGAGGTGACGTTAAGCTAGCAGACGAATAACATGCTATTCGTCACCACTGCACCTACCTCTCTTATAAGGCTCCATAAATTAGTTTTCTTATGATTTATGACCCATAATATGTTTGATGAAATGCCTCAACCAAATTATAGCAACATTTAGTTTACAAGTTTTCATGTTATAAAGCGAATGCGATTTTAATAATCGTCTACATAGGTAAATTAACTATTTGAATTTCTACTACATTTGATTAACTATTTAAGCCAATAACAGTTGTTTAGATTCAAGTTGAATGAGTGTTTGTTGTGGACATGGTTTGGCTCTCACATACAAGTTATAGTTCATTTTGTTTGACTTGAAAATTGGACTGGCTCTTACATACTCAAACGGCTCAAATATTATATATTTGGTAACAAAAAATACATGCTTTGGCGCAATTAATTATAATATTTTCATTGCAATACTTCTATACTAATATAAAGGAAAAATGGTCAACTCTTGAAAGTGAAAACTTAAAATTTGGTCAATAGTGAAAACTTAAAATTTAGTCAATAAAAAAAATGAAACGTTTAAGGAAATCATAAGGAAACGTGTAGAACTAAAACTTTGGTCAACTCATAAGCAAATCTCTTCTATCTTGATATGGAAATTATCATCATGGACAATATGCCAAAATATATTCAACGAGTTCCTTTTAAAAAACATACATATACTTTAATCATTTTCATGGAAACCAAATCAAATT
This sequence comes from Chrysanthemum makinoi, assembly GCA_910596185.1. Classification (NCBI taxonomy): domain Eukaryota; kingdom Viridiplantae; phylum Streptophyta; class Magnoliopsida; order Asterales; family Asteraceae; genus Chrysanthemum; species Chrysanthemum makinoi. Next base: position 344,672,057 of record OU343224.1, on the reverse strand, counting down.
AATGCCTTCTTCTTCAATCACTCTCAATGGCGGGAATTTAAATTTTAGATGAAATTCAAACTTAATATGTCAAAGGTTTTCCATTGCCTATATAAAGAACCCCAATGTAATCATTCATTTCATATATTCATACTTTTGTTTCAGTTAAAACGAATTACATTTACAGGTACAAAGAAAGGAAACATGGAAATCAACAATGAAAAGCGTTGATGATGATCTTGAGGTTGGTTTTATATAACAACATCAACAAATTAACATATCTACCAAATTAAAAAACAACAAATTAAAACACACCTTACTAAAAAGTACAATAAAATTTACACAATGTACAATTTAAACAAGCTACAACATAATTCTAAATATAAAATAATTAAACACACTAATTAATGTTATTTTTAAAACACCCTAAAATGAAAAGTACATGTTATTATACACATTATACAAATTAATAAGCACACAAAACTTCATACAAGCTAACAAGTTGATGGTACATATAGTTTTAAAATCGGACCGGTAACAGGTTCAACCGGAACCGGTGTAGCCACCGGTTCGGCTAACAATAACATCATCAAACGAACTAGAGGACGTTGAAACCGATACAACCGGGTGAATGGTCTCATCGAGATCTATTTCTCCGGTTATCGTCACAGGTACTTTCGCCCATAACGCACGGGTATTTATACTATATATAAAAGGGAAAACCAAGTAAAAAGTAAAAATTTGAAACTATTAATACATATGAAAACCGGTTGACTCGGGGCGCTTCAAACCGGTGGGTTGAGCTGTTTAATTTGACCCTTTGGACCTAACCGTCGGGTTGACTTCGGTTTAAATCGATCCGTTTTTGAGGAACGTTCAACCGGTTGAACCACCCGGGTCGAACCGGGGTTCAAAACATTATGTTTAATCCCCAAATCTTCAAACTTTTATTATTTTTCGTTTAAAACCCATAATATTTTTTTAACACAAAACGATCTGTCGCTATATAAATATTATAATGTCGCTAGGCGCGGGTACTCGCGTATATAAAACAAAGCAAATATAATAAAGTATCATTTAATTTTCTTGTATGGTTTATGCTTGTTATCCTTTGTTAGTGTGATACTAACATTAGAGTTATTATTTGTTGTTTTTTGGAATAAAAGCTACTTGTAAAAAAATGATTGGTGAATATAATAAGTTTCATTTAATTTATTATCTCATGATTGAGGATCATGTGCAGATTTCTTTTTTTGCGGATGTCCGCATGGATATGAACCACCCATTTTCAGATCTGATATTGACTTTTGTAAAAAAGTCAAAATCTAACGCTAACTTCACAGTACCAATTGACCATGCAAATGATTTTTTTAATTTTTTCCCTTTGGGCATCCTCTATTGTTTGTCTTCATTTTTTTTTTTTATTTTTCAGATTCTTCTAGCACTTTTTATGTGATTATGAGACCTACCGTGATATTAAAGATATTATGAACAGGTGATATAATAAAACGGTGATACTATAAAACGAACCGTGATATTAATTTTTTACATGTAAAATGAGACGGTATATTAAAAATCCATGATTGTTATGATGATATTAAAAAATTTAGAAAAAAGTAATGATATTAGATATTAAAAAATATTGTACATATAGGAATGCGATATTAAAAATTTTATTGAAAAAGTTACTTTGATATTAGTAAAAAAACTTAATTTATTGTTTTTTTAGTATTAAAAAAACTTACGCTGATATTAAAAAATTCAAAAAAAATGTATGATAGTTACACTGATATTAAAAAACCATGGTATCATAATACCTTTTAACCATGAAAATGATTCTTTTTTGAATTTTTTAGCGATTCTTAATTATTTATTGTCCTCTTTCTTTTTTTTTTTTTTTAAGATTTTTTTTAATTAAAAAAATAAAAAATAAATAAAAAATAAATAATAAAAAAACTCTTGTATATTATCCATAAGATGCTTAAATCCAATCCGCACCGAATCCCTTCCTATCTCATTTACTTTCATTCACGTTATGTAATTTCATTCAATATATTGTATCATTCATCCAAACTGATATAGTTTCAAGAGCAATTTTATCCACTAAATTGAACATGTTGACAACATTAATGATATGTTGATTGAGATTTCTGGCGAAGAGAATTTATTATAGTTTCGATGAAGCGAAGACGACACCCATAACTTATTATATCTTGGAATTTCTACTGCTTCATCAGCGGATTTCATTACTTGCGTTTCAAAATTGGATGCCCGATTATTCTTTTAAGGAATCTCGATCCGGCAAATGGATTATGTAATGGCACGAGGTTGATATGCAAATGTTTTGATCCTAATGTCATCAATCGAGATTGTTGTCGGACAAAGACTTGGAGTTAGAGTGCTCTTGCCAAGAATTCCTCTTGCTCCATGTGAAGAAGACATGTTTTCTTTCAAACTAAAGAGAACACAATTTCCTGTGCGTCTTAGCTTTGCGATGACTATTAATAAAGCTCAGGGCTAAATAATTCCAAATGTGGGTGTCTATTTGCTTGATTACGTTTTTCTCGCATAATGCACATGTGGCATTGTCTAGAGGGATATCTCGTAGAACAACCAAAGTATTGGTTAAACCAGTCAAAGAGTCAAGAAGGAATTATACCTCAAATGTCGTGTTTCAAGAAGTTTTCTGCGATGATTAGTGTGTGTTGTTAGTTAGTATTTCATTATTGATGTAATGTTTTCTTTATATGTCGTTTGATACATGTTAAGACTTTTCAGTTGAATTATCGCATGTTACAACCGTTCTTTTATTTACATTTTGATTTTTTCACGTTCTATTTTGAATTTTATACAAAACACTTACCACAGTATCGCATATCGTTAATTATTTGCCGCTAGGCGCGGGTACTCGCCTAGTAGTTGAAAATATATATCAGTACACTCTTTGCATAAAGCTACTTCAAAGTCTTGTATTTTAGATAATCAATAGAAACGGATTGATGTGATATGCCTAGTCTTTTTAAAGTATATGGTCCTCAATTTGTGTTTTATTTTTTCGTTGTGCAAACATCAAAAAGATAAATTTGTCTTGTTTTGTGGAATATGATGAAGAAATAAAATTAACAATCTTTAAAACTTGTGGCAATCAAACGTCTTTTCAATTTTGTGATACTTTTCCCCCTCAATGCGTGTGACATAAATCAAAAGCAAAGCTAATGGCCCAAATGCTAAACCAAAACCAAGACTAAAAGATGAAGACTTTAAGTAGTCTTGAAAACTCTACACATATCATAATTAGTTCTTGAGCAAGCGCCTCAAAACTCACGAGGAAAAGGTACAACTCGAGTTAAATTCAATCATGATCAAACACTTGATCAAAATTTTGGACAACAATGCAATTTTGCCGGCCAGGGCCGAGGCAGGGCAGTGCGGTCGATCAAAACCTTGGACCAGACTTTCACTTACAACTTGACCTTATGAATGCACTCATTTAGCCCATGCACTCTATTCAATCAGTGCAAGTGATAGGGGTGTATACTAGCCAATGTGGTTAACAGTTCAATATACATGGATTGGATCATTAGAGCTAATCTATTGTTGACATCGAGCTAAGGTATGTTGCAATTCTATGTAAAGCATTTTATCAAACAGCTTCCGTGCATCATATAGCTATACAGTTTATAATATGAACATATGGAGATATCGTGAATCACACCACGAGGAAAGCCACCCATGGTGTTAGTGGCAATTTTATTCATAAAGGGGACTTAAAAACCCCTACCAAATACAAGTGAAGCATGAAATTACAATACTATATACCAAACATTAATAAGTAGATGAGAAAAACGTAAAAAAATATACCACTATGCACGCGCAACTTCATTTGCTATGAACACTACATTTACATACAAATCTTTTATATCATGAAAGTGAAAAAAACGTCTCCTCGACGGTTTAAAAGTAAAGCGCTACATACTATCCAAAATCCAGTAGCAAAACCAGTGGCCCCTCCAACATAAAACCATCTTTGAAGTTCATCAGTGCTATACCCATCACTTTCACTCTTAACGACAGTTTGAACTCCTACATCTTCATCTCCGGGACATTTTTTTGGTGTAGGAAGTCCACACAGTCTTGAATTTCCAGTGAACCTTGCAGGTTCAAAGGACTGGAGTTGAGTGCTCGATGGAACTCTTCCGGACAAGTTATTAAACGACACATCTAGGTCATTTAACGAATTCATGTCAGACATGCTTGATGGCATCTCTCCTGAAAGCTTGTTTCTAGACAAATTCAACGTTAATAGCTGTGTCATTTGACCAATGTCTAGTGGAATTTCTCCATCTAGAGAGTTGTTTGATAAGTCTAGTACTAACAATCCATGCAGATTGGTAACTTCATTTGGGATTCGACCTGTTAGATTGTTGCTTGATAAATCAATAGTCTTCACCAATCCCAGAATGCTACTAAACTCATTTACCTTGCCATTCGATCATCTGATGATCAGTATAGCTATTTTCAAAACTATCACTAGCGTTAGTATTATTAAATTTCAAATTGACAGAACTCTGATAATGATGTAAATTCTGTTCCAAAACAATCCTTTTTTGAACCATGGAAGTAAGAATATTCACACACGATGGGATTGTTCCATTGTTATATGACAAGTCTAATATTTGAAGACTTGCTAATTCACATATTTGTGAAGGGATGGTTCCGAAAAAGTTGTTTGATTTTAGGCTGAGGGTGTACAACCATGACAAATCTTTTCCAATCCAAACAGGAATATCACCATATAAACTGTTGTCCCCCATGTCCAGAAACCTTAACCGGGTGCAATTCTTCAAAGACACGGGCAATGCTCCAGAAAAGTTGTTGTTGTATAAACACAATGTCTCGAGTTGACCCAAATATCCTATTGAGGAAGGAATACTTCCTGATAGAATATTGTGTCCTAGATTAAGAACTTTTAGATATGTCAAATTCCGAAAACAGTCCGGAAGTTGCCCGGTTATTGTGTTACGTGAGAGATCAATAAATTCCAAATTTTTATACATTTGGCACAAGGAAGAGATTCCTCCATGGAGTATGTTTCTGGACAAATCTAAAAAACTTATACGTGCTGGAAAAGCAGGTATTGGACCATAAAAGCTGTTAAAACTTAAATCTATTTTTTCAAGGTCATAATTTGACAATGATTCTGGTAATGTCCCACTGATGTTGTTGAATGAGAGATCCAAATAGCTCAAGTGAGAAGACTGCCACTGGTTCCAGTACTCTGTAGAAACTGTGTCTGCAATGTTATTTCTGGAAAGATCAAGATAAGTGAGATTTTTCAGTTTTTGTATCCATTTGGGGAAACGAGGCCCTAGCTTGTTAGAACTGAAATCTATATATTGTACTATACTCTGAGAAAGGTTTGACACGTCATCGCTGAAAGAGCTTGTTGGTGAGTTGTTTGAAAGAATTATAACCAAAAGATTTGATCTTCCAATGTTTTCAGAAATAGCACCATTAAGTGAATTGGAAGATAGATCTAAAAATAAGAGGATTGGTAGTTTTGCATTTGTCACTTCATATAGTTCCATCTAACTCATTAGAAGACAGGTTCAATTGACGGAGGGATGAAATTTTTTGGATCTCATCTGATAATGACCCTGTGAATTGGTAAGAAGCATCAAAATTTTCTAACATAGCTGATGTGCATCCAGACAAGCTGTTCAGGAAATCTGAAAGCTTCTCATCAAACTTGTTGCAGAGAGAAAAAAAGCTAAGCTTATTGCCAACTAATGGGCACAACCAACGAAACATGGATGAGTTGAGATTGTTGTTATCGAGAGAAAGCATAAAAGAGATAAAGAAGAGTTGACAGATAAAGAATATGGATGCATAATTTGTGAGAGGTCACATCCGACTAAACTTAAAGCTAATAGGTTTTGGAGACTTATAATTACATTTACCCAGTTATTTACTTTGGCCAGAGAAGTTCCATCCAAAGTAAGTTCTTGTAAATAAGAGAGAGAAGACAACCAATCTAAGTTTTCAACTGTACAACTTCCGAGGGAATATAGCCAAAGTTCTTCCAAATTGGTGAGGTTTCTAAATTCCGAGGGAATGGTACCATAGAAAGAGTTGTCTGAAAGGTTAAGGCCCTTTAATTGGGTCAAGGAACCAATAAAATGGGGAATTTTTCCATGAAAAGAATTTGAAGAAAGGTCAAGATAATTCAAGTAGGTTAAGTTAAGCAACGAAAGGCTAATCTCACCTTCAAGACCATAGTAGTACAGGTTAAGCTCTGTGACATGACCTGTTTGTCTGTCGCACATGACTCCATCCCATTGACAGCAATCATCTTCTTCATCTGTTCTCCATGTAGAGAGCCAATCATATGGGTCTTGAAGGTGAGCTTTGAAATCAAGAAGAGCTTGCCTTTCCTTATCGATGCACTTATGAACAGCTCCTCCTGCTGCAGCAACAAGATGGTGGCCAAAGGAAGTTGTAGTTGTAGTATTAAACAATAGAAAGAAAAGTGACAAAATAAACAAAACATGAGTATGCATAAAGTAAAAGTAAATATTTTCTCTCATAATGTATGTTGTATAAAATTGTATTGATGTGTTTTGATCAGATAATGAACATATATACCTCTATGCAGCTTTATATAGACTTTGATAACAAAAAATCGAACTAGATGGATATAAATTGTGTGGAGCAAACAACACTTGGAATAAAGATCATGGAATAAATTTGAAGTCCCACATTAGAGGATCAAAGACTCTCAAGTCTTTGCAACTTGTAGCTATTCAATATATCTTTTGGTCCCGAAATTATTTTGTGATGTAAATGCAAATCCAAAGAAATGAAATAGATCACGCTGCTGGAAAATACAGTCAGCTACTACTGTGAAAGTAGACCCAAATATGCAAAAGACGAAAATGTTGGATTGGGATCGAGTGGGTCTTTTAAAACATAATAGAAGAATGGTTCAGTGAGTAATTAAAATGGATTGAATGGGTCAATTAAAATTCAGATTTATAAATCTAAATCCAAATAAGAGATTTACATCATAGGGAGGATTGTGATAACAGAATGGTTTACTACTTTGTTGATGGATAAATATATTGGCTGCATAAATTTCAATTCCCACAATATGTTTGATGAAATGCCTTAACCAAATTTTAGCAACAATAAGTTTACATGTTCCTTTTATATAAAGCATGTGATTTCAGGAATAATCTACATAGGTAAGTTAATTGGTCATTTGAATTTTCACTGCATTTGATTAACTATTTATGCCGATATAAGTTGTTTTGGTTCAAGATAAATGATTATGTTTTGTGTTTGCTGTGAACATGGTTATAGTTCATTTGGGTTTCATATATTAGTGGCTTTGGTTTGTGTTTTTTCTTCTTACATTGTGGACATATGTTAGTATCTTCATTGTGTGTATTCAAACTGTATCTACATTATTGGGTTTTAGTTTATTGTGATTTAGGTTTTTACTATTTTTAGCGTAATATTTACACTTTATATCGTAGAAATTTTAGGTTTCAAACAAGGCAACTCTCCATAAAATCAACTGCAATATTAAACTAAATTCCGCTCTCTCAAACAAAAACAAAAAGAACAAAAAATTGTTAGAACTGAAATTGTACCAGAGAATGCTCAATTGTGCCAATGTAAATATATAGAGTCATCCTATTGCCCACTCAGAAGAGTCAAAATTATAACAATTTGGTCAAACTCATCTAAATCTTATCTAGTTAAAATAAACGCTTAAAAAGGATGGGTAATGAATAAAAAAATTTGTTGTTAATATGTTGTTATTTATAAATGGGAAGTGATACTTACACCACATTTTTTTTATTCCTTCACCACAATCTCACATCATTAATGCACAAGTTACAACATGATATATACATAAGTGAGGTGTGTGCATCAAAAAGTGTGATGTAAGTATCACTTCCCTTTATAAATATTATCATCATTATATATATTAAGTTAATGTATATCCATGGAGTTACAAATATCAAAATGAAAGCACAATTTAGTATGATAATATAAATGAATACACATCAGAGTGCTTATACCAAATTTCTCCACCAATTTATTAAAGTTTGACAAAAATCAATTTAATTTTGACTTTTATTAACCAATCACATCACATAATTTTGCTTGGCGAAATCAAGCTCTCCTATTGCCCAATTGATTTTCAATAAGAATAAATTGACAAAATCACTCCGAAATGATGTAATTCCTTTATTATATAAAAGATTAATTGAAAAAAAAAGGAAAGGGCATTTGAGGTCTTTCTCGAAAATGGTCAAGAAGCAAGCTGGGCTTTTCTTATCTTTAATGTAAAGTCTCAAAATGATTTAAATATTTTTGTTTAGTATCATTTTTTTGGTAATGAATTTGCGAGTTTTGATTAATTTTGTACACAATAATCTTATATCAAAATTTTGTACACTAAATTAAGTGGCTGACTTTTGTTTTTGTGTGTTACAATTTGGGTTGGCTGATGATCGATGATAACAAACATGATTGTGATGTTGGAAAAGGATAATACTTAAGTTTTTGATGCATGTGATCGATCATGGTTACGTTCTTGTATTGGATAATGATTTTTGATGATGCACGATGATGATCACTGAAGATGCAGATGTTATCGATGACGATGAAGATGCAAAAAATGATGACCCCATGCAAACTCGATGATTATGATGCTTTACAATTGATGCGTAAATAGAACAATCCATGACCAGTTTTGAAGAAATACTTTGATGAAAAAATGTTTGATGGAATATATTAGTTTTCATGCAACATTTTAATTGGTTTGAAAATAGTTTTTGATGCAAAATGCTTTTGATGGTTGAATGAATGATGAGCAATTTGGTGCATGAATCCAGTTTGTTGATTGTTGACGATGCATTGATTATGATGATGCTGTGATTTCAAATTTCTTTTTTTCCTTTGTTTGATTATTGTGGATGAAGATAATTGTGGATGAAAGTGATGATGCATCATGCTGATGCATATGCATGATTTTTAGAAATGTTTAATGATGAGAAAAAAAAAAGGTCAACATAGTTAAATGTATATGACGGTTTTACCCTCTAAAGGCACGTACGTACTACAAGTGTTTTAATCCAATTTTTAAATGGAAAGTTGAAGATGTGTCACATTTTGTCCATTTTTAATGACACGTTTAGAGGCTGAACCAGTTGAAGCTCGGTCCGAGTATCGGCTGACCTTCAAACGAAGTCGTCTTCGCGGGCAATCGATCAGCCATTTTTCCTTTTTGGGTCGTAATGCATCGCCATATTAACACCGCGTACAAACAAAAATCCCACCTCCCAATTTATTTTGTTAACGCTTCAACGCATTTAAAAAAATAAAAAATAAAAGATGAAGGTCAGCATTCTTGCTATGGCAATAAATCGTCTGTAGATTGCCGGAGAGAAAGGTGATGTGACAAACAAAATGAAGGTCGTTGGAGGTCCTTACTGTGTGCAGCATTATATAATTTGTTTCGTATAAATCAATTCATTCACTAATTGTATATTTAATCGCACATGTGGTAGCTTACTTAATTTATCTAAAATAAGTAGTTACTGTGAGGATTTTAGACGACTTAAATTTGGGTGGGTCATAGACTTTATTGATGTCCACGAAGACTCTCAAAGTCTTTTGCATCCCATTATTTTTCTTTCATTATTATGATATTTTTTGGTCAAGGAGCAATGAATGTGCCCAAATAAAGCACCCATTTATAGCAATAGAATATAAACGCCGATCTATAAATGCTTTTGCGTCAATTAACATTTTTAGATGGATTTTGCTAAACACCATTGGGCAATGCTTAAACCAATTTAACATTTTGTTCTTTTCTATATTTAAAATAATTGATATAATGAACATAAAAACAACTTAAATATATGTCATTTTATTTAACAAAGTCTAAGTTTCTTTTTATATTCATATTAAATATTGCCCGGTGAGCATTGTTTAGTAAAACCCTTTTTAGATAAGTATGTTTTCTTTAGATAAAACAGTCCACACTCTGATGTTACAAACAAAGTAGCTATGTTTTGAGCCATGTTTTATACTTTCATACACATTCAATGGTTGTAGTTAAAGGCTGAAAAAATTAATCATTAAATTAACGAAATAAGCCATTTACAGATACTCTATGTGCAGCGCTAGAAAATTTGTAAGAACACCAGGACAACTTTATTTTTACATACTGGTTCACATAGTCACCCACGATTCTAGAGTATAAGGATACCTCTTTAGTTATCTCGTGAAAGCTTGCCA
>OU343224.1:344541418-344661661 GCA_910596185.1 Chrysanthemum makinoi | reverse complement strand
TTCTACTATCTAGACACTACACCATTTTTGACACTTAGAAAAGTCGCGATAAAACCTTAAAATAATCAACTCACTCTACACATCTAATAACCCTCAAGCTGCTATGTGCTTATTGAAAGTGAAATATGTTGACGTTTTTACAATAACTTATGGTCTATAAAACACCTGGATATAATATTAATAATACCTAATACTGTGAATAGTATTAGCGATTACAACCTTGAAGTATCGACTCTACCCCTCGACCTCCTTTTTATAAGCTAAGGAGTACTTTACAATATACAAGATAATTATACTTAGCATACTTATCTAATACAAAACATCATTCCCAAGAAATTCTAGAATGTTACATATTAAACCGACACAATGATACTAGCAAAGGAAAACTACATTAGCAGTGGTACGCTAATTTAATTGTGATTGTGGATTCCTTCTTGTTTGCTATCATTTTTTTGAAGGATTTCCCATCGTTTGGTTCTCCTGGGGCGGTCGTATTTTCATATGGGATTCCACGCAGAAGTTCGATAGGCTTCTCAACGGGTTTCGTGTAATCCGCCCCTTATGGCCGCTATGCCGTAATCGAAGAGCTTTTAGTGGGGTTGCTTTTCCAATCCGCGCAGATTTTATTTTAGAGCAATGGTAGAACCGCAGATGATTAAGAAAAAATACATCAACACGCCGACGTGATAGGTTTGAATTGGAGTGAGGAGAGAAAATTGTCACAAAATACACCAATCATCCCCTACACGATAGAATGTGATTTTTTTTACGAATTATTTATGTGGTTTGCTCTACAGTTAATCCCAGTGACCGCAAGCTCTTCATTTTTACCTATAACCCAGTCTATCCAACCCGATATGCCAGGATTAGTAGACGTACACTTACTTCGGGGGCCGGGTTGCAATCAACAGAGGACGACAAATTGTTTTTAGTAGTCATTTAAGAACATGTTTCAGTTGTGGCAGCAACTGCTTTCCGCTTATGTTTTTGTTTTGGGGGTAAAGGTTTAGGCTATGTATGGGCTTTTTGGAAGCGACGGTGATTGGGCAACGGGTTAACATTTTCAAATTCTCTATGTTGTTTTTTATTGGTGGAGGAATGGTTGTTTTTTTATGTGCTTTCCCTTTATTTAAAACGAGGATTTTACTGTTCTTGCACGCGGTATAATAATTTCCATTATCAAGCTTTTGTGGGTAGGCACGTGCCTAGGCTCCTAGGCATCTATTTTTCCTGCTGGATTTGTCATAAAATTTCTAGGGAAGGAACGTGAATATTTACTTGCATATTTTCTCTCCTTTTTGGTATATGGATAAAACTTATCCGTAATTACAAACCGTTTGAATTTATCGGTTTATTATCATCCTTTTTTTGTACTGAAAGTTTGCTATGTCTGTACATCTGTTGTTGGTTTTGAAAATGTTGCTTAAGCCCGTTTGACAAACCATGTAGCCTCCTTTGGTTTTTCCAAAAACGCAACCATGTTGTGGTTTTTTATCCCCAATTTAATCAAAATTAATTTGTACTTTCAAAACAACTGTTTTAACAATCAAGTTAAAGTTATTGGCAAATTTCCACTTTCCAATTTGCAATCTTGGCAACTAAATGGCATCATTGGGCAATACTAGTTGTACAATCGGGCAACCATAATTCTTAACCATATGATCATAAAGGATACACTTAACAGCATAAACCTAACAGCACTAAGTTTGGCATAGAAGCACTATCGCATGGTTGGCAGCATAAACTCATAATTATTTTCTACAAGAACAAACATTCATAACAGGTGGATCCATTCCTTGTGCACTACTAGCCCTTTTTTTCTATGATCTCGAACCCTCTTTCAGTTTTCGTGATAGAAACACGCTTTGTTAACTTCCTTCTTTTGAAAGGTGTTGCACTACCGCACCGCATGCCGGCCCCTTCCTGCCATACCATGTTTTTGAAATAAAATTATGACAAAGGCTGTAGCTCGTGCACAATGTAGACGTCCATGGATCCATTCTCATCAGCAAGGTCATACATTCGTAGAACGTCATTGTCTGTGTGCAACAATGTTAAACCATCTTCTAGTGCATTATTTGGTGCAGCATAAAATAAAGCCCATTTTTTCCCTCCAATATCATTCAAAACATGATCAAGCACCCTAGTAAATGCAACCCTTGTGGAGCTAAAACACCAGACATCATCAAGGAGACCGCCTACATAGCGGAGTGGCTGAAATTCAAATTTCCCGTTGTGGTGCACTTTAAATATGACTTCTTTGGTTTCCGCCATGTCCTATAAAACATAAACCCTAATAAAAATTTCAATAACTTTTAATTAAATAAATATTTAATAATAGAATATAAAAATATAAAGCTGCACATTTATTTATATTCATGTACTCTATAGTCTATAAATATATGAACGAATAAGGTAACAAAGTACATACGGGGGAGTACAAGAAACCTGGATTTGTTTATAAAAAAGAAGAAAAGGACAACGAATTTTTTATTTGGATTCTTTGATGAAAATGTAAGCATCCTAATGGCAACTTGGTGAAATACTTTTTTACTATTCTAATAAGATATTCAAATGACTAGTTCCATTGTGGCAATAACTTTGAAGAAGACTTTTACAAAAACACTAGTAAAGACTTCAAGTGTTTGAAGCTATTGTCAAAAAGCTTTTGTATTTATAAAATTTCATTTTTCACCCAACATTAAATATACAAATGCTTTTTTGTAGTGGAGTAGTTGGTTTTGCAAAAGCTTTTTACCTCAACCATTTAATTGTGTTCATTGCATCAAGTCTTTTATGACTTGATGGATTGGTAATGCTCGAGGAATGTGTGGATGTTGATAGTTGAAGATTATTAATTTGATTTAAAAATACAAAAACCATTTCCCAAAAAGCAACTGACATCCTTACCAGTAAACAGGTGAAAAGTGAAAACAAAATAGCCAAATGGTAGAGACCTAGAGTTCACAAAAAAAGTCAAAAAAAGAAAAATGCAGAGGCCACTGATAGTCTAACTCTTTCTGACCACAAAAAACCTCTACTGTGATATTTTAGTAAATTGACATTTAGATCAATTAGATTATCAATCATCACATCACAATCATTTACGAAATGGCGTGTTCTTTGTGTCAAGATGGTACATGCACTCCGAATTGTACTAATTTGCACGATTCTTTATTTAAAGACATGATAGACCGTTTCAAAAGAATGGTAATTGCTTGTGAGCCGGGAAAGACTTTCCCAATAGAAGGAAATTTTAGAGAGAAACAAGAGCTGATTGATAAGAGGAAGAGAATAATTGAACAACTTCCAGAGTATGAATGTGAGTATGAAGATATGAAAGCCCGTTTCAAGAGGATCCAAGATGATAATGCTAATTTGGAAGCAACGTGTGAAGAGGCGATAGCTGATTTTAAGATTTACAAAGATTATAACTCGATCTTTGCCGCGAAGTATGAAGAGATGCAAACCAGTGTTAAGAATTTGAAAGATCATAATGCTGTTGTCAAAGCTAAGTATCAAGAGATGGTTGAATGTGCCAAAAATCTTATCAACAGATTCAAAGAAGTTGCAGTGATGCTTTGATGATTTTAGGATTATGAATGTGTTTTGTATATGTTTAAGAATGTGCTATTTTGGACTGATTAGGTATGTAAGGTAATAAGTATTTATCTAATTAACAAGGTACTAGATTACTGCATCAAATTTTATGTTATGATTTTATGATATCATTTGTGAAAACATAAATAATAAAAATAATAGCCAATCTCGATATTCTTCACGTGCGAATATACTCTAACTAGACTTAATTGCAATACTAAACTCAAAATTCCATTAGTTATTGATATTATTCACTAGGAAATATAAAATTTCCAAACCTCAAGAGTCAAGAAGATTCTTTAAAGGCTGCAGTTGAAGAAAAGGAGAATGAAGGGGTGCAGGCAACCACTTCCAGTATTGCTGCATCCACTGCTAGTATTGGAGTAACCACTGCTGCTATTATTACACAAGTATCTGCCAGTTCAGACGTTTCCACTGCATAGGCAACCATTGCTACAATTATAACCACATCAATAACACAAACACCAAAACCAAAAAAGGCTGACAATGAGATTGCCATACAATTGGTCAACCAAAAGCAATCTCACCCTATCCCTGCACCTAGACATATTGCTAAGACTCTAAACATTGGTGAACCTGTGCAGAAATATGTAGTTACTCAAACTGATATTGGAAAAGGTAAAGGGATTGCAGATCCAACTTTAGTGTTTCAAAGTACAGAGGATCAGATAGCTTTTGATGAAAAAATTGCTAAAAGATTACATATGGAAGTAAATGCTAAAGAAATTGCTACAGAAAAGGAAAGGGCAAAGCAGAAGAAGCCTCTAAACAAGCTGTAGTCCTAAAAAGAGTCAACAAAAAGAGTCAACAAAAACCAAAATTAATTCAGGCCATGAAAGGAATCTATACCAACGTCGTAAAAAATTACATAGATGATGCATATAAACCACTCCTTATAGTCTACAAACTAGCACTAAATTTTTTAATAAATCAAGTAATGTTACATACATAACTAACGACATCTAAGATACACATAAAAAAGAGCAATGGATTATAAAATGGAATTAACACCTATCTAACATAGGTATTCATCGAATAACAAAAACGATTTATTATAACACAGAACCAATTGGAAATAATCATATGTAATAAACAACGAGAAGAATATTTACGCACCATATTTGGGAACATTTTTTAAAACTTGATGAATCGAATGTGGTTTTGCAATCAACACTGTACCTTTAAAGATGGTGAGATAACCGGTTACAAGGAAGAAGGGGACGAAGAAGAGGTTTGATTTGTGAAAATAGTACTGCGAGAAGCAAAAACAGATAATACCAATAACTATGGATGCTTTATGGGTACTTTTGGATTTTGAACTCTCTTAATTAATGGATACTGTACTTTTACTATTAAAATGTGTACTTTTTTGTCTAACGTAAAATGACGATAGAACCCTTTTTAAAATTATACGGTTGCCCAGCGACATTTGGTTGCCCAAAAAACAATACCTTACACATACGGGACACTTGTCGCACTGTGGTTGAGTTGCCCAATAACAGCGGTTGCCCTCGGTCTACTTTCAAATTGAAAATAAAAGTAGTCCATAAAGTGATATGCATCAGGGCGCGGGGTCTATTTGTGTCATTTTCCCTTCTTTGAATGGGCTTTGGGATTGTACTTATGTCATTTTCTCTAAGAGGTCTTCCTTTATCATATAAATTGTTCATTCTCGCTAGAAGAATCACACCATAAGTACAATCCATTTGGGTGTGTTTGGTAAAAGTAGTAGTGAGCTGTGAGCAGTAGCCACAGCTCACCGCTCACAGCTTCTTAAAGAAGCATTGAAAAAATGAGCATTCCTAAAAAATAGCAAAGCTCACCGCTCCTTTGCCAAACGAACAATAAAAATTAAAAAAACTCATTTCTCACCGCTTATCGCCCCAAAAAACTCCAAAAAGCTCCGCGCCAAACATAGCCAAGGTAGAAAAGCTGAAATTTAATCATGCACTTAAGTTATTTAATTATTTTCTATATGATTTTGGTTTAACATAAGGTAAGAAAATTTTACAACTTTTACAACAATGTCGGCTAAACAAGTTGCCAATCCTGACCCATTTTGACATAGTAACAAACGTGTCTGATTAACCAGTTTTGGTACATACAGTTCCAGAGTTATAAGGTTTGCTTCAATCAAGTATCATAAGTGAAGGGTTTTAATGGATTTGACTTACCTCTTCATGATGGGTTCCTACGTAGCATGTGTCACATACACAACATGTTGGCCCTTGTTAATTGTGTTTAAGTCAAGTGTTACACTTAGTATAATTATTTGTTTAGTACTTAAGTTTAAAGACATATCTATGTATTAGTTATGGGTCGAATTTCAGGCCTGCACATGGGTCATATGCAGCCCATGTAATGGCAGTTGTAGATAGCAGTTATTGATGTACATCCCAAAAGACACAACGTTTGGAGGGAAAGATAACTGTCATTTGGTACCGTTTAGAAACATATAAATATGTTGTTTTCTGTATCAGAAAACATAACAACCTTTATCAAATTCTTAATGCAATATCTGTTTTTACTTTACATCTTTTATCCATTACTGTTCCATTGTATTGAAACCAAAATCATTTGGCCACAAGCCTGTACACAATTGGTATCAGAGCTACGACTCTCATCCTTGGGATAGGCCAAACTCTGGTTTCATATCTGGAAGATATCTTCTGCGAGAAACTCCAAAGAGGGTAAACCTATGGAATGCCAAAAGAAAGAAAACCATAATCTCACCAAAAGGCAAAGATATTCTAGCACAAACAGTTATGGAGAATGAAGCTTTCAATTCTGCAAAAGAAACTACTGATCTGATGAAATTGAAGAAGAAAGTCATGAAGTTCAAAAAGGATAAGAAAGCCAAGTGTCACATCTGTAGAGAAAAAGGACATGCCTTCTGGGCATGTAAGGATAGGAAAAGGCTTGCAACCATAGAACTGCAACAAGAAAAGGAGATGGTAGATCAAGTTATTGCAGAAGAGGCCAAGTATACTGAAAGGGTCTATTTGACTGCTGACTATGTGGTGAAAGGTACTGATTTACAAAACTGGAACAATATTTGGTATGCTAGTAATTCCTACAAGTTCCATATGTGTCCCACTAGAGCCTTATTCAATGAAATAGAATACAAATTTAAGATGATAGGCAAAGAAGAACATGAGAGAAAATTTATTTTCTCATATGGGGTGGGAGATGTCACTATTAGGACTGATGTAGGGGAAACATATAGATATGTTGTTTTATGTATCAGAAAACATAACAACCTTTATCAAATTCTTAATGCAATATTTGTTTTTACTTTATATCTTTTATCCATTACTGTTCCATTGTATTTGCACCATTTACAAAGGCTTTCACAAAACCATGAAGAACCTATTGAAACCAAAATCATTTGGCAACAAGCCTGTACACACAACATACTTCAAGAAGTTGGTGTTCATACAACTACATAAAGCTTTTTGTACAAGCAGACCATTAAGAAAATCAAAAGTACTGAATGCTAAAGATTTAGGTAAAGTTATATCGCTGATAAACGGAAGGTAATAGTTTATTAGTGCTATAACTTGGAAGAAACGCTTCATGCCACATCAACTCTTTAATTTAGGGAAGATATTTATTTAATTTTGTAGAAATTAAAAATAGCACATAGAGTAATAAGCTGTCATCTTGAATCTAGCTACATTGTCCCAATGTATATCTTATGATACGTTGACAGTTTCTTTTGATCCTCCTAACAAACCAATGACACATTTAAGAAGATACACAAGATGGTTTAAATTGAAGTAATAAAACTAAGCAGTAAGAGAAACAAAAGAAGATATAAAATCCACCATCCAATACCGCATTGTGCTGTGATCATCTTGAGTACTCTTAAAAAACGTCAAACTCTGGCAGTCGATCAAGATGCCGGAGGATCTCCCTTCATTAACTAAGAGATTAAAAAATTTGAGCGAGTAAATTATAGTTACAAATACACAGTTATTATCAAAAAAAAATTGTGAAAATGTGAAGAATATATTAACTCAAAACATATAAACGTGTACAAAAATTCAGGAAACAAGATCAATGTACAGGCACATGATCCACTTGCAACATAACAACATTCAAACTGAGAAATCCTAAACAACTAATTCTTCACATTCTACACTAGTAGTAACTACATTTCCTATAACAATACTGAAACCGTAAAGTAGACTTAAGATATTATCAAATATGCTATGAAGGAAATAACAAAATATAGTAGACTTGAGTTATCCGTAAAGAGAAGAGAGTTTTAAGTACTCACAGTTAAATAATCATAAAATTATGACAACCAATTAGTGCTTTAACTTGATAACATTTGTGTGTCACAACAAGTCAGTAGTATGATATTCAAATGAAAAATCTAGTTCAACAGAGTAGTGTAACATAGGAGTCAATTGATCAGGTTGTTATACAGGCTTTTCTTGCAAATAACATATCGACCACATCCTCAGTATTTTTTCTTTGGATGCAGAAATTTATTGTTTGGATGGCATATCTGACACAATTAGGATTGATTGTATCAAATGTTGAAGGCTATTTATTTAACCAAATAGGTGAAATTATGAAAACAATGACATTAACCCAAGTTGTGAACATGTCACGATGGTGTATCTTACACAACACGGGGAAATGGCCACCCATGGTGTTAGTGGAAATTTTATTAATAATTGGGCATTAAAAACCCCTGTCTAAATACAAGTGAAGCATGATTTAACAATAGAGTACTTCTAATAATATAATAAGTAGAGTAAAAAATACATAAAAAACAGAAAACTAGAAGCACTATCCACGTGCAACCCTTTGCAATCTTGCAATAAAAACCACTACCTTTCACATACAACCAATCTTTCAAGCAATCATGAAAATGGAAAAAAGCATGTCTGAGACAACGATTGAGAAATAAAGCGCTGCATGCGATCCAAAATGCGGCTGTAAAACCAGTGGCCCCTCCAATATAAAACCATCTTTGAAGTTCATCTGCATCACCCTCACTATCACCGACTGGTGGAACTCCTTTTTCTTCATCTTCGAGACACTTTTTCGTTGTAGGAAGTCCACAAAGTCTTGCATTTCCCGCGAACCTTTCAGGTGGAAAGGACTGTAGTTGAGTGCTGGACGGAACACTCCCCGACAGGTTATTATACGATACATCTAGATCATTTAATCTATCTATCATAGACATGGTTGATGGTATTTCTCCTGAAAACATGTTTCCAGATAGATTCAAAGTTAAAAGTTCTTTCATTTGACCAATGTTTTGTGGAATCTCTCCAACTAGAGAGTTGCTTGACAAGTCTAGTGCCAACAATCCATGCAGAATGGTAACTTCAGATGGAATTTCTCCTGTAAGATTGTTGCTAGACAAATCAATGGTCTTCACCAATCCCATAGTCCTACTAAACTCATTTATCCTCCCTTGCCACACTATCATCAAATGGTCAATATAGGTATTATCAATATCTACTTGAGAATGTTCAGTCACTAAAATTGACCATTGAAAATGATGAAAGTTTTGATTCGAAACAAATCCTTTTTGTACCATGGTAGTGAAATTATTCACGCATGAGGGAATATTTCCATGGAGGTTGTTTATTGACAAGTCTAGGACTTGAAGAGTTATTAACTGACATATTTGTAGAGGAATGATTCCAAAAAAATTGTTTGATCTTAGGTTGAGAACATACAACCTTGGCAAATATTCCCCAATCCAAACAGGAACATTACCATAAAACTTGTTGGCCCCAAAATCCAAAACTGTTAAGTTGGTGCAATTGTTATATAAACTCAACGTCTCGAGTTGACCCAAACATCCTACAGAGGGAGGAAGCCTTCCTGACAGAATGTTGTGTCCTAGATTAAGAACCTCTAGTTCTGTAACATTCCACAAACAGTCCGGAAGTTCTCCGGTTAACGAGTTATGTGAGAGATCAAGAAAAAAAAGTTGCGACCTTTGGCATAAGAAGGAGATTTCTCCATGGAATCTATTTGAGGAAAGATCTATGAATCTTATAACCTCTCGAAAAGTAGGTATCGAACCATAAAAGTTGTTGAAACTCAAATCTATTGAAAGTAATGGGCTTGAAAATGATTCTGGTAATGTCCCGCTAATGTTGTTTCGAGAAAGATCTAAATACTGCAATCCGTAAGGGCTCCGTAGGTTCCAGTACTCTTCAGTAAGTGTTTCTGAAATGCTATTGTTTGAAAGATCAAGATATACAAGTGTTTTCAGTTTTGGTATCCATTTGGGGAAACGAGGTCCTAGCTTGTTAGAACTGAAATCTATATATTGTATTCTCTGAGAAAGGTTCGACACATCAACATTAGAAGGAACTCCTTGGAGTAAGTTGTTTGAAAGATCTATATGCAAAAGATCTGAAATCTTTTCGGAGATAGCACCTCTAAGCTTATTGGAAGACAGGTATAGCTTGTCAAGCCAGGGTAGTTGCCACAGTTTCTCACTTATGGTTCCATCTAACTGATTAGAAGATAGGTCCAAGATTTGTAGGGATGAAAAGTTTAGGATCTCGTCAGACAATGACCCTGTCAATTGGTTACTTGGAGCATCCAATATTCTTAAAGTACCCGATGTGCATTCAGACAAGTTATTCAGTAAATATGAAAGTTTCCCATCAAACTTGTTGCCAGAGAGAGAAAGAATTGAAAGCTCATTGCCAAATAATGGGCACAACCAACGAAACATGGATGAGTTGAGATTGTTGTTATCGAGAGAAAGGATATTAATAGATGAAGAAGAGTTGATAGATGAAGAATATGGAAGCATAACTTGTGAGAGGTCACATCCCTCTAAACTTAATTGTTCTAGGTTTTGGAGACCTATAATTACATTTACCCAGTTATTTACTTTGGCCAAAGAAGTTCCATCCATGTAAAGTTCTTCTAAAGAAGATAAAGAAGACAACCAATCTATAGCTAAGTTTTCAAAACTACAACTTTTGAGGGTAAGGATTCTCAAATTAGTGTGGTTACCAAATTATGGAGGAATGGTACCATAGAAAGAGAGACGAAGGTCATCTAATTTGGTCAAGGAACCAAAGGATCTGGGAATGATTCCACTGAAATTATTCCCACTAATTAAGGTCAAGGATTGTTAAGTTAGTCAAGGAACCAATAGATTGAGGAATGCTGCTAAGTTGATTACTCCTAAGGTCAAGCCATGTTAAGTTAGTCAAGGAACCAATGGATCTGGGAATGGTTCCACTGAAATTATTCCCATAAAGTTGAAGCTTTGTTAATTGGGTCATGTTACCAATGCACTCGGGAATTGTGCTAGTAAACTGATTTTCACTTAGGTCAAGAGAAGTTAAATGAGTCATGGAGCATATGAAATTGGGAATGGAGCCATGAAAATAATTGAAATGAAGGTCAAGATCATTCAAGTAGGTTAAGTTAATCAATGAATGGCTAATCTCACCTTCAAGACCACATACAAGCAATTTAAGCTCCGTGACATGACCTGTTTGGGTGTCGCACGTGATTTCATTCCATTGACAACAATCATCTTCTTCTTCATCACTCCATGTAGAGAGCATGTCATTTGGGTCATGAAGGTGAGCTTTGAAATCAAGAAGAGCTTGCCTTTCCTTATCCATGCACTTATGAACAGCTCCTCCTGCAGCGGCAACAGGTTGGTGGCCAGAGGAAGTTGCAGTTGTATTAAATGACAGAAAGACAAGTGAGAAAATAAACAAAACATGAGTTTGCATAAAGTAAAAGAAAATATTTTCTCTCATAATGTATGTTGTATAAAATTGTATTGATGATTTTTGATCTGATAATAAACACATATACCTCTATGCAGCTTTATATAGACTTCGATAACAAAGAATTGAACTAGATGGAATAAACTTGAAGTCCCGAATTAGATGTTCAAAGACTCTCAAGTCTTTGCAATTAAAATCAATGGGGACGAGTGGGCCTTTTAAAACATGTTCTAATTAGAAGAATGGTCCAGTGAGTAATTAAAATGGATTGAATGGGTCAATTAAAATTTAAGATTTATATTAATCTAAATCCAAAGAAGAGATTTACGTCATACAGAGGATTGTGATAACTGATAAGTTTAATACTTTGTTAGCACTTGATACCACTTGATCGAATTATGAGCTGGAGCTTAAAGTAATGTCTTCTTGGATAAATTTATTCATACATGATTCTCTTCTTTTAGTGCTTATATAAGGCTGCATAATCTTCGGTTCCTACAATATGTTTGATGAAATGCCTCGACCAAATTTTAGCAACATTAAGTTTACAAGTTTTCCTTTTATAAAAAGCATGTGATTTCAGGAATAATCTGCATAGGTAATTTAATTGGTCACTTGAAAATCTACTGTATTTTATTAACTATTTAAGCCAACATAAGTTGTTTTGGTTCAAGATAAATGATTATGTTTTGTGTTTGTTGTGAACATGGGTTAGTTTTGCATACAAGTTATTAGTTCGTTTGGGTTTCATATATTAGTGGCTTTAGTTTATGTTCTTTCTTCTTACTCTGTGGACATATGTTATTATCTTCATTGTGTATATTCAAACTGTATCTACATTATTGGGTTTGAGTTTATTGTGATTTAGGTTTTTTACTATTTTTAGTGGTAATATATATTTACACTTTATATCGTAGAAATTTTAGGTTTCAAACAAAAGGAAGGCAACTCACCATAAAATCAACTGCAGTATTAAACTAAATTCCACTCTCTCAAACAAAAACAAAAAGAACAAAAAATTGTTGCAGCAATTGAAATTGTACCAAGGAGAATGCTCAATTTTGCCACGTAAAATATATAGTCATCCTATTGCCCACTCAGAAAGTCAAAATTATAACAATTTGGTCAAATTCATCTAAATCTTATCTAGCTAAAATAAACACTTAAAAAGGATGGGTAATGAATAAAAATTTTGTTGTTAATATGTTGTTATTTATAAATGGGAAGGGAAGTGATACTTACACTACATTTTTTTTATTCTTTCATCACAATATCATATCTGCACAAGTTACAACATGATATATGCATTGGTGTGTGCATCAAAAAGTGTAATGTAAGTATCACTTCCCTTTATATATATTATTATCATTATATATATTAAGTTAATGTATATCAATGGAGTTACAAATATCAAAATGAAAGCAAGAGTTAGTATGATAATATAAATAAATGCACATATTGTGCTTATACAAACAACTCATGTATTCATGTTAGCTATAGAAGTAATGATCATAATGTCATATGTTTAAAGGTCTACTTTATAATTAATAGACAATAGTTTATACACTTAAACTTATAATTGTTGGACGTTGGGGTATAAATGCCTTTCTGTATACACATTGTGTCATTGTGTAGTGTGACACTTACATCCTTTGAAATAAAAGTTTATGTTTTTTCTCTCAAAGTTTGCACCATATGAACTCTCTTTAATCCCTATATAACTCACGGCTAATCAAACTACACACATAGCTTATGAATCATGAGACCACAAGTGGTGCCAGAACTTGTGTGTGAATGATCATTGCTTATTCTTAGCTTACTACAAAATTCGAATAGCTTATTTTAGTCCTGAGATACAAACTTAAACTATACGGATACGTTTGAATAAGAAACTTTTTTGGATTTCATCCGGAAAAGATGATTTTTTTTTTTAATTTATTTATTTATTTTGATAAAAAGCTTCATATAACTTAGATTTAAGTTTCTCCTCAATTGGACTAGCAACTTGAATCATAGATTTGTGCTTTTGATCTTTGAAAGTTCAAAAAGTTATGATCAAGTGATGATCTCAGTATAAGCATCTCAGATAACTCACCTCGGTAGTGCATTGTTTCAATTAGGTGAGTACTGTTTTAGGAAGATAAAGCTATTTACCTGGGCAGTGTTATCGGTAATGGATGATTGTACTGTTCTCGGTTTAGAGCTCATCAGTTTACCTTTCTTGTCAGTTTGTTACTTAACGTTTTCACCTCGGAAGTTAGTGTTCTCGGTAGTTGTGTATTTTGTTAGTTTGGTTGTTGTAGGCAGTTACACTAAAAAATTGTCATATAATGATACATAAGAAAAGTGTCACAAAAAGTGAAAAAAATGTCACAAAAAAGTGACGTATAAAAGAAGTGTCACTAGAAAATTTATTTGCTTCTCTAACATTTAAAAAAGTGTAGGTCATTGGCTAATAGATAAAAGTATATTTACAGTGACAATGTATCTATTTTTTACCTTTTTCGACACATTTTGGTTATTAAAAGTGTCAGTAAATCTCAAAAATCGGGTATACACAACAATTTTTCTATTCTGTGCCTGCTGAATGGTCTGGTTAGGACCAGGAAATTCTGGATGAATCAGTGGAATAGAAATTTTTTTACAAAAGCGGTCGAGCGCCTCTTGTGAAAGTTTAGATTTAACATGTGTAATAGTAACCATAACGGAAGCAAAAAGTGTTAGACCCTAACCTGGAAAAACGGAAGAACCTGGGAAGAAAGGAGCAGTCCAAGAAAGACAGACTGAAAGTCAAAGAAATATCGTTTGCAAGTGAAGAATAGTAAAGGAAAAAATAAGATAGTAGAGACTATGGAGGGTATTTATACAAACGGAACGTTTGCTTCAAAGAAAAACCTAAGGAAGGACACGCGTCAAAAAATAATTTAATCTAACGATCAAAATTCAAAGATAAAGATAAGGGTAACAGCAAGACGGATGGCCCACTGGGTCAAATCAACCAGAACATGCAAAGCCCAAAAATGTTCACGTCGCACGGTACACCTACCAAGAAGAGAAGCGCCATAAAAACGCTTCAAAGGTGTGAAAGAAAAACAACTTAGTCACCTTAAGTTTAGTAACATTCACCGCACGCAATAAGCAACTGCACACAGTGAATACACTAGGCTGAGGGGGCTTGATGACGTATAGCACGTATAACAGGCCTACTGGGCTTAACTCGTGCTATACACATACTTGCCCAGGCCCAACAACGAAACAACCACGAGTACTGGATCAACAATAAGCCCAATAAAAAAATTGGCTGCGGTCGAGACTCAAAGACGCACGCAAAATGACCTGCGGACCAAACCTTTGGCCGCGCTAAGCATTTTGTGTCCGCATCCGCGATTATTACAGAAGCTTGCCCGACAAGGGTCCCACTTCGGCCACACTTTTATATAGTTGTTAGGAAACCCTAACAGCGAGCCTCGCCTATAAAAGGGGTTCTGACCCCCTCACAAGGTACAACTTTCTCTCTAATAATAACACACGCACATTCTTATTATCTCTGACAAGAATGCGTACTTACTCTCACGCCAGAGGTTAATCGTGGGGTCCATCCCTACGGTAAGGCTAACGGTTTACTCTCACTTGTGTAGGGATTTAATCAATCACTTGGATTAGTATAAGATTAGCCCATCAACAACTTGTTGGCCCAATCCAACAAGCATCATAAACACTTATTATAACCCGTCACACTTTTTGTACTAACATTACTCTACGTTTGATTTCTTATGCTATTAGATGAATTATGCTATTAGATGAAATTAAATCCTCCCGTATATTTGAACTTTGAGTAAACTACGGAGTAAATTTGATTAAACTACGGAGTAAATTTGATTGACTTTTAAGTTAAAAATGTTATCTTTGAGTAAACTATATTTAAACTTCGAGTAAACTACGGAGTAAATTTGACTGACTTTAAGTTACAAAATGTTATCTTCGGAAGCGATAAACTTTTACGAGATAACTAAAGAGGTATCCGTATTGGTTTATTTAGTGATTATTGTTTTGCCTTGAAAGTATGGGCACAATTATGAAGGAAAAATAATTCAATAAGCACAAATTGCAAAGACTTAGAGAGTCTTTGGACGTCTTGGTCGTGACATCAAGTCGTTTGTGGCCCACCCTAATTTAAGTCTTCTAAATCTGATTAAATATCTGAATAAGAAAATGAATTGATTTATACAAAACAAATATATAAAACACGTCGTTAAAGGGTAAATGTGTTTTGGGACAAAATGTGCCACATCTTCAACTTTCCATTTTCTTGTAAAAACCAAATTTTCGATTAAAACACTTGTAAGCATGGTGCGTGTTGATGCGGGTTTTGGTAAAAACCGAACCACATCAGCAATTGCGATTTTTATAAAATAAGAATGCACAACCGCGTGGTTTTGCGGGCTTAAGGGTTCGCGGTTTTACTTTAAGTTAAAAATGTTATCTTTGAGTAAATTTTATTTAAACTTTGAGTAAACTACGGAGTAAATTTGATTGACTTTTAAGTTAAAAAAGTGTAGGTCATTGGCTAATACGGAGTAGATAAAAGTCCATTTACAGTGACAATGTATATATTTTTTTACCTTTTCTTGACACATTTTGGTAAGTAAATCTCAAAATTTTAAGTTTTTGTTCACAATTTTTAAAACTATCACTAAAAACTTAGATTTAATGATACTTTTTCTTTACTAAATTTTAAATTTTCTTGTAGTGTTACCTGGGGCAGTTTATGATTTGACTAGTCAACATTTTTTTTTTCGAACAGCGGAATTTTATTAAGAACACAAAACAGCTAGCAAGAAGCTAGACAAACATACAAGAAGAAGAAGTAACCAAAAACAAACCACCATAGAAAATAACTAACACCCGAGACATGAAACCAAACAGTCAAGAAAGAGGGGGGCTACACCAAGGATCTAACACCCAATCATTCCAGTTAGCGATATTCCCGCTACTTCTGCTATGAGTCCAAAGGTGAGATATAGCTTTGATCTCCGTTACCACAACGTTAGTGCTCAGGTATTTGTTTTTAAAAATACTAGTCAACATGATTGAAAAAAGATGGTTGAAGAGTATATATAATGGAACAAAACACTGCCAACATCCTAACACCATCTAAATGACTCACAAATCTTCACCCAATACTTTGATGTGAGTTACTTACTACAGAGATGAGTTCAAATAAAATACTCCCTCCATCTCAAAATTATTGTCCCATATTGACTTTTTTAGTCTTTCTTCTTCAACTTTGACCAAAATTATTTTTGTTTGTGTTATATTATACTTGATGAAAAATATATGAATATATTAGGTTTTAAATGTATTTTCATTTGGTATAATTTTTATCAAGTATTATATAATACAAATAAATATATTAATTGTCAAAGTTGAACAAGAAAGACTGATTAAAGTCAAAGGGGACAATAAAAATAGGACGGAAGTAGTAGCATGTTATTGTAAAAAAAAAGTAGGACACAATTATGGCCCTTAGATGATCAAATCAAGGGTGGCAGTTTGGTAATTTTATAAATTTCATGTATATATAATTAATTAAAAAATAAAGGAAAAGGGCCTACGAGTCTTTTTCGAAATAAATGGTCAAGCACGTTTTGTTCAGTTATCACGATTTGGAAATTTCATGGGCTTTTCTTATCTTCAATATGAAAGTCTCGAAAATGATTTACATATTTTTTTTGGTTTAGTATCATGGGCTTTTCTCGTTGATTAATTTGCCATTTTTGATAAATTTACACTATTGACTTTTGTTTTTTGTGTGCCCAATTTCGGGTTGGCTGATGATCGATGATAACAAACATGATTGTGATGCTGGAAAATGATAATACTTGAGTTGTTGATGCATGTGATCGATCATGGATCCGTTCTTGTAATAGATAATGATTTTTGATGATGCACGATGATGATCACTGAAGATGCAGATGGTTAATTATCAATGACGATGAAGATGCAAAACCGATGATGACGACGATGCAAACACGATGATTATGATACTTATACAATTCATCCGTTAGTAGAACAAGCCATGACCAGTTTTGAAGAAATACTTCGATGAAAAAATGTTTGATGGAATATATTAGTTTTCATGCAACATTTTAATTGGTTTGAAAATAGTTCTTTTTTTTTGGGTAAAAGGTCAAATATCCGGTAAATATATTACTCCAAAAAACGTTGAAGTACAAAAGGACATGGGTGAATCCCATATCTCAGCCCGTTACATAGGCAAAAAGCTTACGTAACAAGATACTTCATATTCTCTATATAAGAAAATAAACCACTACTCAAAATATAACATTAGACTCCTATGGAGATAAAATTACTTCCTACCAAAGCCTTTGAGCTTGATATCATACGTGTCATAATAGGCATCCAAGTTTCCTGGAAGATTGTAAACCTGCATAGTTATCATAACCATAGTCATCATAGTCATCTTCGCGCTCATGACTACCACCAAATAGATTACTCGTCTCATCAAAGGTGTTCACAACCTCCTCATCATCACTATCAGAATCCACAATCTCTCCCACCTTAGTGAATGGGTTAAGTCTCTTAGTAAACGAAGTAGCCGAGAAATCCTCATTATAACCATGATAATCAACCTTTTTAATAGGATTACCATTATCATTAACAAGAGTAGCTTTCCCATCAATAAGAAGCCTTTCAAATTCCCTAATTTTCTCAACAATGGGGGTAGGACCAGTCGCGTTAGCTACCATTGAATCACTTACAAGCGGGTCTTGTGATACATTACCTGTCTCGATAGACCCAACCTCCTTTGCTTCCATTATATTACTAGAAACCTCTATATCAGAAGGATTGCCAGATTCATCGGAATCGATCGTATTAAGTGCAGCAAAAGGGTTAGATGTAGCAATCTTCGTCCCACTCGTACTTGACACATCAGTGGTTGTCTTCTTCGCACTATCCACCTTCTTGGGTTCCGGAGGAGGCGCTTTAGGTTGATACCTAAATTTAGGACCCACTTTAGTAAAACCTCCCTTACCCAGAACACTTGGACCACCATTCCTACCCTTTTTTTTCTTAGTGACAGTTTGATAACCATCATTAACAGTCTTTTTAGGCTGAGTAGGAGGTGGAATAGATTTAGGACAATCAATCAGCGTATGACCAAACAATTTACATGTATCACACCGGGGCGGTTTCCATTCGTATTCCACCCGAATCTTTTCAATAGAAGATCCTGTCCCATCAAGTAAAGGTATCTCAACAGTTGTGCTCTCCCTTAGAACCTGATCTGCCTTAACTTCAATCAAGCACCTAGCGAAACTACTTCGACCCCCTTGACTCCATGCACATTTGACTAGTTTAAAAGTCTAACATTTTTGGATTACCAATCAATGTAGCTAGGAGACTGAGACCATCATCAGAAAACATAGCAAGGGGCACATCATGGAATTTAACCCATACCGGAATATTAGTCAAATCCTCTTTAAGCAGATTAGTATTCAAAGTCCACGGTTTAAGAATAATTGGCACATTCCTAATCATCCACGGTCCATTTTCAATCACATCATCTGAAAATAGTTCTTTATGCGCACTTTACGTATGAATCCATTTTGTTGATGGTTGACGATGGATTGATTATCACTGCAACAATCAGGGCTTTCGCAGGGAAAATATCAGAGCTTTCGCCGGGGACATGTCCCATGCGAAACCTTTCCTCGGGGACATGTCCCCGGCGAAAGTCCCCAGCCAATACCCTCTCGGGAATACTTTCCCCGGGGACTGAAGCCCACCTTTACCGGGGACATATGGGTCCCGCAGTCATTTTTCTCCGGTCAAACAAGTCCGATGTGGCACTAATTTTTTCCGGGGACATGTCCCCGGAAAAAGTTTTGGCGGGAATAAAGGCGGGAACAATTAACATGCTATTGACTCTGGTCAAATTTTCGTCAAAGTGAAAGACACTTTTGCCAGGGACATGTCCACGGTGAAAGGTGCCGTTGAATTTTGACTGGGCGGTCAAATTATAGTATATAGTCAACAGACTTTCCCCGGGGACATGTCCCCGGCGAAAGTATTAGTTGAATTTTCTCTAACTAGTTAGCGTATTCATGTGCCACGTCAGCTTTGATTTTTCCGTTTAGCGACTTTCGCCGGGGACACCGCGTCCCCGGCGAAAGTCTCCTCGCCCGTCCATCCGATTGCTGTATTGATGATGTTGTGATTTCAATTTCTTTGTTTTTTCTTTTCTTTTTTTTTTAAATTTTGTGGATGAAGATAATTGTATAATGAAAGTGAATAAGTGATGATGCATCAACATGAATATGCATGATTTTGAGAAATGTTAAATGATGAGAAAAAAGGTTAACATAGTTATATGTATATGACGGTTTTACCCTCTAAAGTCACGTACTACATGTCTACAAGTGTTTCAATCCAACATTTGGTTTTTTTTTTTTTAAATAATGGAAAGTTGAAGATGCGGCACATTTTGTCCCAAGACACATTAACACTTTAATGACATGTTTAGGCTAAACGCAATAAGCTCGGTCAAGTATCGGTTGACCTTCAAACGAGTCGGTTACCATTGTGGTGGGCTATTGGTAGGCAGCCGATCGCCATTTTCCCCCCATTTTGGTTGTGCAGATGATCGACATATTAACACGCATACAAACAAAAATCCCACTTCCCAATTTATTTTGTTAACGTGGCTACATAAAAATAAATAAATAAATAAATAAAAAAGTTCGTTACTGCTGTGGCAAAAACTTATCTGTAAGTCAACGGAGAAAAAGCTAATGTGATAGACAAAATGAAAGTCGCTAGAGATACTTAGGGCATTCTTGGTAAAGGGTTATAAGGGGTAAGGAATAAGAAAGATATAAAAAAATGTGATTGGTGGAGTATGATGCAATGGTCCATTACCCAATAGTGGGTAATGAGCCATTGCACAATAAATTGGAGGGAATGATTTTCTTTGCCTTTACCTTTCTCCACTATTATTATTATCTTTCCTTTTACTTTTCCCAACTTTGAACCAAGCACACACTTAATGTGTGCAGCCTTATATAATTTGTTTCGCATAAATCAATTCATTTACTAATTAGATATTTAATCAGACATGTGGTAAGCTTACCATTGACGAAATAAGTAGTTACAGGATTTAGACGACTTAAATTTGGGTGGGTAGACGACTTGATGTCCCGACTAAGACGTCCAAAGAGTCTCAAGTCTTTGCATTTTGTGAATTATTTTTTCTTTCATTATTCTGATATTTTTTGGTCAAGGAGCAATGAATGTACCCAAATAAAGCACCCATTTATAGCAATAGAATACAAGACATATATAACGTGATGTAAACGCCAATTTATAAATGCTTTTGCGTCAATTAACATTTTTAGATGGATTTTGCTAAACACCGTTGGGCAATGATTAAACCAATTTAAACAATTTGTTCTTTTCATATTTAAAATAATGATGCATTTAATGCACAATAAATGAACATAAAAAAATAACTTAAATATATGTCATTTTATTTAACAAAGTCCAAGTTTCTTTTTATATTCATATTAAATATTGCCCAGTGAGATTTTTAGCAAAACCCTTTTTAGATAAGTATGTTTTCTTTAGATAAAACAGTCCACACTCTGATGTTACAAACAAAGTAGCTATGTTTTGAGCCATGTTTTATACTTTCATACACATTCAATGGTTGTAGTTAAAGGCGAAAGAATAATCATTAAATTAACCAAATAAACCATTACAGATACCTCTATGTGCAACGCTCGAAAATTTGTAAAGAACACCAGGACAACTTTATTCTTTTTACTGGTTCACATAGTCCTGCGTTCACAGTATAAGGATACCTCTTTAGTTATCTTGTGAAAGTTTATCGATTACGAAGATCAAACTTTAAGTTAAGTCAATCAAGTTTAGCTTACTCAAAGTTCAAATATAGATGTTACATTGAAGAGTTCAGGATATACAGTAAGTATTTGTATGCAACTTAAAGACGAAGATTAAGCGTGAAGCCTAATTAGAATCTTGGTTCATGGAGGGAGTAATTAATTGACTTCTTTTCAAGAATTATGGATGAGGATTGAATTTTATCTAAAAACATATTATGACCTCTTGCAGAACGAAGAGAAACAAGTTTTCAAAATATGTAGAAACTTAGTCAAATTTTGGGTTGAGTCTTACAATAAAGAAAATTGAGTCTTCGTGTATTTTAACTTTATTCCACTTTGGGAAAGATTAAACCAAAAATGGATATGTATTGCCAGTGTCACTCCATAGTATTAATTTAACATTGAAGTAATGGTGGAGGTCTGATGGATGCAAAATGCCAGACGGAATGAGCCATTCTGGTTTGAAAGTTTAAACATACTTGGCCCACTAATACTAGTAGAGGTGGCAATACGGTCGGTTCAAACCGGGTTTGAGTAATGGGCCAAACGAGCCAACTTAAATTTCAGGTCAAACACCTCTTGTCAAAACAGGTTTGGGTCAAAATGGATGGCCTTTAAATTTGGGTCGTGTACGGGTCACAGTTAGGGGTGTCGAACGGGTTATCATGTCGAGTTGAGGGCTTGTCGGGTTGGGTCTATCGGGATTTGAAAAAATAAATACTAACCCGCAACCCGACCCTAAAATGTATCAGGTCTATCGGGTTGCGGGTTATTGGGTTACATGTTAAACTCATCCCACAAATTGATTATTATTAA
Organism: Chrysanthemum makinoi; assembly: GCA_910596185.1. Taxonomy (NCBI): domain Eukaryota; kingdom Viridiplantae; phylum Streptophyta; class Magnoliopsida; order Asterales; family Asteraceae; genus Chrysanthemum; species Chrysanthemum makinoi. Next base: position 344,639,556 of record OU343224.1, on the reverse strand, counting down.
AACACCACCCAACGTAAAATTAACATAAATTTTAGACCAATACGGCACTAGTATTTCCTATGGCCCAATATCTAACAAAAAAACAAAGTATATTACAATTAGGCACGGAGTGTTTTGGGCAGTAAGCATGCTGTTTTGCATCATGTAACAGCATAATTGTAAAAATGAGAAGTGTAAGCTGCTGATGCAAATCTGCATGACACTAGAACACAAGAACCAAACTGGAAGATGTAGTTTATAATATTTTTACGTAGCAAGCTTGGTGGTTAATGATTGTCACTAAAAGACTATGTCAAAAGAGATTTAGTTAAAAAAATTATCAAATTTTTAGTGGGTCATTATAGCTTATTAGGCCAACCCGATAACGAACTAATTAAGACCCTAACCCAACCCTGTTAGCTATTGATTGACCCGATAAACCCGATAAGCTAAGTTGGACCCGAATCAACCCGACCCTATTAGGCCTTATCGGATTCGGATCGGTCCGTGTCGGATTGGCCCATATAACACCCCTACTCACACAGTTGAATGACAGTTGTGCGATTATAAATCCATTCATTCACTCATTCAAGTATTTAATCAAACACATAGTGAGCATAACATTACCCTCAAATCCAACTTTTGAACATTATGCATTGATGTAATACATAGTACTCGGTAATAGCCTATAGAAGCTCTATAAAATGCTACAATAGTTTCCATCAATTACGCGAGGGTTAGTTTCAGCAGCAACTGTACTCACTGCATAGTATACGAAGAGGCAAAATCCAAGTCTTTTGCAATTGGGCATATGCAATCATACTTTAGTACAACAGAGCAACGCATAAAACGTTTATAAATACCAAAATAAGCAGAACATGTAAAATCAAGCAACCACCAACATATGTAAAATCAATATCAATAAAAATAATCTTGTATCATATAAATTGCTTTAAATTATCTTATGTAACTAATTTCATGTTAGTTTATGACCGTTAAATCCATAGTCATTCATCTAATATTTACTATTTTGTTTATAACTTCCAGATGTTAGGTGCTTGCACCACAAACCAGCAGTTACCAACATACTTATTTCTTTTGCATTACTAATCACTAATCAGCTTAAAAAAGTATGAGCATTTTCACACCAACGTCGAGCATATTAATCGTTTGATATTAATTTCGTAGTACATTAATAACTGAAAGAAAAATTAGATCAGGTCACTACTATTGAGTTTGTGAAACAGGGCTTGAACCATAGCCGATACCAACGATTGATTTCATAAGAGCAGGAAACTCAACCCCACGGTCAGTAACCTTTTTTTTACTCCCTACAGACTAGTGATCGAGTAACAAAACAGAATTGTACTACATTGGCATGTATTACACCGCCAACACTTGCTTTTAAAGCATGATATCATATCGTAATGGTTCATGTGCACTTTAGCTAGCCATGATACAATAACATCATCAGGTATATTGCAATTCTACGTAAAGCATTTTATCAAACACCTTCCGTGCATCATATAGCTATACAGTTTATAATATGAATATATGGAGATGTCGTATATCACACAACGCGGGGAAACGGCCACCCATGGTGTTAGTGGCAATTTTATTAATAACAGGGACTTAAAAACCCTTGCCAAATACAAGTAAAGCATGAAATTACAATACTATACCACTATGCACGCACAACCCTTCGTCATTTTCGTATGAATACTGCCACTGTCACATACACCCATTCTTTTACGCTATCATGAAAGTGAAAAAAAGCACGTCTCCCTCGACGGTTTAGAAGTAAAGCGCTACATACTATCCAAAATCCAGTAGCAAAACCAGTGGCCCCTCCAACATAAAACCATCTTTGAAGTTCATCAGTGCTATACCCATCACTTTCACTCTTAACGACAGGTGGAACTCCTACATCTTCATCTCCAGGACATTTTTTTGTTGTAGGAAGTCCACACAGTCTTGAATTTCCAGTGAACCTTGCAGGTTCAAAGGACTGGAGTTGAGTGCTCGATGGAACTCTTCCAGACAAGTTATTAAACGATACATCTAGGTCATTTAACGAATTCATGTCAGACATGCTTGATGGCATCTCTCCTGAAAGCTTGTTTCTAGACAAATTCAAAGTTAATAGCTGTGTCATTTGACCAATGTCTCGTGGAATTTCTCCATCTAGAGAGTTGTTTGATAAGTCTAGTACTAACAATCCATGCAGATTGGTAACTTCATTTGGGATTTGTCCTGTCAGATTGTTGCTTGACAAATCGATTACCTTTAGCAATCCCAAAATGCTAGTAAACTCATTTACCTTTCCTTGCCATTCAATCAAGAGATGGTCAATATAGCTATCTTCAACCCTATCACTAAAGGAATAATCCCTAGCTGTCAAATTGACAGCACTAAGATAATGATGTATATTTTGTTTCAAAAGTAATCCATTCTGAACCATGGAAGTAAGACTGTTCACACACGATGGGATTGTTCCAGAAAGCTTGTTATCTGACAAGTCTAATATTTGAAGACTTACTAAATGACATATTTGAAAAGGGATGGTTCCAAAGAAGTTGTTTGATTTAAGGCTAAGGGCATACAACCTTGACAACTTTTTCCCAATCCAATCAGGAATATCACCATATAAACTGTTGTCCCCCAAGTCCAGAATGCTTAACTGGGTGCAATTCTTCAAAGACACGGGCAATGCTCCAGAGAAGTTGTTATTGTATAAACTCAAAGTCTTGAGTTGACCCAAACATCCTACAGAGGGAGGAATACTTCCTGATAGAGTATTCTGTCCTAGATTAAGAACTTTTAGATGTGTCAAATTCTGAAAACAGTCTGGAAGTTTCCCGGTTATTGTGTTACGTGAGAGATCAAGAAATTCCAAATTTTCATACATTTGGCACAAGGAAGAGATTCCTCCATGGAATTTGTTTCTGGACAAATCTAAAAAACTTATACGTGCTGGAAAAGCAGGTATTGGACCATAAAAGTTGTTGAAACTCAAACTTATTATAGCAAGGTGGTGATTTGATAATGATTCTGGTAATCTCCCGCTTATGTTGTTGAAAGAGAGATCCAAATGGATCAACTGAGAAGACTGCCACTGGTTCCAATACTCTGTAGAAACTGTGTCTGAAATGCTATTTTTGGAAAGATCAAGATGCGTGAGATTTTTCAGTTTTTGTATCCATTTGGGGAAACGAGGCCCTAGATTGTTAGAACTGAAATCTATATATTGTACTAAACTCTGAGAAAGGTTTGACACGTCATCATTAGAAGGAACTCCTTTGAGCGAGTTGTTTGAAAGATCTATATACACAAGATTTGCTTTTCCAATGTTTTCAGAGATAGCACCTCTAAGAGAATTGGAAGACAGGTATAGCCATTGAAGGCTGGGTAGTTGCCACAGTTTGTCACTTATCGTTCAATCTAACTGATTATAAGATAGGTTCAATTCATCGAGGGATGAAAAGTGTTGGATCTCATCTGACAACGACCCTGTGAATTGGTTACTTGAAGCATCCAAAGAATATAAGGTAGTAGCTGATGTGCATACAGACAAGTTGTTCAGAAAATCTGATAGTTTCCCATCAAACTTGTTGTCAGAGAGAAAGAAAAATGTAAGCTTATTGCCAATTAATGGGCAAAAACAACGATACATGGATGAGTTGAGATTGTTGTCATTGAGAAAAAGGTAATGAAGAGATAAAGAAGAGTTGACAGATGAAGAATACGGATGCATGACTTTTGAGAGCTCACATTCTCTTAAACTTAACTCTTCTAGATTTTGGAGACTTATAATTACATTTACCCAGTTATTTGCTTTGGCCAAAGAAATTCCATCCATACGAAGGTTATTTAAATAAGGTAGAGAAGACAACCAATCGAAGTTTTCAACTGCACAACTTCCGAGGAAATCTAGAAAAAGGTATTCCAAATTAGTGAGGTTTCCAAATTCTATAGGAATGGTTCCATAGAAAGAGTTGTCTGAAAGACCAAGCTGTGTTAATTCGGTTAAGGAACCAATGGACATTGGAATGGTGCCACTGAAATTATTGTCACTAAGGCTGAGGGCTGTTAAATTGGCTAAGGAACCAATGGACATGGGAATGGCTCCACTGAGATTATTGTGAGAAAGAGAAAGTTCTCTTAATTTGGCCAAAGATCCAATGGATTGAGGAATGTTTCCAATAAACTGATTTTCATGAAGGTCAAGAAAAGTTAAATGAGTCATGTCACCAATGGACTTAGGAATGGATCCAGTAAACTGATTCCTAGAAAGGTCAAGATAAGTTTACCGGGACATGTTACTAATGAACTTAGTAATGGATCCAGTAAATTGATTCGATGAAAGGTCAAGATAAGTTAACCGGGTCATGTTACTAATGAACTTAGTAATGGATCCTGTAAACTGAGTCCCAGAAAGGTCAAGATAAGTTAACCGGGTCATGTTACCAATGAACTCAAGAATGGTTCCATGAAAAGAATTGCCTGAAAGTTCAAGATGATTCAAGTAGCTTAAGTTAAGCAACAAATGACTAATCTGACCTTCAAGACCATAGTAGTTCAGGTCAAGCTCTGTGACATGACCTCTTTGGTTGTTGCACCTGACTCTATCCCATTTACAACAATCATCTTGTTTTTCATGGCTCCATGTAGAGAGTGTGTCATCAGGGTCTTGAAGGTGAGCTTTGAAATCAAGAAGAGCTTCCCTTTCCTTATCGATGCACTTATGAACAGCTCCTCCTGCGGCAGCAACAAGTTGGTGGCCAAAGGAAGTTGCAGTTGTGGTATTAAACCACAGAAAGACAAGTGACAAAATAAACAAAACATGAGTTTGCATAAAGTAAAAGTAAATATATTCTCTCATAATGTATGTTGTATAAAATTGTATTGATGTTTTTTGATCTGATAATGAACACATGTACCTCTATGCAGCTTTATATAGACTTCGATAACAAAGAACTGAACTAGATGGATAGAATTTTTGTGGAGCACATAACACTTGGAATAAAGATCATGGAACAAATTTGAAGTCCCAAATTAGACGTTCAAAGACTTTCAAGTCTTTGCAATTTGTACTTATTGCATTTTCATCCAACTTGTGATATGTCTTGGTCCTGGAATTATTATGTAATATAAATGTAAAACCAAAGAAATGGACCCAAATAAAGTAACCCATTCATAAGATAACGTGATATAAATTAAACAACACATCTATAAAATGCATATAGTTTGGAAATATGATATTTTGACCGATCTAATTTAACTGTTACAGAAGCGCGGATAGGATGGGAACATACATGACATAACTAATCTCAAAATAAGAAATTACCGTCAATATGGATACAATTACATTAGACTTCACACAATAATAAACTCATATCATGATGCTAATTTCCTTTTAGTTTGGTGTGGAGGATGGTTTTCTTAAGAAAATATCCCAGCTTAGCTAGATACATCATAACGAATTCCAAAACAAGTGTTTACATTTTAACTAGGTAGCGGTGTTTTTTTGCACCTATATATGTAAAATTTCAAGACATGTGAACCAAATACATTTCAATTTACGACAATATTCTCAAAGCAGAGGAAAGCTGGAATGTTAAATTTGACAAGAAATAATAAAGGTGGTTATATTTGGAATATTTGGGTATTGAATGTATGTGCAGATGACTAGTAATTTGGTGGTGATCTATTTGATGGGTCTCTTGCTCTCTCTTGAGGATCCAGATGGGGTATCAAGTTATGGGTAAGACTGATCTTTAATGGATAGTTATTGCTCCCATAAAGTAGTTTCCTGCATAAGGATTTTGGTTTTGAGATGGCTTCATCTCTCTTGCTGAGTTTACTGGAAATCAGCTGAGTCATAAGGTTTTTAACCTTCCTTTCAAGTTTAGCACCTTGCTAATTTTGAAAAGTGATATAGTTCACTTCAAAATGATGGCTCTGTATCTTGGTTTATACTTTTGGATCTTTTTTGTGCTTTCTTTACATTTCTTTTGTAGGCCTTTGTTAGGTAACAAAGAGGTGTTAAGAATGCATGGATTATGATTCATCTGTGTAAAGCATAAAGTGAGTTTCCATTTGAGAAGGGCTAGTGAACAGGTGTGACAATGTATGGTACTAGGAATTGTGAGGAGTGAAAGATGAACCTACATGGTCCTAGTGTACATTGTCAATAGGAGGTAATGGTTGGTACTCACTGCAAGGTGTGTGTTCCCATGTGGGTGAAGCCATTGTAGTAAATGGAAATGTAGCTCATATGGTATAGCCCCTTGCATTGGAGAGGTAATGGTGCTTTAGTGAAGCCACTAATCTATTTTATCATGATCATTGTGGTTGAAGGTTGAATGGTCTTGATAAGTAGATAAGGTGGAAATGTAGCTAGATGGTTTATGGTGCAATAAAAGGTGAATTTGATTGATGCAGTCTTATGATTCTGATAGAAGGTTGACTGCAGTATGTTTGTTTGGTTCAGTAGATGCAAGGAAGTATTGCTTCTGTGCTAGTTTGTTACTGTTTCATTGTATTTCAGTGGTGTTTGTTTTTGTTTTGTGATAAGAGTTATAGGTATGTCTATAACTCTTCTAGTTGTATTGTCTCTATTGTTTTAATAAGATATTTCACCTTTTGCACCAAAAAAAAATTTACGACAATATTTCTCTATATTAGAAAATTGACTCGAAAATTGATCTGCCCAGGTTTTGTTACAATTTGGCACATATTGACTACATTCGGCCCAATACCATCCACTCTTGGTTGGTTTTCCTGTAAATTTGCTATTGACATATTGTGTGACGTAAAAAAATATTTTGTAAAACATAATCACAAAAAAAGGTTAGCATCACAAGCAACTTTAACTCAAGATTCATTTATTGACCCATCGCGACCTTTCCTCGAAGACCATCTCTTAGGCAATGTTCGCCATCAGTTGTATGCTTTCTACCAGATTATAGATGCTTTGGCACTTGACTAAATGCTACTACAAAGTCTCGACATTTGAAAATTGAAGCCATAAAAACTAAGTGATGTTATATGTTCAACCAACTTGAAGTGGGTGGTCTCAAAGTGGTGTCTTATTTATCTGTTCATTATTTTGTGGAAATAATGATGTAGATTTGAAGTTAAACATCCCAAGTTCGACGTTAGGAGACTCGTGAGTCTTAAAAGACTTGTATTCATTAGACATCCTTTTCTATCTTTTGATATTTTTCGATGAGATAGGATATATATTTGTGTGGAGCATATCAAACTTAGAAGACTATAGACCATTGAAATAAGCTCTCCCAAATTAGACGTCCAAATCTTCTTCAGTCTTGGCAATTTGTATTTATTAGATTTTCTTTTTCCATTTTTGTGATATTTTTCGGTGATATGTTTAACAATTAAACCTATAACAAAGCAATTTGTATCATTAACATCTTTTATAAATGGAATTGTAGTTTCTAAAATTTGGCTATAAAACAGCACAAAAAGCATATCATAAGTGAATATATCACGAACTCAAACTTGGTCCTCCTTGGGTTCGTTAACATAGTCAATATCGCGATAAAGGTTGCCTTTAAGGTGTTTGATGAAATGCATGTAAAGAACTTTGAGGTTGTTGACAGGGTGTTTGATAAAAGTCCTATAAGAAATGAGGGACAAAAATACAGGTTGTTGAAATGCATGTAAAGAAATGGACAGATTAAGTTGTATTCGTGAATAGTTTGATGGCTATATGCTCAAGTTAAGCAAGTCGCTAGTGTAAAGGAGTATCATGACTCTTTTGATAATGTACTCAGTCTTGTACAACTTTCACTAGGATATGGTCTTAGCTACCTCAAAACCCTGTAACATGACAAGGTAATTTGGAAGTAGTAAACGAGAATATTGTGGAACACAGTTGAGATTCAAGACTTCTGTCCGTCTTTGTATGATGACAAAGATAACCATAGAAGATTGAAAGCATAAAAGGAACAGTAAAAACTAGCATTGAAGTGTTTCCCAACATAAGAGAATAAGAAACTCAAGTACTGAATTAAGTGTTGGTGAACATACTATTCTCAAGACATGATGAAATAGGACGTTATGTTATTCTCAAGTTCTCTGAAACCATCAAGTCAATCACGGTCAATATCGCAATAGCAGTCAACAACATGAACATGGGGGCGGGCTAGAGCAGCATATTTTGACCATATATACAAAATTGGGCTAGTTAATTTCAATATACTGATGGATTTGCTTTCTTCTTTCATAGTGAAGGGTTGTTTCTTCAAATTGTGAACTACTCAGTACACTATAATTCCTCTAAAAAAATTCGCGTGGTGATAAAACAAAGAAAAGTGTGTTTACCCATTTAAACCCAAGTGTGTTTTGAATTTAACCCGATGGACCCAGTTTTCAAGTGGCTTATTTGACCTCAACTCGTTTGAACCCAAAACCATTTTGATTCTTGGCTCAAACCCGCATCACTCACCCGTTTTGCCACTCCATTGTTAACTTTTTACTGCTAACCACCATGCTTTACTTGAAACAAATAAGATACAGGCTTGTAATAAAAATTGAAAGATGAAGACAAATATAATTGTGCATATTAATATATTTACAAAAAAGCCTTGGATGATGAAAATGGAATCTTGGAGGTGAAAGTAATCTATAGATTTATTCAGTTTAGTGGGCCCATATAATTTAACCTACCCATGTGTTGCAAATGAATATAATGGCAACATGTATAAGCCATTTCAAAAAACTCAAACATGTATAAGCAATAAAGAAAATCAATAAGAAAATCAAACCATTTCAAAAAACTCGAACATCGATATAATGGCAACATGTATAAGCTAGACATAATTAATCCCAAATTAAGTCACCGTTAAAATAGATATCTACACGAGGCTTCGCACAATATTTTATTAAACTCGTTTCATTTGGCTCTTGGGTGGTTTTCTTGTTATTGACATATTGTGTGGCGTAAATAATTTTTTGTAACAAATTATCACAAAAAGGTTAGTGTCATGGGCAACTTTAACTTCGGATTCGTTTTTAGACCCAATGTGACCTTTCCTTGAATACCACTTGAATAATTGCTACTAAAAAGTCTCGACACTTGAAATTGTATTGATTTGTTTTGGTCTGATAATAAACACATATGCCTCTATGCAGCTTTATACAGACTTTGATAACAAAGAATTGAACTAGATGGATATAAATTTGTGTGGAGCACATAACACATGGAATAAAGATCATGGAATAAATTTGAAGTCCCAAATTAAACGTTCATAGACTCTAAAGTCTTTGCAATTTGTACTTATTGCATGTTCATCCAACTTGTGATATGTTTTGGTCCTGGAATTATTATGTGATATAAGAGCATCTACTATGATGGACCTTTTAAAAGGTTTATAAAATTGCCACCTCTTATATTATCATTAAATTTTAAACCTTTTTATATTATGAACATATTCCTACTATGGTTAAAGCTTTAAGATTTGTAAATTGTTCCAACATAAATTAATGCTATTAAAATAAAAAAATGATGATAAACACTTCTTGGACCTCTCCAAAATACTAGACCTTTTCATGCCACCTAGATATGAAATGGTTCCTCACTATGGTACACAAAATCTTAGACCTCTTCATAAGTTTTTAGACCTATTCTTGAAATACCATAGTGGATGCTCTAAATGTCAAACAAAAGAAATGGGCCCAAACAAAGCAACCCATTCATAAGATAACGTGATATAAATGACACATTTATAAAATGCATATAGTTTGGAAATATGATATTATGACCGATCTAATTTAACTACTACAGAAGCGTTGATAGGATGCGAACATACATAAGCTTGACATAACTAATCTCAAAACAAGAAATTACCGTCATTATAGATGCAATTACATCATGCTTCACACAATATTAAACTTTTATCATGATGTTAATTTCCTTTTAGTTTGGTGTGGAGAATGGTTTTCTTAAGAAAATATCCTGGTTAACTAGATACAACATAGCAAATTCCGAAACAAAGGTTTGCATTTTAACAAAGTGGTAATTTTTTATTTTTTATTTTTTTTTCTTTTTTCCACGTATATAAGTAAAAATTTCAAGATATGTCAAATAGAGTTCAATTTTCGACAACATTTATCTATATTTAGAAAAGTGACTCGAAAATTTAACTGCCCGGGTTTTGTTACAATTTGGCTCATATTGACTCTATTCGACCCAATACCATCTAACTCTTGGTTGGTTTTCCCTGTTAATTTGTTATTGACATATTGTGTGACGTAAACAATATTTTGTAACACATAATCACAAAACAAGGTTATTTTCACAAGCAACTTTAACTTGAGATTCATTTTTTGACCAAATGCGACCTTTCCTCAAAGACCGCCTCTTAGGCAATATTCGCGATTGGTTGTCTGCTTTCTACTAGATTATACATGCTTTGGCACTTGACTAAATGCTACTACAAAGTCTCAAAATTTGAAAATTAAAGCCATAAAAACTAAGTAGCAATGTTTTTAAACCTGGTTCGACCCGGTAGGACCGGTGCCCAGCCACAAAAACGGGTCAAAAACCCGGGTTAACCGGTTAGACCAACCGGGTTTTGAGTGACCCAGGTCAACCCGGATCTTGAAATCCGGCCTGGTTTTGTTTTTTTCAAATTTTTTTTATAATAACCGGGTTAACCCGGCGGTCGAACCGGTTGACCCGGTCTGAAAAAAGAAAATAATAAATGAAAAACCAGGTTGAACCGGTCAGACCGGTGCCCGATGACTTGACCTGGTCGATTAAAAACCCTGTTTTTAAAACATTGCTAAGTAGTGTTATATGTCCAGCCAACTTGAAGTGGGTGGTCCCAAATTGATGTCTTATTTTTCCGTTTATTCAAAAATACAAAAAATATATTTGTCCTATTTTGTGGAAATAATGATGTAGGATTGAAGTTAACCATCCCAAATTAGACGTAAGGAGACTCGTGAGTCTTAAAGACTTGTATTCATTAGACATCCTTTTGTATCTTTTGATATTTTTTGATGAGATAGGATATATATTTGTGTTGAGAACGTAAAACTTACAAGACTGTAGACCATAGAATAAGTTCTCCCAAATTAGACGTCCACATATTCTTCAGTCTTGGCAATATGTATTTACTAGATTTCTTTTTCCATTTTGTGATACTTTTCAGTGATATGCAGGGGCGGATCTATGGCCTGGCTACCTATGGCACGTGCCACAATGGGTTGGCCAGGTGAAGTAAATTGTTCTAAAAAATCCTATGGTTCAAAAAAGTTGTTTCTTGTGTGCTACCCAGTTTATTTAGAAGTGATATAGTGGATAATTTTAGGACCTACCTTGAAAACTAACCGTAAACCACCTTGGATCTAGTCGTAAATTGTTGCAGGAAACTGTAATGAAGAAGATGTAGTTTTTGTTGTTTTACACAAGACGAAGAGTATGTCACGTTTTTGTTTCTAGTGAACTCATATGTGTTGTTAAGAGAGTGTCACATGGGTTTAGTCAGTAGGCTAAGTAAATACTAGTATCTATTTTGTAACTTTTTGAAGTATTTTCCATTTCTCTTAAAAATCTTGAACACATGATATTTTATTAATTAATCAAACTATAGAATTAAACTATCGTTGGAAATGTTTTTGAGTGCTACGGCAAAAAATCATCTATTGTCATTACCTGTAAGTTTTATCTAATATTAGACAATATGTCTTGTTTCTAATTTAAACACTAATGAGTACCGACTACCGGACCCATTTAGTGGTTGGGTCTCAGACCCGATAATTTTACCGCGTTAACTAAATAAGGAGCTAGCTTAGATTTGGTCATGAGTTCGCCACTAAGTCCAAGTTAATTTTGCTTTTAATTATTTATAGGTTAGAACTTGGGTAAAAAAAATGTGTCACATATAAATACAATTTATGGATCCGCATGGAGGTGATATGTTTAAGAGTTAAACTTATAACAAAGCAATTTGTATCATTAACATGTTTTACAAATGGAAACATTTTCACCACTATTATGTAGTAGTAGTTTCTAAATTGGGCTTGTAAAACATCGTACAAAAAGCATATCATAAGTGAATATATCAAGACATGATCAAATAGGACATTTTTTTTTATTATTAAGTACACCAAAAGTACTAAACAACTTCAAAATGCTTCACGAATTAAACTTGTTCCTTCTTGGGCTCGTTACCATTTTTCTCAACACTCATACACTTGTACCTCTTAGCACAATAAACAGAGTACGAAATCAAACACAGTCAATATCGCAATAAGGAAATAAAATCGTTCCATATGACCATCATTTAAATTCTCCGGTATCCATCCAACTTCATCTCCCTTTGCGGTAATACTCATCATCATATGTACAAGAAGGCTGCTAACATAGTTTCCCAAAGAAATCGACGCCATACATAATGAGCTTCCAAAACTTTTGATCCCATCAGGTGCCTGGCTATTAAAAAATTCCAACTGTCCAACATACATAAAAACCTCAGAAGCACCAACAAGCACATATTGCGGCACTTGCCAAAATATGCTCATGGTGCTCGAATGCTTATCAGGAATTGACCTTTTTAGCCTCTCGACCTCAGTGACTCCGGCGGCAACCATTGCAAATAGTCCAATGATTAGCCCTACACCCATTCTTTGAAGCTCGGTTAACCCTTTGGGATTTCCACTTAGTCTTCCGGCTAAGGGGACTAAGACCCTACGGTAAATTAATGTGCACATGAGGACACTTACTATGTCGAATACTGACATGCTTGCCGCTGGTAAATGGAAGTTTCCTACGTAAGCGTTCATGGCTGCACCTTGCTCGACGAATAGTGATGCCATTTGAGTGAAAATGACCGAATATATGATTGTACATAGCCAAATTGGTAACATTCTTATTACACATTTGGCTTCTTCTACTTGTGTCACTGTGCATAATCTCCAATGATTTTGTGGGCCCGATAAGTCTCTCTCTGTGACAATCGCCGCTTTATCTAGGCACCTGAAACATTAAAACTTAGAAGTGAAACTTTGTACTCAGTTACTAGTACTTTGATCTAAAACTGATCAAATTAGTCGACACTAAAAATTGGCCGTTTAAACTCGATTTGACTAGTTAGCCAACTTTTTAATAGACTTACTTGAACTCCTCACTATGAAGGATCTTTCGACTCCCTTTAATAGCCGATTCCACACCTTGAACTTCATACAATTGCTTCTCATCATAATCACTCACCTTATATTTCCGACACGCAGCAACAAATACTTGAGCGACACGGGGCAAAGGATTTCCAGACGGCTTAACATACCGATAATGGAATGAACCACACAAAAAGGACAACCCCGTGGCACCCATAGACACCCAAAATCCTGTGGTCCAATGACCAATATCTTCATAATACACAAGAATCGTGTTTGAGAACAAAGATCCAATTTTTAGTGCAGCATAAAAGTATGCAAAGAAAGCCCCTTTAGAGCCTTTGCCTTTGTATTTTGGGTCTGACTCATCAAACTGGTCTGCACCAAGAGTGGCTAAAGTTGGCTGGTGCCCGCCATATCCTAATGCAACCATGTATATCGATAAATAGAACAACATTGTTCCCTTTTTTGAGGGCGGTGTGCAGTATTTTACTCCATCACCACATCCAGCCGGTTTCACTAGAAATTCATAAGATGTTAACGATAATAGCACCAAACCCTACAAAGCATAACACAGTATATGAAATTGTGTTAGAAATCAGTAATTTGTATCTATATTTGTTTTGTATAATATCTTTAAGTCAAATTTGCTTATCAAATTATATTAATTAGACTAATAATTTCCAAAAGCGTAAAGAGTTTTAGTCAGCAATTCAATACATATTCACATTTATACCTGCAATGTTTTTTTTTTAAATAATTTTAGCAGTGTGTAGAACTCGTCTAAAAACGCTTAGATGTTTTTGTATGCTTGAAGTATACACCTTCATGTTGCATATTATATTTCGTTGTTGTGTGTGCCTAAGAGGTTATACATCTTTTAATTTGTTCAACCTCTTAGGCAGACTGTAAGGGTAAAAATACTTACCACGGCTAAGATACCTTGAAAGACCGCACAAGTGAGATAACGACCCCAATAAGAATCACTTAGGAAAGCTCCAAGAAGAGAGCACAAATATACGGTTCCAGTCTGTTAACTGTATTAGCAGCATCCACATTGCCTTGATCCATGACTCGAGTCAAGAACAAGACCAAGTTGACTCCAACCCCAAAGAATGCAAATGTTGCAAGGGATTGATTTGCTTCAAAAATATAACAAAGTTATGGATAATTTGAAGTTAAGATATGATCTAATAAATAAAAATGTGAATATGAATAGATTTGAAAAAAAAAGATTATGTACCAAGAAGCAGAAATGCTGGACCCCACCCTCCTACGTTTCGTTTTGGTTTTGTGTTGAACCTCTACTGGTTCTTCCTGCTATAATATGTACAAAAGGAAAATGGCCAGTTCTTTGGTGTTGCTATTAGCTCCGGCAGCTGGACGGTCACGTTTCTTGTTGAATCCGAAGTCCATTGATGAGACTGAATTAAGGTATGATGTATGAAGAAGAAAAGCCCCAAATTGGAGTGTGAGTTTAGGGATTGTAAAAGAGTGATTGATTTGAGATTTTGAGGGTTTTATTGATATGAAAAGGTAGTCAAAGTCAATGTTTCTGAAAGTTTGGGTTTGTGTGGGCTTTGGGTTGGATTGGTTAACATTGTTGGGTAAAAAGTGTAGCCCAATATATGTTTGATATTAAGTTATTATACTACGTATATCATAATCTGAAGAAAGTTTGCTTACATACTTTTCCTATCACACACTCTGCAATGCATTTAATTTATGAACTAATATATGAGTAAATTTGACAATTTGTTAACTTAAATATACAAGTTATTACACACATAATAATTTGAAAAAAATTTGCTTGTGGACACTTAAATCGGAACGGAAGGAGCAAGTAAAATTTCAAAAGCTTTAAATTCATGAAAAAATTCTGGTTCAGTACTAGTTATTCCCAACTGACCATTTAAGGATCAGCTCAAAATGAGGTGCAACTGTTATGATGACCTTTTGTGCATTTGTGGTTGCTCATTTGCGCTATCTAAGAGGTCGTCCTTTATCATATAAATCGCTCAGTCGCGCTAGAAGAATAACACCAGAAGTACAATGCCTTTTTAATGAGTATATCGGCTAAATAAGTTGTCAATCCTGACCCATTTTGACATAGTAACAAACGTGTCCGATTAACCAGTTTCGGTACATACAGTTCTTAAAGTTATCAATTTCACTTCAATCAAGTATCATAAGTGAAGGGTTTTAGAGGATTTGACTTACTCTACATGATGGATTCTTACGTAGTCTGTGTCACATACACAGCATGCATCAAGAAGTTGGTGTTCATGAAAATACATAAAGCTTTTTGTAGAAGCAGAACTTTAAGAAAATCAGAAGTACTAAATGCTAAAATATTTAATAAAAGTTATATCACTGAAAAACGTTTATTAGTGCTATAACTTGCAAGAAATTTAATTTGCAGAAGTTAAAATAGCACACAGATCAATAAGCTGTCATCTTGAATCTTGCTAAACTGTCACAATGAATTGTTATGATAGGTGATTACGTTTACTAGGATGGAACAAGGGCACAAGTACCGGTTTCCTTTGATCTTCCTAACAAACAAATGATGCACTTAAGAAGCAATACACAAGATGGTTTAAACAGAAATAATAAAACTAAGCACTAAGAAGAACATACGAAGTTATAAAATCGACCATTCAAAAGTTAACAAAAACATCAAACAAACGTTACTAGAATTAACTTCAAGATAGATGCATGGATCTTTTAAGCACGGTCCTATACAAAAAGCAAGTTTATACCGCAATGTGTTGTGATCATCTTGACTCTTCAACAACGTCAAACTCGGGCAGTTGATTATAATACCGGTGGATCGATCTCTCTTCATTAACTAAGAAATTAGAAATTTTGAGTGAGTAAATTAGTTACGAATACATCCGTTATTAGTATCAAATTTACTATGAAGGAAATAACAATATATAGTAGACTTAAAATAAAGAGAACAGAGTTTTAGCTTTTAAGTACTCATAGTTAAATAATCATAAGATTATAACAACCAAGTACTTTAACTTGCTAACTTTATTTTCTGTGTCACAAGAAGTCAGCACCTAGACTCTGTTTTGTGCATTAAAATATGTCATTTAGTATGGAATTAGTTCGACAGAGCAGTTTTATTCTTAGGATGCAGAAATTCATTGTTTGAATAGTTTGGATGGCATATCTGACACAACTAGGATTGATTATATCAAATGTTGAAGGCTATTTATTTAACCAAATAGGTGAAAATTGTGAAAATAGTGACATCAACCCAAGTTGTGAACATGTCACGATGGTGTATTTTACACAACACGGGGAAATGGCCACCCATGGTGTTAGTGGCAATTTTATTAATAACAAGGCCTTAGTTACAAAACGACTCTACCAACATAATGTGAACAATAATCAGTAGAGAAAAAAAAACACATAAAAAGCAGAAAACAAGAAGCACTATGCACGTGCAACCCTTTGCAACCTTGCAATGAACACCAACACCTTTACATACACCCAATCTTTCAAGCAATTATGAAAGTGGAAAAACGCATGTCTGAGACGACGATTCAGAAGTAAAGCGCTACATGCTATCCAAAATGCAGTTGCAAAACCAGTGGCCCCTCCAATATAAAACCATCTTTGAAGCTCATCTGCATCACCCTCACTATCAACGACTGGTGGAACTCTTTTATCTTCATCTTCGAGACATTTTTTCGCTGTAGGAAGTCCACATAGTCCTACATTTCCAGTGAACCTTTCAGGTGGAAAGGACTGGAGTTGAGTGCTGGAAGGAACTCTCCCCGACAGGTTATTATATGACACATCTAGATCATTTAATCTATCCATCTTAGACATGGTTGATGGTATCTCTCCTGAAAACCTATTTCTAGACAAATTCAAAGTTAAAAGTTCTGTCATTTGACCAATGTCTCGTGGAATCTTTCCAACTAGAGTGTTGTTTGACAAGTCTAGTACCAACAATTCATGCAGAGTGGTAACTTCATTTGGGATTTGTCCTGTGAGATTGTTGCTAGATAAATCGATGGTCTTGACCAATCCCAGAATGCTACTAAACTCATTTACCTTTCCTTGCCACTCGATCATTAGATTGTCAATATATATCTATTATCAACATGTTCAGCGTAGTTAACAGCTCCCGATACGGCGACAAATTCGAGTTTATAATGATGTATGTTCTGTTTCACAAAGAATCCTTTCTTAACCATGGCAGTAAGATTGTTAACACACGATGGGATTGTTCCGTGGAGATTGTTTATTGACAAGTCTAGGATTTGCAGAGTTACTAACTGACATATTTGTAAAGGAATGGTTCCGAAAAAGTTGTTTGATCTTAGGCTAAGAACATACAACTTGGAAAAGTTTTCCCCAATCCAAGCAGGAACATTACCATAAAAATTGTTGCCCCCCAAATCCAAAAGGCTTAACTTGGTGCAATTCTTAAAAGACGAAGGCAGTTCTCCTGAGAATCTATTGTTGTATAAACATAACATTTCTACTTGACCCAAATATCCCAAAGAGTGGGGAAGCATTCCTGATAGAAAGTTGTGTCCTAGATTAAGAACTCTTAGTTTTGTCAAACCCCACAAACAGTCCGGAAGTTTCCCATTCAGTAAGTTATACGATAGGTCAAGAAATTCCAACCTTTCATACATTTGGCATAAGAAAGAGATCCCTCCATGGAATTTATTTCTAGAAAGATGTAATGAGCTTATATTCGCCGAAAAAGCAGGTATTGGACCATAGAAGTTATTGGAGCTTAATTCTACTATATATAGGTTAAGGTTTGATAAAAAATCTGGTAAAACCCCACTAATATTGTTGAAAGATAGATTCAAATATCCTAATAAAGAAAGGCTCCATTGGTTCCACTCATCTTTAGGAAATGTGTCTGAAATGTTATTATTGGAAAGATCAAGATATAGAAAGAGTTGCCCCAAAGGTAAAGGTACCATAATTCTGTTAAGGAACCAATGGATCTGGGAATGGTTCCACTGAAATTGTTCTCTTCAAGGTAAAGGTACTTTAAATTGGTTAAGGAACCAATGGACTCGGGAAGGGTGCCACTGAACTCATTCATAGAAAGGCTAAGAAGAGTTAAATGAGTCATGGAACATATGAACTCGGGAATGGTTCCGTAGAAAGAATTATTAGAAAGTACAAGAGTATTCAAGTAGGTTAAGTTAAGCAACGAAGGGCTAATCTCACCTCCAAGAAGATAGTCGTGCAATACAAGCTCGGTGACATGACCTGTTTGGCATGTGACACCCCTCCATTGACAACAATCATCTTCTTCTTTAGGTTTCCTTGTAGAGAGCATGTCATATGGGTCTTGAAGGTGAGCTTTGAAATCAAGAAGAGCTTGCCTTTCCTTATCGATGCACGTATTATCAGATCCTCCTGCTGCAGCAACAAGTTGGTGGCCAAAGGAAGTTGCAGTTGTGGTATTCAACCACAGAAAGACAAGTGACAGAAATATGAACAAAACATGAGTATGCATAAAGTAAAAGTAAATATTTTCTGTCATAATGTATGTTGTATAAAATTATATTGATGTTTTTTGATCTGATAATGAACACATATATCTCCAAGCAGCTTTATATAGACTTCGAGAAACGAAGAATATTGAATTAGTCAGATATAAATTTGTGTGGAGCAGATAACACATGGAAAAAAAGCTAAGTCGTAGGAAAAATTTGTAGTCCCACACTAGACGACCAAAGACTCTCAAGTCTTTTGAAAATAAATCAGGCTGCTGGAAAATACATTCATCAACTCCTGTGAAAGTAGAGCTGGCAAAATTGAACCAAATATTCAAAAGAAAATGTTGGATTAAAATTTAGGTCATCTGGGTTTTTGATGAAAATAAATGGGATCTTGTGGGACTTTTAAAACATGTTCTAATTAAAAGAATGGGTCAATTAAACTTCAGATTTATAATCTATATCTAGAAAAGGGAATTATGTCATAGAGACGAGTGTGATAACTGAAAAGTTTAATACAGGGTTCTTCTTTTATTGCATATAACGCTGCATAAATCTTAAAGTTTTCTAATGACCCACAACATGTTTGATGAAATGACTCAACCAAATTTCAACAACATTAAGTTCACAAGTTTTCCCTTTATAAAACGCATGTTAATTGGTCATTTGAATTTTCACTGCATCTGATTAACTATTTAAGCCTATATAAGTTGTTTAGATTCAAGATGAATGATTATGTTTTGTGTTTGCTGTGGACATGGTTTAGTTTTGCATACAAATTATTAGTTCATTTGGTTTGACATGAAAATCGAACCGGCCGAGTTCTTACATACTCAGCTTTGCCTATAGTATACATTTAGTATCAAACAATACTTTGGCGCAATTAAATCGTTAAACAACTATTTTATATCTAGTTTAAATACATAATGATGATCTAATTATATTATTTTTATTACAATACTTAGTTGAAAATACATATAAAAAAACTCTTTGCATGAAGCTACTTCAAACTGTTGTATCTATACAACCGCATATCATAATGCATTTACAATGTGGGTCCTATTAAAAATTAATTTTAGTAGATCTTGATCATCTATCTCATTTCTAACAAATGGTAGGGAACCGCATCATAGAATTACATTTGTCACTTCTCAATTAAAATCACATTTATTTTTAAATTGAAATATTTTATATCTATTTTTTTGAAATCTTATTTCAACATATTTTCTAATAATTTGTGTTCTTTAATTTAATATCAATTTTAATATACTTTTATGAATTTTTAGTTTTTTACATTTTTAGTGGGTTTATTTTATTTTGATTCAATTTTTTTACAACCTTAACCCTAATTTGAATCAATACTAATTATATACTATTAAAGGGAGTATTGGACGGATAATAGAATGTGAGGGTCTTTATACATGCGGGAATGATGATATCAATATGGTGTTCCATAATATTTACGAAAAACCCAAACAAACACATACAACAAACTTATATACATTCGGAGTGTTGTGAAACGAATTCACTAAGAAGGTAGAGAATTGTTGGGAGAGTTTGGTTAACAATTCATTTACTATATTTATAACATAACTATATTTATAGTCGTTGTTATGCACGGGTATCCAACTATTTTAGATAAGAGATAGAAACCGGTTGATGCAATATCTCTAGTCAATTTGAAGTATATGGTCCAAATTTGTGTTTTATTTTCCATTGTTTAAAAATCTGAATAATAATTTTGATTTTTTGGTTGAAAATGATGAAGAAATGAATATAACAGTCCCAAATTAGACGGTAGAAGTCTTAAAATTCCTTAAAAACTTGTAGTTATCAAACATCTTTTCTATGTTGTGATACTTTTCCCCTCAATACATGTGATATAAATTAAAAGCAAGCTATTGAAAATGCTAAACCAAAACCAAGACTAAAAGATGAAGACTTTAAGTAGTCTTGAAAAGTCAAAACAAAACATAATTAGTTCTTGAGCTAGCGCCCCAAAACTCACAGAAAGGAAAAAAATACAACCCGAGTTAAATAATTCATTCATGATCAAACACTTGATCAAAATTTTTGACAACCACAACGATACACTCATTTAGTCTCTTCACTTAGAGCTTGGCTCTATTCAATCACTATTTTACTAGATTTTCAAGTAAAAATTAGAACGTAAATATAGATTTCTAACCGAAATCACATAATATAACGAAGAATTCAATAGAAAAATCTTTGTGGTTTTTATTAATCCGTTTAGTATAAATCCCTTAATTTATTCATTAATTCAAACATTTCATGAAACACATGATGACTATAAAAATTTTCATTAAACTAGAGGTCATTTCCAGTGTGAGTTGATGTCAATATGAGTGTTGAAGGAAATAACTGCTCCCCGTGTTGAGTGCATCTAGGTTCCTTCGGACGTGGAAAGTGATGTCCTTCGAGCACCTGACACAAGTGAAAGAAGCACGTTAGAATCGTCTCGGGTTTAACCCCTAGATCAAGCTCCGGCGTGAGAGTAAGTATAGTTTAAGGCCGAACAAACGGATAATTAATGTCAGAGTACGTAATGAATCAGTTGGTGAGAATTCAATAAGTGTATTTATACTACTTCATTTATTGTACCTGAAAAATATACAGAAGTGGTGAGCCGGGATATGCCTAGCCTAAGTCCTAGGCGGCATGTCCACGTAGGGGACAACATCTCGCAATATCCGGATGTAGCGGCTCACACATAATCCTTAGAAAGAACCGCGGGATAAAAGAGGTTCCTTGAAAATAGAGTGTTTATCTTTCATACATGGCAATGGCCACATCATTTTTGACTTTTGGCAGCCGTTCATCCTAGTTGTCTTTTGGTCACATACCTTTCGAACACATGTGGCTCAACTGTCAGCCAGGCACGTGTCTTCAGAACACATATGTCATCATGTATCCAAGTAGAGGACTAATGATGTAATACTTTAAAAATGTTTTCTCTGATTTTTTCTCTCCTATTTTTCCGAAGAGTAGTGATTGGCATGACTAATTCATGTGCCTAATTTTATGCCTAACAAGGATCTTGTAACACATGGCTAAATCAATGGTAAATAAGAGGAGTGAGAATAAGTGGAATACAAGTGTCACAAAATGAATAGATTAAGTATAAAATTATACACATAAATTAGTTATCTCAATCATTTTCCTTTACCGAAAGGCATGATCCGTGGGCCTATGTAGGCCGGTTGATGTAAACAAATGGACCAACACCATTATTGCTAATAGGTTAAAACAAATTAATTTACATGGGGAAGTGAGAGTGTGACACGTTTCTCAAGGGCGCTTATCATGTGGTTGTCGTTGTGCCACGTTGTCATCTAACATGATACGACATTTTGTTTTCCTCTCTCTCCACTATAAATAGTTCATTCCTCTCACTTTCAACATTTTTACTTTTTATTGTTAATCAAATGCACTTTTTATTGTTACTACAAGTGTTTTATTGAGCATTTGGTGTTCACAAAATGATACAAAGTTGAAAATGCGGTATTTTTTTTTCACAAAGGCACATTAGCAGATAAATCACCTTTCCAACTTATAATATGAAGTTTTATTTAATCGGTTCGAAAATACATTCATTGAATCATTCAATCATTTAATCAAACACATGGTGAGCATAACATTACGGTCAAATCCAACCTGTGAACTTTAGTGGTTTATAAATAGTAATCTGTAATAGTTTATAGAAACGAGACGACTTTATATTTGGGTGGAGCATACATGACTTGATGTCCCAAATCATACGTCCAAAGACTCTCAAGTCTTTGCCATTTTTCCAAAGTGGATGTTAATTTTTCTTCCACTTTGGAATACTTTTTGGTCAAAAATCAATGAATGTGCTATGAACTGATGAAGCCTCCACGTCATTTCCATGCCATTAGTACAACCATTTGCTTGACTTTACTACTAAGTTGGAGACTTTGAATTTTGTATATCGAGTACTCAATAATGTATCAGATATCTTTTATTAAAGTATTGTTTATATATTAAAAACATCTCACTTAGAGTGGTGTTGTTATATTAAGAAAACTTTTAATGAAGTTATATTAGTGATTGAGTAACAAAACTAATGTTTACTAACAAAAAGACTAAAAGACTGCTACAGTAGCTAGCTTTTCAATCATGATATCTTATCTTAAAGGTTCCTGTTCACTTTAGCAAGCCATGATACCTTAACATCATCAGGTATGTTGCAATTCTATGTAAAGCATTTATCAAACACTTTTCGTGCATCATATAGCTATACAGTTTATAATATGAACATATGGAGATGTCGTATATCACACAACGTGGGGAAACAGCCACCCATGGTGTTAGTGACTATTTTATTAATAAAGGGGACTTAAAAACCCCTACCAAATACAAGTGAAGCATGAAATTACAATACTATATACCAAACATTAATAAGCTAGTAGATGAGAAAAAAAACAAAACATAAAAAACATATACCACTATGCACGTGCAACCCTTCGCCATTTTGCTATGAACACCACCACCTTTACGTACACCCAATCTTTCAAGCTATCATACTATCCAAAATCCAGTAGCAAAACCAGTGGCCCCTCCAACATAAAACCATCTTTGTGGTTCATCACTTTCACTCTTAACGACATGTGGAACTCCTAAATCTTCATCTCTGAGACA
Organism: Chrysanthemum makinoi; assembly: GCA_910596185.1. Taxonomy (NCBI): domain Eukaryota; kingdom Viridiplantae; phylum Streptophyta; class Magnoliopsida; order Asterales; family Asteraceae; genus Chrysanthemum; species Chrysanthemum makinoi. Next base: position 344,616,259 of record OU343224.1, on the reverse strand, counting down.
TGTTTTCCTTGTAGGAAGTCCACATAGTTCTGCATTTGAACAGTTTAAATTCGATTTGACTAGTTATAGCTAACAAGTTGGCAGACTTAATTACTTCAACTTCATACAATTGCTTCTCATCATAATTTCTCACCTTATACATATTTACGACACACATCAACAAACACTTGAGCGACACGGGGCAAAGGATTTCCAGATGGCTTAACATACCGATAATGAAATGAACCACACAAAAAGGACAGCAATTCCACAACCATGGCACCTATAGACACCCAAAATCCTGTGGTCCAATGACCAATATCTTCATAACACACAAGAAGCGTGTTTGAGAACAAAGATCCAATGTTTAGTGCAGCATAAAAGTATGCAAAGAACGCCCCTTTAGACCCTTTGCCTTTGTATTTTGGGTCTGATTTATCAAACTGGTCTGCGACTAGAGTGAAATGGTTCCGTGGATAACAAAGTTCTACATTCTCATGTCAGAAACAGAGCAGATCAGTACTAATCCATTTTTAAAAACACTCCAGCAATGTCCCTCCTAGAAGAACATAACCACCTACAGTCAGGATTGAAACACTTAGGAAATTATATATATAGTAGAACGAAACAAATGCCCAAAGGAAACCCTAATTTTTAAAAACAAAAGTCTACCCTAAAACCGATCCTCTTTTTCTCTCCCAGTGGCGATTTTTAAAAAACCCTTGCTCTCATCCTCAACGTTTAATTCCGCTCCAATAACTCTTGTAATCGTTTCAACCCTGATCAATTAGTGGTATTCAGTCTTGAATATCATTAGTAGATTAGTTTTTGGCCGATTATCGGTGTTAAGGGTTTGTTTCAAACGTTTATTCTTAGGGGTTTTTAATCGCTTTCGGTGCTATCTGCTTCCTTGATCAGTTTATTTGCACTATCATATCTTTTCTCTTATTATCCTGCTGGTGCAACTGATTGATTATGGGTTAGTTTTTATTGATCTTCATGATTATAAACCCTAGTTATTAACTAGGGTTTTATTGGCGTATCTGCTATCGTACGTGGGTTTGTCTGCTGATTGTGAAGTCTTTGTGGTGTTCGTGGGTTTCTTGAGGGATGGAAAAAGGGTTCTTAAAGAGTGCTTTGAGTGGCAAGAAGAGTAGCGAGAATAAGGAGGGATCATCGAGTGCTTTGAGTGGCAAGAAGAGTTCGTTGTTGAGTGACTCGGCCAAGAAAGTAAGAGTCTGATGGTACTATTGGTGATATGGATTCTATTGGTGGTATGGATTCGATTGTTTTCTGCGGCCGACAATGGTACTCCTCTTGTTGGTCTGATGGACAAGTGGAGCGGTTTCACTTGATTCAAGCCCTAGTCATGATGTACCTTTGATTCGCCTCTAAACAGCCTAATGTGGAGCGGTTGATTGCTAATGCGCATCGAATTTTGATGCGCAATGAATAAAATTGACATGATATTGCTAAGATGGCTTCATCTTACGATGTGAACAACTCGAGTGATATTAATGGTACTAAAGTTTATTCTGCAATTACTCCTCTGTCGAGTTTTGATGTGGCTATGCAATCCCAAATGTATGGTACTAATCATAGTGTTACTCGATCTTAATGCTTCGATGGATGGTAAGAATGCTTCTACTTACGGTCTTAATGTAAGTGATTGTATACACAATGAAGTGAGGTCGTTTGCTAATGTGTTAAACTCGGAACATGTATCTAGGAAAGTTAACTTCCGTTCATTGGTGAATGAGAATCGAATTGATAATCATGATACGGTTCTTCCTAAGGCTGCTATGGAGGGTGTGTTTAACCGCTATGATAATACTCTTGTTGGCTTCTTTGTCGGCAAGAATATTGCATTTCACTTGGTCAAGAATTATGTCACCAATACATGGGGTAAGTTTGGTTTAAAGAAACTTATGAAGAATGATGATGGTGTATTTCTCTTTAAATTTGATTCTAAAGAGGGTGTTGAGAATGTTCTTCAACGAGGACCTTGGATAATTCGTAATTCTCCTATCATTCTCACTAAATGGACTCCTGACGTGCTATTGTCCAAAAGTGAGGTTACCAAAGTGCCTGTGTGGATTAAATTGCATAATGTGCCATTACTTGCATATTCGGAAGACGGGTTGAGCCTTATTGCTACTCAGGTGGGTAAGCCGATCATGTTAGATGCATTCACTAGCTCCATGTGCGTTGACTCATGGGGTCGTATTAGTTTTGCTTGTGCTCTTGTTGAGTTATCATCGGAAGCTGAACTTAAACATGTGGTAACTATGGCTATCCCTAAGAAGGATGATAGTGGTTTTACAACGGCTAGTATCAAGGTTGAATATAAATGGAAACCTCCACATTGCATGGAATGTAAAGTGTTTGGGCATGATAATGCTTGTTGTCCTAAGTCTCCTAAGGAGCATCATACTGATGCTCACACCTCGACCTTGGATGTCAATGATGATGGTTTTAAGGTGGTGCAGAATCGGAAAGCCAAACCCCAAGGTCCGAAGTTGTCTAGTGGTATTAATATGGGTAAGGGTCCTAAATTTGCCCTTAGGAAGCATGTTTATATCCCAAAGAAGAAGACGTCGGACGTTGCTACTGTTACTGCTACAGGTACTCCTGTTACTACTTCTAACTCTTTTGGGACACTTGAGGTGCATGAGGACACGGGCATTCAAAGTCCTGTGGTTGATTCTAATACTGTAACACCCCAACCCGACAAGGGTAGAAGTGTCACATTCTGGTGTCATATCAGAACATACAGATAAAATCCTTACAAACGAAAACCTTAAAAATGAAGTATCAAATCATATAAACAATCGACTGACAAGGAAGATTACAAAATCCAAAATGTCAAAAATAAAAGCGAAATCTCAAAACAGTAGCCCGACAAAATAAATCCAAATAATAAGGTAACTAGGGTTGGTCCACTCAAATAATCCAACTCTCAACCCATCAAAGCCCATCTTCAAACCTAATACGCGCGGAAAAGAAATGCGGTGAGCTTAAAAAGCCCGTGAAGGATATAACAAAGCGAAAGCTAAATAAAATCTGAAATGCGAAATGAAACAAAGGAAACGGATAACAAAATCGCAGCGAAAAGAAATGAGAACAATGAGTCAAAGAGGATCCTGCAGAACACAATTATACAGATATCCAAAACGAACAGATGACAAGGAGAATGAAGCAAAGCATATCATCTATGACATATAAACAAGTACATACAACCCAGGCATACAAAGACTGAAACATAAGCAAACATAGTAGACGTCATATCCACACAACATATACCGCATACAATCAATTCAGGAAATCAGAAGACATACAAGCCAAACAGATATCTACAGGAAAGCGGAAACAATTAATTTATAAGTGAGCATGGCAATTCACACAGGTCAAAACCCTTAGTTGAAAACATAACTAGTATCATAAACAGCGAAAGTACTAACATCAGTCAACACATGGCAGTCACACGTAATAAGTAGGAATACAGTATAAAGATATAATTAGATCAATTAAAGACATAGCAGGGCAACTAAACAAATTAACAAACCAGGGCGTCACAAGTCGAACCATCTACCCAAATCAAACCGTAGCATAAACCGAAATGTAAACATGGCAGGTCAACAACAAGCAGATAAGGAAACTATCAGATAATCATAGTCCACGAACTTATCACGAACAAATACACATAATAAAGCAGACAAAACTATCGATTACACATTAGCGGGGTCACCGATAATTCAGAGGGTCACATAACGGTGAGATCACATGTCATCGGTTGAAAGCAGTAACTCGATAACCACATATTAATCACATCATAGCGGGATAATCAAGTAGTCACATAAAACATGAATAGCATAATCACATTCAATAAGCATATAATAACCCTGCGTGAATGGAACCATAGTCTGAAGTAACGGAATGAAAGTGTGACAGATCAAAGCAATGTAATATATATATCTTGGTAGTAGAGTGAGTCATATAAGGGTATTGAGAATTAAACAAGTACGATTATGGTGCGTTGGGGAATACGGAAGGTACAGTATAGGTTTATCAAAAGTGTAAGGGTTATCAATCTACCGAGCGAAACATATCATATCATATCATATCATATCATAAGTAGCCATTGTATTGGAGGGTGACCTCGAATACCATACATAATAGGAGGGAGACCTCAAGTAACAAATGGAGTAGCTAACTCCCAGAATTGTGAAGAAGCGGATTGCACCCGACATCATTCACCAAACAAAGCTCCAATCAGATTAAATCCCTCGAAACAAATCAAATCTAGGATGCATCCATACGCCCCCAAAACATATAATGGCCAAATCATATACATATAGTGAGCTCATAATCATATCAAAATGGGGACGGTGTGGAACATCACTCAACCACACTAAAGTCATGCCATTGGTGCATCAATGACACGGCCAGTTACCTTCCCGACTAGGAAACAAATATTTTGGCTCGGGTATCAAACTGAAGGGTCAAAGCATATTCATATCATATCATAAGGGTTCATATCAAAGTTCATATCGAGTTCATATCAAAGTTTCATATCAGATGGTTCATAATCATAGGTTCATATCAAAGGTTCATATCAAAGGTTCATATCAAATGTTCATATCAACGGTTCAGATCAAAGGTTCATATCAAAGGTTCATATCCACGGTTCAGATCAAAGGTTCATATCAAAGGTTCATATCAAAGGGAGCATAGCAAAGTCATAGGGAAGCCCTAATAAAGAGGCTTAGAGTAAAGCATAACATATCAAGCTAGAATCAAAAGATGAATACGAATCATGAAAAACCTTAAGAGGTAAGGTCGAATATCTACCTTATACCGCATAAACGAAACACAACAGAAATACCAAGGTCGGAAGCAAACTCCATCTCTGGCGAATCTACACGAATTCATGACTGGTTTTATTAAAAACTTATTTAATTCAGATTACTTATTTTAGTCGGCTTTCAGTTTTAGTAACTTTCCATATTTAGCAGGTTTCCACTTTTAGTAATCTTTCTATTAATAGCAGATTTCTGTATTTAATAAGTTTAACCATTCATGACCCATTTCTAAAACAGTATCAACAAGTTTAGACCACACAAGACATGCAATGCTCACATGCTTTATTATTTATGTTTACAAAAATAATAATAATAATAATAATAATAATAATAATAATAATAATAATAAAAAGAACAGTACTTGGTCCCTCGTTAATTTATTATTATGCATATGACATGTCCTACTAGCTTTATCATGCATGCATATAACACTCTATAAAGCTTGTACGTTTAATCCATATTCAATTTGAAAAGCAAAGTCTTTAAGATCACCATATACGAGACACACCACATTATTATATTCTATACGAATTCATGACATATGAAAAGTAATTTATATTAACTGATTATATTTACACCCATCTTAAATAAATGTGCAAACAATAAAAATCACATACACTTATACTTCTCTTATTTTCATGCGAGACCTTATTAGTAATTTGATTTATATTTGATAAAAACACTTGAATGACAATGCAACCATGACTTTTAACATCCAAACTGATTTATACGAACATGCGAGCTCACTTGACAATAAAACTTAACGTGACACATGTAGGTTTTAATAAAACTAAAGCGAGCATCTATCGCGACCAAGTTTAACAGATTTATATCACGCCTTTAATCCATATTATCCGGTTTGTAAACATGTTTTACTACCTCTTTTGACCACCCAATATCATTCACACAAGAACACCATTTGACATTAGCCATAACGAGACACAACATGGACTAACGAGGCCAAAACCACACCAATGACTATTATAACGACCCAAGTGTAACGAGACCAACAAGTAGGTTTATTTGCACCAAGACACCTGTGTATCCCCTCCACTAGACGACGCATAACTCATACGCACAAACACAACAGTAACGACACATAAATGAAATTATAAACCAGCCTTTTACCGTCCATTTAAACACATGCATGTGATCGTGTGAGTGGCGAGAGAGATTCAAAACAGAAGGTTGTACTTGGATCGAATAACAGGTTCGTCCCATTCGTTATTTATGATTTTACGTCACCTATATCCTTGATTACTTAGCCATGTTTTATCATTTATGTACATGTTTATATAGATGCAATCATGCGTATGGTGAAGACACCACACACGACCAGAATCAAGAAACAAAAGACGAGACGAAGTTTATAACGGTACCTTTGTGGTGTGAGACAAGGAGGGAGAAGAGCAAGATCGAAACAAGCAAACCAATACACCCTTTTGCTGCTCCAAGACCCACGACAGTAGCAGCTTGAAGATAGCGTACAACCTCCTTTGGGCCAGCTACTTGGCGACAGGATTTTACTGAGGTAGAGAAGTGTTTTTGGCCGAAACTTTTATGGAGGAGTCTAGGGTTTTTGTTTCCTTTATTTTGAATGTACATTAGAAGAGATATGGTAAGTCTCAAAAAGGTGGAATGGAGCGTGTAAATGGCCACAATTTCAGGGATTTTGGCGTGAATTTGGCTGACCAAAAAGGGTTATTGGAAGACTAAAGCATGCCTTTTATTTAGTTACCATAAAAGTATTATCACACCTTTTATTAATTTATCAACATGTAATTTTAAATTAGTCCATGCAACATTTAATGTGCCATATATTCTTATTTGTAAGTTAAAGCAAATGTTATTATTCGAGGTTCCATGTAACTCATTTACCATTAAGTAGCTAGCGAAATTATCGGCCTTGTTTTATTTTACGGATTACGACTCGAGGGGCATAATAGTCTTTTAACGCATTTATGATTTTTAGGGTTTTACAACTCTTCCCCTCTAAATGAAAATTTTCGTCCTCGAAAATTAAAGTCGCAAGGGTACACAGAGACTAACGAGTTTAAGGCAGACGTAGCAATCCATAGTCTCATACAGATCATAACAGTATCAGTTTCAAAGCGTACAAATCTTATACGTAACAGATGTCGGTGAGAGACTCACAAGGAGGTACAGAATTCCAATCGAACATGAGGAGTGACAGTTAACGGATACAAGTCATATTCCATTCACGTACCAACCCCAGGCATTTCCCAAGATGTCGTATGATTTCAATAAGTTCAAATTATATGATCTCGGTATTATCACGTTGATCAGGCGTCATAATACTTGCATCACATAACAAGTTCTTATTATCATCATATTCGTCCGGTCATGACAACCAATAACCAATATCACACCAAACATATCACATACCGATATCAAGTAACATACCCAAGCAGACTAGACACACATACAAACAAAGATACAACACATCAAACAACTTACCATACCACAAAAGAGAGGGCCACCAACCCGCATGAAACGGTTCCTCATGACTCATTACATGCCGGTCCAAAAGAAAAGAGATATACCGAATGCTAACGATAAAACTTCACGATTCAAACCGAAGTTCGAACGAATCAAAGAAAAGTAATGCCGATCAAAAATCACGTAGCAAGCTATCAAACCGCCTCAAAACGCTGACAAACGAATCGAGTAACACAAGTCGTGCCCAAATCATAGGAAGTAGATGAACCTCTCACCATCGGTTGAATCTTGTCTCCGTCTTTTCGCGTCTTTGGTTGGTCCGTCCAACTTCCTCAAAGCATCGATGCCTCGGCGAAGACGGCGGTGGGTGTGGCTTCGCTTCACGAACCTTTCCAGCTCGAGATCGTTGCAAAGGCAACACGGGTTCGGCACCATCATCTTCGGCTCCACGGGTAGTCTCCATCCAACGATCGACAAACGGATGTGCGAAGACAAAATAGTAAAATCGAATGTGAAGAGAAGAAGACCAAAACAGTGAAGACAAAAGATTATCTGAGTCAAATCGAACGACAATCAAAAGGAATCGGAATATATCATAACAGACGGAAGCCTAATTTCTACCCAAGTCCTCACAGGTCAATCCTAAGGTCAACAAGACGAAACACGGGCTCGATACCATAATTGTAACACCCCAACCCGACAAGGGTAGAAGTGTCACATTCGGTGTCATATCGTAACATACGATAAAATCCTTACAACGAAAACCTTAAAAATGAAGTATCAAATCATATAAACAATCGACTGACAAGGAAGATTACAAAATCCAAAATGTCAAAAATAAAAGCCGAAATCTCAAAACGAGGACAAAATAAATCCAATAATAAGGTAACTAGGGTTGGTCCACTCAAATAATCCAACTCTCAGCCCATCTTCAAACCTAATACCGCGCCAGGAAAAGAAATGCGGCCGAGCTTAAAAGCCCAAAGTGAATGATATAACAAAACGAAATGCTAAATAAAATCTGAAATGCGAAATGAAACAAAGGAAACGGATAACAAAATCGCAACGAAAAGAAATGAGAACAATGAGTCAAAGAGGATCCTGCAGAACACAATTATACAGATATCCAAAACGAACAGATGACAAGGAGAATGAAGCAAAGCATATCATCTATGACATATAAACAAGTACATACAACCCAGGCATACAAAGACTGAAACATAAGCAAACATAGTAGACGTCATATCCACACAACATATACCGCATACAATCAATTCAGAAATCAAAGACATACAAGCCAAACAGATATCTACAGGAAAGCGGAAACAATTAATTTATAAGTGAGCATGGCAATTCACACGGTGTCAAAACCCTTAGTTGAAAACATAACTAGTATCATAAACGGCGAAATAAAAGTACTAACATCACCAACACATGGCAGCACGTAATAAGTAGGAATACAATATAAAGATATAATTAGATGAATTAAAGACATAGCAGGGCAACTAAACAAATTAACAAACCAGACGTCACAAGCTGAACCATCTACCCAAATCAAACCGTAGCATAAACCGAAATGTAAACATGGCAGGTCAACAACAAGCGATAAGGAAACTATCGATAATCATAGTCCACGAACTTATCCGAACAAATACACATAATAAAAGACAAAACTATCGATTACACATTAGCGGGTCACCGATAATTCAGAGGGTCACATAACGGTGAGATCACATGTCATCGGTTGAAAACAGTAACTCGAGATAACCACATATTAATCACATCATAGCAGGATAATCAGTAGTCACATAAAACATGAATAGCATAATCACATTCAATAAGCATATAATAACCCTGCGTGAATGGAACCATAGTCTAAAGTAACGGAATGAAAGTGTGACAGATCAAAGCAATGTAATATATATATCTTGGTAGTAGAGTGAGTCATATAAGGGTATTGAGAATTAAACAAGTAATACAGATTATGGTGCGTTGGGGAATACGGAAGGTACAATATAGGTTCATCAAAAGTGTAAGGGTTATCAGAAATCTACCCGAGCCCAGAAACATATCATATCATATCATATCATATCATAAGTAGCCATTGTATTCGGAGGGTGACCTCGAATACCATACATAATAGGAGGAGACCTCAAGTAACAAATGGAGTAGCTAGCTCCCGAGAATTGTGAAGACGCGGATTGCACCTGACATCATTCACCAAACAAAGCTCCAATCAGATTAAATCCCTCGAAACAAATCAAATCTAGGATGCATCCATAAGCCTCCCAAAACATATAATGGCCAAATCATATACATATAGTGAGCTCATAATCATATCAAAATGGGGCGGTGTGGAACATCACTCAACCACACTAAAGTCATGCCATTGGTGCATCAATGACACGGTCAGGTTACCTTCCTGACTAGGAAACAAATTTTTGGCTCGGGTATCAAACTGAAGGGTCAAAGCATATTCATATCATATCATAAGGGTTCATATCAAAGTTCATATCAGAGTTCATATCAAAGTTTCATATCAGATGGTTCATAATCATAGGTTCATATCAAAGGTTCATATCAAAGGTTCATATCAAATGTTCATATCAACGGTTCAGATCAAAGGTTCATATCAAAGGTTCATATCCACGGTTCAGATCAAAGGTTCATGTCAAAGGTTCATATCAAAGGGAGCATAGCAAAGTCATAGGGAAGCCCTAATAAAGAGGCTTAGAGTAAAGCATAACATATCAAGCTAGAATCGAAAGATGAATACGAATCATGAGAAACCTTAAGAGGTAAGGTCAGAATATCTGTACCTTATACCGCAAACGAAACACAACAGAAATACCAAGGTCGGAAGCAAACTCCATCTCTGGCGAATCTACACGAATTCATGACTGGTTTTATTAAAAACTTATTTAATTCAGATTACTTATTTTAGTCGGCTTTCCAGTTTTAGTAACTTTCCATATTTAGCAGGTTTCCACTTTTAGTAATCTTTCTATTAATAGCAGATTTCTGTATTTAATAAGTTTAACCATTCATGACCCATTTCTAAAACAGTATCAACAAGTTTAGACCACACAAGACATGCAATGCTCACATGCTTTATTATTTATGTTTACAAAAATAATAATAATAATAATAATAATAATAATAATAATAATAATAAAAAGAACAGTACTTGGTCCCTCGTTAATTTATTATTATGCATATGACATGTCCTACTAGCTTTATCATGCATGCATATAACACTCTATAAAGCTTGTACGTTTAATCCATATTCAATTTGAAAAGCAAAGTCTTTAAGATCACCATATACGAGACACACCACATTATTATATTCTATACGAATTCATGACATATGAAAAGTAATTTATATTAACTGATTATATTTACACCCATCTTAAATAAATGTGCAAACAATAAAAATCACATACACTTATACTTCTCTTATTTTCATGCGAGACCTTATTAGTAATTTGATTTATATTTGATAAAAACACTTGAATGACAATGCAACCATGACTTTTAACATCCAAACTGATTTATACGAACATGCGAGCTCACTTGACAATAAAACTTAACGTGACACATGTAGGTTTTAATAAAACTAAAGCGAGCATCTATCGCGACCAAGTTTAACAGATTTATATCACGCCTTTAATCCATATTATCCGGTTTGTAAACATGTTTTACTACCTCTTTTGACCACCCAATATCATTCACACAAGAACACCATTTGACATTAGCCATAACGAGACACAACATGGACTAACGAGGCCAAAACCACACCAATGACTATTATAACGACCCAAGTGTAACGAGACCAACAAGTAGGTTTATTTGCACCAAGACACCTGTGTATCCCCTCCACTAGACGACGCATAACTCATACGCACAAACACAACAGTAACGACACATAAATGAAATTATAAACCAGCCTTTTACCGTCCATTTAAACACATGCATGTGATCGTGTGAGTGACGAGAGGGATTCAAAACAGAAGGTTGTACTTGGATCGAATAACAGGTTCGTCCCATTCGTTATTTATGATTTTACGTCACCTATATCCTTGATTACTTAGCCATGTTTTATCATTTATGTCCATGTTTATATAGATGCAATCATGCGTATGGTGAAGACACCACACACGACCAGAATCAAGAAACAAAAGACGAGACGAAGTTTATAACGGTACCTTTGTGGTGTGAGACAAGGAGGGAGAAGAGCAAGATCGAAACAAGCAAACCAATACACCCTTTTGCTGCTCCAAGACCCACGACAGTAGCAGCTTGAAGATAGCGTACAACCTCCTTTGGGCCAGCTACTTGGCGACAGGATTTTACTGAGGTAGAGAAGTGTTTTGGCGAAACTTTTATGGAGGAGTCTAGGGTTTTTGTTTCCTTTATTTTGAATGTACATTAGAAGAGATATGGTAAGTCTCAAAAAGGTGGAATGGAGCGTGTAAATGGCCACAATTTCAGGGATTTTGGCGTGAATTTGGCTGACCAAAAAGGGTTATTGGAAGACTAAAGCATGCCTTTTATTTAGTTACCATAAAAGTATTATCACACCTTTTATTAATTTATCAACATGTAATTTTAAATTAGTCCATGCAACATTTAATGTGCCATATATTCTTATTTGTAAGTTAAAGCAAATGTTATTATTCGAGGTTCCATGTAACTCATTTACCATTAAGTAGCTAGCGAAATTATCGGCCTTGTTTTATTTTACGGATTACGACTCGAGGGGCATAATAGTCTTTTAACGCATTTATGATTTTTAGGGTTTTACAAATACTGAGGAGGCGATGATTGGGGATTCTACTGGTTGTTCTAAGGAAGCAGATGTGGATAAGGGTCGTACAATAGAGGTTAATGAGGATGTGTTTAATAAGACCGGTTCTACATCACATGTATCGCTTGTGAGTGATTCAATGGGAACAATGGATGTTGGGTCTACTCCCATAGTTGAGAAAATTGGTAAGCTTGAAAAACTACTTATTCTTTGGGAAAGCTACTCTTGTAGATGATGATGGTCAACCTATTCCGTCTACCTCGTCTATTAAGAGAGCTAACCCTTTTTCTAAAGTGGGAGAGATTGAGGTGTCTGACTCTGAAGATGAGGTTGTTGCTAATCCATTTGATGAGTCTGCTAATTTATTTGGTGGTGGCCAAGGGTATGAAGATGAGTATGATGAATATGACTTCGATGACTATTCGAAACAGGTTCGTGATCTTCCCGGAATTTGGATGTCTTTAATGCCATGTATGGCACAACGTTTCAAGGTCCTAGGAAATAATTTCGTTGTGTCATATGTTATCATTTGAGTAGTGTTTTGTTTCTTGTTTAGATAATTGGAAGTATCTTGTTATGTAAGCTCTACGCCTATGTAACGGGCTGATATATGGGATCTCACTCATATACATTGTACTTAAACATTTATTTGGTTAATTTATTTACCAGGGTGTAGGATTACTCCCCTTTACCCAAAAAAAAAACGAAACAAATGCCAACATCCTAACCGCACACTCACACACATATGAAACTTTAAACTTTAAATCTTTTATTCAAACATTTAATCAAACAACTTGTGAGCATAACCTTACCCTCAAATCCAACCTTTGAATATCATGTATAAAAGGAATAAAATAGCGTCTCTTATACATTACATAGATACAAGATTTCAACAAGTTAAAATGGTATTGAACTATTGTGTGATATGATGTAAATGTAAATCCAAAGAAATGGACCCAAATAAATCAGGCTGCTGGAAAATACAGTCAACAACTCGTGTGAAAGTATAGCTGGCAAAATTGATCAAAATATGGAAAAATAGGTTGGATTGGTTAATTTTTTAGAAAATTTAGGTCAATTTTGGTTTTTGATAAAAACGAGTGGGTAAGCCCGCGCGTTGCTGCGGGAGTGTTGTGTTTAAGAATCAAACAATTCCAATCAATTGCATCATAATTTAAATACATTCATAACTCATTAATTTTAACTAATATTAACAAATTTTGACAAATGATATTATATATTATAATTGCAGTGATGATGTTCTTAACAATATGCAAAGAAACAAATATACATTAACTTGGTCAATTCGGTTATGCGCTACTCTTTACCTAGTTATGTTATCATATGCTGAAATTGCCAACATCTTTCATGTCTTAATGGTCATTTCTTCAAGTTGTGACTTTGTCTCTGCAATATTTATAAAAACTATTAGTGAAATAATGATCCAAATATACTTTGTGCTCCTTTAAAAAGCATTTGACCTATTTCATTTTTTAGCTAAATTTGGAAATTTGCCTGTTTGACGATAATCAACCCGAATTGACCCATTTTCATATTAAAAGGTTAAAAAGTCATTCACCATCTCTACTATGAGCATGTATATCAAGAAATTAGTAAGAGAGTATTCCAAGCAAGATCATCTCTACTATGAGTATGTATATCCGAAATTAGTAATAGAGTATTCCAAGCATATTGATTATTGACACGTGACCCCTTGGACTCATTAAGCATTAGAAAACATGGACCTACCGTACTTGTCATCTCCATCTAACCCATATCAATATTCATTTCACTAAAGAGAGAAAAAGATTCTTACGATGAAATCCACGAAGCACTCGGAAATAACGTTCGGATGTTATTGACTCTTTCTGCATAAGCTTCACTCAAGCTTCTAATTGCATAAATTGCCCTTCCTTTGGGATGAGTATGTAACTTGTACGCCGCGCTATATTGTACCACAGCTGCACAAAAAAGAAATTGAATAATTTAGAAACCAAATTAATCAATGAATAAGTTAAAATTGAGAAGCATGTGCCTATCACTCCAACGATGACACCGACACTGCAATATAGAAGTAAAAAACAAAGAATGCATATAAAAATCCGGATTTCAAAGTGGCTGCAAACAAACCCGGTTACTTGGACGCACATCAGAAAACCAAGTAAATAAGTAGTTATATCCGTATATTTAAATTGGTTATTTTAAACAGATCAGCAGTTTTAAAAGCAATTCCAAACACCCTCTTAAAAAGTAACTAAATAAGCAAATAACGACTTTAAAAGGAATTTTAAAAGACCTTCTTATCCGTTCTATCCCCGCAACTCTAATTAGGTGCATTATTTTTTCCCTCAGCCGATCATGTGTCTGCACGCTGAAGATTTGTAAGATCATGCGAAGCAGTTTGAAAGTAAGAACTAACATGTCAATTAATGTAACTTTAATTTAGTTTAAATAATGCCCACCTTTTTTCTAAGAAACTGGCCTATTCGAGCATCCCATCGATCGCATTTTTCCAGTGTAATCGCCCTAAATTTTGAGCTTCACCTAGAGAGCCCTGACCGCCTAAGGCATAAAACTCAAGCGTAAGGCCTTCGTCATAATCATTTATATTGAAGCTACTGCTAATAGAATGTATGACACCAAAAGAGTCAGTGTTTGATGGTTGTTTGGGGGTATCTATACCTCTAGAGTTGGTTGGTTGCCTCTCTTCATACCAAAAGAATGCACCATGATGGCGAGGAACCTGGTCAGTGTCACCCAAATACATATAGTCCGAAAGCGTTTCTGCGTATTTAAAAAAAGATAAAAGTAAATAAATGAGAAACGTTGAACAGGTTAAACCGCCTGGAAAAATGGGTAACTACAATGTAACAAAGCGGTTACGCAGGTACCAATTAATTTACCTGGCCTAAGACGGAGAACATTTGCGTTCGGTGTTCCTCTTCGTACCACTGATACACTTTTACAGCCTTTCATTAACACTTGAGCTTGGGCAACGAACAAACTTGCTTAGAATATTCGTCATAATGATTTATGAATCAGGTCCGCCAAATAATGACAGCTTGATCATATAGGCTATAACAAACACCAAATTCTTGTATCAAAATAAAACATCAAGTGAACTTTTAATAATAGAAAAAGTGGGTAGATTCTTCAAAACCAAAGTGGGCAGATTATACACTTTGAAACTAACAATCATACCTTTAATTGTCTATAATATGATGAGTGTTCATAACGTTAAATGATCCAATAACATCATAAAATAGACAAACATATAAGCCATAAGTGATTACATTCGACTACTCATACACTACATATCTGAGAATATGTAAAATGGGTCAAACAACTAACTTTCTAAAAATGTGCCTTATATTAACAATACGGCTGGTAGTTGAAGTTGGGTTAGCATAACCTGTTTTAAATTAGGTGAAACCATAAATAGGCACGTAACTAACTGCTTAAGCTTAGGTAATATCGCTATTAATTAGATCAACGGTAAGCATCCTAGACACTCTTCTAGACAAAAATAAAGCTAAAATTTGACGTGCCTAACTATTAATTTATCCCATAGTTGGCCACCCAAGTAATATAGTCACAATTAAAGAAAAACACATATCATGTACCTTTATAATAACTGAGCAGGAAAAACACGATATCTTAGGCTTGCAGTCTTTTCGTCCGATGAACTACTTGTGCAATATAACTGCAAATGTGAAATTTGTGTAGTTGTATTAGAAGCCCATAAGACAGATATGAATTACAAAATAACATCCGTCCATTTTCTTTTCCTCAAAAACTCCATTCCTCATTTAGTCTTCATATTTTGGGATTTCTTATTTTGAAACTGCTTAATAAGTAGTTACGAAGCTAGTGTCTAAAAACTTTTAAAACGATGCAACATGTAGAAAAACATTTAGCGCTTATTTGCTCTGGTACCTACTTATCTTAAGTACACAATCACTTTAAAACTTGCAATCTCAAACGTTCTTTTTTTCTTTTCTTTAACAAAATACATAACACTAAATAAAACATTATCTAACTGCATAAATGGAACATAATCAGAGCAACAATTGCATATGATACTCTAAACTACCATTATCCTCACCATGTACATCAGCAGAATCCACATCCCGCCCAAGACACAACGCCATCCAGCCCTCACTCTTTACTCAACCCCTGACACTCAAAACCGCCTCACATACCACCTCAATAAACAATAAAATCAAAAGTAATATTAACAACATATAATACATAAATGAAAAGAAAAAAATGGATCTTTATAATAAAATATAAGAATTAAACCTTCCGATAAGAGATGATTAATGACTTTATTAGAATTTGTACAGCCTTTCTTGGGTCGTCGAATCGCCGGTACGCCACCCACGACCAACTCCACCACCTCGCCTTCCCAACATATCTAAGAAACCCGCTAATGCAATACAGTTGTTGCTGAGTTGTTCCAACGGGGTCTTGCTGTGGAGAATTAATTGTAGCATGGTACATTTTTAAGTTGTAAGCCAATAGCATTTTGACTTTTGTCCCACTTAGAAGTTATTAACCCGGTAGTGGTTAACAATATAACCTAAGTACTAATAACGCATAGTTTAATATTAATACAATAAGAGTACTTACCACATTCACCGGAAGTGATGTTGTTACAGATTTCCTTATATATGACACGGCCATAAGTTCATCATCAGGAGGCTTTTCATTGAAGACATCCCGACCCTTAGTTGCATCCTCAGGTTCGTCTGGTTCTCTTCGACTGCAACAACATAAATCTGTAAGCACCATCTCATGTAACCAAACTCACAAAAAGGGTAACTCTGAAAAACCATTCGGCAGATCTTACTGCAAAAAAAAGTAATCAAATGCTATACCAGAACATATGTATTCGGTGCTTCTTGAATGCACATAATAATAGAGTAGGGTATGTGAGGGGTTCTTGGTTTTCATTTTATGTGCAGATGTAAGTTCTACCATAAAAAAGAGAAAATACAATATTTGAATTCCTTTATAACTTGAGAAAATGAAATAGTTTAATGACTGTTACAGGAATGGAAAGAGGAATGTCTTACTTTTATACCAAGAAGGGTTGGATAAATAATGGAATTGGAGCTTTCATCAAAAACGGCATTCGGCTGTGGTACATTTTCTGTGTTTTCAGTTTCCTTTTCAACTACCATTCTTTGACCAAAATCAATAGATTCTAGACGGTATAAAGGAACATCGCTTTTTTGAAGTTCTTCGGCATTCTAAACAAAGCAGTTACATATATCTTATAAATAGTTGATAATAAATATACATATGCAATATAACCGACTGCAATAAGTAAATTACCTCAAGTGATTCATCATAGATCCATCTTAGCTTACCAGTCATGTACCAAAATATACGTATTCTACGATCAAGCGACGTGACTGTAAATTGCTTGCCTGCCTTGCCATGATTGCTTACCTAAAGACAGGTACCAAAAAAGTTGATAGTGTTGGTACGTGATAATGGAAACATAACATATCTTATTAGAGGCGTTTACTGTGCACATGCATACATTTCAATTACAATTACACATGGTAATGTTGAACTTAGTACCAACATTGAATAGCAATTTGATTGATGCCACTTATACCAAATTTATTGCAAGAGAATATATTGCGTTGTGTGAGCAGTAGAAGCATTACGGCCAAATCAATTCCTTACCTCGATAGCAGAAACATTCGTCATTACGGCCTATGGTCTGAGAGCCTAAATTCAGCCCTTCTATAGCTCAGCTATATTATTGCTTTCCTAAATGGAAGTATGCAGTCACACCTGAAACAAAAACGTTAGGCCAATTTTGGTAAGATCATGCGATAGTCAAACAATATACATTAGATTAGTGTAGCTTTGAGTGCATACCATGCCGGAGTTCGTCTCCCAACTTTAGGACCCTCAACATAGTATTTTCCAGAATTTCGCTCGTATTTATAAGTTGGGGCAAAATCTAATACGCCTTCTGACCATCCATCAAACTTGCTAATTTCATGAGAAACCGGATTGCTTTAGATGGTCAGGTGGTACTGAAATACAAAAAAAAATCTCAGTCAATGAGTACCTTTGAGTTCTCAAAATTTGGAATACTTGGGTTACCATACTGGTTGGTGTCCCCTATGGAATCAGCTTATGCTACGTGAGTTGTCTATTTATCATTTTATCTCGTATTATTATTCCGTGTTTGTAAGTTTAAGGTTTCTACTGCAACAGCAACGCTGCGTCCAATTTAACGTCAATCTCCTTTTTTCGCTCCTAAACTGTTTTACTGACTTTGTTGATCATTCCGCATCCTACCTTCAACTACTCTCACATCCGAAACTCATCTAATCGGAATAATCCTAAACTTATCCTTCCCATACCCCAAGTTCTCATCCGGCTTTATATATCTTACCTAAATTGTGATACCCCCAGGGCTGTCTTTATTAGAAGCCCTGTGCAAAAGTCACAAACTATAAAGATAATAAAAATTAACAACGAAAGCAAAAGCTAAAATATATAAGCACAAAAAAAAAAATGCAATATTAATCAATACCCATTAAGAAAAAACAGTATTACCTATAACCTGGATGTAATTTTCAAAACCCCTAAAACTCTACTACAATACAAAATAAATTAGGCAGAAAAACTAATTGTTGATTTTTTCCATTTGCTATGAACCAATTTTTCCATTTTATGAAGCTTTGTTTACCTGTTTCGATGCTATTAAAGCTTCGGCGACTAATTCCGGCGTTGAAGATTTGGGCGGCAACACCATCTCCGCTACTTTACAATCGCCACATACCACCACTTCAACAAAACCCTAACCCACTTCTATCTCGGATGCATAATCGGTTGATGATCTCGGCCCTTATTCCGGCGTACAAAATTTCGATTGATTCACAGATGTTTGGATTGTGTTGTCATCGGAACGTTTTTTGGTTTTGATAGTCAAATTAGTAAGCGTTTTTTGGTGAAGCAATTTTAGTTCGGTAGGAGAAGAAGTTTCGCACCATGTTTATAGAGGCGGTGGAGAAGATTGAGTGAGAGGCGGTGAAGCATTTATTAAGTTTGTCGAAGATTTTTTTTCCTGCAGCAAACATATATACCGTTTCGTATGTTTTGTAGGCCATGCGTGAACAGTAAAAGGTGGAACACAATGTGGCCAATAAGATGTCGCCACACTTGCGTTTTTGAATACTAACCTGTGTATAAGAGTGTAATAAACGAATCACAAAATGACAACAACGCATGTATACAACGTATTTTGATACTACCCCAAAACGGGTGTTAGTATATATTATAATTAAATGGGGTAGAGTGGGCCTTTTAAAACATGTTCTAATTGAAAGAATGGTCCATTAAGGTTTTATTTTTTCGAGTGAGTGGGTATTTTTGGTACGGTATTTTGTGAGACATACATGCAACAATAAGTGTTATTGACTTTTATTTTTAATTTTTGTTTTATTTTATTTTATTTTTTATTTATTTTCGGAGGGGGGAGAGAGTTGGGTGTTTTAGTTATTGGTGTATTATTGTTGAGCAGATGAGGTGATTGTGAGCTAGCAGACGAATAACATGTTATTCGGTACCACTGCACCTAGCTCTCTTATAAGGTACTAGTAAATCTTTAGTTTTCTTATGACCCGCAATAAGTTTGATGAAATGCCTCAACCAAATTATGGCAACATTTAGTTTACAACTTTTCCTTTTATGAAACGATGTGATTTTAAGAATTGTCTACATAGGTAAATAAACTATTTGAATTTCTAGTGCATTTGATCAACTATTTAAGCCAATATAAGTTGTTTAGATTCAAGATGAATGAGCGTTTGTTGTGGACATGGTTAGGTTTGCATACAAGTTATTAGTTCATTTTGTTTGACTTGAAAATTGGAACGACCTAGTTCATACATACCCAGCTTGGCCCATATTATATATTTGGTAACAAACAATACATGTTTTGGCGCAATTAAATCGTTGAACAATGATTTTATACTTTAGTTTAAATGCATAATGATGATCTAATTATATTAAATTGCAATACCTAGTTGAAAATACATATAAGAACACTCTTTTGCATAGAGCTACTTCAAAGTCTTGTACTTTAGATAATCAATAGAAAGTGATCGATGTGATATGCCTAGTCAATTTAAAGTAGATGGTCCCAAATTTGTGTTTTAACTTTTCGTTCTTCAAACATCCAAAAAATAAATTTTTCCTATTTTGTAGAAAATTATGAAGAAATAAAATTAAAAATCCCAAATTAGACGCCAGAAGACTTAAAAGTCCTTAAAACTTGTGGTTATCGAACGTCTTTTCTATCTTGTGGTACTTTTCCCCTTCAATACGTGTGATATAAATCAAAAGTATGGTATTCGTCACCATTGCACCTAGCTCTCTTATAAGGTAAATCTATAGTTTTCTTATGACCCGCAATAGGTTTGATAAAATGCCTCAACGAAATTATGGCAACATTTAGTTTACAAGTTTTCCTTTTATAAAACGATGTGATTTAGGAATCGTCTACATAGGTGAATAAACAATTTGAATTTCTAAGCATTTGATTAACTATTTAAGCCAATATAAGTTGTTTAGATTCAAGATGAATGAGCATTTGTTATGGACATGGTTTAGGTTTGCATACAAGTTATTAATTCATTTTGTTTGACTTGAAAATTGGACCGACCTAGTTCTTACATACTGAGCTTGGCCCATATTATATATTTGGTAACAAACAATACATGCTTTGGTGCAATTAAATTGTTGAACAATGATTTTATACTTTAGTATAAAAGCATAATGATGATCTAATTATATTATTTTCATTGCAATACCTAGTTGAAAATACATATAACAACACTCTTTTGCATAAAGCTACTTCAAAGTCTTGTATTTTAGATAATAAATAGAAACTGATCGATGTGATATGCCTAGTCAATTTAAATTAGATGGTCCCAAATTTGTGTTCTATTTTTTCATTGTTCAAACATCCAAAAAATAAATTTATCCTATTTTGTGGAAAATTATGAAGAAAAAAAAATTAACAATCCCAAACTATACTTTAGAAGACTTAAATTCTTTAAAAATTGTGGTTATCAAACGTCTTTTCCATCTTGTGATACTTTTCCCCCTCAATACGTGTGATATAAATCAAAAGTATGTTATTCGTCACCACTGCACCTAGCTCTCTTATAAGGTATATATTTAGTTTTCTTATTACCCGCAATAGGTTTGATGAAATGCCTCAACCAAATTATGGCAACATTTAGTTTACAAGTTTTCCTTTTATAAAACGATGTGATTTTAAGAATTGTCTACATAGGTAAATAAACTATATGAATTTCTACTGCATTTGATTAACTATTTAAGCCAATATAAGTTGTTTAGATTCAAGATGAATGAGCGTTTGTTGTGGACATGGTTTAGGTTTGCATACAAGTTATTAGTTCATTTTGTTTGACTTGAAAATTGGACCGACCTAGTTCTTACATACTCATATTGGCCCATAATATATATTTGGTAACAAACAATACATGCTTTGGCGCAATTAAATCATTGAACAATGATTTTATACTTTAGTTTAAATGCATAATGATGATCTAATTATATTATTTTTATTGCAATACCTAGTTGAAAATACATATAAGAGCACTCTTTTGCATAAAGCTACTTCAAAGTCTTGTATTTTAGATAATCAATAGAAACTGATTGATGTGATGTGCCTAGTCAATTTAAAGTAGATGGTCCTAAATTTGTGTTTTAATTTTTCGTTGTTCAAACATCCAAAAAATAAATTTGTCCTATTTTGTGGAAAATTATGAAGAAATAAAATTAACAATCAAACGTCAGAAGAATTAAAAGTCTTTAAACCTTGTGGTTATCAAACGTCTTTTTTATCTTGTGATACTTTTCCCCCTCAGTACGTGTGGTATAAATCAAAAGCAAAGCTAGTGGGCACAAATGATAAACCAAAACCAAGACTAAAAGATGAAGACTTTAAGTAGTATTGAAAACTCAACACATACCATAATTAGTTTTTAAGCAAGCGCCTCAAACTCACAGAAAGCAAAAAATTACAACTCGAGTTAAATTCAATCATGATCAAACACTTGATCAAAATTTTGAACAACAACAGCAATAGGCAATTTTGCCGAAGCCAAAGGCGTGGCCGGGGGCGGTTGATCAAAACCTTGTACCGAGACTTTCTCTAACAACTTGACCTTATGAATGCACTCTTTTAGTCCATGCACTTACAACTTTATTCTATTCAATCACTGCATTTACTAGAGCTTCAAGTTAAAAATTAAATTGTAAATATAGATTTCTAACAGATATCCCATAATATAAGGAAGAATTGGCATAGAGAAAACTGTGGCTTTATTAATCCGTTTGGTAAAAATCCTTTCATTCACCAATTCAAACTTTTCATCAAACAGCTGGTGAGCATAAAAATTTATATTAAACTAGATATCAATATATAAGAGTTTATTTAGGTTGTACCGCAGCTCTAAACAAGAATAAGTAATTTGAAAAATACATAAAGACTTTCAGATAGATGTCACATTGAAGAGTTAAAGATATGTAGGTATGGAAATTTCAAGCAGATTTACATATGAATAAAACGAATAAATAGTGTCATGTTTACATGCGTTAATACTTTTCAGATACAAATTAATTTGAACAGCAAGGTAAATACCAATCGAACTAGGATAAAAAGACACCCCATCTGATAATACAGTCCAAAAGAGTTCATTTAGTTAAAATTTCATAGGAAGTAACTGATAATAGACTGGTATTATTTCGGCAAAACTATACAACCATACTAAACATATAAAACCTTTGTTGTAAAAATCGGCACAGGCGGTCGATTAATCCTCGCATAATCGCGGATCGCTCAGTAAGCGCCTTGTTTTATCATAATCGGCCTATTTAATCGGTTTGGTCAAAGATCACTTAAAAATAGGTCAAGAAACCAATTAATCGGACAAAATCGAACAAAATCGGTCTAATCGAACAAAATTGCTTAAAAATCATTCAACAAAATCGCTTAAAAATAAGACAAAACCGCTTAAAAATCGGTCAACAAATCGATTAATAGAACAAAATTGGTCAAAGCTCGCTTAAAAATGGTCAACAAACCGAGTAATATCTATGTTTGACTTTAAACTTTGAATAATTATGTATTATGTTTATATTTGAACACTTGAAATATTTGAACTTTGATGCACTGTACTTATCTCTACATATAATATAATATAATATCTAAAATTACAATTTTATGCATAAAAATTCTAATCCGATTAATCCCAGATTAATCTCCGCCTAACCGATTAATCGCTAGGCCCTACCCAACCGCCTCACTAGCGCCTAGCGATTTTTACAACCTTGTATAAAACCATCAAAACATGTTTAGTTAAATAAGTTATATAAAACCAAAACCATTTTTATAAAATACTTACAAGTAATATTGTTTACTTATATTTTATAAAAATATATATGTGCTTAATATAACTTGTAATGGGTAAATAATGGGTAAAAACTAAAGTCCATAACCCATGACCCAAGACCCATGATCCATTGACTAGGTACAATGTATCTTGTTGGGTAAAAACCAAAGTCTATGATCCATACCCATGGAGCATGATCCATAACTCATGATCCATCGCATGAGATCATGCATGAAGTCATGTTGGATACTATCCATGATCCATGACCCAAAGTCCATGACCCATGACCCAAGATCCATAATCCATTGACTAGGTACAATGTATCTTGTTGGGTATCCATGATCTAAAGTCCATGACCCATGGTCCATAACCCATAACCCATAACCCGGTTTGCAACCCAAAATCTGGACTAATCTAACCCAGCAGCCGGATCCCTTAGTTTGCACTGGCCGAATCCCTTGGGTAAGGGATCTGCCGGAATCGTGGGAACTGTAGGCAGTTTTGCCTATAAATAGTGAGTCATTACTCTCTTTCCCACTAACCCTTATAGACATATATTCTCTCTATGTTCCAACCTCTCTAACCTCAAATCCAAAGGATCACTCTATGTAGTTTTCTCTTTATGTGATTCTCTAGGCTCCTCTTAAAGGCGAGATCACAACCTCTTAAAGACGTGCAAGCTCAAGGTCATGAGCTACTAAGCTTCGTATCATCAAGACCACTAGAGTGCATCTTGTTGATTGTTCTTATCTCCCTCCATTAGTCTGTCGAGTTGAAGGCATTGGTGTATAGTGCCAAAGGTGTAAATTCGATATGGGGCACCGATGTATATTTGTGTAGTTTGGGTTAAAGGATATTGATATCCTTTCAAGTGTTGTAAAAAAGGAGCTTGTCTTCTTTGGGTTGTAGTGTTGGGTAGTAGTTCATCCTTTGTAATGGAACTCGGTATCTAGCCTTGTATCGGATAAAGTGTAGGCGAAGTTGTGATAGGTTTGGTTCTACCTCGTGGAAGAAATCGGTGTCTAGCTTTGTACCGGATAAAGTGTAGGCGACGTTGTCAATGCTTCTCCGCCACATTAAGGAGCATGTGCTGTGTAGTGCTTGAAAACTCTCGAGTTGGGTAATCATGAAGTGGAGTAGGGTAGGGAAGGTTTCCTTGTAGCCGAACCACTATAAATACTTGTGTTGTGGTTTTGTGTTCCTTTACTCTTTATCTCTTTGCATTATTTAGGTATATGTCCATCTATCAATATCAAACACACGATCTAAATGGATTGACATAAGTTGATCTAAATCCTTTAAAACGAAGTTTTAATCGGAAAAACTATACAACCTAAAGAGTATGAGTCTTATGATTTCAGCAAATTTGTAGTTGTCCCACACGTGTCTTATATTCAAGTCAAGCTCTACTCTGTATGGGTGTGTGTTCGGAGTCGAAATAAAGGTCAGTAGGTTACCAAATTGCTATAAAGGTAGCCACACGTTCAATATAACAGCAGAATACCTCTATTTCACATACTCAATATAGTGGTTAGAAAACCTGAACACATGTAAACATTGAGAATTCTTCCCGGAAATATAGTTAATTGAAAGATATGACAATAAGTACATTTTCATCTCGTTAAATAGAAGAAGGAAGTACAAACAACTATATTTTTGCAGCCCGTTGCCATTATTCAACGAACATTACCCCTTTCACTATTTTGCATAAAAAGCAAAAGCACCTGTATGGCAGTATAAAAGCATCCATTGACTTAATCAATTTACGTAATATCATTATCTAAAGAGTAATATGCTTAGCTCGAATATCGAATTTTGTAGCTTGCATCAATACAAATTGTATACTTCTATCTGTACATGCTACTAAGACTAAAAGATGAACGACTTTAAGTAGTCTTGAAGACTCAAAACAATACATAATGAGTTCTTGAGCAAGCGCCCTAAAATTCACAGAAAGGAAAAAACTACAACTCTTTCGGTCCATGCACTTACAACTTTATTATATACAATCACTGAGTTTACTGGAGTTTCAAGTTTAAAATTAGAATGTAATATAGATTTCTAACACAAATTACATAAATATAATGAAGAAT
This sequence comes from Chrysanthemum makinoi, assembly GCA_910596185.1. NCBI lineage: Eukaryota > Viridiplantae > Streptophyta > Magnoliopsida > Asterales > Asteraceae > Chrysanthemum > Chrysanthemum makinoi. Next base: position 344,590,599 of record OU343224.1, on the reverse strand, counting down.
CGGTATAGGAAAAACTGTGGTTTCATTAATCAGTTTAGTATAAATACATTCATTCACTAATTCAAACTTTTCATCCACAGCGAGCTGATGTCAATATAAGTTTATTTAGGCTTTGCCACAGCTCTAAAGAATGAGTAATTCAAAAAGGCATAAAGACTTTCAGAATAGCATCAGAAAGAAAGAATGTTTTCCATTTGAAAATATAAACTATAGATAGACGTCACATTCAAGATCTTAGGATGGTTCAAGGCAAGTTTGTGCCTTGACCAACTTTGATCAAGATTAGGATTAGGATAGGCCATGTTTTTGTTTAGGTTGTTGTGCAGTGCAGTGATAAAATGTGCAGTGAGTATGCAAAATAAGATAGGACAGATATAGAGGGAATTTTAAATGTAACTAACTTTTATAAATTGATTGAATGAATTGAGTTACATTATTTTGAATTATTTATACATTACCAACAGGTTCCTTTTGGTTGATTCAATGAAGCCAACAGACACAATGGTTGGAGTAAAACTGTCAAAATAACTGACAAATAACTAATTCCTATAATAACTGTCAACATGGGTCGTTTGGGGCATGGCCCAACCCATATCCTAATTAGAGACATTTGGACTTTACATAGGAATAAATTGTCTTTAATAAAAGCAATACTATTGTTAATACAAATAAGCCGTAAAAACGTTTATTTATATTTTACGATCTTCTAATGTTTTGTCGATAACAAACGTAAAATCATTTTAACGAAACAAATAAAATACGTAATGAGTTTGAACTAATAGTTTCTAACACACTTACGTTTTCACATAAAACACTAAAACAAGTATAAGTGATTTTATGATTTAGTATTACATATGTACAACAACCAATGTTTACATATTTAGGTAAAATATACACATAACTAGTATGTAGTATATTTGGTAATATAAACGGGTAGAAACTTAAGTATCACAACCCATTGACCAAATACATTGAATGTAGTTGGGTACAACCCAAAGTCCATGACCCATATCCATGGAGCTTGACCCATAACCTATTGCATGACATCATGCTTATATCATATATGGATAATATCCATAACCTATGGTAATGACCCATACCCATGTGACTAGGTGCATTGCACTCAAAAGATATATTGTATCTAGTAAAAGACCCATGGATCAACCTATGACCCATGAACCATGACCCATAACCAAAATACCCATGGGTAAAGAGGAGCGTCCCACGGATCCCTAGATTTACGCTAGACGGATCCCTTGTGGGAGGGATCCGGGGAACAGTAGACATTTTCCTCTATAAATAGTGAGCCATTACTTCATTGTTTCTTACCCCTTTCTCACACACTTTCCCCTTGAGTTAAAAACTCTCTAACCCCAGATCCAAGTGATCTATGTTTGTAGTTTTGTTTTTATGTGATCCTCTAGGTTCTTCTTAAAGGCGAGATCACCACCTTTGAAGTCAAGCAAGCTCAAGTCCATGAGTTGCCATACTTCCTCATCATCAAGACTACTGAAGTCCTCTTGTTGATGATTCTTTTCTTTCTTCTAAGAAGTGTAGTGTTGAAGACATTAGTAAAAGATGTCTCAAGTGTCACGACGAAGACATTAGTGAAAGGTGTCGATCGTCCGTATTATAGGCATTAGTGAAGGGTGCCTAGAAGTCAAGTGATTCGTTATTTTGCAGCGAAGGGCAGTTTTAAAATTTGTATTCCCGATTAAGAATTAAACACTACTTGAGGACAAGTAATAATCAACCTTCCGGATGTCGTATTCCTAGGCGAGAGATGAATTGAATTTTATGTATTTGTTTGTTCGTTTAAAATGATGCTTGATTATCGTTTTAGTTTTTGTTTGGTTTTGTAGGCTAATTTTAAAACTTTTTATACTAATAAATAAAGAAACTATTATAAGTGAGATAAAAATTAAACTAATAGCAAATAATACCGACTAACAATATATGATAAAAAGCTATGCTTATCAAGTGTGGTGAAAAGTTCATTAAGTGTGGATTTTTCCTTAAAAGCACTTATGTAATTAATACCCGTCGAAACAAATTATTTCCTCACAACATTGGCTTATATTGAAAACAATTATTTTTCGAGGTAAAAATTAGTAGACTTTAAATAATTAATTATACCAACGGCTTTTGCCCGTTAAAATAACCAACTACTCAAATCATCGATTATCCGAAAATTATTAATTAATAACCTTTAATTATCCGTTTAAAAAGTAGATTTTTCTCACAACGTTGGTTTATATTGAAAATCCTACTTTTTATCTAGATAAAATCTACTTGGTTAAATAGTTAAAATCCTTAACGGCTTTTGCCCGCTAAAGTTTCTAAAAATCAAACCAAGTAAACCAAAGGCTACCAATTAATAATCTCTAATATTCCACACTAAATTTCACAATTCACCAATCACTTAACAAGCATAATAAAAATCTACTCACTAATAGTCATAAGTAAACCAACAAAGATAATAATAATAAGCTCAACAAATATCATTTTTCCACAAGCTAAAAGAGAAAGTAAGGAAAATAGAACCCGATCTACAATACGAGACTAATAAAACCACCCGATTTTATAAACTTATCAAACCCTAAAGTTTACTTCTTTATAAGCTTTAATAAGACCAAATATTTAATAAAGTTTGTGACTTTATTAACTAAATAGCTTATTAAGACTAAAAAGCTTTAAACTTTAGTTAATAAGAAAGCTTATAAAACCCTTAAGCTCCTCACAGAGGATGAAAATGATGAGACACTAAGCAACATCACAACTTTATCAAAGGTTAGAGAATAAGCAGTATTATGGATCAAATAAGCTATGGAAAAGCTTATTGATCTAAAAAGTACCAAACTTTAAACAAAATAAGCAAAGAAAAAAACTTAAAGATTAGATCCAATATCCACCCAAAACTAAGTGGTTCAAATCCGAAGATTAAACATGAGTTGGGTATATTTAAGGACTAGATCTAAATAAATAAGCTAAAGAAGATATTAAGCTAAAGATAAGCTAAAAAGATTAAAACTTTTTTTTTTGATTTTTTTTTTTTTATAAAAGAAGTTGAAAAAGAAAATAAATCTAAGTAAATAAAAGAGTTTTTGAAAAGAAACTAAAAATAAAAAGTGCTTATTGAATAAGCTATATGAAAAGCTTACCCAAAAAGCTAGTCTTTTATATCTAAAAATAAGCTATAAGGAAGAGCTTATTCAAGATAAAAAGATATGTAAAAGGCTTAAAGTGAAAAAGCTATAAGAGAGCTTATCACTAAAAAGCTAATCTAATAAGCTACAATAAGCTAATAAGCTAAAATAGATTATTAGATAAGAAAAAGAAAAAGAAAAGAAAGAGATGAAGAAGATAAGCACTTAAGTAAACTCCATAAAATTCATTATCATTAATAAGCTAAAAAGGTTTGGTACAATAAGATCTTGAAAATAAGCTACTACAATAAGCACTAAAAATATTAAGCTAAAGACTAAATAAAAATAAAGAGTGTGTGTAAAATTAATGTGTCTTGGTTCATCTCCGGATCTGAAACATTCTCCCATTTATAGCACATGATTGGCCATTCTAGGACCTTCTTATCAATCTCCTCAAAAAAATATCTTCGTATCCTTCATAATGCATAGCCACGTGGCCTTGAAATATTGGTGGATGAAAATGTTGGAGCGAGTGGAATTGGAGGTGCAGCAGATGAAATAATCTCACGCACCTAAAGAGTATTAATTTGGGCGAGTTAAGTATACTCGCTTGGCTAAAAGATCTACAGTATCATGCAATTTCTTCTTCAAATGCATTTCAATGTTTAAATTATCATGGGCCACGTGGAGCTTGAGCAGATGAGAATTGCAAATATCAATTTGATGAATCACAAAGTTGGGCTTGCTGGGCTTCCCGGACAGTTGGGCTTGAACTACTTGGATGGCTTAGACAGCAGATGCACTATTCTTGTGCGATGGCATCATGTAACAAAAACAAATAAATATGCCATGAGTGGGAGTTGAACCCAAGACCTCTTGCTTGATAATCATGCACCCAACCACTAGACCAAGAGATCTTTTGTGTTAAATCTTTGCATTTAATTCTTTTTAGCCCTTTTTCCTTGATCCAGTTTTAGCCATTATCTTTAAAATAATCTTCGTTCAAGCCCCGTTTAATCTCTCAATATTTTCTTCTATTCCTCGATGCTCCAAAATAACCACTTGACTCGATATTCCGTGCTCTTTCTAAAGGTGTGCTCGCGAAATTTTTACGACTTCGTTTGAACTTCGAAAAACATGGAAATATCGTCGAAACTCATCCGAAAATCACCGTTTTTACTTTGTTTTCAAACCCTTGTACCTGCAAGACATAATAACACATATACCACATTTTTGCAATATAATTTGACATATTTAATGGTTATTAGTCCGATTTGGCATATTTTTAAGATATAAAATGATGTGTGTTTTAGCACTCATCAAAATACCCCACACTAAAACCATTGCTGTTCCCACACGCAATGTTAATTACACACGTAGTGAAAGAAAATCTTTTAAATCCCCTTAACTAATAATCCGTCACATCAAACAAGAACAGAAAGATGTTCATCAAGAGGTACAAAAAAATCTTTATCTTTGAAAACGCCCCGTTTTAAACCATTTTATTTTATATATAGATATATCATTAAGCACTTCCTTATTGCGTGACGGTTTGTTGAACTTTCATGTCGATCAATAACTCCAACATTTTTCAAACGACACGTTAGGATCACGGAGTAGGAAACACAACACACCGTGAAGTGACCATACGGATAGAATACATCGTCCCTGATTTTTCACAAGTCCCCAAACTAAGCGTAAAATCGAAATCATTGTTAAATATGATTTTAGATGCTAACACTACCCATGGAAGTTACTTGTGTTATTACTTTTTGCTCCCATTTTCCTATTTTTCCTCTATTTATTTTATTTTTGGTGAGAAATGAATTTCTTCATGTTTCTCGTTTCGATAGTTTTAATCCGATAAAGATATGAAGCTAAGTCGCTAATTAGTTATCCACCTTCCCTCGAAAACCGTTGCACAAAAGAATGAGGTCCACATCAAGGTCCTAATTTCACACGATTTAGGGAGAATATCCTTTTATGGCGACCGAGACAACTCATCTACGAGTCCAGAGACAGAGGCTTTATTTAGACATCTCCTGGATTCAAAGTTTGGCTTAACACTTATTTCAAAGACATTTGCATTTTTGCAATTCAGGCACTTGGTCTTTTCAACCACTAACTCAACGGGATTACCGCTTTTATCAAGTCTTATTATGACTTTGGATTTTCCTCAACCATTTTAGAAGTCCATGACAACGGGGTACCGTCGGACATAGAAAACTTTTATGGCTTTGGATTTTTCAACTTTAATACATTTGGGCTTTATTTCATGTTAATTTTTGTGCCAAACTCCAAACCCTACGGCTTTTATAACAATAGAAACAATAGCAAAGCAAACTATCGTGAATCAGTTGTCTATTACACCAAACACCGACATGATCTTGATGTGTACCTAACCCTCATGGGCAAGGATTCTCTAAAGAAGAATAAAGAACTAACTATCGCCAAAAACTCAACATCTCTAATTATTTATTCACGGATATGGGGTGAAACAATCTTGTGAGAACAAAAAGCCATAAGTACCTTCGATGGGCTCTAAAGAGAACCAACTACTCCACGCTTAGCATCTAAACTCATAAGTAATTCTATCATTTCTCGATCTCCGCAAATTTAAAATCCCAAATAATGAGATCCGAGGATGCTTAGCCGATAATTAAATTATCTATTGTTAAGGGAACAAGCTAGGGCTCAACACGCCCTAAGTCGAATTCTATTCCTACTCTCGCCAGCAGAAAGTCAACAAGGTGTCAAAACGTATATTAATTTAGCAAATGCTTCGTCTAATGAAATCAAGTTATGCATATTTAAAGTCACTCAGTGGAAACTTGCAAATCCTTGGCCTTGTGAGCTAGAATTCGCTTTTATAGCTTCTTGTCTAAGAGACTAGCAAACTTTTCAATCAAAAAGACTAGCAAAAGCTTCAAAATTTTTTGATTGATTTTTTTTTGGGATAAAACGGTTAAAAACAGGGTTGCATGGGGACCATATAAAAGCAGGAAAAGTCATATTTCGATAGAAATCCACCCCACACTTAAAACTTAACATTGTCCTCAATGTTTAAAAATTATGGGTATTAACCCCACACTTAGAATTGAAAAAGGCGAATGTTTTAAAAAATTCTAAGTGTGAAAGGTGAAAAATCATTTTTAATTATGACAAAGGGTTATCCCAAGATATAACATATAAATGATCGGAGACCGAGTATTGGAGGGTTTGAAAACAAGCACGGAGGTCTTCGATCATAGGGATTATTCAAGCAAAACGGGAACCTGCCAACACACATGGAAAGAAACAAAACCCCAACTAATCTACAACACACTTATTAGAAGAAAAATAAAGATAGATAGATAACACGGGTTGCCTCCCCGAAGCGCTTGTTTATTAACGAAGTCACGAGCTTGACTCGCCCCCGAATTAGTTGTCCATGGGGAAAGATGGAGATCTGGGACATCCAAGGTAGGAATGTCCCCTCCATGGTAGTGCTTGATCCGATGCCCGTTTACTTTGAAGTTTGGACCATCGGGTTAGGATAACTCGACGGTCCCATAAGGAAACACTTCAGTAATAGTAAACGGGCCGGACCAGCCGGATTTCAACTTGCCCGAGAAAATCTTCAATCTAGAATTAAAAAGAAGAACACGATCACCGACAAGGAATTCTCGTTTTTTGATTTTTTCATCGTGTATCTTCTTTGTCTTTTCCTTGTAGATCAAAGAATTCTCATAGGCTTGATCACGAAGTTCATTTAATTCATTCAATTGAATCTTTCGGTGATCACCCGCAGTTTTGAGATCAAAATTTGTCCATTTCAAAGCCCAATAGGCTTTGTGCTCGAGCTCAATGGGGAGATGACAAGCTTTTCCGTACACGAGCCTATAAGGTGTACACCCGATGGGGGTCTTAAAAGCGCACGGAAAGCCCATAAAGCGCCATCTAATTTGTCCCCATTTAGCTCGATGCTCACCTACTACGCTCAAGAATTCTTTAAGCCACGCATTGGACACCTCCACTTCACCACTTGTTTGAGGGTGATACGAGGTAGAAAGCTTATGTTTTACACCATATTTTTCCAAAACTTTGGAAAATTGATCATTGCAAAAATGTGTACCTCGATCACTGATTATGGCCCGAGGGTTCCAAATCGAGAATAATTGTTTCAAGAATTTTACCACAACTCGGCCATTCGTGGGTAAAGCTTTGGCTTCCACCCATTTTGACACATAATCGACGGCCACAAGTATATACTTGTTCCTCGTGAAGACGGAACGACCCCATAAAGTCTATGCCCCAAACATCAAAGATTTCACAAATTTGGATGGAATTTTGAGGCATTTCATCCCTTTGTGATATTTTTCCTTGGCGTTGACATGAGTCACAATTTTTACCATGTCATGGGCATCGCGATAGATCGTGGGCCTAAAGAATCCGTAATCGAAGACTTTCTTGGCGTGTAGTTCGGCCATGATGTCCTCCTGTGGGACCATGGTGACAAGCTTCTAGAATATCCATAGCTTCTTTCCCGTCCACACACCGCCTAATAATTTGATCAACACAGATTCTAAACAAATAGGGTCATCCGAAATAATGTTTAATATATTTGAAGAATTTTTTCTTTTGTTGGGATGACAACCCTTTAACAAGCACATTACCCGCTAAGTAGTTTGCAATATCGGCAAACCACGGGGTTTCATTTTCATTTTTAAGAGAAATCATATTCGTGGACTCGTGTGGAAAATTATCGCTCATTTCCATATCGAGATCCCCTTTATGAGCATTTTCGAAGTCTACTCTAATGATCACCGCTAGGTTCTCTGCTCCTTTTTTATCGCGAATCTCGATATTAAATTCTTGGAGGAGGAGAACCCATCGGATCAATCTCGGTTTAGCGTCTTGTTTAGCAAATAGATACTTTAAAGCCGAATGATCCGTATACACTATTGTCTTAGACAAGACAAGGTAAGGACGAAATTTCTCAAACGCATACACCACCGCTAATAACTCTTTTTCCGTAGTGGTGTAATGTATCTGAGCATTTGATAAAGTCTTACTTGCATAGTGTATAGGCTGAAAATATTTGTTCTTTCGTTGCCCCAAGACTGCTCCGATAGCAAAGTCACTAGCATCACACATTACCTCAAAAGGCAAGTCCCAATCGGGGGCAACAAGAATGGGAGCTTCGGTTAATTTCGTCTTAAGATGTTCAAATGACTCCATACATTCTTTAGAGAACATAAAAGGAGTATATTTTTCTAGTAGATGGGTCATAGGCCGGGCTACTTTAGAAAAATCTTTTATGAATCTACGATAAAAACCAGCATGACCCAAGAAACTTCTAATTCCTTTGACCGTGGTAGGAGGTGGTAATTTGGCAATAACATCTACCTTAGCATGATCCACCTCGATACCATTCTTAGAAATCTTATGGTAGAGGACGATACCCTCTTTAACCATAAAGTGACATTTCTCCCAATTTAGAACAAGATTGGTGTCTTCGCACCTTTTGAGCATCATGTCTAAATGGGAGAGGCAAGAAGAGAATGAATCCCCAATGACCGAAAAATCATCCATGAAAACTTCCATGGTTTTCTCAATCATATCATGAAAGATCGCCACCATACACCTTTGAAAAGTACCTGGGGCATTGCAAAGACCGAAGGGCATCCTACGATAAGCAAATGTCCCATAAGGGCAAGTGAAGGTGGTCTTTTCTTGGTCTTGGGGATCAATGGGAATTTGAAAGTATCCAGAAAATCCATCAAGAAAGCAATAGAACTCATTTCCCGCTAATCGTTCTAACATTTGGTCCATAAAAGGAAGAGGAAAATGGTCTTTTCGGGTGGCCTCATTCAACTTCCTATAATCAATACAAACTCGCCAACCCGTAACTAGCCTAGTAGGTATCAACTCATTATTATCATTCTTAATCACCGCCATACCTCCCTTTTTTGGTACGACGTGAACGGGACTAACCCAAGGACTATCTGAGATAGGGTAAATCAATCCGGCATCTAGAAGTTTGATAACTTCTGCTTTAATGACTTCATGAATTTTTGGATTTACCCTTCTCTGATGTTGGACAACAGGTTTAAAGTCATCTTCCATCAATATTTTATGAGTGCAAAAATTTGGATTAATGCCTCGATGTCGAATTTTCCAAGCGATTGGTCGCTTATGAGACTTTAAAACCTTGATGAGCTTGTCCTTTTCTTCACTCTCCAAGTCTTTAGCGATAATTACGGGTAACTTAGACGTACCCTCTAAAAACGCGTACTCGAGGTGAGAAGGTAAGTCCTTGAGTTCTAGCTCAGGAGGTTCTTCAATTGAAGTTTTGGTCTTTTCAGTTTCAACGTTTTTAAGTTCTTTTGGAGGGGATCTTTGGTAACATCATCATTCAATAATTGTTCAAGAAAAAGAATATCCCCTCGAATCAAATACCATTATCAATTTCTTGTGAAATTGAGTCATCGAGAGCAAGAAACGCGTCGGTCTCCTCCAAGAGAAAATCACTATCCCCGGCGGGGTTAGAGACGGGGAAAGAGAAGCGACGGTAGCATCAGAAGAGGGAGTGGGATCGCCACTCATGGGGTTAATGGACTTTTGTACGCGTCAACACCTCATGAAAATGCCCCTCGCAAGAAGTGTCAATGACATCGATTCGATTGACGGATTCTTCTCCTTGCGTAAGAGGATATTTCGCGGTTTGAGCAATACTTAACACCGCTTTTCATCCCCGACTCTAATAGTCAGCTCTTCTTCTTCCACATCGATTAGAACACGAGCCGTTTTTAAGAAAGGTCGCCCCAAGATGAGGGGGGACGAGGATCGACATCATAATCAACAATAACAAAATCGGCAGGGAAGGTAAACCTCCCTACTTGTACGAAGACATCCTCACTATTCCGAAGGGTATGCAACCGCTCGGTTAGCTAACTCAATCGCCATACGAGTGGAGTAAGTTCGTAATGATAGCTTTTTCCACACGTAAAGAGGCATTAGATTGATGTCGCTCCTAGATCGGCTAGGCCATGCATCTCTATCTCACTAAAATCGCAAGGAATGAGGAATCGCCAGTGGTCTCCAAGTTTCTCGCAACTTTTTGAGGAGGATCGCTGAGCAATTCTCATTGAGAGGAGTATTCACCAATTCAAGAAGTTTCTCTTTGTTAGTTAAGAGATCTTTTAAAATTTTAGCATATTTTGGCATTTGAGCTAAAGCTTCGCAAAACCTGATATTGATGTGATGTTTCTTGAACATTTGCAAGAACTTGTGGATTTGAATATCAGATTTGTCTTGAAGCTTATCCTTGTTCAACCTCGATGGATAAGGAATTGGAGGTTGATGAGGATTACGCTCAGGAATCTCATTTGATTTAGGAGAAGGAGTAGGTGGTTGGACAACCGAAGGTGGGACTCGTGCGGTACTTCCTGGACATGAATCGTGCACCTGGTCCATGGTAGTCTCCGGGTCTCGCTCCACCTCCTTAGAAGAAGAAGTAGGAGGAGGAGGTGAAGGAGATGGGGGTCCAACCAAAGTAATACCACTTCGTGTTGTTATAGCTTTCATTTCTTCCCTTGGATTTGGTATGGTGTTGCTAGGAAGCCCACCTTGATTTCCATGGGAAAGTAATTTAGCGATTTGGCCCATTTGTTCTTGCATTAATTTCATTGTAGCCTCGTGATTTCGATTTAATGCTTCTTGATTTTGGGTTTGAGTTTCTTGTTTCAAGATTAATTGTCTCAACAATTCATCCGTGGAAGATTGAATTGGAGCTTGATTTGCATTTTGAGGTTGAAATTGATTTTGATTAAAACCTGGGCCTTGATTTTGATAAAATCCTTGGTTTTGATTATAATTGTTTCCTTGATTAAAATTCGGCCCACGGTTGTTTTGATTATAACCTTGATTTTGACGATTTTGGTATTGATTTTGGGTATTCTTGTTTTGATTATTTTGATTGTTTTGATTCGATTGATTTTGATTTTGATTGTTCGGTTGATTGAAACCGGTGGTCCAAGGTAATTGTTAGAACGATAGCTTAAGAGATTTCGGTTTCCTTGATTAAAGGTCCCCGAAGTAGCATATACGTCCTCTTGAGTGTAGCCACCGGGGCTTGACACTGTAATATGGATGTGGACCACCACAAGTCTCGCAGTTATGATTTACTGCATGAACGGGATGAGAAGGTTTTTGCATATTATCAATTTGTTTTCCCATAGCTTCGATTTGTTTGGTAAGAGCCGCTAGGCGCCATTTTGAGATGAACTACCAATAGCACTCAAGCTTGGGGTGTGTTCCGTGAAGTACCTAACCTTTGCTTTGTTTTATATTATTGTTAATGCTTCTTGGGTGTTTCTCATCAACAAATTTCCACCCGCAAATGAATTAAGTGAATCTTGATCACTTTGATTCAACCCATTGTAGAAAGTATCAATTTGATGAAGGGGTGAAAATCCGTGATGAGGACATTTAGCTAGAAGCTCCTTGAAACGATCCCAAGCCTCACTAAATGTCTCCCCGAAGTTTTGATGAAAATTTGTGATGGCATTTCAAAGATTTGTTGTTTTTGAGGGAGGAAAGAAACGATTCACGAACTTGGAGACTAAGTCCTCCCAAGTTGTGATGGAGCCAGGAGGTTCCTTTTCAAGCCAAGTCCGGCAGCCCTCAAGAGAAAAGTGGAAGAGAATCAATTTTATCACATTATGAGGAACTTGATTAATCTTTAAAGTTTGTGTGATTTTTGTGAATCTTTTGATGTGTGAGTGTGGATCATCATTCTCAAAACCATGGAATGAGATGCTTGTTATTAGATTTAACAAGCCGATTTTAATCTCAAATTGGTTTGCAGAATGGCGGCACGAAGATAGCATCTCCAACACCTTCGATAGGTGAGAAGCTCCTCCATCGGGCGGAGTTAGGCCATTGACCCCTGATGAATGGGACCCGTAGGAGGCGGTTCCTGATTGATGTTTTGATTATTATTAACCATATTAAGTTCTTCAAAATTAAATAAATGTGATGGATCACAACGATTTCTTTGTCGAATTAATATTTCGGGATTAGTTAAAGGAGAATTTAATTCGTTTGAAGAAGATCGAGTGCTCATGCACTAAAAAGAAAGTGAATTGAAAAATATTTTTGGCTTTTTTGAAAATATTTTGAAAAAGTAAAATATTTTTGTGTTTTTGAAAAAGTTTAATAAAAAAAAATATTTTTGTATTTTTAAGATTTTTAATTTTTTTGGATTTTTGAAAATTTGCAAAAATTAACTTTTCGGGGAGAAAAGGTTCTTCAAGGCACCAAACTTAAAACAAAACAAAAAAAATCGTAACACCTCTCCCCAAGAACGGCCCAAAACTGATTCGTTATTTTGCAAATGAAGGACAGTTTTTAAAATTTGTATTCCCGATTAAGAATTAATCACTACTTGAGGACAAGTAATAATCAACCTTCCGGATGTCGTATTCCTAGGCGAGAGATGAATTGAATTTTATGTATTTGTTTGTTCTTTTAAAATGATGCTTGATTATCGTTTTAGTTTTTGTTTGGTTTTGTAGGCTAATTTTTAAAACTTTTTATACTAATAAATAAAGAAACTATTATAAGTGAGATAAAAATTAAACTAATAGCAAATAATACCGACTAACAATATATGATAGAAAGCTATGCTTATCAAGTGTGGTGAAAAGTTCATTAAGTGTGGATTTTTCCTTAAAAGCACTTATGTAATTAATACCCGTCGAAACAAATTATTTCCTCACAACATTGGCTTATATTGAAAACAATTATTTTTCGAGGTAAAAATTAGTAGACTTTAAATAATTAATTATACCAACGGCTTTTGCCCGTTAAAATAACCAACTACTCAAATCATCGATTATCCGAAAATTATTAATTAACAACCTTTAATTATCCGTTTAAAAAGTAGATTTTTCTCACAACGTTGGTTTATATTGAAAATCCTACTTTTTATCTAGATAAAATCTACTTGGTTAAATAGTTAAAATCCTTAACGGCTTTTGCCCGCTAAAGTTTCTAAAAATCAAACCAAGTAAACCAAAGGCTACCAATTAATAATCTCTAATATTCCACACTAAATTTCACAATTCACCAATCACTTAACAAGCATAATAAAAATCTACTCACTAATAGTCATAAGTAAACCAACAAAGATAATAATAATAAGCTCAACAAATATCATTTTTCCACAATCTAAAACAGAAAGTAAGGAAAATAGAACCTGATCTACAATACGAGACGAATAAAACCACCCGATTTTATAAACTTATCAAACCCTAAAGTTTACTTCTTTATAAGCTTTAATAAGACCAAACATTTAATAAAGTTTGTGACTTTATTAACTAAATAGCTTATTAAGACTAAAAAGCTTTAAACTTTAGTTAATAAGAAAGCTTATAAAACCCTTAAGCTCCTCGCCGTAGGATGAAAATGATGAGACACTAAGCAAGATCACAACTTTATCAAAGGTTAGAGAATAAGCAGTATTATGGATCAAATAAGCTATGGAAAAGCTTATTGATCTAAAAAGTACCAAACTTTAAACAAAATAAGCAAAGAAAAAAAAACTTAAAGATTAGATCCAATATCCACCCAAAACTAAGTGGTTCAAATCCGAAGATTAAATGTGAGTTGGGTGTATTTAAGGACTAGATCTAAATAAATAAGCTAAAGAAGATATTAAGCTAAAGATAAGCTAAAAAGATTAAAACTTTTTTTTTTGATTTTTTTTTTTTTTTTTTATAAAAGAAGTTGAAAAAGAAAATAAATCTAAGTAAATAAAAGAGTTTTTGAAAAGAAACTAAAAATAATAAGTGCTTATTGAATAAGCTATATGAAAAGCTTACCCAAAAAAAGCTAGTCTTTTATATCTAAAAATAAGCTATAAGGAAGAGCTTATTCAAGATAAAAAGATATGTAAAAGGCTTAAAGTGAAAAAGCTATAAGAGAGCTTATCTGTAATACCTGAATTTCTAAAATTCACAAAAAGACCAAAATACCCCTATGATCAAAAAGTATGAATAATTAATTTAAAGAATACCAGACAAGCTATGTAAATTCAAAAAATTATTAAGAAATATCACATATGATCCAAATAAATTTTAAAGACTTTGTAAAGTTAATTTTTATAGTTTATAATTTTATAAAAATCAGTTTTGTATTTTATATATATAGCCGAATACATTTATTAAGTTTTATAAAGAAATAAAATTAATAAAGGCCCAATACAAAATTTATAAATTAAGATCCCATTTATTTTAAGTCCATTATAATATTAAGCCCACAAGAAAATTAGTAAATCATATAAATACACATTATACGGTTTATTCTAAACCTAATAACGATTTATACTAAAACCGACTCTAAAAAAAAACCCTACATAATTCGACATTCAGTTTCCAAGGATTAAAGATATTTTTCTTGGACGAGTTTGAAGGTAAAGAAGGTGTTAAAAATCTGTTTCGAGGTCCTAAGGTGCTGGTTTGATCGTGGTTAGTTTCTTGGTCGATTAGGGTTTCGTCGAGTAGAAGTTTTGGTTTCTTTTGTTCTAACGTTCGATTCTCATCAAGGGTATGTTTCTAATATTAATTTCAGTCCTAAAAATCATAAAGAACCTGTAAAAATTATTCATGCATAATTAACAAGTCTCACGAAATTGTTTTGAATTAAAACCCTAAAAGTGTATAAAATAGCGAACGAGCTTATAATAATTTTTAGGACCATGACTTGATTTTTCTAGAAGCTCTTACATGTTATACGACCTGAATAAAATACATGTTCATGAATTCGAAGCTTGTGTGATTTGTTTTGTTCGATCATATATGAAAAAGGAAAGAAAATAAGAAGGGACGATTAGGGTTTATAAAATTTGGGCTTGCTTGTAATAATTAAGAGTAATTAATGCAGTAGTAATGATGAACTAATGATGGGTTAAACCTAGGTTTAGGGTTTGTACTTGAATTATGCATATTTCGGTTCTAAATAAAAGTTTTGGGTTGGTTTTGTAAATTATGAAACTTAAGGGTTATTTTTGTAAATAGTAAAATACATGTACTAAACGTATAAAATAAGTGTGGGGGTTAAACGTGTAATTTTGGATACTTAGAGGGCCATTTGAATTGTTATTAAATTGAAAAGGATACGTTTTGTAAATTCTAAAACCTTTGGGCTAAAATGGTAAAATCTGATAATATAAGGTTAGATCGTGAAATTAAAGATGTCAAAGGTGTAATATGTAATTCTGAGTAATTATGGGTTCGACAAGTGTGAGTTAGTTGTGTAGAGACATGCATGAGTTTTGAGATATCTTCGGTTTGTTTATCATATACGTTCTAGGTCAAAGTGGAAATCATTGAAAGAAGTAACATGTGAATTTAATGCGTACTTAGTAATATTAAAGAGTATGGGAAACCCTAGAACCTAAATAGGAAGTTGATTAGGGTTAAAAGCTAAATGTGCAAATTCGTTATTTCATGTAAGTTATCAAGGCTTGTGTAAACTATTTTGAAAGAGAGTCCTAAAATCCGTTCTTGACATTTATAAACTTTATACTTTGAATGATGATCATATAAGTCCTCAAATAAGATATTTATCATATTAAACCCTTAAGTTTACCATTTATTATTTGTAACCCATAAGTTTGGCAAATTAATGATTAATACTCTAAAATGTTGGAATTCCGTCTCATTACTAAAAAATGAGAATATTCTGACAACTCTAAGAATATTAATGAGATTAATCTGTTATAACATTAATGATGCTAATAAGTATTAAATAAATTATAATCCGTGTAGATTCGTTGAAGGAGACGCGACGTTACATCTTCGTATTCCTACATTCGTTTGCTTTCCTCTCATTTGCTTTAAGGTACAGATATTCTGACATTTTCAGTAAAGGTTCCTTATGATGATCTTTTCGTTAGCTTTCCTATTTTACTTATTAGGGTTTCCGATGCCATTGCTATGAACCCTTTCCTGATTGTTTGACCTGTTGCTTATCTGAACTTATGTTTTATTGAACCATGCAATGTCTGATTTGAACTTTATG
The DNA here is from genome assembly GCA_910596185.1 of Chrysanthemum makinoi. NCBI lineage: Eukaryota > Viridiplantae > Streptophyta > Magnoliopsida > Asterales > Asteraceae > Chrysanthemum > Chrysanthemum makinoi. The sequence continues at coordinate 344,574,385 of OU343224.1, read as the reverse complement.
TTAGGAAGACTTTGATATGCACGCTTTTGAACTCTACTATGTTTAATTATGAACTTCTAATTATGGATGTATGATTTGTGACTGTTATATGAACTTTTAACTTCTGAATATTTGAATATGAATCTTATGATATGAGTTATCCGATATATGTTATCTGCTTGAACTTTGTGTTTGATTATGATCTGTGTAATTTACGACAAACTGTTTGACCTAAGTTAGTTTGACACCCGAGCCAAAATAATAACTAGTCATGGGGTTTCCATGTCCGTGTCAATGATGCACCTCTGACATGACTCTAGGGCAGTAGAGTGAAGTTCTGCCACGCCCCTTATCTGTTATCTAGTATGAACTCAAGTTATATTATATGGCCAATATATGTTTGTGGGGCGTATGGATGCATCCTAGATCTGATCTGTTATTCGATATAATTTGTCTAGTGAATGATGTCGTGTGCAATACGCGTCTTCACAACTTCTGGGAGCTAGCTACTCCAAATTATTTTATAAGATTATTCCTGTATATGTATGATTTTTTTGATATGATATGTTCTGGGCTCGTGGTAGTTAACTAGATCTTTATCTGTTATTTCTATGTTAAGTATTCTGATTATGATTCGGTATGTTCAAGTGTTAATAATTATGTGATGGGTTTATTATATGTTATTATCCATGTGTATGCTTTTGTATGTTTATGTAACTACCGTCTACTATGCTAGGTTATGATTAATATGTTTTAATATGATTCACATGCTGTTATCTGATGTCATGTTGGTTTATCGTTATGTGAATTGTTGATCTGTGGAATGAATGTGCTAATGTGAAAGTGAGTATTCTATAAATTTAGTATGTATAATTTGTTCAGTTAATTTTGTGAACTTTGATTATAATGCTAATGTTTTATTTGTCTATGTGACCTGCCATGTTTTAACTCTGCTAAGGTTAGGATTTGATCTGAGAACTGTTTTAGCTTGTGATATCTGTTTTGATAATTGCTAATGGTTATGCTATGTTTTGTCCGGTCTATCTAATTATGGTTTGCTTAATATGTTTTCTATTTGCTTGTGAGACTGCCATGATTTGAATGTTTTTCCGCTTGCTGCGATATTGTTTAAGTGTGTTAAGTGAAGGTTAATTAATTTGTTGAATGCCATGTTTATTTTCTAGAAAGTGTTTTCTGTTAGCCTTAGACTTTTCGTTTGGTTTATATGTAATCTATTTATTTTGATATGCTAAATGATTGGTTGTTCCGATGTGTTTGTGTTTGTGTCATTAATGTGCTATGAGATGTTTTAAATTGTTACGTGGTTGTTCGGATTTCTGTATATTTGTGCTTCCGCAGAATCCTAAAAGATCCCTCATTATCATTTTATTTTGATTTCGTTATTTGTATATTTGTTTTGTTTAGCTTTCGTTTCGTTATATCTGTTCACTGAGCTTTGTAAGCTCAGCCGCATTTTCTTTTCTCCAAGCGTGTATTTTAAGCATTCAAGATGAGCTTATGGGATAGCCGATCCGGTTGAGAGTAGAGATTAGAGCAAGATTCGATTATAGAGATCTTAGATTTATTTTGAAGTTTAGTTATTTATGTTTTCTTTTGAGTATTTTTGTAAGGCTTTCGCTATTGTATAGTATTTAAAGTTCTGATATGAAACCGTATTGTGATATCTTTACCCTTGTCGGTTTGGGGTGTTACAATTTATGGTATCAGTGAGCCGTGTTTTAGGACCCTTAGAGCTTAGGCTATGACCTGTGAGAAGTTGGTAGATTTAGGATTGTCCTTTCTGCACTTTTCTTGCGCCCACTATCGTACTTAGGCTTTGCTAATAGTGGGTTATTCTTTTAGATGGTTATTCCTCGTCGCCCTAGTTCATCCGATAGGAGCAATCAAGGACCAGCTAGGCAACCTAGGGAGAAGATGATGTGGGCCGTCGTTATTGCTAAAGGTTGCAAGAGGATTGGTAGAGTGAAGCGGACCAACAAGAGGATACGAGTTTCGGCCTATATGTGGCCATGCACGATCGAGGAGGAGCTGACCTTGAAGGACGTAGACGGAAAAGTAGTAGAGGAGTACGAAACTAGAGTCGTTGACAACCAAGGTTTCATCACTAAGTATCATGATAGATGTCCAAAGTTCGTTGAAGATGGAGGAGTGGGTTGGACTAGGAGTCGCGATTTATATGCTTTCGTGGACCGTGTGCCGGAAGAGGAGGAGAGGAATCGGAGAAACGATTTTGCTAGCCGCTTATTACCGCAGCGCGAAGGAAATAAGAACGGATGGATAAGTGAGGAAGAAAAGGAGGAAGAAGAAGATGAGGAAGAATACGAGGTGGATTCGGATCTAGAATCTACGGCTTCTAGTAGGTTCAATCCGACACAAGGATAGAAATTGGCACTCCTGATTAGTTGTCCTCGTTATGAGAAATTTCTGGCATTGGATTTGGAGTTAGGTCCTTTTTTTTCATTAGATGATTGAATCTTGGATTATTAAGTTTTATTTTGAGAGTTCATCTTATGACGATTTTGCAAATTTTGTTTGATTAATGGAAATGAAACAAAATTTTGAAGTATAGTTCCTGTCTGTTATTTCTTCTGATAGATTCGTTGAGTTTCCGTTAGTCCTTATAAGTTCGTCTGCTATTTATTTTTCTTAATGATGTTGTTTTATTACCGCTTGGATAAGTATGACCATCATGATAGTATACTCATGTGGATCTGGTTTGTTATAGTATGTTACTTGCTATCTGTATGTTATCTGTATGTGGTATGTTTTGTTATGATATTAGTTATGTGTTTTGTCATGACCCGAGACCAAATAAAGTGACAATAAGAACTTGTTATGTGATGAAGAAGATAAGCACTTAAGTAAACTCCATAAAATTCATTATCATTAATAAGCTAAAAAGGTTTGGTACAATAAGATCCTGAAAATAAGCTACTACAATAAGCACTAAAAATATTAAGCTAAAGACTAAATAAAAATAATGAGTGTGTGTAAAATTAATGTGTCTTGGTTCATCTCCGGATCTGAAACATTCTCCCATTTATAGCACATGATTGGCCATTCTAGGACCTTCTTATCAATCTCCTCAAAAAAATATCTTCGTATCCTTCATAATGCATAGCCACGTGGCCTTGAAATATTGGTGGATGAAAATGTTGGAGCGAGTGGAATTGGAGGTGCAGCAGATGAAATAATCTCACGCACCTAAAGAGTATTAATTTGGGCGAGTTAAGTATACTCGCTTGGCTAAAAGATCTACAGTATCATGCAATTTCTTCTTCAAATGCATTTCAATGTTTAAATTATCATGGGCCACGTGGAGCTTGAGCAGATGAGAATTGCAAATATCAATTTGATGAATCACAAAGTTGGGCTTGCTGGGCTTCCCGGACAGTTGGGCTTGAACTACTTGGATGGCTTGGACAGCAGATGCACTATTCTTGTGCGATGGCATCATGTAACAAAAACAAATAAATATGCCATGAGTGGGAGTTGAACCCAAGACCTCTTGCTTGATAATCATGCACCCAACCACTAGACCAAGAGATCTTTTGTGTTAAATCTTTGCATTTAATTATTTTTAGCCCTTTTTCCTTGATCCAATTTTAGCCATTATCTTTAAAATAATCTTCGTTCAAGCCCCGTTTAATCTCTCAATATTTTCTTTTATTCCTCGATGCTCCAAAATAACCACTTGACTCGATATTCCGTGCTCTTTCTAAAGGTGTGCTCGCGAAATTTTTACGACTTCGTTTGAACTTCGAAAAACATGGAAATATCGTCGAAACTCATCCGAAAATCACCGTTTTTACTTTGTTTTCAAACCCTTGTACCTGCAAGACATAATAACACATATACCACATTTTTGCAATATAATTTGACATATCTAATGGTTATTAGTCCGATTTGGCATATTTTTTAGATATAAAATGATGTGTGTTTTAGCACTCATCATCAAGTCACAAGATATTAGTGAAGGGTGTCTTGAAGATCTAGTTAAAGGCATTAGTGAAAGGTGCCTTAGATGTACATTCGATATGGTGTGTTTCGATGTACAAGATAGATTAGCATTAGATCCAAGGATATTGATATCCTTGATGATGTTGTAAGGAGTTGATCTCCTTTGGGATTAGTCGTTGGTGTAGTGTTGGGTAGTAGTTCCTCCATTGTAATGGAACTCGGTATCTAGCCTAGTACCGGATAAAGGGTAGGCGACGTTGTGGTAGGTGTGGTTCACCTTGGTGTGAAAGAACCCGGTGGTTAGCCTAGTACCGGAAAAAGAGTAGGCGACGTTGTGAAGGCTTCTCCGCCATAAGGAGTTGGTGTCGTGTAGTGATTACAAACTATCGAGTAGGTGACTCGGGGAGCGGAGTAGGGCAAGGAAGGTGTCCTTGTAGCCGAACCACTATAAATACTTGCGTTGTGGTTTTGCGCTTCTTACTCTTACCTTTTCATTACATACTTCTATATGTTTGTTTATCAACATCCAACACACATCTAAATAGATTGACATAAGTCGATCTAAATAGTTTAAAAGGAAGTTTTAATTGGCAAAACTATTCAACCCCCCTTCTAGTTTTCCACAACTATAATTTCTGTTAAACTAAAAAAAAGGGATGATCTTGATTTGATGGATGTTTGATCTTAACAAGGTTCCAACAATCACCTCCCTAAGATCAAAATCCATCAACACTTCTGTCTTCAGTATCAAATGATGAAAAAGTCATCATTTGGTGAGGTCTTTTCATCCTTGGTTTTTTGATGAATTGGTAGGCTGCTTTGTCCAACTTGATGGTCATTGTAGGTAGTGCCTTGTTGAGACTTTTCTTCAAGCTTTATGCCAAAATGTTCAGGTTTGATATAGTTCTTTGACCCTGTAGATGCATGCACTGTCTTGATCTTGACTGTTTAGGCAGTATAAAGCTTTGCCTTTGTCCTCAATGTTTGTGGCCTTGATTGGTACTGAAATTTGTCCAACCTTTTGCATTCTAATAGTATTATGGCAACCTTTTAGATTATCAATATCCCTGTTGTAGCATTGCTTGAGGGCTTCACCATCATGGTAGGAAAATACTAGAATCTCTGCAACCTGTCCAAACTTCTTTGAAAAGTGTACTTGGATATAACCACCCAAACACTCAATAACCTTATAGAGGTCCATCAAGTGAACAGTTTTGCCATTGATTTGGGGTGGTAGAGGGCCTGGCAAAGGGCCATTTCGGTAGACTTCATAGAACCATTTGAGAGTGGATATGAACCTTCTCCTGAAATATTCCCATTGTTGCCCAACGAATTTATCTATACTGATAAGATTCATGAAGTTTGTAAAATTATTAAAGGTGGTGACTTGGGTAGAGTAGGTCACCCCTTTGATTTCAATCTTATCACATTCATGTGACTGTGGGTTTGAGGATGCATCTAAGGCTTTAAAGTGATTGTCAAAAAAATCATTGTGTTTGATTCTGAGTGAATCTTCATTGAAGGTATGTGCATTGGGATCCTTAAACATATATTGTAATGTACATGTATTGTTCTCATAGAGAACTTCCATTCCTTGTTTCTCAAGGAGATCATCAAATAGTATGTTTAGGGATACCTCAGGGGTGTAGAGGACCCCTGGGATAAAATACTTTCCATTTCCATTTTTCACAATTACTTCACCAATTCCATATGTAAAAAGTAACTTATTCTCTTCTTCAATTTTCCCTACATATATTGTCCTAGTTTTCTTGATATGTTCCTTTTAACATGCATTTTGTCTCAAAGTGTATTAATTCTGGAAATTTAATGCTTACAGTGGGGCATTGGAATTTGTGATGTGCAGATGAGTTTTCTACATAATTGCTTGGTACATCGTGTTGTCCAACTTCTTCCTCCATCCTTCTTGTAGGGCAATCTTTGATCATATGCCCTTCCTTCTTGCACTTAAAACATCTAAACGTTCTGAGTTTGTTGTGTGAGGCAGCAGTGTATTTGGGATGTGTGAGAGACTGGTTGAAATTCTTGATTTCTTCAAGTTTTTCATTAAGCATATTCTTGCAATCTTGGGTAATTTGCTTTATGCAGATTCCCATCTTCTCTTCTCTTTCCCTTTTCTGTCTCAGTAAAACAGACTCATTAAATCTTCTCATGGGCCTCCTTAAACCAAGGCTCTGATGCCACTTCTTAGGATGGTTCAAGGCAAGTTTGTGCCTTGACCAACTTTGATCAAAATTAGGATTAGGATAGGCCATGTTTCTGTTTAGGTTGTTGTGCACTGCAGTGATAAAATGTGCAGTGAGTATGCAAAATAAGATAGGACAGATTTGGAAGGAATTTTAAATGTAACTAACTTTTATAAATTGATTGAATGAATTGAGTTACAGGATTTTGAATTATTTATACATTACCAACACGTGCCTTTGTGTTGGTTCAATGAAGCCAATAGACACAATGGTTGGAGTATAACTTTCAAAATAACTGACAAATAACTAATACCTATAATAACTGTCAACATGGGTCGTTTGGGGCATGGCCCAACCCATATCCTAATTACTGACATTTGGACTTTACATAGGAATAAATTGTCTTTAATAAAAGCTATACTATAATGTCTGTTAAACTAAAAACAAAGGGATGATCTTGATTTGATGGATGTTTGATCTTAACAAGGTTCCAACAGAAGAGTTCAAGATATGTAGGTTCAAGACTTTACATAAGAATACAACGAATAAATAGCGTCTTGTTTACATGCGTTATTAATTTTGGGATACAATTTTTTTTGAACAGCCACAAAAATACCAATCAAACTAGGATAAAAAGACACCACATCTGTAAATATATATTTGATAATACAGACCAAAAGATATCATTTAGTTAAAATTGCATAGGAAGTAACTGATAATAGACTGGTATTATTTCAGCAATAAGCACACTTTAAAGAGTCTGAGTCTTATAATTCAACAATTTTTTAGTTGTTCCACACGTATCTTATATTTAAGTCAAGCTCGACTCTATATGGGTGTGTGTTCGGTGTCGAAATAAAGGTCAATAGTTCTCTGAATTGCTATAAAGGAAGTCACACGTTCAATATAACAGTAGAATAGCTCTCTGTCACATACTCAATATTAGTGGTTAGAAAAACTGAAATCTTGCAAACATTGAGAATTCTTCCCGGAAATATATTTCATTGAAAGATATGACAGTAAGTACATTTGGATATCATGCTAAAACATTACATAGATACAAGAATTCAACAAGTTTTAAAAAAGAGTGAAGTACAAGCCCGTTGCCATTATTCAACGAACATTACCCCTTTCACTGTTTTAGATAAACAGCAAATGCACTTGTATGGAAGTGTAAAACCATCAATTGACTTAACCAATCGCGTAAGATCATCATCTAAAACGTAATATGCTTAGCTCGAATATTGAATTTTGTTTCTTGCATCAATACAATTTGTATACTTCTATCTGTACATGGTACTAGTTTTATGCAGAGCGTAAATTCATGTTTAACTCAGAAATTATCGATCAAAATCTCATTCGAATGGCAACTTCAACGTTCAATTTTTTATTTTTTCTAATTATTATTTTTTACCATTTAATGACTGTTTCTGACAATTAATTACAGTCAAGGTGGCTCATTAACCATTCAAACTTTAATCAATATAACAACGGACTTTTATAACCAAAAAAGCTGTTTGCAGGAATTATTGTTTTAAGCCATCTTTTGTCTGTGTGTTTGTGTTAAATTTTGGGGTATTAATCTGTGGCAAACATGTCATTCTATCAATTGCTAATGGTCTTCAAGTTATGTTCAGTGCAGGCTTATTACAGGGGTTAATCATGGACAAAGCATAAATGATTTAAAGTTTCAAGAAGTTCATTTCTGCTGAAGCATTTCTCATTTCTGCTGATGAGTCATTTATAGCCGTTAGAGGGGTCTTTATGTATCTTTATCTTCTATTTAATAAGTCCCTTAATCTAGGGTTAGAATATCTGTGTGTGAAGTCATTGTCTCACATTCTCTTCTTTCTGATCATTACATTGATCTTGTCTCTTCTTTGTATTTGTATGGTTACTGTCTCTTTGACATTAATCTAACCTTGTAACACTTTGGATACTATTGTTGATTTAATCTAAGCCGACTATTGAGGTTTAGGTTTGAATAAAAGTTCTACTGTTTATCTATTGTTGCTGATACTTTCGTACAGTTTGAGATCATCGAAACTTTTTTTTTTAATTCTCAATTGCCTGCAAACAAGAGTATTTGGTGTATTATCAGAAAATTGGTATGTAGTGCTGCTGTTTACTACATTTGGCAAGAGAGAAATGATAGGATGTTTGGCAAAGTAATGAAACTGAGATTGATGAGTTTGAAGGTGAAGGACAATATTGCTGTTAGGAATGTTGAAGAGAAATGGTCTATAGTTTTCAGTTAAGTGTCTGTATAGTGAGATAGTATAAAGGTACTGAATATAGAAAGTATAGTATAGAGGAGAATGCTATTAATCTAGTATAGCATGTTTATGTGTTGTTGAGGCCGTAGGAAATTCACAGGGGATGTCTGTGGGATATCCTATAGTTATGTAAATCTGTTGTGATTTATAAAATTGTTCACCTTGAGGAAAAAAAAACAACTCTGTTATGCAAACACTTAACATTCATCATGCACTAACTTTTGTTAATGGATTTTACACAACGCGGACAAATGGCCACCCATGGTGTTAGTGGTACTTTTATTAATAACCGGGCCTTAAAATCCCCTGTACAAATACAAGTGCGAAGCGTGATATTACAAAACATTATCTCTACCACATAATAAGAACAATAATAAGTACAGGAAAAGCGCATACAAAGAAGACAACTATTAGTGCTAAAAAAAGAAACTTTGAAACATATACAACTATGCACGTGCAACCCTTTGCAATTTTGCTATGAACACTGCCACCATACACCCAATCCTTCAAGCAATTATGAAAGTGGAAAAAAGCATGTCTAAGACGGCGATTGAAAAGTAAAGCGCTACATGCTATCCAAAATGAAGTTGCAAAACCTGTGGCCCCTCCGATATAAAACCATCTTTCAAGTTCATTTGTACTTTCCCCATCACCATCACTCTCACTGACAGGTGGTGCTGCAAAATCTTCATCTCCAGAGCATTTTTTGGGCAGGGGACGTCCACATAGTCCCGCATTCCCAATGTATGTTGAAGCGCCAAAGGTTTAGAGTTGAGTGCCCGATGGTATTCTTCCAGAAAGGTCATTAAATGACAAGTCTAAATTATTTAGTAGAGTCATCTCTGACATGGTTGGTGGTATCTCTCCAGAAAACATGTTTCTAGACAAATTCAAAGTTAAGAGTTGTGTCATTTGACCAATGTCTCGTGGAATCTCTCCAACTAGGGAGTTTTTTGACAAGTCTAGTACTAACAATCCATGCAGATTGGTAACTTCATTTGGGATTTTTCCAGTCAGATTGTTGCTTGACAATTCGGTCACCTTTAGCAATCCCAAAATGCTACTAAACTCATTTACTTTTCCTTGCCATTCAATCAACAAATGGTCAATATAGCTATCATCAACACCACCAATCTTGAGGGTAGAATATGAACCATTAGTACCTCTCAAATAGAAAGAAATACAATAATGATGTGCATTCCGTTCCAAAAACAATCCTTTTTGAACCATGGAAGTAAGACTGTTCACACACGATGGGACTGTTCCTTAGAGCTTGTTATCTGACAAGTCTAATATTTGAAGACTTACTAATTGACATATTTGTGAAGGGATGGTTCCAAAGAAGTTGTTTGATTTTAGGCTAAGGGCATACAACCTTGACAAGTTTTTTCCGATCCAACCTGGAATATCACCATATAAACTGTTGTCCCCCAAGTCTAGAATGCTTAACTGGGTGCAATTCTTCAAAGACACGGGCAATCCTCCATAGAAGTTGTTGTTGTATAAACTCAAAGTCTCGAGTTTACCCAAACATCCTACAGAGGGAGGAATACTTCCTGATAGAGTATTCTGTCCTAGATTAAGAACTTTTAGATTTGTCAAATTCCGAAAACAGTCCGGAAGTTGTCCGCTCATTGTGTTACGTGAGAGATCAAGAAATTCCAAATTTTGATACATTTGACACAAGAATGAAATTCCTCCTTGGAATTTGTTTCTGGACAGATCTAAAAATCTTATACTTTCTGGAAAAGCAGGTATTGGACCATAAAAGTTGTTGACACTCAAAATTATTATATCAAGGTGGTGATTTAATAATGATTCTGGTAATCTCCCCCTGATGTTGTTGAAAGAGAGATCCAAATAGCTCAACTGAGAAGACCGCCACTGGTTCCAGTGCTCTGTAGAAACTGTGTCTGAAATATTATTTCTGGAAAGATCAAGATGCGTGAGATTTTTCTGTTTTTGTATCCATTTGGGGAAACGAGGCCCTAGCTTGTTAGAACTGAAATCTATATATTGTATACCCCAAGAAAAGTTTGACACGACATCATTAAAAAGATCTCCTTCGAGGGAGTTGTTTGAAAGATCTATATACCCAAGATTTGATTTTCCAATGTTTTCAGAGATAGCACCTCTAAGAGAATTGGAAGATAGATATAGATATCGAAGGTTGGGTACTTGCCATAGTTTGTCACCTATAGTTCCATCTAACTGATTTGAAGACAGGTTCAATTGATAGAGGGATGAAAAGTGTTGGATCTCATCAGACAATGATCCTGTGAATTGGCTACTTGAAGCATCCAAATCACCTAACGTAGTAGCTGATGTGCATCCAGACAAGTTGTTTAGAAGATCTGAAAGTTTCTCATCAAACTTGTTGCCAGAGAGATAAAGCCGATGAAGTCTACTGCCAGCTAATGGGCAAAACCAACGATACATGGATGAGTTAAGATTGTTGTTACCGAGATAAAGTGAAAACATAGATGAAGAAGAATTGATAGATGGAGAATATGGATGCATGACTTGTGAGAGGTCACATCCACCTAAGGTTAAATAAGATAGGTTTTGGAGACCTATAATAACATTTACCCAGTTATTTGCTTTGGCCAAAGAAATTCCATCCATATAAAGATCTTCTAAATATGATAGAGAAGACAGCCAATCAAATTTTTTGACTGCACAACTTCCGAGGGAATCTAGTTCAAGGTTTACCAAATTGGTGAGGTTTCCTAATTCTGTAGGAATGGTTCCAGAGAAAGAGTTTTCTGAAAGACGAATGTAATTTAATTTGGTCAAGAAACCTATGGATCTCGGAATGTTTCCAGTGAAATTATTCCAACCAAGGTCAAGCTGTGTTAATACGGTTAAGGAACCAATGGACATTGGAATGGTGCCGCTGAAATAATTATCATTAAGGCCGAGGGTTGTTAAATTGGTTGAGGAACCAATGGACATAGGACTCAGGAATGGATTCAGGAATGGATCAAGTAAACTGATTCTGAGAAAGGTCAAGATAAGTTAACTGGGTAATGTGACCAATGGACTTAGGAATGAATCCAGTAAGGTCATTCCCAGAAAGGTCAAGATAAGTTAACCGGCTCATGTTACTAATGAGTTTTGTAATGGATCCAGTAAACTGATTGTAATGAAGGTCAAGATAAATTAACCGGTTCAGGTTAATAATGAACTTAGTAATGGATCCAGTAAACTGCTGATTCCAAGAAAGGTCAAGATAAGTTAACCGGGTCATGTTACCAATGAACTCAGGAATGTTTCGATAAAAAAAATTGTAGGAAAGATCAAGATGATTCAAGTAGCTTAAATTAAGCAATGAATGGGTAATCTCACCCACAAGATAATAGCTTGACAGGTCAAGCTTTGTGACATGACCTGTTTGGTTGTTGCACATGATTCCACGCCATTTACAGCAATCATTTTCTGGTATCCATGTAGAGAGCATGTCAAGAGGGTCTTGAAGGGGAGCTTTGAAATCAAGAAGAGCTTGCCTTTCCTTATCGATGCACTTATGAACAGCTCCTCCTGCAGCGGCAACAAGTTGGTGGTGTTGGCGTGTAACCCCCAGAACAGGGTTAGATAATCAATGTCAGCAGAAACAAATACCAAGTCAGCAGAAACAAATACCACTAGGTAGTTACCGGATATCACTTGGAATCGTGTGATCACTTTCCAAAGTAAACTATTCGACCCTAATGACTGGGTTACACGAATATCTACTTGGGATAAGACCAAATGTAGTTATAGAATTAGGCACAATTCAATAACCCTTTTTCTTAGAAGTGTTAATCGTTTTTTGTGTGTCCATCATGCATAATCAGATCTCCTATTTATAGGAGGTTACTCTGAGCTAGTCAAATGGAATTATGAGAATTAATCGGCCCATTAATCGCCTCATAATTATCCCCATTATAGCCGTTAGTGGTTATATGAACAATTAAACGTGGTCATTATGCAGTTGTAAGTGCCACTTGAATAGGTCAAAGCCCGTTACAAGCAGTACTTTCATCAGTACTTTTATAGCACTTAGCAGTGGAAACACTGCTTCAGTGGAAACTGAGCACTACCAATACAAACCACTATTAGAGTCAGGGTGTTCAGGGACCTTATGGGTGTACACTCCGTACCTCCTAACCCATTACCAGGTGTGAACTAATTCCCACAAGTGTACTATATTTTCCAACAATCCTCCCCAAATTTAGTTCACTTCCTTTGCATGAAAAACAAACATCAAACAAAACATGTGCATAAACGAAAATGTCCTGAGAATTGAACCCTTCAACCCATTTGAATACCTGAAGATAAAATACACACAAGTTTTCAAACACTTATCAGCTCCTGACACTATACAAGCCATGTGTCCATATCCAAATTCATAAATGTTGTAAAAGCTAAAAGTCCAAAAGCTCCCTGAAGCGGCAAAACTTCAACATTTACATAGGTGGTTCCTCTTTATTCATGCTCCTGCCAAGCACTTTTTCAAAGAAAATTAACCATTAAGAAGTAAAGACTTCATCCTCCTTTCAGCAGGTTCTGAGCACAACCTTGGGATGTAAATAAAATATGTGCTCCAGTCTACAGAATGTTCAGCTTTCTATATTGAACTCAGCTCCCAAGTTTCCTTAGGAGGGAGTTGGGTGTCCTAGCATTCAGTGACTAAGTTGGACTTAAACCCATCCCTTTAGCAGACTTTATAACCAAGTCTCTAGCCAAACCCTTCGTCAAGTGATCAGCTAAGTTTTGTTGAGATCTAACAAACTCTATAGATACCACCCCATTCATTATAAGCTCACGAATCATGCTATGTCTGACACCTAAGTGTCTAGACTTACCATTGTACATCTGGCTATAAGCCTTAGCCAATGTAGCTGCACTATCACATCGGATAGAAATAGGTGCTATAGGTTTAGGCCACAATGGAATCTCAAGAAGCAAGTTTTTCAACCATTCAACTTCTTTACCAGCAGTTGCTAAAGCCACAAATTCAGATTCCATTGTTGAACTGGTGATGCAAGTTTGCTTCTTGGATGCCCACGAGATTGCACCTCCACCAAGTAGGAATACTCAGCCACTGGTAGACGAATTGTCTTCAGTGTTACTGATCCAACTTGCATCAGTGTAACCTTCCAACACTGATGGATAACCAGTATATGAGAGACTATAATACATAGTTCTCTTCAAATACTTCAGTACCCTCTGAACTGCTTGCCAGTGATGAGCACTAGGATTACTAGTATACCTGCTCAATTTTCCCACTACAAAACCAATATCAGGCCTTGTCCAAGTCATGGCATATATCAGGCAGCCAATTACCCTAGAATACTCAAGTTGAGATACAGCTTTGCCATTATTAGGCATCAGCTTCTCACAAGTATCCATAGGTGTACTCACTGGAGTACAATCAAAGTAATTGAATTTCCTCAACACCTTCTCAATATAATGAGACTGAGAGATAGAAATTCTTTTAATTTCCTATTTAATCCTTATACCAAGGATAACATCAGCCTCCCCTATGTCCTTCATGGAGAACCTTGATGACAAAAATTCCTTTGTCAAGTCAACCTGATTTTGGTCAGTGCCAAAGATCAACATGTCATCAACATATAGACAAATGATGACTCCTTTACCGGATTCATCAAATTTTCTATATACACATTTGTCAGCTTGGTTAAGAACATAACCACTAGACAAAACCACTTCATCAAATTTTTGATGCAATTGCTTAGGTTCCTGCTTTAGTCCATAAAGAGACTTAATCATTTTACACACCTTGTTTTCATTGCTAGGCAAGATGAAGCCCTGAGGTTGGTTCATATAAACCTCCTCGTCCAATTCACCATTCAAGAAAGTTGTCTTCACATCCATCTGATGAATAATCAGATTGCGAATAGATGCCAAGGCAATCAGCAGTCTTATGTTACTGATACGAGCCACAGGGGCATAACTATCAAAGTAGTCTATCCCTAACTTTTGTTTAAAGCCCTGAATAACTAGTCTAGCCTTGAACTTTTCAATAGTTCCATCTACCTTCATTTTCTTTTTGAAAATCCATTTGCAACCCAGAGGTTTGCAACCAGGAGGTAGATCAACCAACACCCAAGTGTTGTTTCCCGTGATGGAATCCATCTCATCATTGATTGATTCTTTCCAGAAGGCAATATCCTGGGACTTCATTGCTTCTTCAAATGTCTTGGGATCATCCTCAACAATGAAGCAATAGGAGTATTGGTCCGAGACCTCATCCCTTATTCCTTCAACTAAGTATAGTTGAAACTCAGGTCCAAATGACTTTGGAGTCCTGACCCTTTTGCTCTTTCTAAGCACAGGTTCAGGTTGTTGAACCACAACCTCATCAGGGACTAGTGAAGGTTCATCATCAGGGACCTCTGATACACCAGTGTCATGAGTTCCATTAGGAATTCTCTGACTTGGTCTAGGGACTGATTAGAATCTATTCTCATCAAAGTTTGCATCCCTTGATTCAATTATTGAGTTAACTGAAACATATTCATTAGGTTCAATAACATAGAACCTAAAAGCCTTGGAATGCTCAGCATATCCAACAAAGATTCAGTCAATGCCTCTTTCACCTAAAGTCTTTTGCTTTGGATCAGGGTGTCTTACAACAGCCCTACAACCCCAGACCCTGAGATAGTTCAGGTTGGGTTTCCTTTTAGTCCAGAGTTCATAAGGGGTAACCTTGTTCCTTTTGTTGGGAACACTATTTAGTAAATAGCAAGCTGTTAACATAGCTTCACCCCAGAACCCTTGACTCAGTCCTGAATAGGACAACATGGAATTAACAATCTCTTTTAGCACCCTGTTTTTCATTTCAGAAATACCATTTTGCTGAGGAGTATAAGGGGCAGTCGTTTCATGGATTATACCAACAGACTGAAAATACAGAGTATCCATGTACTCACCTCCCCTATCAGTCCTTAATCTTTTGATTAGAGACCCAAGTTGTAATTCAACTTCAGTTTTAAACACTTTGAATTTATCTAATGCTTCATCCTTGGAATTTAACAGATAGACATAACAAAATCTAGAAGCATCATCAATAAATGTCACAAAGTACTTCTTATTCCCCAAAGAAGGAGTGGCATGAAAATCACACAGGTCACTGTGTATAAGCTCCAAGAGATTAGTCTCATGACTAACACCCTGAAAAGGTTTCTTGGTTATCTTGGTCAACATGCAAGTTTTACACTTTTCAGTGTCCATGCCAAAGGGTAGACTCAGTCAGGTCAGTGGTGGTCACAAAGGCTGAATTTACACTATCAGTGGTAATATTAAGCCTGAACATTTGATTACATAAATAACCAAAACCAATAAAAACACCATGCTTAGAAAGCACAAATTTATCAGACTCAATAACTTGTTTATAACCATGATTATTCAAAATACTACTTGAAACCAAGTTCTTCCTTATATCAGAAACATGAATAACATCAAAAAAAGTTACAATCTTTCCAGAACTAAAACTAAGGTCTACACAACCACGACCATGCACCAAGGCTGTTGACTCATTTCCCATGTGAAGAATAGAAACATCATTCAGTGACTCATAAGTCTTGAACCAGCTTCTATCTTTGCATACATGAACTGTTGCACCAGGGTCAACCCACCACGCAACATCATCATCCTGTACATAATGAGATTCAGATACATATGTAACATAATAAATCTGAAAAGACTTATTAACCATATTCTGACCTTTCAGTGAGTTGGAAGAACCACCACTCCCTGAACCATTAGTTCCTGATCCATTGGCTTTACCACCAACTTTAACACCCTTGCAATCCCTTTTAATGTTACCAGTTTTGCCACATTTCCAACAAGTAGGTGTTGCCTTCTTGTTAGGATCTGCCCTTGTGTTGTCATGATATTTGCGTTTGCCTTTGTTGTCATTGTACCGGGTGGAGTTGTTATGCTCCACCATATTGACAACAGATGCACCAGCAGCATTGCTACTCTTTAGCTTGTCATTATCCTGCACCTTGAGAGATTCCTCAATGCGCAGATGACTGCCCAACTCAACCAGAGTTAACTCTTCTTTCTTATGTTTCAAGGTATGCTTGAAATCTTTCCAAGAAGGAGGTAGTTTGTCAATGACACAAGAGACTGAAATAGACTCATCCATGTGCATATTATGTTGTGTAAACCTTCCAAGTATTCCAAGAAGTTCATTGTATTGTTCCATAACTGGTCTTGAATCAGTCATTTTGTAATTTGTGAAATTACTAACAAGGAACTTCTTACTTGATGCATCCTTAGCCATATATTTGGCATCCAAGGAGTCCCACAGTTCTTTGGAAGATTCAATGTTTTGATAAATATCAAATAGAGAATCAGACATACCATTGAGAATTAGACCTCTGCATATGTAGTCATCATTCTCCCATTTGCTCCTCCTCCTGATCTGCTCAACCGTAGCATCATCCCCATCATCAGGGATAGGTGTAGTCATAACATAGACCACACTCATGCTTGACAGCAAGAAATGCATCTTCTTCTGCCATCTCCTAAAGTCCACCCCTTCAAAGTTATCAAGCTTGGCAAAGTTTGAAGCCATGTGTTTCATTGCAGCAGTTGCCATTGATTATCACAAAATAGTTTACTTTGATTGTTGGCGTGTAACTCCCGGAACAGGGTTAGATAATCAATGTCAGCAGAAACAAATACCACTAGGTGGTTACCGAATATCACTTGGAATCGTGTGATCACTTTCCAAAGTAAACTATTCGACCCTAATGCCTGGGTTACACGAATATCTACTTTGGATAAGACCAAATGTAGTTATAGAATTAGGCACAATTCAATAACCCTTTTGCTTAGAAGTGTTAATCGTTTTTTGTGTGTCCATCATGCATAACCAGATCTCCTATTTATAGGAGGTTACTCTGAGCTAGTCAAATGGAATTATGAGAATTAATCGGCCCATTAATCGCTTCATAATTATCCCCATTATAGCCGTTAGTGGTTACATGACCAATTAAACGAGGTCATTTGCTAATGTATTAAACCCGGAACGTGTCTCTAGGAAAGTTAATTTTCGTGCCTTGGTGAATGAGACGCGCATTGATAATCATGATACGGTGCTTCCGAAGGCTGCTATGGAAGGTGTATTCAACCGGTATGAAAATACACTTGTTGGCTTCTTTGTTGGCAAGAATGTTGCTTTTCCTTTGGTTAAGAATTACGTCTCCAACACGTGGGGTAAGTTTGGTTTTAAGAAACTAATGAAGAATGATGATGGTGTTTTCCTCTTTAAATTCGATTCTAAAGAGGGTGTTGAGAATGTTCTTCAACGAGGCCCTTGGATTATTCGCAATTCTCCTCTCATTCTCACTAAATGGACTCCTGATGTGTTATTGTCTAAAAGTGAGGTAACTAGAGTTCCCGTTTGGATTAAATTGCATAATGTGCCATTACTTGCATATTCGGAAGATGGGTTGAGCTTAATTGCTACTCAAGTGGGTAAGCCGATTATGTTAGATGCTTTTACTAGTTCCATGTGTGTTGATTCATGGGGTCGCATTAGTTTTGCACGTGCTCTTGTGGAATTATCATCTGAATTTGAGCTTAAACATGTGGTGACTATGGCGATCCCTAATAAGGATGATAGTGGTTTTACTACGGCAAGTATAAAAGTGGAATATGAATGGAAGCCGACACATTGTGCGGAATGTAAAGTGTTTGGGCATGATACTGCTTGTTGTCCTAAGAGTATTAAGGAGAATAATGATGTTCCCCCCACCTCTAATGTGGATGAACCTGATGATGGCTTTAAGGTGGTGCAGAATCGGAAAGCCAAACCTAAAGGTACGCAGATGACTGGTGGTATTAATATGGGTAAGGGTCCTAGATTTGCACCTAGGAAGCAGGTATATGTTGCAAAGACGAAGACACCGGCAGCTGCTAGTGGTAATGCTAAAGATACACTGATTTCTACGTCTAACTCTTTTGGGACTCTTGAGGTAGAAGATGACTCGGGCATCCCAAGTACTGTGGCTGATTCTTCTACTAACAAGGACAAGACTGGGAAGTCTTCGGGTACTACTAAGGAAGCAGGTATTGATGGATCTCGGGGGAAGGACTCTCGTGATATTGGTGAGGCGTCTAAGCCTCTGGAGACTGGGACTTCTTCTGCTGCCAAGGTAAGTAATCCGTTTTCTAAAGTTGGGAATGTAACCTGTTCTGTCAGTGAAGATGAGGTTTTGGAAAAAGATAACCCTATGGAAGTTAATGAGGATGAGTTGATTAAGACTGGTTCTACATCACATGTAACGCTTGTGAGTGATTCAATGGGAACAATGGATGTTGGTTCTACTCCCATAGCTGAGAAAATTGGTAAGCTTGAAAAGCTAATTATTGATGGGAAAGCTACTCTTGTGGATGATGATGGTCAACCTATTCCGTCTACCTCTTCTACTAAGAGAGTTAACCCTTTTTCTAAAGTGGGAGAGATTGAGGTGTCTGATTCTGAAGATGAGGTTGTTGCTAACCCATTTGATGAGTCTGCTAATATATTTGGTGGTGGCCAAGAGTTTGAAGATGAGTATGATGACTATGACTTAGATGACTATGCGAAACAGGTTCGTGATCTTCTAGGGAATTTGGATGCCTTTAATGCCATGTATGGCACAAAGTTTCAAGGTCCTAGGAAGTAATTTTATTTCGTTGTGTCATAGGTTATCATTTGAGTAGTGGTTTGTTTTCTTGTTTAGAGAATAGGAAGTATCTTGTTATGTAAGCTTTATGCCTATGTAACGGGCTGAGATATGGGATTTCACTCATAACCATTGTACTTAAACGTTTATTTGGTTAATATATTTACCAGGGTGCAGGATTACTCCGCTTTACCCAAAAAAAAAAAACGTGGTCATTATGCAGTTGTAGCACTTAGCAGTGGAAACACTGCTTCAGTGGAAACTGAGCACTACCAACACAAACCACTATTAGAGTCAGGGTGTTCAGGGACCTTATGGGTGTAAACTCCGTACCTCCTAACCCATTACATGGTGTGAGCTAATTCCCACAAGTGTACTAAATTTTCCAACAGGTGGCCAAAGAAAGTTCCAGTTGTGGTATTAAACCATAGAAAGACAAGTGACAAAATAAACAAAACATGAGTATGCATAAAGTAAAAGTAAATATTTTCTCTCATAACTAATTTATGTTGTATAAAACTGTATTTGATGTGTTTTGATCTGATAATGATCGAACACGTATAACTCTATGCATCTTTATATAGACTTCGATAACAATGAATTGAACTAGATGGATAGAAATTTGTGTGGAGCACATAACACTTGGAATAAAGATAATGGAATACATTTGAAGTCCCAAATTAGACGTTCAAAGACTCTCAAGTCTTTGCAATTTGTTCTTATTAGATGTAAAACGAAATAAATGGACCCAATATATTTAACCCATTCATAAGATAACAAGCTAGAAAACGTGACACAAACGACATCTATAAAACGCATATAGTTTGAAAATACGATATTTTGATCGATCTACAACGTTAAATTATATACGTGTATTGATTCAGCAACCCTAATAATTTAACTACTACAGGAACGTACATGAGTTTTTTTTTTGCAAAAAATGGTTTAATTTTCATTTTTTGCTTTATTATAAACGAATCAAAAACTATGGATATAAATGTTATAGTGGTCAACAGCATGGATATTAACTAGAGCAGCAACATTTGACCATATATACAAAATTGGGCTAGTTAATCGGGTATATTTGATGAGTTTTTTCTAATTTTATAGTGAAGAGTTGTTTCTTCAAGTTGTGAACTTCTCAGTACACTATAACTACTCTAAAAAAATCACGTGATGGTAAAAACAAAGAAAAGTGTGTTTACCCATTTAAACCCAGTTTTCAAGTGGCTTGTTTGACCTGAACTTGTTTGAACCCGAAACCATTTTGATTCTTTGCTCAAAACCGCTTCACTCACCCGTTTTGCCACATCGTTGTTAAATTTTTACTGCTAACCACCAGGATTTACTTGAAACAAATAAGATACAGGCTTGTAATAAAAATTGAAAGAGGAAGACAAATATAATTGTGCAAGTTAGAGGATGAAAATGGAATCTTGTAAATGAAAGTAATCTATAGATTTGATTTGTTTATTGGGCCATATAATTCAACTGACCCATGTTTTTAAATGAAGAACAATACTGTATAACCCATGTTTGCAAGCAGTAAAGAAAACCAAACCATTAAAATAAAAACTCAAACGTCGACATAATGGCAACATGTATAAGCTTGACATAATTGACCCCAAATTAAGAAATCACCGTTAATATAGATATCTACATGAGGTTTCACACAATATTTTATTAAATTCATTTCATTTGGCTCTTGGTTGCCTTTTTTGTTATTGACATACTGTGTGGCGTAAATAATTTTTTGTAACAAATTATCACAAAAAGGTTAGTGTCACGGGCAACTTTAACTTGGGATTCGTTTTTAGACCCAATGTGATCTTTCCTCGAATACCACTTGAATAATTGCTAATGAAAAGTCTCGACATTTGAAATCGTAATGATGTGTTTTGGTATGATAATAAACACATATGCCTCTATGTAGCTTTATACAGACTTTGATAACAAAGAATTGAACTAGATGGATATAAATTTTTGTGGAGCACATAACATTTAGAATAAAGATCATGGAATAAATTTGAAGTCCCAAATAGACTCTCAAGTATTTGTAATTTGTACTTATTGCATGTTCATCCAACTTGTGATATGTTTTGGTCCTGGAATTATTATGTGCTATAAATGTAAAGACCAAAGAAATGGGCCCAAATAAAGAAACCATTCATAAGATAACGTGATATAAACGACACATCTATAAAATGCATATAGTCTGGAAATATGATAGAAAAGTGACTGGAAAATTGAACCGCTCGGGTTTTGTTACAATTTGGCACATATTGACTCTATTCGACCCAACACCATCGGACTCTTGGTTGGTTTTCTTGTTAATTTGTTATTGACATATTGTGTGATGTAAACAAAATTTTGTAACACATAATCACAAAAAATGTTAGTGCCACAAGCAACTTTAACTCGAGATTCATTTTTAGACCAAATGCGACCTTTCCTCAAAGACCGCCTCTTAGGCAATGTTCGCGATTGGTTGTGTGCTTTCTACCATATTATACATGCTTTGGCACTTGATTAAATGATACTACAAAGTCTCGACATTTGATGTCTTATTTTTCAGTTTATTCAAAAATACAAAAAATATATTTGTCCTATACTGTGGAAATAATGATGTAGAATTGAAGTTAACCATCCCAAATTAGACGTTTGGAGACTCGTGATTCTTAAAGACTTGAATTCATTAGACATACTTTTATATCTTTTGATATTTTTTGATGAGATAGGATATATATTTGTGTTGAGAACGTAAAACTTACAAGACTGTAGACCATTGAATAAGTTCTCCCAAATTAGATGTCCAAATATTCTTCAGTGTTGGCAATCTATATTTAATAGATTTTATTTTTCCATTTTATGATATTTTTCAGTGATATTCAGGGGCGGATCTATGGCATGGCTACCTGTGGCACGTGCCACACATGGGTTGGCTAGGTGAAGTAATTTGTTCTATAAAATCATATGGTTCAATAGTTGTTTCTTGTGTGCTACCCATTTTATTTAGAAGCGATATAGTGGATAATTTTAGGACCTACCTTGAAAACTAACCGTAAACCACCTTGGATCTAGTCGTAAATTGTTGCAGGAAAGTGTAATGAAGAACATGTAGTTTTTGTTGTCTTAGACTAACGAAGAGTATGTCACGTTTTTTGCATCTAGTGAACTCATTTGTGTTGAACTAGATGGATATACATTTGTGTGGAGCAGAAAATACTTAGAATAAAGATCATGGAATACATTTGATGTCCCAAATTAGACGTTCAAAGACTCTCAATACTTTTCAATTTGTATTTATTAGATGTAAAACGAAATAAATGGACCCACTATATTTAACCCATTCATAAGAAAACAAGCTAGAAAACGTGATACAAACGGCATCTATAAAACGCATATAGTTTGGAAATATGATATTTTGGTCGATCTACAATGTTGAATTATATATGTGTATTGATTCAACAAACCTAGCAATTTAACTACGATAGGAACGTCCACGAGTTTTTTTGCAAAAATGGTTTGATTTTCATTTTTTGCTTTATTATAAACAAATCAAAAACCATGGATATAAATGTAGTAGTGGTCAACAACATGAATATTAACTAGAGCAACAACATTTGACCATATATACAAAATTGGGCTAGTTAATCGGGTATCTTTATTTTTTTTTCTACGTTTACAGTGAAGAGTTGCTTCTTCAAATTGTGAACTACTCAATACACTAAAATTCCTCTAAAAAAATCGTGTGGTGGTAAAACAAAGAAAAGTGTGTTTACCCATTTAAACCTAGGTGCGTTTTCAATCTAACCCGTGACCCAGTTTTCAAGTGGCTTGTTTGACCTGAAATCGTTTGAACCCGAAACCATTTTGATTCTTTGCTCAAACCCGCTTCACTCACCCGTTTTGCCACTTCATTGTTAACTTTTTACTGGTAACCACCATGCTTTACTTGAAACAAATAAGATTAGAGGTTTGTAATAAAAATTGAAAGAGGAAGACAGATATAACTGTGCAAGTTAGAGGATGAAAATGAAATCTTGGAGATGAAAGTAATCTATAGATTTGATCAGTTTATTGGGCCCACATACTTCAGCAGACCCATGTTTGCAAATGAAGAATAATACTGTATAACTCATGTTTGCAAGAAGTAAAGAAAATCAAACCATTTCAAAAAACTCAAACGTCGATATAATGGCAACATGTATAAGCTTGACATAATTAATCCCAAATTAAGAAATCACCATTAATATAGATATCTACATGAGGCTTCACACAATATTTTATTAATCTCGTTTCATTTTGGCTCTTTGTTGGTTTTCTTGTTATTGACATATTGTGTGGCGTAAATAATTTTTTTGTAAAAAATTATCACAAAAAGGTTAGTGTCACATGAAACTTTAACATGGGATTCGTTTTTAGACCCAATGGGACCTTTCCTCGAATACCACTTGAATAATTGCTACTAAAAAGTCTCTACATTTGAAATTGTATTGATGTGTTTTGATCTCATAATAAACACATATGCCTCTATGCAGCTTTATACAGACGTTGATAACAAGGAATTGAACTAGATGGATATAAATTTGTGTGGAGCACATAACACTTCGAATATAGACCATGGAATAAATTTGAAGTCCGAAATTAGACGTTCAAAGGCTCTCAAGTCTTTGCAATTTGTACTTAACGCATGTTCATCCAACTTGTGATATGTTTTGGTCCCCGAATTATTATGTGATATAAATGTAAAACCAAAAAAATGGACCCAAATAAAGCAACCCATTCATAAGATAATGTGATATAAACGACACATATATAAATTGCATATAGTTTGGAAGGGATATTTTGATAAATCTAATTTAACTACTACAAAAGCGTCGATAGGATGGGAACATACATAAGCTTGACATAACTAATCTCAAAACAAGAAATTACCGTCAATATAGATACAATTACATCAGCCTTCACGCAATATTAAACTCGTATCATGATGTTAATTTCATTTTAGTTAGGCGTGGAGAATGGTTTTCTTAAGAAAGTATCCTAGTTTAACTAGATACAACATAACGAATTCCAAAACAAAGATTTACATTTTAACAAAGTGGCAATGTTTTTTAGCACGTATATAAGTAAAACTGCAAGACATGTGAACCAAATATAGTTCAATTTTTCGATAACATTTCTCTATATTAGAAAAGCGACTGGAAAATTGAACTCCCCGGATTTTGTTACAATTTGGCACATATTGACTATATTCGGCCCAATACCATATGACTCTTGGTTGGTTTTCCTGTTAATTTTTATTGACATATTGTGTGATGTAAATAATATTTTGTAACACCTAATCACAAAAAAGGGTCAGTGTCACAAGAAACTTTAACTCAAGATTCATTTTTAGACCCAATACGACCTTTCCTCGAAGACCGCCTCTTAGGCAATGTTCACAATTGGTTGTCTGCTTCTACTAGATTATACATGCTTTGGCGCTTGACTAAATACTACTACAAAGTCTCACCATTTGAAAATTAAAGCCATAAAAACTAAGTGATGTTATATGTCCAGCTAACTTGAAGTGGGTGGTCCAAATTGGTGTCTTATTGATCCAGTATGCTATTGTGTTGTTTATGCCTTTGATTTTGTATGTTTGCTCCTGTATGCTATTGTGTTGTTTATGCCTTTTGTTTGTATGTTTGGTGTGTTTTTGCTTTTTATTTCTTATAGGTGCTATTGTGTTGTTTATGCCTATAATTCTGTATGGTGGGTTTTCGCTTTTTTTATTTCTTTTTGTGTCGCCTAGGTGCTATATGACTCTTTGTGTCCGTAGGGTCCCTTTTTCATTTTTAGCCTGCATGCTTTTGATCGTTTATGTATCTGTTCTTTTCGCTTACTTGCTCCCTTGTTTCTTTGCCTGTATGTGTATATGTATATTTTTTTCTGCATTATGTTTTGTTCGCTTGCACACGTGCACTTGCCGGAAGTCTTTCTGGAAGTCCTTTACCCTAGGGTAAGGGTGTGACTGTTTACATTTCACCTCTCCCATACCTCGCTCTGACGGGATTGGATATTGTTGTTGTTGTTGTTGTGATTCAAATATACAAAAAATATATTTGTCCTATTTTGTGGAAATAATAATGTACAAAATTAGATGCTAGAAGACTCGTGAGTCTTACAAAATTGAATTCATTTAACATCCTTTTCTATCTTTTGATATTTTTCAATGAGATAGGATATATATATATATATATATATATATATATATATATATATATATATATATATATATAATATTGTGTGTGAGTATATCAAATTTACAAGACTAAATAGACCATTGAATAAGTTCTCCCAAATTAGACGTCCAAATCTTCTTCAGTCTTGCCAATTTGTATCATTAACATCTTTTTTAAATGGAAACATTTTCACCACAATTTTGTAGTTTCTAAATTTTGGCTGTAAAACAGCACAAAAAGCATATCATAAGTGAATAAATAGTCAATATCGCGATAAAGGTTGCCTATAACGTGTTTGATGAAATGCATGTAGAGAACTTTGAGGTTGTTGACCGGGTGTTTGGTGAAAGTCCTATAAGAAATGAGAATCCAACATGGACAGATTAAGTTGTATTCGTGAATAGTTTGATGGCTATATGCTCAAATTAAGCAAGTCGCTAGTGTAAAGGAGTATCATGACTCTTTTAAAAAAATGAAGATGTTTTTCTTTGTACGTTTTTATACGTTTTTATCAGTTTTTATACGTGTTCATATGTTTTTATACGTTTTCATCTATTTTTAAACGTTTTTATCCGTTTTCATTCATTTGTATCCATTTTCTTACGTTTTTATCAGTTCTTTACGTTTTTATACATGTTCGTCCGTTTTTGTACGTTTTTATCCATTTTTATACATTATCTTATGGACGAAAACGTAAAAAAATTCGTATACCTTTTATCTGATTAAAATAACTACATATCTTTATTGAGCTTGGCTCGTAATATATCTTTATTGAGCTCGTTAATAAGCTCGAGCTTGGCTCGTATATATGTTTAATACTTAAAATATTATAATGCTTGTTTAGGCTCGCGAGCCCAAATGAGCTTTGTATGCAAAGCTCGGGCTCGAGCTCGGGCTCGTTTAGGCTCGGCTTGTTCGAGCTTTTTACCGATCTGATCCCGAGCTTTTCACGAGCGGCTCGGCTCATTTCCACCCCTAGTAGAAAATACTAAATTATCCAATATATGTATGTACTGTTTTCGCAAATTAAAAAGACTAAAAATCTAATGTGTTTTTACCATAAAAGGAGTTGCATGTTTATTATGTAAGAATTTTGATTATGTAGTTATTTTAATCAGTGACAAAGTACTGCAAATCTCATATTCACGAGTTTCGTATTTTATCAAATCATCCGTAACAAAGTTCTAATTTCGTCAATCTCGGAAGAAAAACGAACGAATACGTAAAAAAACGGACAAAAACTTATGAAAACGTACGAAAAAGGATTAAATATTATAAAAATGAATGAAAACACATAAAAAACATACACAAACGGATGAAAACGCAAAATAACGTAAAAAAATATGATTAAAACATATAAATACGGATGAAAATGCGTTAAAACGTATAAAAACGAATTAAAAATTTTCAACAACTAAACGCACAAATATTTATTTTGAAATAAAATCACAAGGGACCTTTTTTGTAAAAGAAACAAACCACAAAGGACCATTTTTGCTCAAAAATAACTTTTTGTCAAGTTTAGCAGGTCAAAAAGTTACTCATGTATCATATTAGCACGAAATCAAAAGTACACGTATCATATTAGCACGAAATTTAGTACACGTACCATATCGGTACATTTAAGAAAGTACGTGACTATTTAATAGCCTAAACCCTGACTCTTTTGATATTGTACTCGGTCTTTTACAACTTTCACAAGGATATGGTCTTAGCTACTTCAAAATCATGTAACGTGACAAGGTAATTTGGAAGTAGTAAACAAGAAATATTATGGAACACAGTTGAGATTCAAGAATTCTGTCCGTGTTTGTAAGGTGACAAAATAACTATGAGGGACAGAAAGATTTTAGTATACCATAGAAGATTGAAAGCATAAAAGGAGCAGTAAAAACTAGCATTGAAGTGTTGACCCAACATAAGAGAATAAGAAAATCAAGTAGTAAATTAAGTGTTGCTGAAAGTTTTGATTTCAGATATCAAAGAGTTAACTGTAATAAGCCTCACGTGTTGATCACTGATCAGTTCATAGTTTGTGTCAAGAAGAGCAAGGTATATCATTATAAACTTACTTTTCATGGTATATGTGGCTGCTCACTCACCTTCACAAAATCAAAGACCGAATACATTGGTTACAAGCCATAGTCCTCAAAGTTTTATTAGTTGAATGGTTATTCTTTCAAGGTGTTCAATGGTATTGGGATGAAATAATCAAAATGCTTAAACATGGAAATGAAGTAAAGCATCTCTATGTAGCACCTGAATTCACAAACAATTTTGAAACTCTTTTCCCTCTTTTAGAAGTGTTTTCTGTTGACTTTTTAGGTAGTCAAACCAAGCTCAAAACTTTTTACATTAATGATGACTGTTTGCTACTTATTTACCTGAAGAATGGATGGCCAAGAATAAAAAGGTGGTTGGTTAAGTGGAAATGGAAATGGAAGAAAGTACGTGGAACTGATATAAGCATTGGCAGTGATAATGAACATATGGATGAATTGATATTATCTCCTCTTGTTCTTCTTCTTTAATCACTCTAATTATTATCTTATTTATTTCTTGTTCTTCCTTGGAACTGATTCTTAAAACCCCAGTTCCCAAGTTGATCAGCAGATATTATAAACAAACCTCGTCCTCGGTCTTAATCTAGCTTGTATCGTATTGGACATAAGTTAGTGAAATGGTTTTGTGTCATTTAATTAGCGATAAAGAAAATATGTTTTCTGGAGATAATGAATTTCCACATTCTGATGTTACAAACAGAGCAGCTCTCTTCAGAGCCGTATTGTATACAATAGTCTTTGGTTTAGGATGTCTTGCTAAAATCTCATTTATGGTTATACTAGAGAGCATATAAGTTACATTGTCAATGTGAGTGTATTTAGGTTGTCACATAGCTGTAAACAAGAATAAGTGGTTGGAAACAGTATAAATACATACAACTACATATCTTTATTCAACCCACTGCAATTTGCAAAGACCATTGGAACAGTTAAGTTGTGATGGGAAGTCCACATAATACTGCATTTCTAGTTTAAGGATGCCTATTTGGTTATCTCATAGAAAATTATCAATTGCATTTGAGGGTCAAAACTTGTATATTTAGCTAATCAAGTCAAGCTACATTTCAAACTTTTTGAGTATATTTAAAACATGTTGCAATAAGGTTAAAATACATATAAACTTTGTAAAATTTTAGATTGAGTCACTCCTTATTGGGTTAATCCCAATCGACCCAAGTCAAACACAAAGTCAGAAACACAAAACTCAACCATGGCAGTTTTTGACAGTTACAAAACGGTTACAAACCAAACGACACATCTGTTGGATGGATTGAACCATCACAATGATTCTCTTGTACCCTTTCATTTGTATAAATACTTAGAACATACAGATTGTTAACGATAGATGACAAATTCATATTAAAATTGTTCTTATTTACTTGGTACATCTTGACCACGTTATAGACCATAGATCCATCGTTTGAGGCCAACAATTGATATCAGAGCAGGTTTGGTAATTCTTAACCAAATCATCACATACCAAGGTCTTTTTAAACCCTGTTCTTGAATCGAAACACCACTAAGAAAAAAAAAATTGCAAAAAATTTACTTTACTTTTTTTTTACCACTGAGTCTTGGTAAAAAAAATTTGCAAAACCAATCGAACACAATAATCAAGAAAATCATTTTATTGTGTTGTTCTCATCAAAAGAAACCATTTTTTTCGTCACCAAGGTACCAATCACAAAGTGATTAGTTACTGGCATAAAAAAAGATAAAGGCTCCTTTTATCATTTGCAAAAACTCATACGAATCGATTCAAAAACAAAGAAAAAAACCATATACCAAATTCGATAACACAAAGTCATCAAAAGGGCAGAAATTAAACGATTCACAACAAAGAACAAACACACTTGTTCATTGAGGAATCAAGCCAAGAACATCAAATTGGGTCACCGATCGACTCAATTTAGAACTCCAATCATTAGAAAAATTCCAATTCATCGAAACCTGTTAGGAACATGTTTTATTATCAAGTGTAGGTCATTTCATTTGTAATAGATCGTTAATAATTATGAAGAAATCGATTATGAAGAATCGTTTGCACCAGTAGCTAGGCTTGAAGTTGTACGGATATTTCTGGCATATGCTGCACACAAGAATATCACGGTTTATCAAATGGATGTGAAAACGGCGTTTCTGAATGGTTAACTCCGTGAAGAAGTTTATGTGGGTCAACCGGAAGGATTCGTTGATTCAGAACATCCGAACTACGTGTACAAGCTCAAAAAGGCTCTTTATGGTCTTAAACAAGCCCCACGGGCCTGGTACGACAAACTGTCGAAATTTCTTCTCGCTAATCAGTTTACCAAAGGAACTGTTGATCCAACATTTTTCATTCAACGTCACGGGGAAGATATTTTGATTGTTCAAATTTATGTTGATGATATCATTTTTGGTTCGACACATAAAAAGTACTCAAATGCTTTTTCAAAATTAATGAAACAAAATTTTGAAATGTCCATGATGGGTGAACTAAAGTTCTTCTTAGGACTTCAGGTTCATCAATCTCCCCGTGACATATTTTTAAATCAGTCCAAATATGCTCTTGAAATTTTAAAGAAACATGGAATGACCAGTTGTGATACCTATAACACACCTATGTCTTCAACGTCACCAAAGCTGGACGCTGATTTACATGGGAAAGTGATTGACCCTACAAAATACCGAAGTATTATTGGGTCTCTCATGTATCTAACAGCCAGCAGACTTGACATTGTATTTGCTGTATATCTTTGTTCCCGTTATCAGTCAAGACCAACTGAACGACACCTCAATGAGGCTAAAAGAATCCTTCGCTACGTAAAAGGAACCATTCACTTGGGAATCTGGTATCCGAAGGATTCTGGTTTTGCACTAATCGCTTTTTCAGATGCTGATCACGCAGGGTGTTTAGATACACACAAAAGTACATCGGGTGGTGTTCAGTTTCTCGGAGATAAACTTGTATCTTGGCAGTCAAAGAAACAAGACTGTACATCTATGTCATCACAGAGCAAGAATACGTTGCCATGACAGCATGCTGTGCTCAGATAATTTGGATGAGATCACAACTGATGGACTACGGTTTTGTATTCGACAAGATTCCAATGTACTGTGACTCCAAGAGTGCCATTGCAATCTCCTGCAACATGGTTCAGCATTCCAAGTCAAAGCATATCACTCTCCGATATCATTTCATCAAAGAGCATGTTGAAAAGGGTACAATTGAACTATACTTTGTGGGTACTCAATACCAATTGGCGGATCTGTTCACCAAAGCCTTGCCACCAGCAAGGTTTACTGAGCTTGTCCATCAAATTGGTATGCGGTGTTTGACTCCAGAAGATCTGGAAAATTTAATCAAACGTTCTTAAATCGTCAAACACCAAAAACATTTCTTTGTAAATACATATTTCAAAAATAAAATACAAAAATATAAAATCTTTCAAAATCCAAAAAGATTTTTCATTTTATTAAAAAAAAAAAAAAAAAAAAAAAAAAAAAAAAAGTGGAAATATTGATGAAGAATCGTTTACCTATGGTCTGTACTTAATTGGATAGTCTTTGATTGTTTTCTACGATTATTATTGTGTTCGTTAGATGCATATTTGTGAGTTTCATATACTCTTATGGTGTTTGGTAAGTTTAGGGTTCTTGGTGTGTTTGAATATTGGCGAGTTTGCAATAATTATTGAATAATTGCGAGTTTCTTATTGAATATTGGCGAGTATTAGCATGTTTCATATATGCGTTTTGGCAAATTTGCTAGTTTATTGTCAAGATATGAATATTGGCGAGTTTGTTATGAACTTATGAATTTTGGCGAGTATGTCATACGTTTTATGAATTTTTGGCGAGTTTGCCAAGGTTTAAACATGACCTTTGCGAGTTTCTATTAGGTTGAGAAAGTGGCGAGTTTGCCGTATACACTTGAACTTTGCGAGTTTCTCTAAGGTTAGAATTTGGCGAGTTTGCCTTATAACATGAACTTTGCGAGTTTCTCTAAGGTTTAGAAAGTGGCGAGTTTGCCTTCTACACATGAACTTTGCGAGTTTCTCTTAGGATTAGAAAGTGGCGAGTTTGCCTTATACACACAATAACTTGGCGAGTTTCTCTTAGGTTTAGAAAGTGGCGAGTTTGCCTTATACACACAATAACTTGGCGAGTTTCTCTTAGGTTTAGAAAGTGGCGAGTTTTCCTTTTATACATGAACTTTGCGAGTTTCTATACAGGTGAGATTTTTTGGCGAGTTTGATTACCACACAAGAATCTTGGCAAGTTTGCAAGTTTGAGATTTAATTGGCGAGTTTGTCACTTTTACATAAATTTTGGCGAGTTTGTGTGAATTGCGAATTTCTTCTTGTTGTTTGCAAGTTTTGCATGTTTGCGAGTTTGTACAATGACTATATACGCTTGCGAGTTTCTTGTTATGTGTTGAATAATGGCGAGTTTCTACCTGTCTTACATTATTTGCGAGTTTCTGCATTTTTTTGCGAGTATAGAGGCATTGCGAGTTTCTTACATTATTTGCAGTTAGATAGTTTTTTGGAACATTACTGAAACATTTAAACATTTGTCTGTAATAACTCTAACTCTTTACTTTCATTCGTATGTTTCTCTTAATTGATTATGTTTTTCAGTTCAACCTTGAGCTCGAATTTTTTCACAAGTACAACAAATCTGATAATATGTTTTTTACAACCTGTAATAAACTGTTTCAAATTCGACTCAAGAAGGCTATCTCTCGAATATGCTTCCATATTTGAGGGGAAGTACTTTTGTTCAACGAAAACAAAATCTGATTCCACGAGAGGACCCTGTGGTACGCTTCAGTGCTTCAATCCTAATTAAAGGAGCGAAAGCTTCTTCACTGTTTTGCAACAAAATCTTTGTTCAAAATCAAATGTTCTTAAAATCCGTTTCTTCCCAAAGGAATTTCAAACACCTCAAAAAGCATATTTTAATCATCATGTTTTCAAAAACAACATTCATATGCTATTTTTGATGGGGAGAAATGTGATTAAAATTGTTGATCAGGAAGTTATGGAATCTCATAACGTGCTCGACTCGTATATCACCAATGAATTGGCGATCTTTTAATGTCTAATCGAAAGATTTGTCTTCCAAGACTTATCTTAGTAGAATGTACCAATTCGAGACACTCTTGATTGACATGAACTTTGACGGGTCTAACCTCTTTTTCAAGGAGAGTTTACATCTTCAAGGTAGTTATTAGAGATAGTTATCACCTAAAAACTGATAATGGAACTCTTTAACTATACAACGTGAACCCGTGTTACCTCGAGGGATGTCCTCTCAGAGTTCATCAATTCAAAAAGTGCGACTCTTCCCTCTCTGTGCAAATTGTCATTCAATCATAATCACATGTGGAGGGGAGTATTCTGGAAAACCAAAAACTCTCAGGTGTTACCACAACATTTTTTTTTTTTTATCATAAACATCTTGAGAATTTTCAAGAAAGGTTTTGTGGCAACATAGAATTATATCATGGAGTTAAAAAAGGTGACTAAGTTTATAATTAAGCTTCTCGATTGATCTCGCCC
>OU343224.1:344464027-344541318 GCA_910596185.1 Chrysanthemum makinoi | reverse complement strand
ACATTGACTTCAAACCAAAGCAGAATTACTTTTGACAAATCCAAAATTGGATGCTTCAATTGTCTAAAAATTTGGACACTTTGCAAGGGAATGTAGGTTTTGCTAAATATCAAAACAAAGCAGGATGGCTGAGAAACCAAAGCGAGGCTAAAATAAATTCCCTATTCTCTGAAAAAGCTTTGGTTGCTTTCAGAGAGTTTATCAGGAGGTTATTTGGAGTCAGGTTTGATGATGAACGGTAACCCACTTGTATGGTAGGCTGTGGAGGTCGGTGGAAGAGTTTGATTGGAGCACAACCTTTAATGAGGAACCTAAACATCTTTGCTTTGGAATCCAGAGATGGTCTAGGAGACTTTTATTGGAGCATGGAGAGTGAAGATGATCATGTTCTACTTGAAATGGTGGCTACTTCACCAAGTTCACCCCCTATCTCTGAGGTATGTTCAAATTGTCATGACTTTTATCAAAGGTCTTGAATAGTTATGTGGTTGAAAGAGATAAGCCGTATAAGGGCTAGGTGCTGAGAGTAGTGGTTATCAAATAACCTTAGAGTCAATGGAAGACAAAATAATAACACATGAAAATAATGAAATGGCTTGAAGAGAAAAGTATGAACAACAAGATTATCAGTTAAAACTAAGTGAATGGAAATTAAACTGTAAGATTGCTGAAATTGAGAAACTGACTAAGGAGAGAGATAAATTGATAGCAAAGTTTGATGCCTAGAAAGAATCTGGTCTTTCTCATGTTACTTATGTTCAAAAATAGATAAGAGCTTACATTAGAACAGGACTAGGTTTTGGTATGGACTTTAGTAGCACATATGAGACCTCACCTAGTAATCAGGATGAATGTGAATTTGAGGACATAACATCTAGTGATGATGAACTCATTAATTATGTAGATGAGGAACCATTAAGTCAATCACCTCCTGAGTATAAGAAAGATGATGGTTACCATGCAGTCCCTCATCCCACTGGAAGTTATCAACCCCCTAGGTCTGATGTTTCTCGTTTTGGCGTAGATAGTCTAGAGTTTAGGAAAAAGCTTATTGGTCAATCTAAGTCTGAAAACCCAAAAGAAACTGTTGAAAACCCTAAGGATCATGTTGTTAAAAGTCAAGCAGTACCTTCAAATCAAAGTACTGCTACATGTTTAGCAGTACCTTTAGAAAAATCTTTTCAAAATACTGCTAAACCTTTTTGGGATAACTTTGGTCAAAACAGTTTTCATCATTCACCTAGAAGACAGAATAGTTTTGGTCATAGACATAGAGGAAGAAACTTTGGGAGTATGGGTCAAAAATTGTGTTTTGTGTGTTATAGTCCTAATCATTTGATTAAACACTGTAACTTTCACTCAGACTACCTAAGCAAATTCCCAAAGAATAGAACTGCCAACCAATCACCTAGAGAGAATAAACCAGTTTGGACTCATTCAAATAGGGTTAACCATAGCAACTTTTCACAAGACTATAGGTACCTTCACCAGAGAAGACCTTTTACACATCACCGATTCACATAATTTTCAAAGAACTCAAGCGATCCTTCTCAAGTAATCGCTAGATTTTCAAACAATCAAGGTACTGAAAACACTTTTTGGAATGGAAAGCCTAGGAGATCAAATTATTATCAATCTAGAAGGCGTTACAACTCCAAAAGAGTAGCTAGATCAAGGGACTCTACACTAGAAGTTAAAACTAAATGGGTTAAGAAGGACAGTACTGATGAGGAACATACAGTACTTTCAACAAGTACTAGTGAAACAGAGATTTTTGATAAAGATGATTTTGTGGAAAAAGAAAAGGAGATTTTTATTGAAAAAGAAAGTTTTGCTGAAAATCCACCACAAGTTTTACAACAAAAGATAATGCTTGATTCTGTCTACAAAAGCATGAAGGATACATACTCAAGGAATTTGAGTTTGTTCATATGAGGAACACAAGTCATAATGGCTTGGGTTCCTAAAAGACACTAACTCTTTTATCTTTGTGTGAGGCAACCAGAAGAGGAGCTTAAAGATCATCTAATTGTGGATAGTGGTTGCTGCGG
Organism: Chrysanthemum makinoi; assembly: GCA_910596185.1. Lineage (NCBI taxonomy): Eukaryota > Viridiplantae > Streptophyta > Magnoliopsida > Asterales > Asteraceae > Chrysanthemum > Chrysanthemum makinoi. The sequence goes on along the minus strand of OU343224.1, from coordinate 344,539,267 downwards.
AGCATAACAGAGGAGACAAGGAGATTCAGTAGGATTTTAGATCTTATTGTGGAGGAAGAGTTGCATTTGGGAATGATCCCAATGGAGGAAGAATTACTGGAAAAGGAACCATCAAAGCAGGGAGTATAGATTTTGAGAATGTTAGATATGTGAAGGAGCTCAAGTTTAACTTATTATGGATCTCTCAAATCTGTGATAAAAGCATCTGTGTTGTTGTTCAGCGACACGAATGTCTCATCCTCCCATATTTAAGTTTGTTGATGATAAGTTGATAGTCCTTAGAGTACCAATAACCAATGATGTGTATGTATAGTGATATGAAAGAGTCTTCTCTTCGGTAGAATACATGTTTAGTGGCAAAGCAACATCTGAAGAAGCACATGGTGACATAGAAGATTGGGCCATGTAAATTTCAAGAATATCAACAAATTGGTCAAAGGAAATTTAGTTAGAGGTTTAACTTCAAAGACTTTCAAGAATGATCACTCATGTTTGGCGTGCACGAAGGGTAAACAACACAAAGCTTCATGCAAGAAGCTTGAGGAGAGGACTATTAGAGAACCTTTGGAGCTGTTACACATGGATTTGTTTGGACCTATCTCTGTTGCAAGTCTAAACAAGAAAAAGTGCTGCTTAGTTGTGACAGATGATTGTAGTAGATTCAGTTGGGTATTTTTCTTGGGTTTTAAAGATGACACTTTTGATGCTATTCATACCCTAATAATAGCACTGGAAAACCAATTGAGACTCAAGGTTAGAGGTATTAGATGTGATAATGGGACTGAATTCAAGAACAAGCTTATGGATGAATTTTGTGCTAACAAAAGGATCAAGAAGGAGTTCAGCATTGCAAGAACACCACAGTAGAATGGTGTTGCAGAGAGAAAGAATAGGACTTTGATTGAAGCAGCCAGAACTATGCTTGCATATTCACAATTACCTATTCAATTCGGGTGAAGCTATAAGAAATCTTGCTTGTTATGTGCTTAACAGAGTATCTGTCACCAAACCACAGATGAAGACACCTTATGAGTTGCTGATGGGCAACAAACACAACATTTGTTTTATGAAGCCTTTTGGATGCCCTCTCACTATTTTAAACACAATTGATAATCTGGGTAAGTTTGATGGCAAGTCAGAAGAAGGCTATCTATTGGGATATTGCACCAACAGCAAGGGATTTAGAGTGTACAATAGAGTCACTAAGAAGGTTCAAGATTGTCTTCATGTTGAATTTTTAGAAGATCAAGAAAATCAGAAGGGTAAAGGTCCTGATTGGATGTTTGATCTTGAAGTTTTTACTCCTTCTATGAACTATGTACCTGTTAGAGAAGAAAATCAACATGTGCATAATGGAGAAGAATTACAGTATGTTGTTCATGGGGTCCATATTAGACCTGATGATGTTCCTGATGCAGATCCCATACCTGTTGATCCAAAGCAAAGTACTGATGAACCTAAATCCTCACAAAACTGGCGAGGATCAAGCTATTCAAGAGGAACTCAATCAGATGCTTTTTCAAGATGTACTAGCACATTCTTATAATGATGATCAAAGAAGAGCTTTTGAAGAAGCAAAGAAAAAGACCAAGGCTACTGAGAGTTCTCTTACGATTACTTTGGGTGGCAGTACTTCGATCAAAGTACTCTTGCACCATTAGACGATTACTTTGGATGATTTGGATGATCCTACCATGCCTGGTTTAGAAGATACTGATGATGAGTTTGAAGATGAAGGCATTTTCTTAGATTCTATTGAAGATGCTGACTTAACTAACTTGGATGATAATTATGAAGTTCCACAGACTCCTACCTTCAAAGTTCATAAAGATCATCCTACTGGACAAATCATTGGACCTTCTTCTCATGGAGTGCTTACAAGAAACAAAGCTAAGGGTCTTTCTACACCTCACAATGCTTTACTTAGCTTTGTTTATAAACAAAACAGATTGAATCACAATGATCATAAAACATGTCTGTTCACTTGCTTTATCTCTCAAGAAGAACCCAAGAATATAGCTCAAGCATTATCTAAGGAGAGTTGGGTTGAAGCTATGCAAGAAGAACTTCTTCAATTTAAACTTCAAGAAGTTTGGGTACTATGTGATCTACCTGATGGAAAGAAAGTAATTGGTACAAGATGGGTGTTCAGAGTCAAAATAGATGAAAGAGGGAATGTCATCAAGAACAAAGCAAGGTTAGTAGCTCAAGGCTACAGATAAGAAGAATGAGTAGATTATAATGAAGTATTTGCTCTTGTAGCAAGGATTGAAGCAATTCGAATCTTCCTTGCTTTTGCATCATATATGGGCTTTCAGGTTTATCAAATGGATGTCAAGAGTGCCTTTTTATATGGCAAGATTATAGAGGAAATATATGTTAAACAGCCTCCTGGTTTTGAAGATCCTACACATCCAAAAAAATTCTACAAGGTGGTTAAGGCTCTTTATGGCCTTCATCAAAAACCAAGAGCCTGGTATGAGAGGCTCTCTACTTTCTTATTGCAACATGGTTACAGAAGAGGAGCTATTGACAAGACTTTATTTATCAAGAGAGACAAGAAGGATATCATGTTGGTTCAGGTTTATGTTGATGATATCATATTTGGAGCTACCAAGCGATCCATGGTTAAGGAGTTTGAGCGAGCATCTGATATGAATTTCAAATGAGTTCAATGGGTGAGTTGACTTTCTTTTGGGACTTCAAGTTAAGCAGTCAAAGGAAGGAATTTTCATAAGTCAAGACAAGTATGTATCTGACATACTTAAGAAGTTCAATTTTGATGCTATGAAGCCAGTGACTACACCTATTAAATATATCAACTCATTGGGCAAGGATGAAGATGGACAACCTGTTGAAATCAAGTTGTACAGATCCATGATTGGATGTCTTATGTATCTCACTGCATCTAGGCTTGATATTATATTTGTTGTTTGTGTATGTGCAAGATATCAAGTCTCACCTTAAATATCTCATATGAATGCCGTGAAGAGAATTGTTTGTTATTTGAAACAACAACCTAAGTTGGGGTTGTGGTATCCAAAGGATTCACCTTTTCACATAGAAGCTTTTTCAGATAGTGATTATGCAGGTGATAACTATGATAGACGATCAACAACTGGAGGATGTCAATATCTTGGAAGAAGATTAGTCTTATGGCAATGTAAGAAACAGACAATTGCAACATCATCCTCACGGCTTGAATATGTAGCTGCGCAAGCTATTTGTGGACAAGTTTTGTGGATGCAGAATCAACTCTTGGACTATGGGTTCAATTTCAAAAATACTCCTATTAATATTGATAATGAGAATACCATTTGCATTATGAAGAATCCAGTGTATCATTCCAAGACCAAGCACATTCAGATTAGGCATCACTTCATCAGAGATTGTTATGAGCACAGGCTCATTAATGTGGTTAAGGTTCACACAGATGATAATGTAGCTGATTTACTCACCAAAGGCTTTGATGTTTCAAGGTTCAATCACTTGGTGGTCAGCATTGGCATGATTAATTACTGAGCTACATTTGAGGGGAGGACTATTTGGTGTGATTATAGTCCTATGCATTGCTTGAGGGGAGGAAATTCATGTTTATTTGATGTATGGGATATTGGAAAGATTGGAGAAATCTTGGGAAATCTCTTTGCTGGAAAGAAATCTTTGCACTGCAGGGGGAAAGCAGCTGTTTGTCTTATTAAAGTCTTGTTCCAACGGTAATATTGAGGGGTAAACACCACTAACTGTAACTTAGTTATTACGGGCATGATTTTTAAATCTCACCTATAAATAACTACTCTCCGAATTTTCCTCTCATATTGATACCTTATAATCTTTTCCATATTTCTCTTTCTTTCACTCATATTATTCATCATATTCCATTCTGTGTACACATAATCATAAATGGCGAATCGTAATACAGTTTCAAAACACAACATGGTGGCGAATTTAGAAAAGACTGAAGCTAATGTGATTTTTCATGATATCATTGATTTTCTCATTGGGTCGCCGATTAGTTATGCTCTTTTAGTGGAACCAGATATTATTGAGCCCTGGATTCAACAATTTTGGGCAACTGCTAGGGTTCATATGGAGAATGATGACTCATATATTTAAGCCGATTCTTTGGGAGAACTGTGAAGATCTGAAGCCTCTATTCGTGATGATTTATTTTTGATGAGGCGAAGAACATTCATTTTGATAAGCAACTAATTTGGGATACATTCAGAGATATTGGGTATGAAGGGTCTTTAACTGAACAAACATTCAAGAAACCCTTATTTTGTCCTCACTGGAAGTATTTAGTTCATGTCTTGCTTCACTGTATTAGTGCTAAAAGTACATCATGGGAGCAATTTGGGTCTAACATAGCATCTGCTATAGTAGGGTTAGCTACAAACCGAATTTTCAACTTTTCAAGGCTAATCTTAGATGGAATGCTCTCACACATCTCACATGGATCAAAATGGTTGATGTATCCAAGGTTTATTCAAGTGTTCTTGAACAAACAACTTGCTGATGTACCAAAGCCTACAAGTCTTCTACCTGTTGTGGTGCAACCAGCCAAGATCTTCACTTTTATGGCAAGGAAAAGTGATTTATTCACTGGAAGGTATACTCCATTAACCACTTCTATGCTGCAGGTTGTTCAAGCTATTAGATCTGAGGCTGCAGAGGGTGATGATAGAGAAGGTACTGCTTCTACACAGGGTACGGCTTCTCAAAGTGCTGCATCTCAAAGTACTGCATCACAAAGTACTGCTTCGCAAAGTATTGAAGTTCAAGAAGATGTTGCAGTTTCACCTCCACCATCTCTACAAGTATTTGTTCATGATTCTCAAGAAGAACATTCGCTTTCTATAGGAGATAAAGAAGCTATGCATCCTGAGGAAACAACTTTAAATAACTATGCTTTATCAAGAAAATTGACACGATTGAAGAAATCTTTTGAAGATCAGGCTACACAGATCAAGAAATTGAAGCTAAAGTTTAGAAGGTCAGTTAGGCAGTTTCAAAAGACAACCAAAGGTAAAAAGTTTCACCAACCATCTTCTGTCCAATTGGGGAGGAATTTAAAAGAAAAGAATTTGATAGAAGATGCTGTAAAGGAGAATGAACCTCAAGGTACTGAAGAGTATGTCAATATTAAAAGTACTGAGGAATAAAGGACTGAAGTTCAAGGTACTGAAGTTAAAGGTACTGAAGATCAAGGTACTGAAAATCAAAGTACTGCTTTTCAAGGAATCGACAGTCAAGAATTGATTACTCCAAGGTTGTTAAATTTTGAAGAAGAAGTTGGTCTTTCAACAGTTATACATGAAGAAGAAGCTGGTCCTTCAACAAAGAAAGCTGATACACCCAAACCTATACATACTGCAAGTGATGATGAAACCATTCTTTGAGATCTTGCATGATTTATCAAAGCCAGGGGTGTTAGCATTTCAGGATTCTGGAGAAGAACAACCAAGAGCTTCTCAACTGCTATAGATCCAAAGATAAAGGAAAGGGCAAGATGATTGAAACAAAGAAAAAGAAGCTTACATTGGCAGATATTAGAGCAATTGAAGTTGCTAGGAATGAGGAAGCAGCTAGAAAGGTACAAGCTGAGTTGAATGTTGAAGTTGCTAATGAAGAAGCTATGAATGAGGAAGCAGCTAGGAAATTACAAGAAGAATTGAATGCTGAAGCTGTTATACCATCACCTATTCCTGTTTCTGCTCTACCAAGAAGACAAAATCTTGCTAAGGAAAGAAATGCAATGATGGCTTATTTAAAAAGTCAAGGGTATATTGGATTGCAGAAGTTGACTTATGTTGAGATGAAAGAACTGTATGAAGCTGTTAGAGAGGCTTATAAGAAGAGTGTTGCGAGTATCAAAGATTGAAAAGATGATGATGCTCAGAAAGAAGATGTTAAGAAAAGAAGCTTAAAAAGGAAAAGAATAACTGAAGTTAAAGATTCACAGTCATCAAAGAAGATTGAGTTAAGATCTGAGACAAATGATGAGCTAAGGAATTACTTAAGAATAGTAGAATTTGAGTATTCTAAAGAGATGATCTTTGAAATGAAGATGAACAAATCTCCAATAATTACTTTTGAAGTTGTAGAATCCAAGGGTGGAAACTATCTGATGTTTCACAGAGAAGATGAAAGCTTCAAGGTGTTCAACATGCTATGGGATTTATTACACATAATAGATAGAGTGGATTTATTTAATCTATATCATTTGGTGCGAGATTATTTTGAACACAATCCATCAGAAGGAGTTGGTTTAATCTTACTTGGAGATCTCACAACTGTTTGGGAAACTGAAGAATAAAGCACTGCTGATATTTGGAAGAATCAAGAAATTTGGGAGATTATCAACTGGAGATTCTTTGAAGAATCTAGAGTACATGTTTTAGAGATAGAAGATGGTACTATGATTCACATGTTAGCAGACAGAAGATATCCTCTTACAGCAGATCTTATGAGGAGAATGCTAGAGCATGGAATGGAAGTTGAAGAAGATAATGAAATTGCTCTTATGGTCATCAAATTGTTTATCAGATGGACTACTATTGCTGATGATGATGAATAACTGGTATGAATTTTAATTGAATAAATTATTTTTGAAAATCGATTACTTTATTCAAAATCTGCAGCATCAAACATTATTTTCATCAAAGTACGCTTGCAGCTTTAAACCGGTTAATGATTTTTGAAAAGAAAACTTTTGTTAAGTGATAAATATTTTGAAACAAAGGATAAAAGAAATAAATGGTTTTTGAGATGGTAATAACAATTGGTTATCAATCCACCATGGTTACAAAAGGATTGGCTAATCCATGAGCAAACGGCTCTGGTAAAGATATCTCAAATCCGTTTTTAGTTGACAACTTGCTAATAAGTTGTATGGTAATCAACTCACCATATCAGTAAATGTGAAGAGTTGGCTAGCCCGCAAGAAAATGGCTTGTGGTAAAGGTTGTGGAAAAACCATAGTTTGGTCATTAGTTCACCATAGATAAAAGAACTAACTAGTCCAAAAGGGTACAGGTTTTGGTAAAGACAAATCAAATCTGTTGATAGCTGATGATTTGCTAAAAATCATATGGTTATCAATGTACCATGGTCTTACACATCAAAACATTTGGCTACTCCAGAGTTAATGGCTTTGGTAAAGAAACATCAAAATCCATTAAAATTTTCAATGATTCACCTCTCACAGGAGTTTACACACCTGGAAGTGATGAGAATAGAATGCAACTTAAATCGAATTAATGTACAAATTGTCATATGTTGTTGTGTTCTTTGAAAAGATGGAGCTTGAATGATCTTTGTAAAATTATTTCTAAAGGATAATTTGATATCTGACATAAGCACAGAAACTACAAAGAAACAATCTAAAGACAAAGACACAATCTTTCCTTGAAGCTGGAGAAGTTAAAGACAAATTCACAAAGGAACTTGAAGTCAAGCAAGTAGAATTCAGGTTAGGGAAGGATTGTTGGGATATGAAAGTTAGAAGATTGACAAAATCTGGAAAAGTCAAAATCTTGCTAAAGAAGAAGTCAAAATCGCGATGTCGAAGTCAAAATCGCAAGGCTAAGCTGCTATATTCGTTTATGGAAATCTTTTGTTATTCTAGAATATTCTTTGTTTAGATTACTTGTCGTACAAGGATACAAATTGTAAACCGACTAGGGTTATCCTTGAGTCTATAAAAGGACCCCTAGATTGGCATTAGAGGTACGAATACTGTACGAGTCTACGCATTATTAGAGTTTTAGAGAGTTCGATATTAGAGTTTTAGAGTTGTTAAAGAGTCTGCATAATAAGCAGATTTAGAATTATTAATAAAATTATTGAAAGTTAAAGTTATATTCTTCTTAGCTTTGTTAAGTAAATTCCGCATACTTAATAAAGTTTGCTCAGTGTTTCATTGTTAATAACTTAGGATTTATCCGAGGTTATTAAACCTTAACAAGCTATTTAAGTTAGTTTGGTTAGAGTACATCGATCCAACAAGACATGTGAATATCGTTGTAAGCTCTTAGACTAGGTCTAATATTATATCTAGGAACACATAATAATGAAAGCGGAATATTCAAACATAGAATCAACATTATTATGAACAAGGTTTTTCATTATTATCTCTAACATACAAACATCTACAGCCCCAATTCTACTTGATCAAGGTAGAAAATGTTACACACCTTGTAACAGGGATCAAGGACTTGACCTTGAGGCTGACTAACCAACTAAACAACTAAACCACTAAACCCTAGGCGTTTTCCCAAATACCTACGCCTAGGTTCCCACACACACACACCTTTTAGGTTTACATCTTGTACGTAAAATGAAACTAATGACCCTATGTCTCTTTATATACTAGAGACATCTAGGGTTTACAAGAGGAATCATAATACAATTAGGAAACTAAATATTCTTTTAAGCATATCTTCTAGAATCTTCCAAATCCTCCATTTTTTTGTAGTTTCCCTTCTTGTCACTTTTAGTCCTTCATGTTTCATTCTTCTTGTTTTGTATCATCAAATCTATAATAGACCCAACAATCTTCCCTATTTGATGATGACAAAACAAAACCGATTCTTGTCTGAACTTCCTAGAAGAAGTAGCGAGAGTTGAGATAATTAAATCTCACCATGAATGAAACAATCTTTTCTTCCATGCTTCCCCTTGACTTAAACATGTCACTCAAACATTTCTTCCCCTTTTTGTTATCAAAAAATAGAGAGCGTATGCAAATAATGATCTTGACCACCACGAACCAATATCATACTTCCAATCTAAGACTTCTAATGCTTCAAATCGCCCACCATTACGCACCATAGGAAAAATAGATTTAAAACAATAGAAACTGCAACTAGCAGTAGTAATAATGATCAACAGTAGTAAAAATCAAACACTTCCCCTTGAGTGATGCATGAACATCAACTGATTCTTCAAAATTTGTAGGCTCTTTGTAATGATCACTTGTGAAGACAACCAAATATAACGAATTTGATGAAGAAGTAGAATTTCCCAAACTTGTGTCTTAAATCTTGTACAATCCACGGAACTCCATACTTATACAAATCACCAAATATAAGTAGACCGCAATCCCTTGATAGAATCCTCAACTAATATGAGACACTGAGCACTACAATGTAACTCCTTTAAGTGATAGCTAATGTGTGCATAGAGCATCATAAGAAAAATCACACATTGCTAGATTCATCAAGCTATTTGATAAGAACACAAACACATGAAACTCAACTACAACATTAAATAAATGATATTCAACCTTCTTCGTAATCAATTAATCCATAAGAATCAAATACGAGCCTTTTTGAATCATTTTAAGAACAAATCACCAAACTCCTTGTGTGTGTGAATAATAACCTGTGTATGTGTCGTTCAAAAACCATAACAATAATTATGCTCGACTTCCCCTTAATTCCAAATCTCCTCATAATAAACCATTATACTGCCAATCCAAATAAATTCCGCCATGTAAAAACCTTGAGCAGTACTTTGAGAAGAATCAATACCTTGAATCAGTACTTTGCAAGAACAATACTTTGAATGAATATGAGCAGCAGTACTTTGAAAATAATGAGCAGTAGTTTCATATATAAACTGCAGTACTTTCATAAGGAGACCAGCAGTACTTTGAATAAGACTTGCAGCAGCAGCAGTACTTTGAACATATACGGGCAGTACTTTCGTATCAAGAGCAGTACTTTATCAGCAGCCCTATTCGACAGCCTATAACTTTTTCATAAAAGCTCAGATCGACGATCCCTCCAGTGGAAAGTTAGGTAGGTATATAGAGAACATCCACAAAAAATTTCACCACGATCCAACGGTTAACGAAAAAGTTATGATCGTTTTAAAACAGTCCTGCAGAAGCCTTACGGAAATTTTTTTAGTTTTGGAACTTCGACATTGAATAACTTTTGATTGAGAGCTCAGATCAACAATCCCTTCGGTTAGATTAAAGAAAGATATACCAAGAAGCTCCAGTTCGAATTTTAGCCCGATCCAACGGTTCATTAAAAAGTTATACCCTCTTGAAAACTGTCTGGCGCAGCGAGAAAAGTTGCGAATTTTTAAAAAAATCGATTTCCTTCATTCTTTTTCGCCAAGAAACCTTGTGAATCCTAGATATAACGAGCCCCGTGCTCACATACCACATGTGAAGATCGTTGTAAGCTCTTAGACTAGGTCTAATATTATATCTAGGAACACATAATAATGAAAGCGGAATATTCAAACACATAATCAACATTATTATGAACAAGGTTTTTCATTATTATCTCTAACATACAAACATCTACAACCCCAATTCTACTTGATCAAGGTAGAACATGTTACACACCTTGTAACAGGGATCAAGGACTTGACCTTGAGGTTGACTAACCAACTAAACTGTAGTTTAAACCACTAAACCTAAGGCGTTTTCACAAATCCCTAAGCCTAGGTTCCCACACACACACACCTTTTAGGTTTACATCTTGTACGTACAATGAAACTAATGACCCTATGTCTCTTTATATATTAGAGACATCTAGGGTTTACAAGAGGAATCATAATACAATTAGGAAATTAAATATTCTTTTAAGCATATCTTCTAGAATCTTCTAAATCCTCCATCTTTTTGTAGTTTCCCTTCTTGTCACTTTTAGTCCTTCATGTTTCATTCTTCTTGTTTTGTATCATCAAATCTATAATAGACCAAACAGGATCTACCGAAGGACACCACCAATAGTTATAATTAGAAGTCCTTAGGTATGATTATAAAAAGGAGAAAATGAGAATCGGAGAAAGAAGGAGTTGAAGAATTAAAAAGAAAAGTAAAGAAAAGGGTGAAAACAAATAGCTCTCTAGATTATTCAACTTAGAAGCGACAGCACCGGGTTCAATTCATATGCTAGTGGTTGTCACTTGATGACACCGGTATTGAAGATCAAAGTCGTCATGGACCCGGTGACGCATGCACTAAACCTTTGCCACTCAAGTTTCTCTCAGCGAGAAGCTTGTTTCACTCTCACAGGGAACCCTACGTAAATTATCGGCTTTCTCTTAGAGATTGCTGGTATTGAAGAAGGAGACCCTCTCTCTAGTCTCCTTCCGAGAAAACCAAAGCGCACTATTGAGTCTAGAGCCACGAGATTCATTAAAAGATCTCTTAGGTACACTTGACATTTCATCACTTGTCATTCAACAATAAGGATGCAAGTGATACATTATCGAGTCCTTCACAGATCTTAGCAATCTGTCAAGAACATTTATGAGAGGTTCACACGCGTGTGATCCTCGGTGATTGAATGGAAACTCTGCTAGGGTCAACATCATCGGCCACGGCGGCAGTCAGAACCGTAACTCCTCAGTGGATTACGCTTAGTGTGTCTCAAACGGTCTACTGTCGTGGGGTGATGCTTGGTGTACCCCATCATCTCGAGCTAATAAGAGGTACTTGGTATCAGCGTTATCTCACTTGTGGGACTCGGTTCAGAACAACCTTTGTAAGAATTAGAGTTGTGTTTTCACACTATGCTGTTAACACTCTCGTAGTTCAAACTTGTAAGTGCTGGAATCCGTTTATCACTAACCATTCTTATGTTTTCTTCTTATGGAAGCTCTGGAGCGGACTGATCTTGCAGATTCTCCACATGCTCATACCAACAACATCATTAATGGAAGTTCTCTCAAAAGGCAACACAAAGTCAGAATGATTCTTCGTCAAAGTCAAAGAATCTACAAAGTTTACAGACTAAGAGAACTACATCGATCTTGAATTCTAACGTTAAAAGAGCGTGTGAGCATGTTGTAGAAAGAGCGTGAGACACCTGGAGCAATCACGGACAACAACAACATACTATCACTACCATCACAAAGAACAAAGATCAAAGAACAAAGAAAATGATGACGTCAAAGCAAAACTTTTCAAAGGAAACAATTTCTCTACATTGGGGAGATTGTTCGAATCGAGGCAATTCTTCTCACAAGAAAGAAGAATGTCAGAAGACGTCAAAGCTACTATTACATCAGCACCTTCGCCGTTTATATTATCAATCACTAACACTTAGGGAGAGATTGTTGGAATCACTCCTAAACTAGAATTCAAGTGTTAGTAATTAATATGTAATAGTTAGCTTAATTATGACCTTTATGTTTGTTATTAAGCTAAGGCTTATGTAGAAGGCCCATAAGCCTTGGCCCAAGCCCATAAGAAGGGAAGGATACTAGTAGTGTTGCCCTAGCTCCTTGCCCTATAAATAATCCTTGTAAACCCTCACTTGAGGGTTGGTTGTTCAATTTCATTCATACTTTACGCATAACTCTTCTCATATCATACGTGTGTGTGTTTATCTTTGTTCAAACAATCATTCTCTTCTCTATTTCTTCTATTGATGCTTGTGTTACAAATATGGGAACCTAACAACACTAGACCTAGTATCATCACCATCTACGCTAGTCCTAATATCATCACCCTCTACACTAGTCCTAGTATCATCACCCTCTATTTCATTAACCTTCCCTTTGCCCTTATCAACATTTACATACTCAACCCCCATCTCAACCCAATTAACCAACTCATTTACTGAAAAATCATTGCAATACCTCTTTTGAGGAGGGCCTGTTGCTTTAGAAAAAGAGGCATCCATAAAAGTGGTATCTTCTTGACCTAAATAATCTGATAGATCCATATCTAAGTGATCAAGATAAAGATCAAGCCTACCAAACAACTCAGCAACATCAAACATGTATGTTATTTCCTTATCATTACTTACTCTAACTAAACCTTTGTCTAATTCAGCATTTGGAACTTTGTAATACAAACCTTGAAAGTAGTTACCAGCTTTTTCTTCCATGAATTTAGCAAATGCTTCATAAGGCATCCTTAGAGCAGCCATATTAAGAATCACCACATCAGCATACCTTAAAGGTAAATGAGCAAAATAACCGTCATTGTGTACATCAAATTGGTGCAAATTGGTACCTGGTATCATTCTGTTACAAAATTGAGAAAAATAACAAATTAGGGTTTATAAAGTGGTAATAACTTTAATCAAAACAGAGCATAATCAAATATATCAATTAATATATACCTAAAATATCAAAAAATGCATCATATGTGGCTATTGAGAAACATCAATTGTGGTAACTGTGTGAAATTAGGGTTTGAGACAAGCGGGTTTACGGGTATGTGGTGCTAATGATTAGGGAAAAACCTTATTATGTGAAAATTTTCTAAACCCATTCCCTCAATTTCCAACATTTGTCAAAATATGCCCAAAAGTGAGTAATTAGACAAAAAAATGGGTTACGTGCGATTAACATGATTAATTGGACAAAAATTATGATTTAGGGTTACAATAGGAAGATTAAGAAAACATTTGACTACTTTAGGAAAAAAATTTTTGATGCCTACAAAAGAAAAAAGTGGCAAGTTGGATACCTTTTTAGACCATTTTCCCTATTATTACTGTTATTATTATTATTATTATTATTATTATTATTATTATTATTATTATTATTATTATTATTATTATTATTAACATCACTTCATTAGAAAATGATAGGATATACAAGAAATTAGTTGGGAGCCGAGAAACTAATTGGGCCCCCACTCATTATTATTATTATTATTATTATTATTATTATTATTATTATTTTTTTTTTTTTTTTTTTTTTATTAAATCACACTTTTATTAAAAACTCATAGGATTACAAAAGATTAGTGGGGAGCCTCGAGACCAATTGAGCCCCCACACCTCTAGCAATGGTAAAACCAATCCTATTAAAGATATGAGCTACGCTTGCAGCGCTCCAATGTCTGGGTCATAGAAAATGCGAATACGCTTAAGTAAAGGTATTGCATCTTTCTCAAGTTCTCCAAAAGAAGAAAAGGAGAAGGGGAGAAACCCATATCCAATGTCCGCACATTTGGCATCGTGCTTGACCCGTTTATAATGCGGCAAAGATCATCCTTGTCGCTTCTGGTATAAAATCAATCATTCCAGATTGCGTCAAAGGCGATGAACCCGTAAGATCCACACATACATCGCGTCCACTATCCCAAGAGTAGAGTAATATGTCAGCCGGTCGTAAGGATCTGTCACCATCTCCAAAAAGCCCAATATCAACCTCCTTGCGAGCAGAAATCCCTGACCGAGAGCATATATCAACAAGAACATCACGCACAAGATTGTGACGATGTTTAATGCCAACAATACCGCGCGAAACAGTGATCCCGTAAATATCTTTAGGAAAAACCTTAGAGCAAGCGAGAACACGGTGCACGAGCGGTGAAAGAGGAACACCCAAACGATAACCACGACACAACGATAGGCCCGGCATTCATAGTTTGTCCTAATCCGGTATCGGAGCCACCCTAAGCCAATCCGAAGTGTGATCCTCCTTTAAAGAGCTCCATAACGCCATCTGTCGAGGAGAAAGATGGAAAGTAGATTCAACATTTGGGAAACCCGAAGTATATATCGCCAATTTCTTCATAAGTTTGGGGCGTGACCTCGCTTAGGGGTTACTCAAAAGGTCGAAATCCATATTCACATTGAAAGTACATAGAGCATCCTCAAAAGAGAGACCATCAGTTACAATACCCGACCCATGAAGAAGCTTGTGCAGAGGCGGTGATTGAAGTCTAGAAGCAAGGAAGGCATAGTTCAAGACATCACTTGCGGAATATAAACCAAGTCCCCCAAAAGCAAAAGGTAAGGTGGCAAGTCTCCACTGCGATCACCAAAACCAGTCGAGCAAAGTGACAATACGCTCCAAAGAAGAAGCGAAGTGCCGCATCAAAAGAAACACGAGCACACTCAAAGACCCGAGGAGAACATGTGCGATAGAAAAATAGAGCTTAGAAATACCGGCACATGTGCAGATACTTGACCTTCGCATTGAGGGTCATTAAGTTTGGCAATTGCCTCCATAAGTTCAATAGTTTTAGCAACCCTTTTCAGGACCAACTTACTACCACACTCAAAATCCACACTATGAGTCCACCCAATAATTTAACACCATGTGAGAAATATTGGGGGAAAACACCTCATCATACGCCCGGGGTCCTCTTGTGGCCAAAGACTTCATTTTATCAACATTGAGGTGTAAACCACGACAAAGGTCCGTCGCCATAATCAACTCTAAAACCTGACCCACAACCAAGGTATCACCAATAATAGTGCCATCATCCAAATACCAAGCTTGAAAGGAAAGGTCAAAAGAATCTCTAATCTTACATGCTAAGGGATGTAAAACTAAGGCAAAAAGAAGAGGCCCAAGCGGATCACCTTGTTGCACACCTTGATGGGACCAAAGAGTATGCTCACCATAATATAATCTAGCGGGACTAGAGTAGCGAACTCCACCACCGAGAAATAGCGGGAAATGCAACGAACCTCACGTAACATAACGACCGATCCACCATGTTGAAAGCGTTTTTAAAGTCAACCAACAACATGGACAGACCAACATCACACCCGCGGTCCTCAACCAAACGGTTCACAGCATGAAGAATAGCTTCCCCACCCCTAGACACCCCAACACCAAGTTGTAAATCATCTAAATAACTGCACGAAGAGTGGCTAAGCATGGAAGCACAAACCTTGGAAACTAAACGCCTCCAAACAGTCCCAACAGTAATAGGACGGATACCCTCCTGTTTGACTAAGGGAGTGAGAGGAGCACTAGCAATATACTCCCCAACGCCCTCGGGCGGTAACGGCAAGAAGAGGTTCACCACTTGGGTAATAGAAGCGATCAACTCGTCGAGAAATAGCCCGCAGTGCACCACTCAAACAATCCAAAAGGTGTTGGGCACGCCCAACCCATCTAAGCCCACAAGAAGTACCGGGGAAACTCTTGATCATGTCAAAACGATAGAGAGATGCAAGGTGATGATGGTCAATAGGTATATCGGGCAAGAGAGGAGCGGTGAAAGGGTGCTTAGCTTTTAAGTCTTCAAAGTGGAAACATCATAAGGTGCAACACGAGAAGACGAAAAGAACTCGACCATTGCGGTATAGTGACCATCACAAATCTTCCTCTTACATTGCCTGACATTACGATCACCCAAATCCAAACTGGCATCATCAATATCAGACCATGATGGAAGGGGCTCGGCTAAAAACCTCACGCACAACACGCAAAGCGCCACCGGAGAGCCCCATGCATGAATAGCATTAACAATATACTCCTCACTGCGCTGGCGGCAGTGACAGACCTACTCTCTTGACTACTCCTCGGGCAAAAGGTTTTAAGAAGACAAAGTGGCAGGACAAACAAGCCAACCCAACAAGAAATATCATCAGGCGTGCAGATCACCTTGTCAAGAGCTCTTTTCAAAACACGAGAGAACTCCAAACGAAATTTAGGAGGGATAGATTTGACAGTCCGCAACCCCTTGGAGAATAAGGTATCAAGAAGAGATAAATCAAAGCCACCAATCACGTCCAAAACCGAATCTTCAACAAGGGCTACATGGGAAAGAACCTGTGGTTTGGTGAGATCATATAACACGAACCGAACAACACCATCGCCACAATCAGGAGGAGACACAAAATCAGAACCCGCACCATGACGACACTTAGTCCGGAAGGTATGCGTTTTGAAACAACAACCACATAACCACAAACCCATACGCTTTTTGGATATTTTATAACTTAGTCCGGAAGGTATGTTATTATTATTATTGTTGTTGTTGTTGTTGTTATTATTATTATTATTATTTTATAAAACATCACTTCATTAGAAAGCCAAAAGGATTTTTACAAGAAATTGGTGGGAAGCCGAGATACAAGTTGGGCTCCCACTCCTTTTTGGATACAAAAACTTAGTCTATGAAAAATAAAAGCACCACTCTTGACATTATTTGAGTGACTAACAGCAACAGTCTTGATACGTGAAAGTGTATCCAAGGCTTCCGCGTCAAGCTCCCCGAATGTAGAAAAAGCAAATGGAATGAACTTGTAACCGTTTTCTTCACATTTGGACACATATTTCCTTTTCTTCTTCTCCACAACATTATGTAGGCGACCCACTCGAGCCCACAAATTCACATCAATGCCCATAGCAGGAGAGATCCAGTACCACATCCAAACATGCGTCCTTACCTTGGATCCAATTGAATAGTAGCAAGTCTGCCGGACGTAGCTCTTTCTCATCCCTCGAAAGAAACCCCATTGGGGCCTCTGTTTTCACCATAATCCCAACCTTGGAACATATGTCGACAAGAATATCACGCACTAGGTTATGTGCGACTTCACCCCACTTCTTTGGAGCGGTGAACTGCATGATCTCCCCATTGGTCCATACGATGCTTGCAGCTCGGACAAGGACTACCTTCAGAAAACATAGGTATGGTAAGCCTATAACACAATACCGACCAAAATTGGCGATGGTGAAATAATCTGGCCCCCCATAGGATTACACGAAATTAGTGGGGAGCCTAGAAACAATCTGGGCCCCCACACCTTTAGCAATAGCAAAACTAATCCTACTGAAAATATGAGTAGCAGCTCGCGCCCCAATATCTTGAGTTATAGAGAACTTCCGGATCCGCTTAAGTAAGGTCACCGCATCTGCCTCAAGTTCCCCTAAGGAGGAAAAAGATAAAGGGATAAACCCATATCCAATATCTGCACATTTAGTTCCATACTTGACGCGTTTGCGTTTTGCGGCATCAGTCACCACATGACCTGGCACAAAGTCAATCATACCAGTTTGCGTGAGGGGAGACGACCCCCGTCAAATCGACATATACGCCCTATCCTCCATCCCAGGAATAGAGTAAGATATCAGCTGGCCGCAAGACTTGCTCCCTTTCTCCGATAAACCCGATGTCGACCTCTTTACGAGCCAAGATCCTAGATCAAGAACTATCAACCAAAGTATCACGCACCATGTTATGCCGATGCTTAATGCAAATAGTGCCAGCGCATGACACAACATGGTCCCCATAAATATCCCCCGTGAAAACCTTGGAGCAAGCAGAGCACGACATTTGAACGAAGAAGAGGGGGACACCTAGACGATAACATAATACGCACCTGTAAGTTCTGGCATTCATAGTCTGTCCCAGTCCAGATATCGGAACCACCCTAAGCCAGTCCAAAGTGTATTCCTAATTCTGCGACCTCCAGAGCGCCATTTGTCGAGGAAATAGGCAAAATGTGGATTCAGCCAGTTGGGTAACACGTGTGAAATATATATCTGCCAATTTCTTCATGAATTTGGGGGCAGCGATCTCATCCGGGTTACTCAGAAGGTCAATCTCCATTTTCGCATTAAAAATGCTCAGGGCCTCTTCATGAATTTGGGGGCAGCGATCTCATCCGGGTTACTCAGAAGGTCAATCTCCATTTTCGCATTAAAAATGCTCAGGGCCTCTTCGAAAGAAGGTCCAGGGGTTACAATATCAGAATGTCTGAGGAGCTTAGTTTGTAGTATGGAAAATTGAAGTCTAGACGCAGTGAATGAATAGTTCAAGGCATCCCCTGCTAAATACACGCCAAGCCCACAAATGTAAATGGCAAGCTGGCCTAGCGGTAGTAACAATACGTTCTAGAGAAGAACGTAGTGCCGCATCAAAAGCATTGTGTGCACGCTCAAAGACCCTAGTAGAACATGTGCGCATAGAGAAATATAACTTTGATATACCAGCACAAGCACGAAGGAGTAACAACTCACACTAGGGGTCCTTAAGCTTAGCAACGGCATCCATGAGTTCAATAGTTTTAGCAACCCTTTTCATAACATGCTCACTGCTAAACCCAAGGTCGATGCTAGCTGGCCCACCCAATAATTTGACACCATGCAATGGTCTAGCAATATTGGGCGGGAAAACACCTCCAAGCATACCTCTGGGGTCTTCCTTGGGTCAAAAAATCTTAGTTTTGTCAACATTGAGGTGCAAGCCTCGCCGTGGTCCATCCAACATAATAAGCTCTAAAGCCTTCCCCACAACCAATGTATCTCCAATAATAGTACCATCGTCTAGATACCAAGCTTGAAGGGAAAGACTAAACGAGTCTCTAATCTTACAAATCAAGGGATGTAACACGAGAGCAAAGATAAGAGGCCCAAGTTGATCACCTTGTTGTATACCCTGGTGCGACCATAACGTGTGTTCTCCTCTAGCTATAGAAATTCAAAAGGGTTACAAGAAATTAGTGGAAAGCCGAGATACTAGTTGGGCTCCCACTCCTCTAGCTATAGCAAAACAAACCATACTAAAAATATGGTTAGCAACACGCGCCCCAATATCTTGGGTGACAGAGAACTTTCAGATCCGCTTTAGCAGGATCACCGCATCTTTCTCGAGTTCACCAAAGGAAGAGAAAGAGAAGGGGAGGAACCCTTATCCAATATCAGCGCATTTGGTTACGTACTTGACACGTTTGCGTTATGCAGCTTCAATCATAGCCCGCCCCGGTACAAAATCAGTCATACCAGTTTGCGCAAGGGCGATGACCCTGTTAGATCAACACATACATCAAGCCCTCTATCCCACGAGTAAAGTAACAAGTCATCTGGGCGTAG
The DNA here is from genome assembly GCA_910596185.1 of Chrysanthemum makinoi. Classification (NCBI taxonomy): domain Eukaryota; kingdom Viridiplantae; phylum Streptophyta; class Magnoliopsida; order Asterales; family Asteraceae; genus Chrysanthemum; species Chrysanthemum makinoi. The sequence continues at coordinate 344,519,716 of OU343224.1, read as the reverse complement.
GTGTTTGCCCCTCTCTCTACTAAGCCCGAAATCAACTTCTTTACGGGCCGAAACCCCTACCCAGGAGCAAATATCAGCAAGAGTATCGCGCACCACATTATGTCAATGTTTAATACCAATAATACCTACGCATGATACAACATGATCTCCGTAGATATCATCCGCAAATACCTTGGAACAAGCAGAGCACGACATCTGAGTGGAGAAAAAGGGAACACCTAGTCGATAGCATAAAACACATCAGTAGGTTTTAGCATTCATAGTCTGCCGTAACCTAGATATCGGGACCACTCAGAGCCAGTCTGAAGTTTGGTCTTCCATTTGTTGTTGTTATTGTTATTATTATTATTATTATTATTATCGCTTTTCCATGGCTCTGATACCATACAAGGCCCAGGTATGCCCAAATATACAAACCCAAAAGAGTCACAGGATTCTATTTACGGTAGTGTTCCAAGATACATATTTCAAACCACCATAACAGTTATTACGAGAATTCCAAACATAATACCAATTACCCTTAGCAGCCCAACACATCTGCCCATGACACAATATGATCATGTACAACATAAACCAACATCGATTACTATGTGATACCATCCGTACCATCATTATAGACCTTCCATGTACTACCATTACTACACTTCAGAGGAATTTTCCAAATTTTAGCCGCCTTATCAGCCTCAAAGGAATACTTAATACTCATACCCATAAGTTTATGTCTAACCATGTCCACCATGATTCTAAAAACAGTCTCCCTAGTCCTAAAATTACTTTGAAAAACTCTAATGTTTCTTTCTTGCCAAATATAATAGACCGCAACCCCAAAAACTAAACGCTGAATAAAACTCCATAATGAGTTATTGGCAATTTTAACTGACAATCCCGAAACAATTTCAGCCCAAGTACAGGATAAATCTTCCAGTTTACATAACGGCTTAAGATTATCCCACACACTTTTAGAAAATTGACATTTGAAAAACAAGTGGTTGTGGGTTTCATCAACAGTTCTACATAATGGGCATAACGTACTAGAAATATGGAACCACTTGGATATCCTATCAGTAGTTTTGAGTCTACCTCTCATTGCCATCCATAGCACAAATGCGTGCCTAGGAATGCACTGAGAAAACCAAACGTGCTTATACTAAATGACTTTAGAACAGTCTGTTCTCAAGCCTTTCCATGCCTCCTTAACGCTAAAATTCGCTTCCTTATTCTTCTTATTAATCCATATAGGCTTATCATCACATTCATTGACTAAAGTAGAAACCGAAACATTTAGAACCTCATCAAAAAAACCATTCAATTCAGAAGGCCATTTCCAACCATTAACATCAATCCAATCCGCAACCTTATCATTCACATCAAATCCATGTTCAGTAAGAAAACTATGGGTGATAATCTTACATAAGGGGCCATTCGTGTGCCATTTATCAAACCAAACAGAGCAACTTCTACCATTACCCAATTTATACACAAGAAAACAACGAATTTTATCCCTAAGCCTCAGAATCTGATTCCAACTCCACGAGCCATTAATAAAACCAAGATTCTGCCAAATATTTCTATCCTTGATCCTATAAGCATATACCCACTTGACCCACAACGAATCTTTCTTATTAATAACGTTCCAAAGATGTTTAGACATAAGTGCCTCATTCATTAAGCTAAGGGGTTTAAGACCAAGGCCCCCTTGAGTTTTAGGCTTACATATATCTTTCCAAGCAACACTAGCTATCCCACTCCCATCACCACCACCAGACCATAAGAACTTCTTAAGCACCTTATCAATGCTATCACAAACATAAGCAGGAAGAATGAACATGGATGCCCAGTAAACATGAAGTGAAGCAAGAACCGAAGCAATTAATTGAAGCCTACCCGCAAATGACAAAGTTTTATTCCTCCAATCATGAATTCTATTCTTAACTTTTTCAATCAAAACCCTACAATCACTGTTGCAAATTCTCTTACCCGTCAAAGGAATGCCTAAATATTTCATGGGAAAATCGCCAATACTAAAGGGCATAGCAAGAAGGATCCTAGACTTAACCTCCTCCGTGACACTTCCAAAGAAAACAGAACTTTTAGCAGGACTAGGAAATAAACCAGAAGACATAGTAAACTCATCTAACGCCCTTCTTAAAACACAAGAAGAAACCTCATCACCATGACATAATAATAACAGGTCATCCACAAAGCATAAATGAGTCAACAATAACTTCTTACAACCCCAATGATAGCGAAACCTATTATCATTCCTAATTTGTCTTTTCACCATTAAGTTGAAAACCTCCATAACAATAGTAAACAAATATGGAGACATAAGGTCTCCCTGTCTCAATCCCCATTTACTCTTAAAAAACCCATGCAATTCCCCATTAACACAAATAGAAAAAGAAGCGGAAGTGAGACATACCATGATCCAGTGCACCATTGAATTGTGAAAGCCAAACTGATTAAGGACCGTCTTTAGGAAATCCCAATTAACGGTATCATAGGCCTTCTGAATGTCCACCTTAAACGCACATTTTCTGATATTACCATTCCAACTATATCCCTTCATAAATTCCTGAGCCAAAAGAATGTTGTCGCTGATCTGTCTTCCCGGGATGAACACACACTGGTTGCAATCAATCAGATCACATAAGCCATATTTGAGTCTGTTGGTGATGACTTTACTGATACATTTGTATATAACATTGCCACAGCGTAATAGGTCGTAATCGAGACTTTAAACGGAACTTGAATCTTGGGAATGAGAGAAATGAGGTTGGCGTTGAACTCTCCAAGAAGTTTACCGGAATGAAAAACTCTTTCACCGCTGCACACACATCACTCCCAACAATACTCCAAGCAGACTTGATAAACTTGGACATAAACCCATCCGGACCAGCAGTTTTGTCTTCATCAATACTAAACATAGCCTCTTTGATTTCAATATCCGTAACAGCTCTAAACATGTTATTAGCAACCATTAGATCAAGTTTTTTGGTGAATAAATCATCACAGTCATCAATAGAAAAAACATTATCTTCTTTCCCCAAAAAAATTTTAAAATGATCAACAAAACAACCCGGAACATCATCACCATAATACTTGTTACCCTGCTCATCATGGACAACCTGAATTCTGCTTTTACTAACTCTGATTTTAAGAACATTATGAAAATAAGACGTATTCTGATCACCGTCTTTAAGCCACTGGATCTTAGTCTTTTGTGCAGTAAATTCTCCTCATCCCTAACGGCTTCCTTATAAGCCTTGCAATACGTAATCTCTTCATCACTAAGACTACTATTATTAGGGTCTTTATCCAGGCTTTGTTGAACCCCTCTTAAGCTCAAAGCTTAATGCTTTCACCTTATTAAAAACATTTCCGTTAACCCTATTCATATTTCGCAAGTGCCTCTTCATGTTTTTTAATCTTTTGGCCAGGATAAACATACGAAAGCCATTAACATCAATACCCCAGTTTTTATTAACAGTAGGTAAAAAACTATCCTTATCAGCAAGGAAATTTACAAACCTAAAAGACCTAGGTTTGGAAGCATTAACTAACGGGTGCACTAGCACAACCGGGCAATGATCCGAGGTAACAAACGGAAGAAACTCAGCAAAGTATTTATCGTATGTGGAAATGAAATTACCATTACCCAAAGCTCTATCTAATTTCTTTAAGATACCAGTTTCAGGATCATTACGTTTCTGAATCCAAGTATAAAACATACCTTTGCTAGTAATGTCTTCCAAATCCAAAGACTCTAAGCAGGTCCTGAAGTCTTCCACGTCCTTATACTTGACAACATTAGAATCAGAGCAATCTTCAATGTTCAACGCCACATTGAAATCACCCAAAATAGCCCACGGCTCACCCTTGACAAGCGTGCTGTGTTCCACCAAATTACCCCCTAACGCCTTTCTTTCCACATCAAAATTTTTAGCGTAAATGAAAGAAATAAATTGCTTCCTGTGGTCATGGACAAAATTAATCTCAAAGTACATAGCCTGATCAAAATGAGAAATTAGGTTAGCACCAATAACATTACTGTCCCACCCCACCATAATCCTACAAACACTTCCGCAATCCCCAATGTTGGAAACCCAAGACCAGTTACCAAATAGGTTGTCCCCAACATGATTGACAAATTTCTTCCTAAGCCTAGTCTCGACAATAGCACACATACTAAGCTTTTCCTCCCTGATTAATGTCTTCACTTCATCCTGTCTAGTAATTTGGGACATTCCACGAACGTTCCAAGCACTGATTTTCACTAACATTGGACAGAAGAAAAATGTGATGCAAGAGCACCACCAACTTGCACCATAAAACTATCAATCACATTAGAGACTTCATTTTGTACCATGAAATGGGCAGAGCTGCTTGTATCCTCTTCCACTTCATTGACAGAACAAGAACCTCCTATATCAGTTAGATGACCATTAATACGATCACTCTTGATCTCCTCACATCTACTCAAATAATACTCCAACATATCAGCAGTCCACATATTTTTACAATCATCATCCAAAACCTTATTAGACAGAATGAAAAGCTCGACTTCAACAAGATTCTTTTCCTTTTTCAATTCCTTTATTTTAGACACTTCCGCTCTATAGGTTACATCATAAAACTTGTTAACTGTAGCTTCATTCAAATCCTGAGAAGTCGAACCAGAATTTTTGAACATCTTTTTAGTATTCAACTTAGAATTCTTGTTGAGATTCCTACTTAGTTGAACAATCTGATCAGACAAACTCTTCATTTTAGATTCCAAGCTATGTTTAATTGACCCACTTTTCTTGGCTCTATTGTTCCACTTGACAGTATAAAACCGAATCATATCCGCAGTCCAACCTTGTACCACATTTTCAGCAACATGAATACCAGTATCACATGCAGAAATCACATGATCTTTAACCATCTTCCAAACATCTGATTCCTCATTAACACTCCTAAAAAATCAAACCTATTACTAGTAGCAACTCCCTTGACCCCTACCGACTCTTTAGAACTGATTCCTTTGCCACTATTATTACCCTTACCATTCTTGTTACCAGAATTTTGATTCAACACAGCCTTTTTAGGCTCATTATTCCCACTGTTACTTTTCCCATTATTAACCCCAACATCCTCACTAACATTTCTCTTACCCTTATCAACCGGCTCACCATCATCATTTACAACCACACTCTCATCCACCTTACCCACATTTCCAGTATTAATAGCTTCAAATTTCTTATTTGTTTCTCTAGTACGCACATTACCAGCCTTAGCATTATTCTTATTATTAGGACCACCCCTATAGTTATTATCCCTTCTAGTATTATAACCACCAACGTTCCCTTGTCGTGCACCATTCCCAACGCCCCTACCATTCCTACGATTACCAACAATTTTCCACCTTTCATCTCCATCACTAACTTTAGCCCCTTCATTACTGTTACTCTCCATATGGCTTCTCACATATAGAAGTAGTCATTCTGTCCATAATAATTGGGACACCCATTCTACTAACAATCCTACTTATACCCTCAACATCCCATGCTTCTAATGGAATTTCATAAATCTTAACCCATACCGGCACCTTAGTAACTTCTGGTTTTGACATGCACAGACCAGGTTCCCACTTTTTCACAAATAACGGTTTGTTATCAACCAACCATGGACCATTTTCAATAACCAGCTCCATCCCATCATTTGACTTAAAGCTAAAGAAACACATACCATTCTGATTCATTATAACCTCTTCCAACTGATATAATCGCCACATTCTCTTCAAATGATACACCAAATCCCTATAATTCATACGAAAACCAACAAAAAAACCAACCACAGTGTTACTCCATCTTTTGCAACCTTCTTCCAACACCGGATCCATCTTAGCCACTTCGCTACCATCACCAATAATAGAAGTAGGAACAAAATGAAGTTTATTGTTCCCATTTCTACCAAAACTTCTTGCAACTGCATCAACAATTGACCTATTATACTTTTCGACACTATTATCCTTCATAACACTATCATTGATTGCACTAGACTCCCCTGCTTCAAAATTTCTAATAGCACCATCACCCTTCCTTAAACCATTACCATTCCCATTAAGCTTAAACATACCAGGAACCCTTACATCCCCAAAACTAACCTTATTAGGACTTTTCGGATTTTCAGTTTTAGACTTAGGATTCAACACAAGATTGTCTTCAAACGGAACAGGAATTTCAGTGTCCTTAGCACTATCCTTATTACTAATAGGCTTAGATTTAGAACCTTCAACCCCCGCATTAACACTAGAAACATTAACCTTACTCTTATCAACAGAATTACTTTTAATACTAGTAGCAATTTCATCAATTATATCCTTACGACTATTCTCATGATTACCATTACAATCATTAACACCAGAACCATTAACTAAACATTCCTTACCTGAATCAGAGCAATCACCAACACTACCCACATCATTCATACCCATATCCACCTCACTAATACCCTCACTACCATCTGCTGATTCAGATACAACATCACCATACACCAAATCCTCCATATCTGAAGCGGACACAATTCCCTTTGAAGCAGAACGATCATCAACTTTCTAAAATGTCCCTTTAGGTGTTTTAGAAACCATATTCACATGTTTCATAGTGGATTTACCAATAGGATTCATGGTTCTCGTTGTTTTCCTGGGTTTAAGAGCAGAATCCATCCTACTAGAGGACGGATGAGGTTTGAAATCAGGGTCTGGATCTGACATGATGATTATTGAAGAAAAACCATATCAAACCCAGAATAAGAAGGAGGGAATTTCAAGGAGAACGTTATACAGTGAAAACGAAAGAATAGCAGAAAAATAAAATGGTTGAGGCGGGTATGATTATTAAGAGGAAAATGAAATAAGGTCAAACAATCTACAGTAGCAGAATAATAGAATAAAATTGATTAAAGGAAATAAAATGAAAGAAGATTAACCCGTATAGATCAATAGTGAAGAGTAGAGAAATACGGTATAAACCCTAGATCTCATTTCGCCAAAATCGCCCACAGTGAAGGTGTATTATTATTATTATTATTATTATTGTCGTCGTTGTTGTTGTTGTTTTTGTTTTTGTTGTTATTTATTATTATTATTATTATCTCTTTTCCATGGCTCTGATACCATACAAGGCCCAGGTATGCCCAAATATACAAACCCAAAAGAGTCACAGGATTCTATTTATGGTAGTGTTCCAAGATCCATATTTCAAACCACAAGTCAGTCAATGATAAAATACCCTTAACACGCCATCATCTCGGCTAAACAGGGCTGGATCACGACTATGACATGGTTATCCATAGAATCTATATGGACTTATTACCGACCTGGACTTTATTTAGTCTTAAGTATATTTGAACATATTAGGAACTTATAAAATATGTAGATCCATAGAAATCAGTTATATGTATGTTTACTGTTATTCAAAATACTTCAAATATTATACAATAGTCTGGCGATTAGTCGGACGCTTAGAGAGAATTATTAGAGAGAAGGAAAATACAGTGAATGTGGAAGTGTGTGTGTGGAATTCTCTCTTTCTCCTTTTTCTTCTATCCTATTTATAGGAGAGAGGAGAGTCCTATTACAATAAAAAAAATACCCTATCGACATATAAAACGACAAAACTATATTATTGGAACTTATATTTTGGCCGACATGATGATTTAAAGAAAGATGCCCTCTTTATGTCTCTTTCACATTTTTTCCTTTGTCTGAGGATGATTCTCCTTTAGAAATACGTTTTGATATTGTATTCTTCATTTCTTCAAAAATGTCTTCTAAAGATATGTCTTCAGTTTCTTCCATTTGAGATTCTCCTGTTAAGCAATTATATTGATTGCTATCTTATGATAATGTCTTCATTGAAGAATCTGATTCTTGATATTCAAAATTCTTTATCAAATCTTTCTTCATTTCTTGGAGGTATGCCTCCAAAATTTCTTCTTTAGAAAGACTCTCCTTGCCTTGAGTTTTTAATTTGTCTATGATTTGTTGATAAGGCGTAGGACTGTCCTTCTTATTCTTGAATTCATTTTGAGCTTTATATCTATCAATTGTTTGCTTGATTAAATCAATTGTATCGTTGGAGTTTATTTCTCCATTCTCTGAGTTTTTTGAAATCATCTTCTTCCAAAATTTTGTAAAAAATGTTCTTTGAAGATGAGGAATTTGATCAGAAGCATAATTTACTTCTGGAGCCCGTTTCCATATCCATGAAACTGAAAATTCAGTGAAAAAAAGCAGAGATTGTAAAACCTCTTTGGCACCATTGGTTTTTTCCATAGCATTTATTAATTTTTGGGAAATATTAACCCACTCAACATATAGACCTTTAAAAGGTTCTGGCAGAATGTAAAGCCCCTTTTATCACGTATACCTTATCACAACACAACTACCCACAATACGAACACAAGAATACCACGTTAAACACAAACACAATATGTGTAAGAAGAAAGTTGAAGAGAAGAACTTGGTGACTTGATGTATATGGATCGTGTATGTATTTAGAGAGATAAAGGAAAGAAGATGAAAACAATATTCATATGAAAACACACACACACACACACACTCAAGCACACCCCTCAAATGAGACTTTGAGGGGTTTATATAGTACAAGACAAAGGATGCCCTAAGGCTTGGCCATGGGCCGTATATGGGCTTGGACATGGATTGGGTTACTTGGACTTATACAAGGCTAGCTTAACTAAACTAATACCCATTTAGCTTAGCCCAATCCACGAGCCCGTTGACTATTCTATCACGATATCTAACACACATTACAAAGTTCCTAAATGTGAATGACCATCACTTCTAATAAAACTATTAAGGCTAACAATCTCCCCCTAAGGGGTGGTCATTCAAACGATGCTCCAATTGATAAGATCTTTATTTTTCTCGAGATTGAACTTTGTGTGTAGATATAGAATAGTCTTGATTTTTGTTCCTTCATGCTTTGTGATCAGTTAATGTGGTTGTCTGCCGTTGTCAACTTCGTTGGTTAGGTGTCTCCACGTCATTCTCCACCATGCTCACACTTCTATTTATCTTTTAGTTACCACTGATGTAGTTCTCGAGTCTTTAAACTTTGTAGATTCTTTGACATTGACGAAGAATCTTCTTTAAGTATGTGTTGCCATTGATTTTGCTGAGAACTTTCATGTGTTGTTGGTATGAGCATGTAGAGAATCTGCACGATCCATCCGCTCCAAAGCTTCCATAAGAAGAAAACATAAAAATAGTTAGTAATAAGTGGATTCCGGCACTTATAAGTTTGAATTTCGAGGGTGTTAAAAAGCATATTGTGAAAACACATCTCTAATTCTTACAAAGGCGTTCTGAACTGGAGTCCCACAAGTGAGATAACGCGATGTACGGAAGTACACCTCAGATTCGGATGAGTCGTTGAGGTACACGAAGCATCACCCACCGTAGACCGTTTGAGACACACTAAGCGTAATCCACGAAGAATTACCGAAGTGACCTGCTGTCAGGGCTGCTTGATGTTGACCCTGGCAGGAATTTCCATTCAATCATTGAAGATCACAAATGTGAAACTTCTCATAAATGTCCTGGCAGCTTGCTAGGACCTGCGTAGGACTCTAGAATATATCACTTGTGTCCTTATAGATGAACAACAAGATATGTCATGTCAAGTGTTCCTATGAGATCTTTTGATGAATCTCGTGGCTCTAGACTCAATTAGTGCATTTTGGTTTCCTAATCGGAGACTAAGGAGAGGGTCTCCTTCTTCAATACCAACGATCTCTAAGAGAAAGTCTATAGATTATGTAGGGTTCCCAGTGAGAATGAAACAAATCCATTTTGAGAGGAATTGAGTGGCTAGAAGGTTTAGTGCGGTCGTCCACTGGGTCCATGACGTCTTTGTCTTCAATACCGGTGTCATCTAGTGACAACCAGTAGCATATGAATTGAACCCGATTTACGCCTAAGGTTGAATATGGAGGGCTATTTCTTTTCACCCTTTCTTATACTTTTCTTTTTAATTCTTCAACCCCTTCTTTCTCCTTTCTCACATTACTCCTTTTTTCAATCATACCTAAGGACTTCTAATACTAACTATGGGTATTGTCCTTGGGTAGATCCCTCCGGCTCTGGCAGATCATAGGACTGATTTCCTATCCTTAGTCACCTTATAGCTCCATGACTGTCCTATTGTTGCCATAAAAACCTTTTCTTGAAATTCTCTCAAAGTGTTTATGATTATAAAACACATTTTGTTAACACCTTGAGAGTTTTGCATTTTCAAAAACACTCCCCCTTCACATGTGCTTATATTGTTTTGACAGAAATCTTCACAGTGAGGGTAGAGTTCGCACTTTTTGAATTGATTGACTTTCAATGAACAAGACCGATTCGAGACACGTTTACATCACTAGAGAACTAGCTTGAAATTATTACCCGGCTTGGTCAAGTCCAAAGAAAGTTTCTCGAAATGGTACATTCTACTTAGACAAGTCCTATTCGAAACACGCTTACATCACCGTTAGACCGACTTGAAATTATTACCCGTCCAGGAACAAGTCTTTTCGAGTACTGACTTTATTTTATCGTCAATTCATTAGTTTCAACTGAGTCGAGCTCTTTTGAGATTCAAACAACGATCATTAAACCTTTTTTATCACATTTTAATCACGTTTCTCCCCCTCAAAAATAGCATATCCATGATGTTTTGAAACAAAATGATTAAAAGATATGTTTTTCGGAAAGCATTTGGAGAGAAACTGATTTAGCATGAATTTTGGAACAATTTTAGTTTTATACTCCCCCTTAACGAAAGCATATTTTTCATACAGAAAATTTAGAATCAATTAAGGGTTTAGAGGGAGTTATCTTGGTACCAAATGTGAGAGATTTTGAAAAATCATTTTGAAGATTTTCGAATCAATGGTACGCAAGATGAAGATTTTAAAAAAATCTTTTGAAGATATTGAAGAAGAATTTTCTTCATTTGTTTTAGGATAAGTGCTCGATATGTATGAAAATCGATTTTGCGTAGCACTTTCCTTTCTTTAAAGATCGGGTTGCAAGCGGAAATACTTACAAGCCATTATGTATTAAGGAATAATGCTTTGAAAATATTTAAAACCTTTGATTTGGTTAGGCACTTTCCTTTCTTTGAAGCCCGGGTCCTGAACTGATGTGTCCAGAAGCCATTAATTTGAAGTCCGGGTTTCGTACTGAAGTATACGAAAACCATTATTGACGAAATTTTGAGAAACGACATGTTTTGGAAAACATTAAAGAACTCTCGCTCAAGCATCTGTACATACCCGTATCATTGTTTAATGACATTTCTAGAAGCGTCAAGAATATCGATTATACGAGAGACATGTCGTGAGAAGAATATTTTTGGATTTTTGATTTTCTATTGTTTTTGTATTTTTTGAAATTTTTATATTTTTGTATATTGCTTTTGTTGGTTTTATAAAAGAAATGGAAAATCAAAAATAGAAGATAGAGAGAATGAAGAAGAAGAGTTTACAGAATTAGAACCCTCTGATGAGCTGGGTTCTGAGATATTTGATTCACCTGCAACCAAAGAAGAAGAGTTTTCACAAATAACAATGTTAGAAGTACAAGATTCCTCATGGTGAGGGTGATCACTATCAACGGTTGTAGTGGTTTCTACTTCCTTATCCTGATGATTGTCACTAATATCTGTGTTGGTGCAAGTATCAAAAATCTTTCCTGTGGGAATCCATCTAAGACCTACTTTGTTGAAAACTTTGCCCGTGGGTATCCACCTAAGGTAAGATCTAGGAGTTGTTTTCTTTTCAGATGCAGCGGAAGACTCATTTTTGGAAAAACTACATCCTGAAGAGATCTTTCTATTAGGTGTCTTTTTGTTTGTCTTTTTATCAACGGGCTTGTTTCTATTTGGTGTCTTAGTGGATTGTGCCTTGGCACAAGAATTATCTGTCTTGAGATATTGTGAGACACATGCATCGTGATTAGCTGAAAAGACACATTTTTGACATGTAGGACAGACAAATTCCACATTCTTGTTTAAAACAGCAACTTTAACTTTATCACTACAGTCTTTTGGAAATTGTTTCTTGTTTGAAAAAGACTCGGAATTCCTAGTGTTTTTTTCTAAGGGCATAGCATTTTCTTTTGCGCAACTACTCTTATATGCAAGCCAATCCCTAGTCTTTTGTAGAGTGTTCCTAGGTAATGGTTTACTACTACTAGCAGTGCCTTGAAATCTTGTAGAACTCATCACCCTAGATGTTTCACCTAGAATTCCCTCTTTTCGAGTCTGTGCCTTTTTCCTAGCTTCTTCTAGGTAGTGATTGTTGACCATGTCGTTAGAACCGACAGATTCTTTAATTGGGTTTTTGGTCACATTCCGTGTGCTATTCCTAGAAAGGCTATGTGTAAACACTTTAGGTTTTTCAGCAACAACTTTTTCTTTTTCAAAACCTTTGATAATTCTCTTTTTAATAGGAAGGGACTGTGGAGTGACTGTTTTTGACAAATCATGATTCTCATTAACTTTTGGAGGAAACTGAGAAATAGACATTTTTGGTATGAAAACCGGTTTGGGAACATTTGGTTTCTCCTCAGTCAATGGTTTTGCAAACTTAGTATCCACATGACCTTTCCTTTTGACATCCCTGAGCTCTCAAAAGATCATTTTGCTCTTTCATGTCCTTGTAGGCACGCTCATACGACAGTTTGTCATACTTGCATTCCTCAGATTTTCGATCAAGTTGTTTAAAATAGGACACATTTTCTTTTTCAAGTTTTTCAAGAGCTTTTTCATATTTAGAAACAATTGCGGGAGGTCTCAGGACCGAGTCTTTCATGATCTTCAACAGAGTATGTTTGTAAAATAATGGACATGATATTAGTAGTCATAACATCTTCGAAGAGAGAATCATTCAAATTTTCCAAAACTTTGATGTGTTCAACACTGTCATTAGCTTGCTTTACCAGGTATTTATGGTCGTTGACAAAGTCAGTGGTTTCTTTCAAAAGTGCTTGTTCAACATGAATTGCCCTTGCGATGGCATTCATTTGAGGAAATTTGGGTTTCAAAAAACTTTTTATGTTCATTATCAAAACTATTAAACCAGATGTTTGTTGTAATGTTGGTTTTAGTTTTAACAGTCTCTTGAAGATACCCAATTCTAGTTTTAACGTCATCTAAAATGCTTCTAGTATCACTTGTGTTAAAAGGATTGTTTGAAGACATTTGTTCGATTTTCGAAAGAGATTTGGAAACTACAACTGGTTTTGAAACTGATTTTGAAACTGGTGTTGACACTTTGTTTGAAACACTTGGTGTGATGGAAAACTTTGACTTTTCTTTTTGATTAACAAAAGTAATTCCATTAATTTTGTTCCATTTGTTATAATCAATCGGCTTGATTTCAGAATTCTTTTGCTTCATTTTTGATCTACTCTCCTCAGATAGTTCTAAATTTTCAAGAGAATCATGAACAATTATGGGTTCATGCACAGGTTTACCATTATTCAACACATTCCGTTCTTTCTGAGCTTTCTTGAGGAAACAAGGAGGTGTGTTACCAAGAGCCATTTTTTTAGTAGTATGATAATACGGATTAACTTGATTAATCAGCATATTGGTTGATTTGGCTGAATGACCCGTTGTAACAAGCAAATTTTCCAAATTTTTGATCATCTCATTTTTATCAAGAATTTCATCAAGAAGAGAATCTTCTCGTTTTGAAAAATCAACAATTAACCGCTTCTTCTCTTTTCAAGATCGAATAAGTTGCTTGTTGTTTAGAAAGTTGGTTTTTTAGATCAGAAATTTCCTTGTTTAAAGATTTTATTTTCAAGTTCAAACTCACATCAAGTGTGTCATACTTGAGTTGCAATTGTTGTTCTCTTAAAACGAATCGATAACCAATTTCTAATTCGATACTTTTTGTATGAAATTCAAAAGCTTTTGCGTTCTCCTTGTAACTCTCAAGCTCGGCGGTCAATTTAGCATTCGGCCTTAACCAGCGATTGACCGTTCTAACTTTCTCGATTTCAATACCACAATTATTAATTAATGTTTCAAAATAAGCACGTGTTTCCTCATCATTAGCACCATTCTGTTCACCTTGACCGTCATTATGATCCATATATGGAGTTTCAGAGTTAACATTGCTATTAACTTGCTCTCCGACATATGTTTCATAATAAGGTTCGGGAGACACAGATTGTGGCTTCTCATGAGTAAACTGATTAGTAACATTACTATAATTTGGTACCTCATTGAGTGGATCTGTGTCGTACACGGGAGGTGTGTCAAAAGTACCACTTGATGTTGTGTCCTGCTGATTGATTGTATGACTGGAGTTAGCAGTATTGATAGCTTTATCGCCCGTCTTGGATTCATGAATTGTATTCGCATCAGTCAATTCAATTCCGACTCTTCTTTCGTGCTAACATCAACATGTACTTGAGCTTTTCAAGCTTCTTGATCGTTTGATAGTAGATTCGAACTAAAATAACCTGAATTTTGGCTTTGATGTTCGAGTAGCATTCAATGAGCAGTCATAAAACGATTATTCCCATTTTGATTTCGATATTCGATATCCCATATTCGATTCACAATCGACTCTCGATGTCCATCAAACGCCGCATATTGCATCGATTCCCCATTTGTATACCCGTAGCAAATCCATTCTGATGCCCGATAACGTCTCCCATTTGTCCTTCTTGACTCATATGAATACTTGGTTGAGAAAACTGCGTTTTGAACTCTGAAATCCATGCATTGAAGAATGAAGCAATAGCATTTGTGAAAGCAGTTTTGAGACGATCTTCCTCAGTTGCCATTGATGAAGGTATGTAATGATAAAGTTGATGTAGGATCGATTCAATGATAAAGGAGTTGTGTTTAATAAGTTATGGACGTTTGATGTTTTTCGGTGAATCTTACTCGTAAGCCTGTTCAAAGTCGTAAAATTTTTCTCGCCCAAAATTTGAAATTTGAATTTTTTTTTAAAGAGCTTAGGCGTAGACCAAAGAAGTTACGAGTAGGATATGGTGCTTATGCGTAGGATGATTAGGCGTAGGATCTTATGCGTAGAAAGCCTAGGCGTAGGATTCTTAGGCGTAGAAAGTATCTTACGCGTAACCTTAGGCTTAAGCGTAAGCTTATGCGTAAACAAAAATGCTTAGTTGTAAAAACTTACGGGTAAGTGGAACTTATGCGTAGATTGTTACGCGTAGGCGTTTATGCTTATGCGTAAACTTAGGTTTAGAACCAAAAATCCTTTACACTGTCACAGCGTAAAAGATATCCACAATTCGAAGTGTTCCACACACTTATCCAAGTGAGGGAAGCACTGAGTAACCTTTGATGCTCAAAGATTCTTAGCCAAAAAGTTATGCGTAGGAAGTTATGCGTAGAAAAAGGGTTTTGACTTTCTTACGCGTAAAACTAGGGTTTTGACTTACGCGTAAAAAATTTCCAATGATTCAACCGATTTATTTTGCACAAATAGCCTTAAAAACACTCAAATAACACAAAAGTGTTGACCTTAATCACCCAAAGTGCTTAGTTCTCTTACGCGTAGAAATGAACTACGAACCAAAAACGAGTTTAAAACTGATGAAAAACACGTAAAGCTTCGAACTTTTTGCAAAAAACTGAAACTTTAGCACCAAATAAACCTTAAACCCCAAGAATCTTGAATTTTTAAGTGCAAAAATTAAAGTTTTAAGCGTGTCAAATATGTAAAACGAGAGCCTTTACGCGGACAGTACCAAACTTCAAACCAAACACAAACACTCCTAAACCATTGTTAGGCGATTGATACCAATTGTAAAGCCCCTTTTATCACGTATACCTTATCACAACACAACTACCCACGATACGAACACAAGAATACCACGTTAAACACAAACACAATATGTGTAAGAAGAAAGATGAAGAGAAGAACTTGGTGACTTGATGTATATGGATCGTGTATGTATTTAGAGAGATAAAGGAAAGAAGATGAAAACAATATTCTAATGAAAACACACACACACACATACTCAAGCACACCCCTCAAATGAGACTTTGAGGGGTTTATATAGTACAAGACAAAGGATGCCCTAAGGCTTGGCCATGGGCCATATATGGGCTTGGACATGGATTGGGTTACTTGGACTTATACAAGGCTAGCTTAACTAAACTAATACCCATTTAGCTTAGCCCAATCCACGAGCCCGTTGACTATTCTATCACGATATCTAACACACATTACAAAGTTCCTAAACGTGAATGACCATCACTTCTAATAAAACTATTAAGGCTAACACAGAATTTTTATTGATGGACCATATGACTGCCACCAATGTATGAACCAATTTGGTAAAGATTTGTTATAAATTTTTGGACACATTTTAAAGAACCAAGAATGTTTCTTTTTAGGATTGATATATAAAAAAGTTTTATGAAAACTTTCAACATAATCCTAGTAATTATATTTTACTGCAATTTTTTGAATAGGATGTATAAATTCCTTTTCTTTCATGGTACTCAAACCCCATTCTTCTACAGATATTACCTGCTTTATTATAACTTTACTGAAATTATAGATCGAGCTATTCTGATCTGTAAAATGTCTGACCTCAATTGATCCTGTTGAAATGAGTATATTCTCATAATAGGATCTTGACTTGTAAGCATAGGCTGCACATGGAATATTGTCAAGATATCTTGACATCAGAACCCAAGGATCATCTCCAGATTCAAAGTATCTCATAACATCTTGATATTCAAGAAATATTATTCTCTCCTTATATGGAGATTGACAAAATTCTTGAGGATCTTCATTATCCTCTTCTTTAAGAGCATTAGCATAAGAAGGAGTATTTCCTTTCTTGTTTTTTATAAATTCCAAAAATTCTCCATATAATGGATCATTTGGACTTGGTATTGATGATGAAGATGCTGATTCAGCAATGTTATTGGCTATTAGCCTATTTTTTCCATGTTGGACCAATATATTATTGGGTCCTGTTCTGCCACCTCTATGAGGGTAGCATCCTCTTCCTCTTCCTCGAGGAATCATTTCTGCAAATATTCACGGGTTAGAAAGTCAGGAAGAATATTATCTTTCCCTTTCTTATATTCAATGGTAAAATCAAATGGCGCTAATTGTGCTTGCCATCTAGCAAACATTTGCTTAGAAACATCATGTTTAAAATCTTTATTAAACATAAATTTGGCTGCTTGACAATCTGTCTTAATTATAAAATGCTGATTATATAAATCATCCTGAAATTTTAAAACACATTTAATGATTGAAAGAATTTCTTTTGCCACAGTAGCATAATTTTTCTGGGTATTATTCCATTTTCCAGAATGAAATCTAACCAAAAATTCTTGTTTAGATTCTGGATTTATTTGTTTTAAAATTCCTCCATACCCTATATCAGAAGCATCTGTTTCTATAACTTTCTTCCAGTTTGGGTTGGCTAAAGATAAACATGGAAGACATGACACTTTTGTTTTAATTGTTTGAACTGCTTGAGTATGACTGTCAGTCCAAGGTGAAGGAATCATTTTTAATCTATCATATAAAATAGCTGTGTCTTTAGCTAAATCTTTATAAAAAGATGAAATATAATTTAAACTTCCCAAAAACCTTTGTAATTGAGTTTTATCAATAATTACATCTGGGAATTTAGATGCAAATTCTATACTTCTATTAATAGGAATAATCTGACCTTTTTCAATATTATGACCTAAAAATCTTACTTTAGTTTGAAAAATCATCATTTTTCGTTTTGAAATTACTAAACCATTATTGATTATAATTTTTTCAAATATATCTAGATGTTTAAAATGTGTTTCTATGTTTTTAGAAAATACTAAGATATCATCAATATAAACAATGATAAAATCAAAATAAGGATTCAAAATATCATTCATAAAATTTTGAAATTCTGAAGGTGCATTTTTAAGACCAAAAGGCATAACATTCCATTCATATTGTCCAAATGGGACATTAAAAGCAGTTTTATATCTGTCTTGTTCATCTATTTGAATTTGCCAATATCCTGACTTCAAATCAAATTTTGAAAATATTATAGCATCATGCAATCTATCTAATAAA
The DNA here is from genome assembly GCA_910596185.1 of Chrysanthemum makinoi. Taxonomy (NCBI): domain Eukaryota; kingdom Viridiplantae; phylum Streptophyta; class Magnoliopsida; order Asterales; family Asteraceae; genus Chrysanthemum; species Chrysanthemum makinoi. The sequence goes on along the minus strand of OU343224.1, from coordinate 344,501,584 downwards.
TCCTTTTTATTAGGAATAGGATATCTAATCCATTTTAAAACTTTATTAAGCGGTTTATAATTAATAACTAATCTAGGAACTCCTCTTTCTTGTTCTGCATGTTTATTAACATAAAAAGTAGTGCAAGACCATTGAAATTTTGAAGGTTTTATCAGACCTTTTTGTAATAAGAAGCTATTTCTTTTTTACATAATTCCAAATATTTAGAATTCATTTGACAAGGTCTTGCCTTAGTAGGAATTTTATTTTCACAAAAACCTTCTTCATAAGGAAGACTGACAATATGTTTTTTTCTATCCCAAAAAGCATTTGGATGATCATTACAAATTTTTAATGAAAATTTATTTACTATCATTTGTATTTTTTCCTTTAATTTAGGATTTTCTAATTTTTCTTCAATAGTAAAAATATTTATTTCTTCTTTAAGAAAATAAATTTGTTTGTTTTTTGCTTTTATCCGGTCTTGGATTTCTGAAAGCATTTTTGTCACCGGCTGAGTTATAAAATCAAATGTTATTTCTTTATTATTAAAGGTTCCTGTAATTCCTTTTTTATCAACTTTTCTTAACGGAAATATTTTATTTATAAAAGGTGTTCCTAAAATCATTTGATTAGACATATTTTTTATTAAAACAAAACTTGTAGGAATGCAAACTTTACCTTGACATATTTTTGCATTTTGTAATTTATAATTAATATGCATTTTTTCACCACTAACTGTGCTAATAGAGTGTGATGTTTTATTAAAATATTTTGTTTCGATCAACCCTTCTTTAACACAATTTAAATCTGCTCCACTATCAATTAAATCAGTAAATTATTGCATATAATTATTATCAATTAGTAAAATAATTTTTACCCACCATTTTTGTGAAGTAATCATTTCTAATGTCTGAAGGAAAACTTCTTCATTTTCTGGAACAATATCTTCCTTTGTATCTATAGATAACTTACGTTTTTCTAATTTAGACATTCTATCATCTAAATTCTTATTATTAATTTTTAATTTACTAATTTCTTGTTTTAAATTATTAATCTCATGAAGTAAATTTTGAGTATTAACAGGTTTATCAATTTTTTGTCTTTCTTGAAGCATTTTATTAACTTCTATCATAGAATAGGGAGAATCATCTTGATTCACAATATTTGTACTTGTTTCACCATCTGGTTTACAAAGTTGGCTAATAATTTTAGCTCTAATATCATCATCTTCTATTAATTTTAATAGATCTAAAGTTTCACTAGTTAAAACATTTATTTTTAAATCTTCAAAGTGAGACTGAATTTTATAAATATCCATCTCCATATTTTCATTTTTATGAAAATCATTTTCTTCTGAAACTAATATAAAATCTTCTTCTTTTAAACAATGACAATTTATCTCTTGCTCAGAGAATGAACTTTCTGAATCAGAAGAGTAATTATTTTCTGATTCTGAATTTAAAAGAATTTTCTTTAAACCATCTTTAATTTCTTCATCCAAATTAAGACTATTAATTTTTTTCTTAACCCTGCATTTATTTGCCAAATGACCAATTTTTCCACATTTAAAACATGTGATTGGCTTAGAATCATTTTTAAATTGTTTTCTTTTAAACCTTTTTTCTTCCCGTCTTTTATATTTGAGAAATTTTTTATATTCAGAAAAATTTCTTTTCTTTGAAAGTTTATAATTTTTCTTATCATATGAAGTTGAACAATTCATACCAAATTGATCACAAAATTGACCCAATTGTTTTCTTTCATTTAAATTTTGGGTCTTAATTTGTTGATTTAATTTTATTTCATTACATAAGGCTAATCCTTCTTGGATACAAGTTCCTATTAACTTACCATAAGTAAATGTGTTATAATTTATATTAATATCATTTTTCCTTAGAGTATTTCTAACCCTTTCAGCAAATAAATTAGGTAAACCATCTATAAATTTAGACTTCCAATGGGCACTATTAGAATCAGGGAGTTCCATAACTCTACTAAGGAAAGTATCCTTGTACCATCTAAAGGAAGTTAATGTTGGACATTTTAATCCATTTAATAGAGTTCTAATATTTTGCAATTATCAGACCATCTTCCAGTAAAATGTTCAATTATATTAACAATTAATGTATAGACTGCATTAGATATTACGTAAACCATTTTCTGTTTTTTCTGTATTAAGAATTTCTGTTTGATCTTCTCTGGTAAGATAATTATCCCACCATCCTTTTAATTGACAAGTAAAACCTGCTACCATCATACTAGGAACAGTTTTTTCACTATTACCATTATTTTTAGCAATAGTACAATACATCATCATACGATGTACTAAGCTATAAATTTGCCTTTCAGTATAACCATCTATATTCCATTCATAAATATTTTTCCCACTATAACTATTATTAATAATATATTTTGTTTCCTCATGTAAAACATCTTGAGGAGTGGGTCTAGGATAATAATATTTCATTTGAGATGGTTTATTAGCATATTTACTACTATACTTTTCATTTTATTAATTTCATCATTAATTTTATCTCTGTATTCTTCATCAGACATATTATCTTCATCATCTATAGCATTTAATTTTAAAACTTTAAATTGATTTTCTATTAATTTTTCCAGTTCAGAAGTAGATTTTAATTTAAAATCTGTAATTTCAGGAGGAGGTTGAATACTTGCAGTAGCTTGAGAACTACTTACTTCCTTATTTTCCTCATTTATATTATGCTTATTTTTTAACTGATTTATTTGAGATAAAAGAGTTTCAACTCTTTTGTGGATAGAAAAAATTTGTTCTCCTAAGACCACTAAATAAATATTTGTAAAATTATTTTGTTGTAAAATTTGATTTAAATGACCTGTCGTTATAGACAAAGTATCATTTTCAAATAATTTTTGAAATGCTACAAAATGTACATTTACATTTTATTTTTGTATTTGAAAAGGTTGTTGAGGCGGAAATATACCTCTTTCAACTTGACCATTAATGAGTTTATAATCTCTTTCTAAGACTGAAATATAATTTATAATGTAATTATGAATAAACCATGGAACAAAATAAATAACTTTATTAACTTCTATTAAATGATTATAAAATTTTTCTTGTATTATTTTTAATTCTGTACTTGAAAAAGTTTCAAAAAACCATTTTCTAAAAGGTATCCATTTAGCTAATTTAAATTCTTTAGAAATTAAAAGTCTGGTAGAAAAACCAGGAGAGAAATCAATTTTTTCTGTACTATCCATTTAAATAGAAAAATTCATTTCAGAGGGAGTAATATTATCCTCATCATTATAGTTACATTGAACTATATTATTTCTAATTGTTAAATTATCAACTCTTTGGGGAAGACTTTCTTCTTGTCTATTTTGAGAAGTAGAACTTTCTTCTCTGATTTGAGAAGTAGAAGCTCTAGATGGCATATCAACTCTATAATCTAAATGGTTAGAAAATAAAGATCTATTAGACCTACTTCTTCTTACTAAAGCATTTTCAGAAGTTTCTTCTTCAAATTTTATTTTTTACCATTCCATCAGAAGTTTGGATAATATCATTAAAATTACTATTAATTTTTGGTTGGGGAGGTATAGATCATTCTAAAACCCATTTTTCTGGAAATTCAATTTCATCCCATTTTATAGTTTTTCTAGTAGTAATTTTCGACATATCTAAATTACTTTCTATTAAAATAGTTTCATTATTTTTACTAAACCTTTTACATTTATGATTCATAGTAGTAAGAGGTCAAAAATAAATTCTATAATATATACAGATTAATTCAGAACCAGGCATGTAATTATAACCATGCGTTTTAATATTTAAAGTTAAACTATCAAGTATATTAACATTAGAAAAAGAGAATTGTAAATTAGGATAAACATTAAAATAAACTGGACCATGAGCCAGACTTGATTCTATAATTCCAATCAAAGATTGCTGCCAATTTCTATTACGACCATCCCTCAAAACAGCTAGAAAACTTTCAGGTAACCCTTGTAAAGTTAAGGGTTTAAAAGCAATTTGCACTAAACCAATATGTAAATAATTAAAATTTAAACGATATTTTTGAATATCTCTTTCATTTAATAATTTCAAAATCATTTCATTATTATCAAGTGTTATAGTTTCTTCAGTAGTTTTAACTGACTGAGTAAAACCTAATTCTTCAAAAGTTCCAATTTCATATAAAACTCTTGGTTGGACTTTAGAAATTGTCCATTTATTTAAAAGATCTAAATTTCTGGGAATTTCATATTCCTCAGTCATACTGTTTTTAACAGTTTTATTATTTCTTCTAAATAAATTTAACATGATATGTTAAAATATATGTTGAACAACTTTAAACACGCATTTAACTGATTTCTATGGATCTACATATTTTATAAGTTCCTGATATGTTCAAATATACTTAAGACTAAATAAAGTGCAGGTCGGTAATAAGTCCATACAGATTCTATGGATAACCATGTCATAGTCGTGATCCAGCCCTGTTTAGCCGAGATGATGGCGTGTTAAGGGTATTTTATCATTGACTGACTTGTGGTTTGAAATATGGATCTTGGAACACTACCGTAAATAGAATCCTGTGACTCTTTTGGGTTTGTATATTTGGGCATACCTGTGCCTTGTATGGTATCAGAGCCATGGAAATTATACCATTGGTTTTTTCCATAGCATTTATTAATTTTGGGGAAATATTAACCCACTCAACATATAAACTTTTAAAAGGTTCAGGCAGAATTTGTATTGATGGACCATATGACTGCTACAAATGTATGAACCAATTTGGTAAAGATTTGTTATAAATTTTTGGACACGTTTTAAAGAACCAAGAATGTTTCTTTTTAGGATTGATATATAAAACAGTTTTATGAAAACTTTCAACATAATCCCAGTAATTATATTTTAATGCAATTTTTTGAATAGGATGTATAAATTCCTTTTCTTTCATGATACTCAAACCCCATTCTTCTGCAGATATTACCTGCTTTATTATAACTTTACTGAAATTATAGATCGAGCTATTCTGATATGTAAAATGTCTGACCTCAATTGATCATGTTGAAATAAGTATATTATTATTATTATTATTGTTGTTGTTGTTGTTGCTGTTGTTGTTGTTGTTGTTGTTGTTGTTGTTGTTGTTGTTGTTATTATTATTATTATTTTATATATTATTATTATTTGAGGGGGGGTTTAGTTATTGGTGAGGTGATTAGGTGACGTTGAGCTAGCAGACGTATAACATGTTACTAGATAAGAACCCGTGTTCAACACGGGCAATATAAGATACTTAAAAAACGTAATTATATTTTAAACATGAGCAATATTAGATACTTAAAAATATGTCATTATAATATAATTACATTGAAACATGCAAAATTTTTACAAAATTTATATTCGAGTAGATCATGGGTAGATGCCTAAAAAAAATAGGATGATATTCCCAAAAAAAATAAAAAAATATGTACACCTGATTTGTAAAATAAGTAAGGAATAAATAATCTATGGCATTATATATGACCAATACATACATATGTTTACAACCTAAATATCATACAGGTCCAACGACAATTCCTTCATTCAATATAAACCAACCAAACAATTTGACGGGTCATATGACCATTACATGATCATAAATCATAAGCTCATAACCAGTACATGAAGAAAAAACAAACTCGCGTGTAAATGAATAGAAATATAGAATGACACTTGACTGAGCTAAAGTATTCTTTATTGTATCAAACCTAACAATCGAAACTTGACAAACGACCATTACTTGATCTCTAACATTACTTCAACCACCTGAGATGCTTTAACAACTTGCTTTGCATTCACCATATCAAAACCAAAAATAAATGCGATAAGATACAAAACTATGAAAAGAAATAAGATATTACCAACAAACATATTCATAATCTCATTCCCTTCAACTGTTGCTTGGGAAATCTAAACCTACAACTTTTTACACATTTACTAAGCAGAACATCTCATGCTAAACCCATTTACTTATATTGATTAGCTTAATTTGATTACTGGGAGCTGCTGTTTCAAAAAAGTATTATGCAGTCATTAAGTATATCCTTTATTCTTTATATATGAGAGGTTTTCATATATGAGATCATGCTATTGTGATAAAGTGATAAACAAAAGGTATTAAATGAAGATACCGGTTCTTGTCTTTAATAAAAAAAGAAACGATGTTTTAAGAATCCTGAAACTAATAAAAATGGTAAATATAGTTAAAACATGATCAAAGTGACTCTAGTAGCTTTGTGTTTTCCTCAACAACATCATCGTGAATATGAAATTTATTTCACAGTGATGTAAGGAAATTTTTTTTCAGAATGGTAAATGAATATATATCTCTACGAACAAAACTCTGTTCACATTAGTCATATTCATAAACACATATACAAAGCAATTTGTTCGAACACAAATCTGATACATCTAAAATGAAACTAACAAAATTTGTACCTGCAAAGATTCTTTGTGGCTTTAAGTCAAGCACACTTTCTTGTGAAACCTGCAAAAGCCATATTATAGAACAAAATGCTAAGTTGTGTAGTACTGTTTTCCATTTCTCACTTTAAAGTTTAATCAAGAACGTATTGTTAAACTATTGATGAAGCACTAAAAGTTAATCAATGCAGCCAATTAATATTGTGAAACACACTAAATAGAAACATAGTATCAACTAAATTTGACGTCAAATAACACGTACTATCAAACTACTTGCAGCATCCAAAACACAGCCTCAAATAAGCAGTTACCAAAATATGAAAAGGAATAATCATCGTTGCACTAAATAAGGTGTGGAATTTTTACGTTGCCCAAAATACTACAACCAAAATCTAAAATGATCAGTTAAATTTAGTAATGAGTTGAACTAACCTTTCCTTGCAATCACACCTCTTATTAGTTGTACAAATGATCCATTAATTTAGTAATATACCCATTGAGATTGATGCACAACATATCCACCTCTTAAAAGTTGCTCTTCAAAATCCTTTTAACCATTGCCTAATTGATGCATCCCATTTGGCCATATTTTTAAGCTTCATTTCTCATAAAAAAAGAGCACAAAAAAGGGTAACTATCAATTATAAAATGGAGAACACCAAAAACAAAATTTCTTGAAAATATAAAACGTTTAAAACTATTGACCTAATCTTTTTCACTGGAAACAACCACAATTTTGACCATAATGAACATTGTTGACAAAATAGCACTTAACTATGATGATCAACAAAACATTCTAAAAAGTTTTCAAAATGCTGTGGAGTGTATACTTCCTTCATCATTTATTTGAAAAAGTATATCTTGACCATTTATATAGATTTAGGCAACAATTTTAGTATATTTAAAAAACTAACTAACCTTTAAAACGAAAACCAGTAATCTTGCTTGGAAACCTGCAAAACACACAAACCTTAACCAATCTTAGAGGTTAAAACTATCATAAGATAACAAAAAGCTTTAAGCTCCATATCTAAATTAAGCTAAAAATACAAACATATCCAGTAACACAGAACAAAAAATAAATCTTACATTATGACCATAAGTAGATTGATCGAAGTTGTTCTCCCTCTTAAAGGTTGCATCCTGAATAAAAACAAAAAACAAAAAAACAAACACTTTCGAAAACCCCCCAACATAATTTGCGTTATAAAAACAAATTTGACAACAAATCTAAGAAAGGTATTAAAAGGGAAACAGAAAAGATACCAGCTTGACAGATCGATTGGATAAAAACCCTACAGACATAGCTTTGATTGTATTTGTTTTTTGAAATTTTAGGTAAACGTATCTAAGGAATGAAGAAAATGAAGATTAATCCTATGAATGAAAATGATACTGTATAGAAGCAAGTACTGCGGTACAGTTTTGAATTTGAATTCTCAAATGAAGAAAAAGTTAGGTAGAAGAAAAAGTGTCTGCAAAATTTTTGCTTTCCAACAAATACGTACAGTGTGTATTTGATGAAGGAATACCCGTATATATAAATTTTTATCTAAAAAACACTTTTAATTGAATTATGACATACGCAATTTTAAACCAAACACTTCAATTGAACGACACCTAAGCCAAATTGCAAATTCATGATGTCATCCAAAACTGCTTTTTAATAGGATGTATAGATTCGTCACCACTGCACGTAGCTTTCTTATAATGCTGCATAAATCGCTAGTTTTCTTATGACCCACAATAGGTTTGATAAAATGCCTCAACCAAATTATATCAACATTAGTTTACAAGTTTTCCTTTTGTAAAACGAAAGTCATTTTTAAGAATCGGCTGCATAGGTAAATTAACTACTATTTGAATTTCTACTGCATTTGATTAACTATTTAAGCCAATATAAGTTGTTTAGATTCAATATGAACGAGTGTTTGTTGTGGACATGGTTTAGGTTTGCATACAAGTTATTAGTTCATTTTGTTTGACTTGTAAATTGGATGGGCCAGTTCTTACATACTCAGCTTGGCCCATATTATATAGAGCATATGTGACAACTGGAAAATTAGGGAGCCCTTTTAAGTACCGCTTTACGTTAATTAAAATGAGTAACAGACTCTTAGAAACTATTTTGGAATTATGATGATTTAAATTGGTATCGTTGATTTGATTTCGTGAATGATTATGTTATTGAGTGAGTTATGATATGTTGATGGTATGTTAGATTAGGCACTAGTCGAGTCGGCAAAATAGAAAACAAAAAACGTGAGAAATAGCAATGTTTAACTCGTTAAGCGGAAATAGACGTGTTTATGATTAGATTTAACGGAAAAATATATTTAAGAACGATGGCGCAATTTATAAAAATTTAACGGACACGACTAATATAATTTACGAGCCGTTAATAGTGTTTCGGGAAAGTTTTAGAAAGTTATGCATTTGGTCCTTGTGTTTAGTATAACCGCCCCCCCTATTTAAAAATAAATTACACCAAAGGTCCCCAGATGAAATATAAAACTCCACAATCCCTACCATTTTACTCTTTCACCTCAAAACCCTAACACACATTCTCTCTCTACCACCTTGAGCCGCCGCCACCTGCAACCCTCCACCGCCGTCTCACCGCCGCACGTACAAACACACCACCACCAAAACTCTTGTCTCATCTCCTTCTCCATTATGACCTACACCACGCGCCGTCTACCCACATCACCGCCACCCAAACAACCCAAACACGCCACCTTTTATTGTGATACATCATTTTACGTGTAGATCAGAAGAAAGAAAAGGTGAGGAACGAGAAGACTCGTTAGTGACTTTCCTAGTCACACATAAGTTATTTTTGGTTTGGGTTAGGGTTCCAAAGAGTAGAAAACAAAGTTTTGATAAATAAAAACGTGAATAAATGGTTTGGTATCGTGTGTGTGTTGTGTATGTGTCAAGTTTGAGTCGTGTGTTATCATTATTATCTATAGTGTTCATGTTTATATTTATGTTTGATTCAGATTTGAAGTTTTTGATGTTGTTGTTAGCGTTGAGATGAACCGAGACCACGAAGAGTCTGGTTGGTTTTGTTTTGGGTTAAGCCGAGAGCTAGCAAGGACCTAGGGTCTGTTTGGTTGTTGTTATTTGTGACAACTGGCAATTTAGGGAGTCTATTTTAGGTAACCGCATTACGTTAAACTAAACCGAGCTTTGCCTTTATCACTATTTTTATAAACCATGACTTGATTTTATATCGTCTATTGGTTGTTACGGATTATTTCACTATTGAATGAGTTATCGTATGAGTTTTAACTCTATTTGGTAGGCACTATTCGATTCGGCACTAGAAAAGCCTAAAACGAGAAATATTGTAACTTTTGGACTGTAACTCGAAAATTGGCAAATAAATAGTCAAAACTCATGGAAAAACATAAATAACGATGTTAGAAAGTCGAATGAACGTCGTGGGACACTCGGGGGACAATATATGAGCTCGGGAATGGGTAAACGGGATAGTTACGAAAAATTATAACTTCGATCCCTCCTCTTTTCTCCCTAGCCGGCGCCCCCTCCCTCATTTTTATTTATTTTTGAGTCCTTTGTGTCCAAGTATAAAAGGCCACACACACCCTCATTTGTGCTAGTTGTTTCTCTCACTAAAAACACACACAAAACACACTTTCTCTCTCTACACTCTCTCTCCCCCAAATTAATATAAACCCTAACCCTAAACACCACCCACCGCCGGCCACTATTCCGGCCACCACCGCCACACGACGGTGCGTGACCACCCACCGCCACAACCATCTTGTACATCTTTTCATCCTCTTTCTATCCATATATAATACTCTCACTAAAACCTTCATTAACACCTTCAGATCTAAAGATTAAGATTCGGATTTCTAGGGTTTCAAGTGGGTTTTGCAATTCGTGTTTGGATAAGGTAAAAGAGACATGAATACACCTTGTTTGAGCCTTGTAAAGCCACGAATGGCTTATTAGGGTTTCGACCATGGTGTACTTTTTAGGGCTTTTGGTTTAAACGTGGGATTAAGTCTAATTAACATCTAAATAAACATGTAGCTAGTGTTTGGTAAGCATGTGGTGTATCATATTGATGGGTATTTGCATTTTAGGTCTAGTTTCATGTTTTTGGTTAGAATAGATTATGGGTTTTGTGTTTGGTTAATGATTGGAGGTTGATTGATTGTATTGGGATGTAGTGGTATTGATTTGGGTAGTGTTTGGTTGGGTGTGAGATGGTGTACGAGCCACCATGACCACGATGGTCATGGCTTGGATGTCGTACGTGACCCACATGGACCTTGGGTCCGGGTTGGGTCGTTTTGGTAGCTTGTTGGTTGATATTGTTGGTGTTTGGATGAGACGCGTGGAGTCAAAAAGCTTCTAGAGCTTGTTTGGTTCACGTGGTCTTAACCGTGACCGTGTCATGACCATTAGGGTCATAACATTGGTTTCGGGTATATTTGGTTGGTTGATTGGTTGGCGAGATTGTTTTGAGTTGATTTGGGACTGAATTGCACTATTATAACTTTAAATTGGACTTGATATATATAATTGTCAACTTTGAGCAACGTCGGTGTTACTTTGACTTTTTAGTCAATAGTTGACCCCGACAACGCCGTAACATGGACTTTAGTATAGTTTGGACTATTGATTGATTAAAAGGCCGAGAAGTCATGACTCGTGCTTGTGGACTCGAAACGAATAACGATATGAAATTAATATTGGAATTTGACGAAATATATATATTTATATGAAAATGCTAATAGATTAGGAAATGTAAAATAATAAAAAGAGCTTTTATACTAAAGATATCGATAACAAGTCTTATCTTGTTATTTACTATTTTTAAATGGAAACTAACGACTAAAAATGGAAATGTTTTATAATAAATAAGAAATTAAGGTTTCGAGTACACGTTTATCGATAAACGCCAATTATGGGCATTTAATATCATTTTCAAGTAATTATTTACTTACGTTATGTGCATGGGTTACGGATAACCTAACATTAGTAGTGTTGATCCACGTGGGTAGCGGACTTATTAGGTTGACGAATCTAATAAGAGCCCGCTAGGTACGTTGGGTAACCTTATTAATGGGTGAATTATCCTTATGATTCTTTAGGATGCGAGTGATTTATGGGATAATAAGCGACACGAATAAATAAATGAGTTTATCGAGTTGACGAATTCGATAAGGTCTACTATTTATTCCGAAACTTATTGGACTATGGAGCTTATCACTTAGATGTCTCATTGTGTTGCATTGAGTCACATATTGGTTATTTTAGTGCATTCATAGCATCATATTGAGTCGATACACCCACATGAGGATACCAAACACTAGGATTAAATGGTGAAACGAGACATTTTTGGAAATAACGAAATGGAATACATTGGGGTAGACAACATTTTTTTGGGTAAAGGGGAGTAATCCTGCACCCTGGTAAATATATTAACCAAAAATACGTTTAAGTACAATGGATATGAGTGAAATCCCATATCTCAGCCCGTTACATAGGCATAAAGCTTACATAACAGGATACTACCTATTTTCTAAACAAGAAAACAATCAAAACAAACCACTACTCAAATGATAACAAAAACAAATTACTTCCTAGGTCCTTGAAGCTTAGTGCCATACATGGCATTAAAGGCATCCAAATTCCCGTAAGATCGTAAACCGCTTCGATAGTCATCATAGTCATAGTCATCATAGTCATCTTCATACTCTTGGCCACCTCCGAATAAATTAGCAGACTCATCAAATGGATTAGCAATCACCTCATCTTCTAATCGACACCACGATATCTCCCACTTTAGAAAACGGGTTAACTCTCTTAGTAGAAGAGGCGGGTGGAATAGAAGAATCACTAGTTGTAGGAGCCACATCCGACTCCATCTCTTTCAAATCACTCACAAGGGGTTCTTTTGATACAGACTGTCTTAGTAGACTTATCTTCATTAGCTTCCTTTGTACACCGGACTCCACATCCTTGTTGGTGTCATTTTGAGGAGTACCAGAAACATCCGTAGATTCCATATTAAGAGCATCAAACTGGTTAGATGTAGAGATCTTAGTTCCACTCGAACTAGCCACATCAGAAGCATTCTTCTTAGTGACTTCCACTTACTTCGATTCAGGAGGAGCCTTTTTGGGTTGATATTGAAACTGCTTACCCACAACAAGTTTAGTAAACCCTCCTTGACCCGAAATAGTAGAACCACCTTGCTTTCCCTTCTTCTTATTATTGACCGTCTTGAAACCATCATTAACACGCATAGTAGGCCGAAGCAGTAGGTTCAACAACTTTCGGACATTCAACAAGAGTATGACCAAAAATCTTACATTTATCACAATGAGGTGGTTTCCACTCGTATTCAACCCGTATCTTCTCAATAGTCGAACCCGATCCATCAAGTAATGGTATCTCAACAGTAAGGCTGTCCCTAAGCACCTCATCTGACTTTACTTCAATCATGCATCTTGCAAAACTACTACGGCCCCACGAGTCCTTGCACATTTGGCTAGTAAAGGCATCTAACCTTTTAGGCGTGCCTGTCAATGTGGCAAGGAGACTAAGGCCATCATCAGAAAACATAGCCAGAGGAACATCATGGAATTTAACCCACACCGGGATGTTGGTCAAATCCTCTATAAGCAAGTTGGTGTTCAAGGTCCATGGTTTAAGAATAATCGGAACATTTCTAATCAACCACAGACCGTTTTCAAGCACATCGTCAACACCTTTCTTCGAATTGAACTTAAAGAAGAAGAACCCCTTTGCATTCATCATTACCTTTTGTATACCAAACTTAGCCCACGCATTGCGTACAAAGTAATCAACAATAGGAAAAGCAAGGCGTTGACCAAGGAAATACCCATATAAAGTATTCTCAAACCTAGTGTTCACCTCTTCAACCACTTTCATCGGGACAGAAAGATCCACACCATTAGCTTTCTTATTACACTCCAACCTCCGAAAGTTTGACGTGTGTTTCTTAGTTTCAGTAGAAGTAACACCAGCATACGATGCAAAAGGTTGTTTCAAAGCATGCACACCATCCTTCTCAATACCAATATCCCCATGTGTATTCGTATGAACATTAGAAGCCTTAGGAACACTCGTATCATGAGGAGGTTTCGAATAATAGCCAATAGCATTAAGCATCTCCTCTAGCTCCTTCTGTGACTGCGGCACTTTAAGATGCTCAAATGTATTAGCCCCAATAGAATTAGTAGCATCCATCTGTCCCAATTTGGTTTTAATGGTTGCCCATCGTCACCCACAAGAACAAGTTTCCCCTCAAAAATTTGTTTTTCAATAGCACGAATTTTCAATAAAGTATCATGACCCTCAGGCGTGTCATGAGTAGGTGCATCATAACTAGGGCTCGTACCAGTATTCTTAGACATAGCAGCTCCAATCACGTAATCGTAGATCATAAGGTGGTTGGGACGAAGCATTACTACCATTCATGCGCATAATCGGGCGTAAAGTGTACCAACTAATCGTTGACTCGAGCAGACCCTCCCTTCGACATCAAAGCAAACTCTTAACCCTCAATTCAATCGACCACAAGCGTAACAAACACGAAGATAGCGTCACTCTTCAAGAACGGATAAAACCCTAGTTAAAGACTAGGTTTATAAGCATGAACGGATCACAAGAATTACATGATAAACCGGTCGCTGATAATAATAATAGATAAGAATATGAAACCAAACCGATTAGACAAAAACCCTAAAAAAACAGTTAAAAGTAAACCCTAAGAGAAGAACACTAAACAGTAGATTAATCCAATTCCAATACGGACTAAGATCAATTATAAGCGGATATAATCCCACTTAGAAGAACCGGAACCAGAATATCAGTTGATTAGAGGACCTGAATTGCGATTAGGGTATAGGTCGCCACATAGCAATCGTTTTTAGGGTTGGAGGGTTTGGGGTAGACAACGTTGATTATGGGAATTATATATTAAGATTTGGTCTACATTAATAGGTTGTACCGAGTCGATAGTTGCTGAGCCGTGATTACCGTTATCTTCTGCTAGTGTTTATTTGTACGTTGATTTCTTGAGGTGAGTTTCATAGCCCCACTTTTATCTACATTTTAACTATATTGGGGGAGAATCATGCTACTATTTTTGGACCGTTAAAACTATTTGGATTTGCTTATATGCTTGAATGTTTGGACAGATGTGCGGTAGTTGTTGCCTTAGACTAGGTTGAACCGTTGCCTAGCTAAGAATAGACTTCTACCTCGACCTAGTCCGGGGTTGGCAATTGTTCTAGATTTTGCCACGGCAGTCTGGACTAGAGTCAGCGGGGCCCGAGTAATCCCGGATGCGGATATGTTATATGGTTGGTGATCCGGTAGGATCGTGTAAACAAGATTTATCTAACATAGGTCTTGCATAGCAAATCAACTCTTACAAGTCCACAATGATTTTGTTGAACTTAAACCTATGAACTCACCAGTAAAGCGACCTTTTAGCATGATTTCTCAGGTATTTGAGAGATGTTTGGAATACGTGATCGGTGGAAGCTTGGCAAGAAGGCGAGGTTCAAGGATCATTTCTGACTCTGATAAACTTTGGGGACCTATTTTATGAAATCATGTTTTTGGCCTAATATTTACACTTTTGGATTAAATGTTTCAAATAACTAAATTTGGGATTGGTTTTGAATGTTAAATGACTATCTTTTGATATACTTGTGTGCGATACCAATCCAATAGTAACGCCCCGAAAACTTGATTAAGTCTTCTGCTGTACCGAGATTTAGGGGTGTTACATTATTGTTGTTGGAGGTAACCGGGACCAAGAAGGTCCGGTTGGTATTAATGTGGTTGGAGCCGAGGGTAAGCCACGGATCGTTAAGGTCCGTTTGGCTTGTTAGTTTGTAGCCGTGGGTTAACCCGGACCATTAGGGTCTCGGTATTGTTTTTAGGTGAATTTGATGTTGAGGTTGATGTTGGGTTGAAAGTGGATTTGATATGGAGATTGATTGGATATTGGTTTTAGTTGCCGAGCCGTAGGTTTAGGGCCGGTAACGGATGTGAATTGTTATATTGGACTTGATATATTATATGTGAACTTTGTGCAACGTCGGTGTTACCATGAATTTTTAGTCTCGGTTGACCCCGACAAAGCCGTAACATTGACTTTGATTTATTATTGGACGTTATGACATATAAAAGCCCGAGAGTCATGACACGGACTTGTGAACTCGAAACGGATAATAACTCAAAATGGATAAATTGGAAACTTAACTCGGTATATATATACATATATATAAAACTAGAAAAGAAAACGATTAATATGTTCTTATATTAAGTATATTAATAACAAGACATAACTTGTTATTCGATATTTAAAAGTGAACCAACGACTTAAAACGGAGAAGTTTTATAATAATGAATTATTAAATGTTTCGAGGGCACGCTTATCTAAATACGTCGATGTAGAAGTCTATTCTTAGCTAGGCACAGTTAAACCTAGACTAAGGCAACAACTACAACACATCTATCTAAACAGTCAAGCATATAAGCAAATCCAAATAGTTTTAACGGTCCAAAAACAGTAGCATGATTCTCACCCCAAAATAGTTCAAAACGTAGTTAAAACGTATATAAAAGTGGGGCTATGAAACTCACCTCAAGCAATCAACGCAAGCAATCAACGCACAAATAAACACTAGCAGATGATAAAGCTATCACAGCACAGAAACTACCGACTCAGCACAACCTATTAATGTAGACCAACTTTAATATATATGTTCCTCAAAATCAACGTTATCTACCCCAATATATTCCATTTCTTTATTTCCAAAAACTTCTCGTTTCACCATTTAATCCTAGTGTTTGGTATTCCTCATGTGGGTGTATCGACTCAATATGATGCCATGAATGCACTAAAACAACCAATATATAACTCAACGCAACACAATGAGACTTCTAAACGATAAGCTCCATATTTCAATAAGTTTCGGAATAAATAGTAGACCTTATCGAATTCGTCAACTCGATAAACTCCTTTATTTATTCGTGTCGCTTATTATCCCATAAATCAATCGTATCCTAAATAGTCATAAGGATAATTCACCCATTAATAAGGTTAATCAACGTACCTAGCGGGCTCTTATTAGATTCGTCAACCTAATAAGTCCGCTACCCATGTGGATCAACATTATTAATGCTAGGTTATCCGTAACCCATGCACACAAAGTAAGCAACTAAATACTTAAACTAGTATTAAATGTCCTCAATTGACATTTATTGATAAACGTGTACTCGAAACATTAATTACTTATTTATTACAAAACATTTCCAATTTAGTCGTTAGTTTCCATTTAAAATAGTAAATAACAAGATAAGACTTGTTATCGACATTTTTTGTACAAAAACCCAATTATTATTTCTATTTCATAGTTTATTAGTATTTTCATATATATATATTTCGTCAAATTCCAATATTAATCTCATATCGTTATTCGTTTCGAGTCCACTAGCACGAGTCATAACTTCTCGGCTTTTAATCAATCAATATTCCAAATTATACTAAAGTCCATGTTACGGCTTTGTCGGAGTTAACTATTGACTAAAAAGTTAAAGTAACACCGACGTAGCTCAAAGTCAACAATATATATCAAGTCCAAATTTAAAAGTCACAATATCGCAATTAAATCCCAAAACAACTCAAAACAACCTCGCCAACCAATCAATCAACCAAATGTACTCGAAACCAATGTTATGACCCTAATGGTCATAACACGGTCGCGGTCAAGACCACGTGAACCAAACAAGCACTAGAAGATTTTCGGCTCCACGTGTCTCACCCAAACCTCAACTACATCAACCAACAAGCTACCAAATCGACCCGACTCGGACCCATGACCCAAGTGGGTCACGAATGACACCAACCATGACTCATACGTGGGTTTCATGGTGCGTACGACCCATAGGCACATCCAAACACTACCCAAATCAATTCCACAACATCCAACTTCAATCATTCAAGCTCCAAACACTAACCAAACACAAAACCCATAATCTATCTTAACCAAAAATATGAAACTAAACCCTAAATGCACAAACTCATCAAATTGATACACCACACATTTACCAAACACTAATTACTTGTTTATTTAGTCACTAATTAGCTTTAATTTCATGTTCCACCCAAAAGCCCCAAATTTGTTCATAGGGTCGAAACCCTAATTTTCAATTCGTGGCTTTTTATTGCCCAATCAAGCTCAAAACTTGTTCCATTTACCTTATGTAATCACCAATTGCAAAACCCCTTTGAAACCCTAAAAGTACGAATCTTGACTCAAAGATTTGAAGGTGTTATTGAAGTCCAAATTGTGCGTGTAATATATGGTTGGAAAGAGGAGAAAGAGAGCTTCAAGATGGTGGTGGAGGTGTATGGTGACGCGCCGCCGGCGAGCCGTGGTGGTCGGAATAGTGGCCGGCGGTGGTGGGTTCTAGGGTTAGGGTTTTTAGAGTGAGAAAGGTAGAGAGAGAAATGTATTAGTGTGTGTGTTTTAGGGAGAGAAATAAAGAGGTGAAATGGGGATTGGATGGGGTATTTATACTAGGCCACTAGGGACCTCAAAATAATTATTTTGGGAGGAGGGGGCGCCGGCTAGGAGGGAAAAGAGGAGGGTCGTAGTTGTAATTTTTCGTAACTATCCCGTTTACCCATTCCCGAGCTCATATATTGTTCCCCGAGTGTCTCACAACATTTATTTAACTTTCCAACATCGTTATTTACATTTTTCCACAAGTTTTGACTATTTATTTGTCAATTTTCAAGTTACGGTCTAAAAGTTACAATAATTCTTGTTTTAGGCTTTTCTAGTGCCGAATCGAATAGTGCCTACCAAATAGAGTTAAAACTCATACGATAGCTCATTTAATAATGAAATAAATCATAAAAACCAATAGATGATATAAAATCAAGTCACGGTTTATAAAATAGTGATAAAGGCAAAGCTCGTTTTAGTTTAACGTAATGCGGTTACCTAAAATAGACTCCATAAATTGCCAGTTGTCACACATGGACTCTGATGACTCCCGTTCAGGACGATCCTTACATGATTGTCTGATACCCCGCTCTTGCTTCATCATCACCAGTCATTCCAAAGCCGCAGACTTCACCCACTTCTCAGTTACCTCCATTATCATTAGATCGTCCCAGTTCTTCGCGACAGCTTACACTACATCAGGCTTTAGCACGAGCCCAGATTCCTCGACTTACTCATCGTACTACTACTCGCATGTCAGTGCGACCCCCATCATCATATGTGCACCTTTTAGCTCACTCTCTCCTATCATCACCACTTTCATCGCAATCCCACCGACGACCTAGATCCCCTACTTTACCACCGCATGATTCACCTTCGCAGTGACGTCGACTCATGGACTCCTACTCAGATGATGAGGATGAGGAGGAGTATGAGGATGAGGATGTGGACCCTCCAGAGGAGGAAATCCCAAACGAGGATATTTCACCAGTTCAGAGCCCCGCACATTCAGTGCATTCAACGGGACCAGGCTCTCCTTTTCCCTTGTCTGAGCCTGATTCACCAGAGCAGCCATTTGAGTTAGTCTCACCTCCTCACTCACCCGAGCCGGGTAGCCCACTATACTTAGAATTTCCATCAGAGGTAGCCTCAGATCCTGGTGAGTATGGAGAGATGGGTTTGGTCTGAGAGCGACTTATTACTCAGGGAGTTAGGCTTAGCCATTTAGCAAACCGATTAGTCGGCGTATCGATGGCTAGTCTTGAGGAGTTGAGGGGAGAAATGGGGACAGTGGTTAGGAGGACTATGTCACTGAGAGAGGGCATGTCAGATCTCCATGAACAAATGGGAGACCTTCAGAGAGGTTTCATGATAGCTCGAGAGGCAGACCGAGCGCTCTGGTGCAAGGTCGGCGAGCTGGAGAGAGAGGTTGCGGATCTGAGGAGAGATCGTGACTCCCAGCATCTTTAGATTTCCTCAGTGTGGAGAGAGATTGTGAGTCTTCGGAGATCAGCGAGAGGCGCCCGTGCATATCGTGGCTAGATGTCTTTATGTTCATAGCGTTGTACCATCTTGAAAATAAGGAGTCCTCAGTTGGAGATGCTGACTTATCTTAGTTATCCTTGTTATTTTTGTTATTAGAATCATCTACGATGATTTCCTATATTTCGCGCTATTGTACTTTGAAAATATGTGTTATGGCTAATAGAAGTGCATCCTTTGATTTATGTCTAGAGCCTGCGTTATATTGATATGATGTAATAGTATCCTCATTATCGTGATTGGTATTCGTGTGGTATTCGACGCCTTTAGAAATCGTTTCTCGAGTAATGACGTATGATATTTGGAACTTATGGAACTCTTGTGTTATAACTCAAATCAATGGATCCAAGATGAAACCCGGCCAGGACCACCCGAGCAGTGCCCGCTGTGGTCAATACCGGCCATCGAGGTCGACGCCCAACTCTGACTGTTGAGAATTATAATACCGACAACCCGGATACCAACATCCCCACCATTGAGAATCAGAACGTCAATGATCAAGGTGACAATGGTCACGTTCCACCTAACACTCCGACTATGAATCAAGCCCTTGTCGATCAGCTCGTGACTCAGCGTGTCGCTGAACTACTAGCTGATTCGAATCACTCTAACACCTCTGCTGGAACCCCTCCGTTTAACCGAACCTGAGGTTGTACCCATAAGGAGTTCCTATTTTGTGATCCCATTTTGTTTGGAGGAACCGAGGGAGTGGTTTACCTAATGAGGTGGATGGAGAAAACCGAATCGGTGTTTACTATCAGTAACTGTGATGAGGATGCCAAAATGAAGTATGCAACGTTTACCCTGAAGGACTAAGAGTTGACTTGGTGGAATAATTATCACAAGTCAGTAGGAAGTGATGTAGCATATGCGATGACATGGGAACAATTCAAGGCCTTGTTGATCAAGACTTACTGCCCAAGGAATGAGGTTAAGAAGTTAGAGATTGAGTTCTGGAACCATAAGGTGAAAGGTACCGACATAACGGTTTACAACTGTTGTTTTCAGGAATTTTCTTTACTTTTCCCCGAGATGGTTCGCTCTGAGGCACTCAAGATTGAGCGATACACTGATGGTTTGCCACTAGCTACTAGGAACGACGTGATTGCTGCAAAACCGAAAAACCTTTACGAGGCCATCACTATAGCCCAACGTCTAATGGATTCCCTTGTGCTGGAAGGAACAGACAAGGGAAAAAGTGATAAGAGGAATAGGAATAATGATGTTAAGGGTGATAATAACCCCAAAAAGCGGCAAGATACTGCCAAGGTGTATGCTATCAGGATTGGAGAGAAGAAGGGTTATGAAGGATGGTTGGCCAGAGACTGTAGGTGTGTAGAAATTGTGTAGACGTTGCAGTCGACACCACCATGGACAGTGTACCATGGTGTGTAGAAATTGCTCGAAGGTAGGACAGTTGGCCAGAGACTGTAGGTCCTGATCCCTTACTGTGGCGCAAACCACACAGGGAACGGACTGGAAGGCCAATGTCACTTGTTTTAGATGTGGGAAGAAATGGCACTATAAGAATGAGTGTGATACGCCCGGAAGGCGCGTTTGGGGTCAAGGAAACTTCCTTTTCTACGGGCAAGTTTTTCAACCTCTTAGGCAGTGAACCTAATCGTTGTAGTGTAGTATGGGGTAAGCCTCAGGGACTGATATCGTTCTCTATGGAATAGGAATGCTAGTAAGAAATATATGACGAGAAGGTGGGGGTTGAGGATGATTCTTTTTTATATGAAATATAATATGAATGAAAATGGAAGGTAAACACTCATTACCTGGCATAGTACATAGATTACCATAAGCTTGAGAATAGATCAAACCTCCACCTCTTTGGCGTAAGCACCTAGGAACAACTATCTAAGAGGTCTTTACAAGGGTTGTAACATTAGGATTAGGGTAGGGAAACAAAGGGTTTTGTTGGATAAGGGATTTTTAGTGGTGGAAAGTTAAAAATATTATGTTACAAGCATGTAAAGCGTGGCATTGCTAAGCCAAGACTCGACTCACTAACACTAGATAACTTGAAACAAAACAAACATAAATTTAAAAAAATAAAAATAAATATAGATGTAGGATGGTAGTCCGCATGTTTTTCTTTATTTTTCATTTTTTTTAACACTCTCTTTTTTTCGATTTTTTTTTCATACGTTTTTACTCTACCATCCTCTACGATAACATCAAAATATAAGGAATTTACAGGAGCATCCCTACACTTGAGTTTTTATTTCTCTAACACTAATTGACCCGATTTGAAAAGTTCAAAACACCTGGAGTATTTAATTACATAGACAAAAGGAATTTGAATTTATTGTTCTTTCTTGTTACTCAATAAAATATTACTTTTTACCCATGAGTCCCAATCGTCCTAAAACTGTGTACAAAAGATATACTCGACTTAGCAACCATGCAAGTAACTAGATATTTGAACTAAGGGTTTAGTAATGATAACAATAATGCACTAAAGATGAGTGCATACAAGGTAGGCTAAGGCGATTTGGGTGTACATTTGAGGGTGGATTGTAAACAATGCTATTTATTGATATTCCGGAAAACCGAAACATCACGAGAACCGCGAAAAGGATAGGCTCTGAGGGGTTAACTAGGAGTATCGTGTACTAAAGATGAGTACATCGCAAGGGTGTAGGGTAATTACTCAACCGATTTGCAAGATGTAATTATAATACACGTTTCAAACAAGGGTTATCCTAATGCCTCTTATCACTTAGTTACTCCTAACTACACAAGTGTAGTCTCACTAGCGATCTTGGAATTCATCACAAAACAAGTTCTAGAATATATTATACTACCGGTATACTCTCTAAGCATTAAAGGTGAATGTTTTTATTTCGAAAGATCTAGGGGCGAACCTTACATTTTTGGGGTGGAATTTGAGTGGTAAACGGCTTTGTGCCAGTCATATAATTCCTATCCATGAGACGCTTTATTAAGACTAAAATTTTACTCTCAAATGTCATAAAAAAATTTAAATTTGGTGCTAAAATTGCCCTGACGAATATTTCTCATAGTTTATTAAACAAATTACCAATGACAAGAAAAATGATCAAGTGAGTGAATAGTTTTTAAGTTCCCGTTTTATTCTCCCTCCCTACACTTAAACTGAACATTGTCCCCAATGTTCCCTGAAAGCATCAAAGTTATGATAAAAGAAGGTAAGTAAGGAAAAGAAACTAGTACTCCCCTGATTAGCTCGGTAGGATATGCGTGAAGTTGCGGTTAAATCCTCTTCCAAAAAGAACGCATAAGTAATAAGCTTAATCCAATGTGTGTTTCTTCTTCTTTTTCAATATAACCTACATACTTATAAGAAAACAACAACCCAAAGCATCAAACCGAACAAAGAAAAATCACAACAAGATGTAATTCCAGACTTAGAAATATAAAAAAATCAAATAAGATATAATGCTTGTGGACTGGAAGTTTGCAGTTTTTCTGGAAAATTAAGAATTGGAAGTTTCCAAAAAATCACAAGTTAGACAAAAACCCTGAGAATCTGTTTCCCATTGCTGACGCCGTCGGTTTTAATCCCCGACGCTCAGTTGTCTGACAGAAAGGTCCGTGGATTTTCTGGAAAAACTATGGATAAATTACCTCATTAAAACCTAGAAAAATTCCTGCAAAACATCCATTATGACTCGATACAAGCATTTGACTCTAACAAAAACACAAATACATCAATTTCAATTATCGTTAATCTCATGTTCATGTTCTTAAAAACATATGTGATCTTCCCTACATTTATCTTTTTGTAAAATACCTTATATGTAATTAAGACAAGGTTAAAAACAAAATAAAGCATTTTCACAATGTCTAACATGAGAATAAACAATAATGAAAAAGATATATAAACACACAAATAATAATGAAAAACAAATATGCAAACAAATAAACATGGGTTGCCTCCCAAGAAGCGCTTATTTTTGTTCGAGTCATGAGCTTGACTCTACCTTATTTAACGGATAAAGGGGAAGTTTTCCCTACACTTAAGCTTAAGTGCGGGTGATAGTAGCGATACACACCCTTAGGGTGGAAATTTGCAACGTGAGTAGAGGGTGATGGGTGATTTATATGCTCAAAGGGGTGTGCTCCATTCATTGTAACCTTACATATTTCTATTGGTGTAGTGGGTGAATCAAATATTTCTCCTAGAAATGGATCATCTTCTATCAACTTCAAAATATTCTTAGTTAAGGATCCATCTTGACCTAATAAACCCGGTTTAAATCCATAATGTTTCTTGTTATCAACCATGAATGGGTGATGTAAGTGTGTAAGATCATGGGTTACTCCTATATTAGCTTCCACTCTACATGGCCTTGAGTCTACTACCTTTATCATGCAACTACCTGGACTATTTATTTTGATGGGTGGATTGGGGCCTAATTCAATTCCTAGATTCACATCTAAAGACGGAAAATTGGGTAAGGTTTTTTGTTGAGGCTCCGGTTCATCAAAATTAGGAACTTCCCTAGGACTAAGAGAGAGGTCATGACAAAAAGAATCTAAACCTACATTCTCTAGTGGTGTTTGGTACAAAGGTTCTATATCAATCGGGGTTCCTATAGTCTCTTCTACATCTTCCGGGTAAGTTATAGGCGGCATGTGTTCCTCGAGTGATGGTAGGGCTTGTGGGCTTGGAGTTTCCACCTCGTTCTCCATTATATCTAGATCACCTAAATGTTCATCATGTGTTTTAGTACGATCTAACCCAAATACACTCCTAAGTATCTCAAATCCTTCTTTAGCCATTTCAAATTCTTGGTCCGATTCATAAGAATCGTTCTCAAAAACTTGATTAATATGTTCTATTTTCCTAAAGGATTCCTCATGCGTGTCACGTGTTTGAAATCTATCCCACACATGCAACTAGGTAGTTCAACTCTAACCATCTCACAATCTTGTTCGGATTTAGGTTCCATGTTCTTAAAATCTAGGTCTTTTGTTTATGGTGCTAAGGTTGGATAATTCCTCCTTATCTGTTTCCTCAAGTTTTGATGTAGACAAGCCTGTGACTTCATTCAAACTATGGGTTACGCTTAGGAAGCTTTTCTTAAACATTTTCCTAATGGTCACACTAAAAGGAGTTGATCCTAACAATGATTTTTTAATAGAAGTCACACATGCACAAAATTCATCAAACCCCTCTAACTTTACACCTATCTCCTCTTGGATATCTCTAAGATCACTCACAAATTCATTAGAAAAATAAAAAGAAATCCTATCTATGAAATTCAATTGTTCCTCATTTGTTAATGATTCAAATGCAACTTTACTTGGCATAGCGACAAATGAAAAGGGTTTTACGAACACAAACACAAAGAAAGGGGATAGACTACAAGGACGCTAATGAAAAGAGAAAAAAAGATCACTTGATAGGAATCAAGAAGGGGAACCTAAATGAGATAGATATCTAACTAGCTATTCTATTCCTCGGCAGCAGCGCCAAAAACTTGATGCGCGCGGAAGGCGCGTTCGGGGTCGAGAAAACTTCCTTTTTGATGGATCTAAACACACTCCTTGCGTTGGTAATACTTTGATTTATATTAATAAGTACGCGGAATATACTTAGTAATACTCAGAATATATATTGTATGATGTATTGTAAGTGAGAACAATGTAACACAAAGCTTCAATATTATTAAGAATAATACGAGTGATCTTGCTTATCACTAGGATTAAACCTTGAAGCAAAACGTACCAAGAACAATGACCTAGGATCTCCTTTTATAGTACAAGGAGTCCTTTACAAGATAAGTATAATGCTAACAATATAGAATATATACAAGATCTTTTCTATACTTATCAATACATGGATACATAACAATTATCTAATAGCAGTGGTAATAATATGTACTAGCAGTGGTAATGTGTTTCCACTGCTAGTGCATTCTTCAGCCGTGTCTTCCACAAGCCTATAAGTGGTAACTGTTAGCTTTATTCCCAACAATCCTCCCCTAAACTTATGATTTCTCTGTAAATCAATAAGTTTCTTCAATCTACATTATCTCTAAGGATTTGGGAATTCTTCCAAACACTTCACTTTCTTCTTAACGCTTGAATAGCTCTTGAACATTGATCTTGAAGCCTATGTAACAAAGCTCTAACCTTCTCATTATCTTCATGAACTCTTATTGTTGTACACAACATCACAGTGAGAGTTCCAGCTCTGAGTGGGTATTCTTTCTCAGCAAACATGAATGCATCCACTCCATCATTTGTAGAAACATGATGAACTTCACATGAATCATAGTAAGTCCATTTAGTACCAGGACATGAACATGCAAACTTCTAGAAATCATCATTAGCATCTGGTTCATAGAGCCTTCTTAGATTAACCCATAACTGCATTTCCTTCATATCTCTAAGATTTTCAGCATCAAACCTTTCTTGAACTAATCTCCACAATGTATCCAGATCATGTATGTCACATGCTTTGATAAGGTCTTCAAAATGAATGAATGATGAAGTTTCACCACCTAGCCTTGTAATCTTCCATGTTGGAGCAAAATTGCTAGCAGTATAAACTTCCCAATCAACTATAGGATGTCTGACTTGTAGTGGTTCAGGATAAAAATCTTCTTCCATAATCACAATCATATCAGTCAGCTGTTCTTCAGTGAATTTCTCAGTTTGAACTTCTTGTTCTTCAGCAAAATTTGTTTTCTTGTGTGTCTGAGGTTCAATCTCTTTGGCTTTTCTCTTCAGATGAGGATATCTTCTTTCTTCTTCTTCAGAGTTCATAGGAATAAAATCTTGATCTTGCCTTTTAACTCTGTAGTAGATACCTTCAGTCTTGTCATCAGTCATCCCTTTGAATGATTCTTTTCCAGCCACCAACATTGCAACAATAATCTTTCATCATTGAAATAACTTGTGCCTTGGTTGGTTGTCCTGGTTTCTTTTGACCCTTTTGATGAACAATTGCATCTTGAAAAGCTTGGCTATTCTTCATTTGAATAAAATCCTTCAACTGTGCAGTTCTTTGTTCTTGAGTTAAGGACTTATCTGCAACTAGGTCAATTGCCTTTTTCTTGACTACTGGATCATTAGCAATCAAGAAATCAATTTCTTGTTCTGTAGGTACATAAGTACACTCTGGAGTCTTTTCTCTGAAAATTGTAGGTGGAACAGTGGAAACTGGATTTACATCCATTGGATCAGTGGTTTCAATCCTGTCCAGCCTTTTAGCCTCCATGAAGTCTGCAATCTCCATTTCATCAAGCCTTTTCTTATTTGCAACTTGTTCTTCAGTAACCTTTCTAGCAACCTCTGCATCATGAGTAATTTGAGCTTGTTCTTTCTTTGAAACTTTCCTTCTTTGTTGCTCTTCACTCTGCACAACTGCTTTACCTTTCTCCTTCTTTTTCTTTTCAATTTATTCCTCTGCAGTGGTAATAGTTTGACCAGCAGTGGTAACTTGCTCTGCAGTGGGAATGGTATCAGTTGTTGCAGAACTGAAAATTTCTTGCTCTGGTTGCTGTTGAGGAACTTCTTGAGTATCAGCTTCCTCAGTAACTCCAAAATTAACATCACCTTCATCTCCAAAGTCTATCTTCCTCCCCTTGGTTTCAATATCTTTTTTCCTCCCCTGTTTGGGAGAATTCGCAAAATCTTCACTGAAGCCTTCTGAGTCACCATCATGAGGTGAGGATGGAGATGATATCACTATCTTTGCAGGTCTCTTTTTCTTTTTCAACCCCTGCAACTTTTTCTTCAAACTCTGAATCTCTGCTTTCAATTGAGTAACATCCTTGGCATGTTCCTCCTTTACTTGTGCCAAGTCCTTCTCCAGAGATTCAACCTGCTTAGATAATTTGGTACATAGTTCCATCAATTCCATATGTTGCCCACTTCCCTCAACACTTCAACTGTGTGACCTGTTGGGAGAGGTGAATCATAGGTCATTGGCTCAGACTCACTCCTAGTTGGACTAGGTGGAAGCCTGGAACCACCACTGCCTGTTCCTAAACTAAGAGGATCAGGGACATGTTGTGTTGTGATGAAAGGAGTTGGCTATTTTTGCCTCCTCTCATAAGTGTGAGTAACTTGTAGAGCATAGATAATGTTTGGAACTGTGAGTGTGGGTGTGGTTTGAGATACAACTGGGATTGTTGCATCTGCACCCTGTACCTGTGAAATCTTTGCAAGAATTTGAGGAAAAAGTGGTTTAACAACCCTATTGCCATCCTTATTCATGTTTTGAAAAACTTTAGGCTTAAGGCAACGGATTTTATAAACTCTATTGTGGGGTTGCAGTTGAAACTCATTTAACACTGCTAGCACAAACCTTTGATACATCAAAAAATTTGTTGAACTCTTTATATTGCCTTGCATACTTGTAAAAATATATTTATACCAATTAAAAATCCTATCAATGGCTAGACAAACCAAAGGGTAAGCTATTGTTGAACTGAATTGTTCATAAGAATTTTTCTTAGGACTTAAGCAATGTAAAAGAGTATGTATTAAAAATCCCCAATGAGGACAGAAACCACTCTTTTTGAAAGTAGCCTTTTTGTCAGTGGTATCATACCCCATGGATGAAAGATTTTCATGAATTTCTGGCATGGGTAATGTGATGATACCATTGAGATCATTCAATTGGAGAATTCTCCTCAAGGATGAATCA
The DNA here is from genome assembly GCA_910596185.1 of Chrysanthemum makinoi. Classification (NCBI taxonomy): domain Eukaryota; kingdom Viridiplantae; phylum Streptophyta; class Magnoliopsida; order Asterales; family Asteraceae; genus Chrysanthemum; species Chrysanthemum makinoi. Next base: position 344,473,404 of record OU343224.1, on the reverse strand, counting down.
GTATCAATAGTTACCCATCCACTTTGTGGCTCTAGAAGCATCCACAGTTTCATGTGTGTCTCCATCTTCAAGAGTGATGGACTGAACAGAGGTCCAAAACTATTTGATTTGAGAGACATAGATTGTGGGATTGAGAAGTAAAGCATACCTCACATGAGTAGTGTTTAGAAAATCCACAATCTGATGAAAACAGGGCCACTCTTGTCGTTTGACTTTTCCAAATAGGCCACTTGGTTGTGCTCATCTGCAAAAGTGATAGGTTCCATAGTGTCTTTTGATGAAAAATATGTTGTGTTAGTATGAATTGTATAAATAACTTGCCAATTGAGAGAAAATATATATACTGTTAGGGTTTAGAGTTTTGCGCAAGAAAGATTATCTAAGGAAAAGATTCATCTGTAAAGGATAAATTGCAAATAGGAAAGTAGATAATCTTCTAAAAATTTTACCCTATAAATATGGAAAACAATTTCTCTCAACGGCTAGTAAAAAAATTGTTACACAACGAGTTGTAACGGCTAGATCAACAGTTGTAAAAATAACACTATCGAGTGAAACTGTGAACTAGCAGTGGTAATTACAAAAATTTTCAAGAGCAGTGTGCGTAAAACATATGAAAAATTGGACTGCTCTTATCATAGTTTTTAGCAAACTACCAGCTATCAACGGATTTGATATGTCTTTACCATGAGCCGTTTGCTATGGACTAGCCAACTCTTAATCATAAAGAATATGGTGAGTTGATAGCCATATAGTTTTTGGTAAACTATCAACCATAAAAGGATTTGTTAAGTCGTTACCAGTAGTCGTTTGCTCTGGACTAGTTGATTCTTATGTGGATTAGACATGGTGAATCAATAACCATTTGTTGTGTGTCTCAGTTACAAACCTTTTATGATCAACTCCCATCTTTTCTGCATAAAAGTTGTTGAACAAGAAAAAATACAAGCACAAAAACATATACAAACTTATACAACAATATTAGTACCCTGAAAAACTCCCATCAACATCAAAGACCATTAGACATAAAAATCTATGGATTAAGCATTCCAATACATGTTACCTAGTACTGAAATCTACCCACATCAAGTCCTTTTGTTAATAAATCAGCATAGTTATCATCAGTATGAATTTTGATAACTTGCATTAGCCTTTTCTCATAACAATCTCTTATAAAATGGTGTCTAATTTCAATATGTTTAGTCTTTCTGTGTTGAACTAGATTCTTAATTATGCAAATGGCACTACTATTGTCAATATAAATGATGGTATTCATAAAATTGTACCCATAGTCCAAAAGTTGATTTTGAAGCCATAGATCTTGAGCACAGCAACTTGCAGCAGCCACATACTCTGCCTCAATTGATGAATTTGCCACCATTGTTTGTTTCTTGCACTGCCATGACACCAATCTATTTCCAAGAAATTGGCATCCACCTATTGTAGATTTTCTATCCAAACTAGCTCCGCATAGTCACTATCGAGTAAGTAACCAATTCTAGAGGTGATTCTCTAGGGTACCATAATCCCAGATTATGAAATGCTTTAAGATATTCAAATCTCTTCTTCACGCATCAAGTGAGAAAACTTGGGAGTGACCTGAAACCACGCAGGGCACACTGCAAACATAATGTCTGGCCTAGATGATGTAAGATACATCAAAGAACCAATCATAGATCGTACATGTGCATCAACCGCTTCACCACTATTTTCCTTCAAAAGTTGATGTGTAGTCTTGTCTGCAGGGGTGCTGGATGACTTTGTATCAGAGAACTTGAACTTCCTTAGTATCTCAGCCACATATTTATCTTGATTAATGAAAATACCATCTTACCTTTGTTTTACTTGAAGTCCCAAAAAGAATGTGAGTTCACCCATAGAACTCATCTTGAACTCATCTTTCATTAGCTTCTCAAACTATTTGCACATCTCTGTCTTAGTAGAACCAAAAATGATATCATCAACATATACTTGAACTAGCAAGATATCATTCTTGTCTTTCTTGATGAACAAATTTTGATCCACTCTGCCTCTATGAAACCCATTATCAAGAAGATAAGTAGTTAAGGTCTCATACCATTTCTTGGTGCCTGATGCAAGCCATACAAAGCTTTAACCACCCTTGCACTTTGTTAGGATAGTCAGGGTCTTCAAAGCCTGAAGGTTGTGAAACATAAACCTCCTCATCAATCACCATATATAAAGCACTCTTTACATCCATTTGATAGACTTTAAAGCCTATAAAGGATGCATAGGCTAAGAAACAGCTGATTGCTTCAATTCTTGCAACTGGGCAAACACTTCTTCATAGTCAATACCCTCCTCCTGAGTGTATCCTTGAGCCACAAGCCTAGCCTTGTTTCTGATAATAATTCCTCTTTCATCCTTCTTGTTTCCGAAAACCCATTTTGTACCTATTACCTTTTTGCCATGAGGTAAATAAAAGCACCCAAACCTTTTGAATCTTGAACTGGAGCAACTCTTCTTGCATTACTTCCACCCAAATTTCATCTTCAAGTGCCTTGTATACATTCTTTGGCTCCATTTGTGACAGAAAACACATGAAAAGACATTCATTCTTTCCTTCATGATTCTTAGATTCATAGATTTCACTAATAAATCCATGAATATCAGCAATTTTGTTTGTCTTCTAGTCTTCACGGTGAATGACATCTCCAATCACATTTTCAAGAGGATGTGATTTATGAATTGAGGTATGGGGAGTCCGAGGAACTGCAATCTCATTTGGCATATTTGAGATTTCAACATCATTGACTTGAGCTTCCTCTAAGCTAGTTGTATTTTCCACTTCCGGTGTTGCAGTGGAAACTTCTGGCCTAGCAGTGGAATCTGAATTTCCATTGTTTTCGTGATTTACAGTGTTCATATTGCCAGGTCCTTCTTTTCCAGAATCATTAGAAGGTTGAGTATCTCCAGTACTTGGAATATCTTCATTATCTACATAGTCCCAAAGTGGCAAACTGAATTCATCTTGATCATCTACTTGATCCTTGCTTGATTCATCATCATCAAGAAACTCTTCTAAACCTGCAAAATCATAAGAAGATGTACCTGTAGAGATAGGTACACAGTTCATAGTATGGATTAGAGTATCAAGATCAAACAGCCTTTCTGGACCTGTTCTTTGACATTTACTTTGTTTTCCAGGAAATCAACATGCAGATTCTCTTCAATCTTTTGGGTTCTTAAGTTGAATACTCTGAAAGCTTTACTAACCATGGAATACCCAACAAAATACCCTTCATCAGCTTTTTCTTCAAATTTTCCCAGATAATCTATGGTATTGAGAATAGTGACATGACATCCAAATGGTCTCATGAAGTCTAGGATAGGGTGTCTACCTCTAAATAACTCATAAGGTGTCGTGTTCTTTGTTTTCACTACTAAAACCATGTTTTGTACATAACAAGCAGTGTTAACTGCTTCAGCCCAAAAAGTGATTGGCAATTTTGAATCTGCCAACATGGTTCTATCAACCTCTATTAGTGTCCTATTTCTCCTCTCAGCAACACCATTTTGTTGAGGAGTTCTAGCTACACTAAATTCTCTTTTAATACCTTTATATCTGCAAAAATCATCCATAACTCTATTCTTGAATTCTGTCTCATTGTCACACCTAATGATTTTAACTTTCATATCATATTGGTTTTCTACTTCTGCAATGAATGTCTTAAGGATGCCAGTTGTTTCATCCTTAGTTCTAAGAAAGAAAACCCATGTAAACCTGCTAAAATCATCAGTCACAACAAGACAATACTTTTTAAGATTTAAGCTGATCACAGATGTTGGACCAAACAAGTCCATATGTAGCATTTGAAGTGGGTGAGCAATAGAGTTAACCAATTTTGACCTGCAAGAATCTTTGTGTTGTTTGCCTTTAAGACAAGCCACACAGGTTTGATCATTTTCAAATCTTTTCTGAGGCAAGCCTCTTACCAAACCATCTTTAACAATCTTATTTATGGTTTTGAAATTAATATGACCAAGTCTTCTATGCCATAACATGGATTCATCCATTGTAGCCTTTGCAATCCAGCAAGCAAGCATAATCATCTTTAGCAACAATGTTATTCATATCAAAGCTATATAAATTGCCTTTTCTAGGAATCTTAAGAAGAATCGACTTTCATCGTGCATCTTAAAATCTTAGAGAGAACAAAACACATATCTTTAGTAAAAAGAACATTGTTTTTCTTGTCACACATTTGTGACACACTAAAAAGATTATACTTAAGCTCTTTTACAAAGTACACAGGTTCAAAATCCAAGTTACCAGTTTTGACCTCTTTTACTAGTAACTTTTCCATTTACTCCACTCCCAAGCTGAATAACTACCCATCATAGTGTTCAAATTTGAGAGATAGGACTTGTTGCCAGTCATGTGCCTTGAACATCCACATGCGTGTAGCCTTGATCTGATCTTTTTTTCCTTGGATGTTCCTGCACATAAAAGAAAGAGTTAGTTTCCTTTGGGGACCCAAGCCATGATTGACTTGGATCTGCCTCGTGTATCAATATAGTTAAATCTATCAAAGGTCATTGATACACCATTGGGATTGGTTGTTGAGGTTATTCCTTTAGGTTTCCATTCCCAACGTGCTGAGGCCTTCACAGCATTTCCCATGATACCCCTTTTCTTGTTTACAACCCTTGCAACTTTTTGATGAGCGATGGTAACTGCTGATTTTGTTTTCGGTACCCATTGTTGCTTTAATTGAACCCTTTTATTTTGAAAAGACCTTTTCCCTGTTTGTGCAGATTTTACAAAAGTTGTTTTGGGTTTTGCACTTGAAACAGATGATTTAGGGTGAGCAGTGTTAACTGTTTTAGCAGTGGCAAAAGTTTTAAGACCACTTCTTAGTTGAACTGCTCTTGGGATCATTTTGCTGTGTGAATTAGGGTGTATTTTATTTTTAAACCTATTAGTCTCCACCCTTTTATTCCCATGGACTTCTCTTCTCCCAACATGATAGTCACAATTAGCATGTAAATGATTAAAACTACCACAGATATGACATGCTTTATTGTTCACCTCAAACTCACTACCTAGTTGTTGAGATTTTACATGATTCCAACTCCTCTGGTTACCCCTAGGAGCTGATGGCTTGTTCCTATACATCTCAACATACCTTACAGTCGATCTAGGTTTATTAGCTTGTTTCCTAGGTTCCTCTGTAATAGTATTTACAACTTTTGGGATAGAAGCCTCTATATTCTTTTTAACATTCTCATCTACAACTGATGAGTCACTAGCACTTTCAAATTTGGGAGGACCAGATTCACAAATTTGGGAGGACCACATTCTTTTTAACATTCATGCTTAACCTCTTCCTCACTTTTCACAAATTTGGGAGGACCATATTCAAGATTCAGATCCTGAAATTCTTCTAGACCTATATGAGCAAAATCTATGCCAGGAGGTGATGGAACACCCCTTAGTGGTGGAGGAGCAATCTTGTATCCCATACCGACTTAACTTTACTATGAATTTGAGCATTCCAAATTTTATCAATTGACTTAGACTGATAATAACACATGTCAACAGATAGATTGACATTCTCATTTATCTTTTTAAGTTTTTCAAACTCTTCTTTTAATGCCTCATTCACTGTTGTCTTATGATCTAACTCTCTTTTAAGAACAATCATATCATCATTATATTTTGACTCATTTTCTCTATAATGCTCTAGTTGTTTCTCTAATACAGATATGCCTCTTTTAAGGTTTGACACAGTATAACTAGCAGCAAACAACTTTGTTCTTTGATTGTCATACTCTTCATTAAGCCTTTCACATTCTTTAGAAGCCCTACATGTTTTAGAAAAACTTTCAAAGTTTAGTACCTCAGAGTCAGAGAAAGCCATGAGAGCATGTTCTGTAGACACAAGAGCAGCATCTGAAGGTTGTTCCTCTTGTCCATCAGCCATGAAACTCCAATCATAGCTCACACCATCAATTGCCAGCATTGCCTTTGGTTCTTCCAGAATTGGTTCTTTCTTTTGCTTGTACCAAGTAGGAATGTTGTCCTGCTTCCTTGGTACGCATTCTCTAGCAAAATGCAACTTGTGACAATTGAAACATTCTACTTTCTTTTATGAACCTCAGTTTCTCCACCATTGATGTGAATGTTGCGGAGTCTTCTTGTATATTTCCTAGCCCTCATGCTTGGAAGAGCTATTTGCCATTTTATGTCCATCTCCTCTAAGTCATCTTCATCAATTTGCTCTATGTCTTCATGAGTTAATATAGAACCATTAACTTGAGCGGAGATTGTAAGATATAACTTTTCACATACACATCATAACATTAACACAAGGTAGAGTATAGATGGAATTCTAGAGAGAGAAAGTTAGAGGTTTAGGGAACTTAGAGAGAGAAAGTGAAAGATATTATTATGAGCTCCAACTCTCTACCTTGGGAGGTAGAGAGTATTTATAGTCTTACATAAAACGCCACACATCGGGCTGTGGATCAGGCATACAGTGGGTAAAGACCCGTCCGTCCTCCACGGTGTTACTTAACTAAATACTACTTTACTTAAAATAACTACGACTACGAGCTTTCTAGCGATTACATATACTTGAGGTGACCGACTCTTTAATACATGGAATTTCTAATTCCTAACAATCTCCCCTAAGGAGGTCACCTCAATCATGCACTAAAATTACATTGAATACAAACAGATATGACATTAACAATTGTTCTTGCATTCTTGATGTAGTCCTTTGTTCCTAAGCTCGTAGTCATTGATTCTTCACATTGCATGTTTGGTTATTTCAAGTGGAGGTCTTTTCTTGATCCACGTGATAATAATGTTGAGCCATCTTTTGAGATCATCGACTAGTAGAAAATCTCACGATACATCCATTGTGGTGTTGGTATTATGTGATGTTGTGACTTTGGGACCGACATGCTCACATTCTGGATCATGATATCTTCTCATCGAGTAGCGGAAGCATTTGTTGAATCATGATATTGGCGGCGTAGCGAAGCATGGAGTGAAAATATCCGAGTCATTGATGCACTAATCATGATTTCTTTTGAGATGAATGTGTTAGGGAGCATGCGGCTATGGATTGACCTCTTCATTACGACGGTACAAGCGTCAGTACACGCATACAATTAGCAATAAATGCACGAAAGTGTCTTTGATCACTTTATTTGAATTGAGGTACACCCACGGTTCCCGTTGATCGGTACAAGTGCACTTTTGTGATCGAGGTATAATTCGAAGAATTTCCTTGACGGGGTTTAGCGGTGCTTCTAGGTGTTCTCAAAGGAACATCTCAAAGAAGACAACAGCGGAGTGAGTGAACCGGCGAATTTGAGTCCAGCGATTGATGAAAAGATATTTGAAAAACAATCGAGTATTGCTCAATAGAAATTGTTTTTGCAATACCGTGAAGGTTTTAATGAAAATCAATTATCAATCATAAAACACCTTTTGATTTGAAAAATTAGTACATGGTCGACGTGCTAAAGAAAAGAGTTTTTAAGCACAAAGACGGTTTTCAAAGGTATCCAGTCAATCCATAACACGAACGGGATTGATTCAAAAGATTGAATCGCCCCATTGTTTACTTCGGTTGTCACATGGTTGATCTGTATAATAGATCTCACATGCCACCTACCAGGAGCTTGTTAGATGTTGGCTCCTGAAGGCTTTCCATCTTCATTGAATATGTAAACACATCACTTTCGGATGTTACGGCAATACCACAAGGATAATGCGTGGGACTCAAGATATAATCTCTCTTTCCGTGAAGCAAGAGAGTCTTCATTGAAAGTGTCCTAATGAGATTTATTGATGATCTCGTGGCTCTAGACTCAATTATGTGCATATTTGGATCACGTGCGGAGACTAGGAGAGGTCTCTTCTTCAATATCAACAATCTCTAAGAAATTCGATAGATAATGTCGGTTCCCGTGAGAATGAAACAAGTCCTTTTAAGAGGAACTTGAGTGGTTTGGAAAGTTGAAGTGCAGTCGTCCTTTGGGTCCATGGCGTCTTGTCTTCAATACCGATGTTACCATCATTAGCATATGAATTGAACCGGTTTACGCCTAAGGTTGAATAAATGGAGGGCTATTTGTTTTCACCCTTTTCTCATTCAATTCTTATTAATTCTTCAACCCCGGTGCTTACGAGAGACTTCATAGCTAGAACCTTGTTGGGTTTATTCGATTACTAGCTTCGATCTCAGTCGCACTCTTCCCATATCTCATTTTCTCCTTTTATCATCATACCTAAGAACTCTACACTAACTAGTGGATAGTCCCTGGTAGATCCCTCGATTCGGCGGATCATGGGAACCAATACCTAACCTTATCATCCTTATATCACCGTACATAAAGTAAAGTTGGTGGGTCTATTTGGTATTGTTCATACGCCATTGGAACCAATTGAAAACCATTTGAAAATCAATCCGGATACTTGTGATATATTATCAAAGCATTTTGTACCTGAATTGTTTTTGATATTTTTAGAATAAGTGCTCCCCTCAACATGTGCATCAAATGTTTGAAATTGTTTTGCACGGAGGAGGCAAGAGGAAGAATTAACTTCTTTGATTACCATTTTCTAAAAGATATCAACATCACTTCCCCAATCGAATCAAGTAGATAAAGCATTTTGGGGAAGGATGAGGTTTTCATGATTTTGCTCCCCCTCAATATGTGCCTCGAGATTTGAAAGAGTTTTGCACATACTAGAGGGAACCTGCACATTGAGATAAGTTGATCATGTTTCAAATCATTGTGTTTCAAGATAGATAGCTTTCCCTCACACATGTGCGCCTCATAAGTTAAGTTTTGCATGTGAATTACACATTCTAGCAACTCTTGAAATTTGTCACTTGCGGGGAGGCAAACATGCTAATCACTTTAGAAACCATTTATCGAATTATCAGTTTAAATCCTATTTAAATCACAACTTCTCCCCCGATCACAATTATTAAAGCATTTGAGATTTGTGATCTTCGTAGATTTAAATTGATTTTGAAAGCTTTTAAGGAGAATTGTGACTTGATTATGAAGCGTTTTAGCGATAAGGATCGATGTTGAGATTTTAAACTCCATTGGTTAAACATGCATGTACATCTTTTGAAAACAATTTAATGCCAAATAACTTTTTAATTTAATTGAAATCATTCTCCCTCAATCAATGACATAGGTTGTTGATTGAGATAGAAAATTTTGACAAATAAGTCTGATGATTATCAAAATAGAACCGAGTTATTTTTCAAAGCATTTAGTTTTCAATGAGATAAATGTTATAGAATCAGAGCATGGAATTTGAAAACATGGTAAACATGGCTCTGTTCTTTCTTCTTTTAAAACGGGTTATTGCACGAAAA
>OU343224.1:344286918-344463927 GCA_910596185.1 Chrysanthemum makinoi | reverse complement strand
CTTGTAGTGTTACATCGGGCAGTTTGTGGTTTGACTAGTCAACATGAATGAAAAAAGATGGTTGAAAAGTATATATATATAGTGGAACAAAACACTACTAACATCCTAACACCATCGACTCACAAATCTTCACCCAATACTTTGATGTGAGTTACTTACTACAGAGATGAGTTCAAATAAAATAGCATGTTATTGGAAAAAAAGGTAGGACACAATTATGGCCCTTAGATGATCAAATCAAGGGTTTAGATGAATGATGGCAGTTTTTGCAATTTTGTTAATTTCACGTATGTATAATTAATTAAAAAATAAAGGAAAGGGGCATACGAGTCTTTCTCGAAAGAAATGGTCAAGCACGTTTCATGGGCTTTTCTTATCTTCAATATGAAAGTCTCGAAAATGATTTAAATATTTTTTTGTTTAGTATCACGGGCTTTTTCTCGTTAGTTAATTTGACAGTTTTGATAAAATTTTGTACGCTAATCAAGTTAAATCTAATTTTTTGTACACTGGGACGGAGCCAGTGGGGGGCTGGAGGGTGCTCCCCCCCCCCAAAAAAACTGTGGCGGACATACCCTGTATGAAGGTGGTTCCCAGAAACATCTTTAGAGATCCAAGCCTTGAAGAAGGTATGTATAATGAAAAAGAAAGAAAAGAAGCTCAATAATCATGGTACAAGTAGAAAAGAAAACTGTGATTTTTGTTTTAATGGAAGTTTTGAGATCTTTGTTTTTAAGGAAGAAGATGACGTGAAAACCAAAAAAGAATGCCAAGTAGTCCTTTAATCAAAAAGCAGCTCAATAATCATACTGTTTTGGCGTTGTACTTTTATTAGGAAGTTGTATTTGTACCCCATTCACTTTAAAATTTATCAATTTAGTTATGCTTAATATATCAGTATGACTTAACCTCTTTCATAAGAAAACCGCTTTATTAGTTCGTATTCTGATTGAACCATCTATGTTACTATTCACGTCAACTTTTTTTTTTTTTTTTTTCTTTTTTCAACTAATCAAGTAAATGTGTGTTACTACCGATAAAATATTAGCGAACCCGTATGTCTAACAATTAAAAATTCACTTCAGCTTTTAAAACAAAAAATTGTATGTTACTACCGGAAAAATTGTGCCCCCTTTAATATAAGTTGCTGGCTCCATCTCTGACTATAGTTACTGACTTATGTTTTTTGTGTGTCCAATTTCTGGTTGGCTGATGATCGATGATAACAAACATGATTGTGATGTTGGAAAATGATAATACTTAAGTTGTTTTTTTAGCACAAAATTATAACATATTACAAACATTCAAACTAGGCCCCATTAACATGCTCATGGACCAATCACAGACTAACAATAGCAGTAGCCCAACCAATGGTACTACGGTTACTACCCTTTGTACTTCATCACTATATCCCATTCCCTTTCAACCTTCCTAATATGCACAGACTCTTTCACTCTCATACTCATCAACTTCAGTTTCACATGTTCAATAATCATCTCTGTTACAACTGATCTCTTCTGACTTTATCAAACAACCTCTTATTTCTCTCATTCCATAGATAATACACAGTGGCAGCCACTATGATCCTCCTGAGAATACTTCTAATGGCATTACTATTATTGAGTTTAACTAATTCAGAAATGACTTCCTTCCAATCACTTGGAAGTTTAACATTCCCCATTTTACCTTTCATGACATCCCATACTTTCGTAGAGTAATGACATCCAAAGAATAAATGAGAGTGTGAATCGGGACAAGACTTACAGTGGGCACTTGAGATCAGCATTAGGATTCCAGAAAAGCATTCTATCCTGAGTAAGTAATCTCTCCTGAACTGCCAACCACATAACAAAAGCATGGCTTGGGTGATTTTGAGGAAACCAAACCAAGTTATGCCAAACTACATTTGCGGCATAGAGCTACCAATATCCTTCCAGACTTGACTAACAGAGTAGGGAGCTTCAGTACCACTGCAGCTTCTCCATAGGATTTTGTCAGCATTGTGCTCATTAAGAGTAGGTACATTAACACTTCTCAATATAGGATATTCAGTAAACTAGTCTTGAGGCCAAATCCAATTCCCATTATAAATCACATCAGCCACAGAAGCATCATCTTTCAATCTTGCTGAGTACACACTACTTCTACTAACAACATCACAAAGAGGACCAATCATGTCCCATTTATCATACCATGCAGAACAATCTTTCCCATTACCTATTTTATGGACAATAAATGGTCTAAGATTCCCTCTCATATCCAGCAGAACTCTCCACATCCAACTATCATTTGCATCACTATTAACATCCCAGAAGTTCCTCCCTTTCAATTTTACCATATGAACCCATTTCACCCATAAGGAGTCTTTTTTAGATACTATATTCCATACATGCTTAGATAACAAGAACTCATTCCATAAGACAAGATTTTTCAGACCCAATCCACCATGACTTTTGGGAGAACAGATTGTCTTCCAGGAAACTTTTTCCATACCTCTCTTTAAATCCCCATTACACCATAAGAAACATTTTAAGACTTTGTCAATTTCCTTAATAGTAGTTTTAGGTAATAGGAAGACTTGGGCCCAATACACTTGCATTGAAGCAAGCACAGAAGATATTAGTTGTAGCCTACCAGCATATGAAAGAGATTTTTTTTTTCCAATCAAGAACCACATTTTTCACCTTGTCCACCAATTGCTTGCATTCAACTAAACCAATTCTTTTAGTGATTAGAGGAACTCCTAAGTATTTCACAGGCAATTTACCAATAAGAAAAGGTAGTTCATCCAGGATACTTTGCTTAACCATATTATCCACATTTCCAAGAAAGATAGTACTTTTAGCAAAATTAGGAATAAGACCAGACGCTTTACTAAACTCCTCCAAGGTTTGTTTTATAACCCTGATGAGCGTACAAAGCGCGTTCGGGGTCAAAGGAACTTCCTTTTCTTCAAGAAAGTTTTTCAACCACCTAGGCAGTCGACCTAATCGTTGTAGTGCAGTATTGGGTAAGCCTCGAGGATTGATATCGTTCTCTAGGAGAATAGGAATGTTAGCAAGAAATGTATGACGAGAAGGTGGGGGTTGAGGATGATTTTTTTTTTAATCTTTTTATAGATTTTTTTAGAAAGCTAAGGTAAAATTTCGGGGCAATTGGCTTGGGGTGGTACTTCTACCGATTACTTCTACTTGTCTAATTATCTAAATTATCTAATTATCTAGGGGTAGTTATGTCTTTTTGATGTGTGCTCGTATGATGATTAAAAATGTGTTTACCTAGATACTATTACTCCCTAGTTATCTTTTATTGGTCGGTTGAATTGTCACAACTTATCTTAAGGCGTTGTATTTCTATGGTCATAGGGTATGCGTATTCCCTAGTTCTTTGAGGTTATCTCTCGGGTTTAGCATACGAAATCGGCAAGCCCTTAAGCTATTTCATTCATAAGCCTCACTTTCACAAAGCATACTCAAGCATTAAATACAACGAATGATGCCTAGTTGCACTCCAAAGCTAATTTACAATTAAGATAAGAAACAACCTAACAATAATCAATAACTAGGTTTCATAGATCTAAGCAAACACACAAGAAATTTAGCTAGACATGGTAAACAAGCAAGCATACACACAATCAATTGAAGACATAATGATACTTTGGATTAAAATACTTATCTCGATGTGTAAATAGGGTTTGGGACCCTAAGATCTTTCCAAATTGGACTACAAACGATTTAGGGTTTTACTCCAAAGTCTACCTCTCAAATGAGAAAAATTGAATTTACATATAGATTTACACTTGCGACGGCGTCACCTTTTGGATGGGACGCCGTCGGCTCGCCGTCATTAGGGTTTCGTCTTGGCCAAGTCATCGGTGGGACGGTGTCACCTTAGAGTTGTGTCGCCGTCAGTCTTCAGTTGGGACGTCGTCTTGATTCTGGATCTGGGCCATCTAAGATGAAAGTCAAGTGGCCTTCCTTCTTCTTCTAACGTGACGCCGTCAGGTTATACGAACAAAAATTCCACTGAGTCGTCTGGTGCATGTTTTGATCAAGTCTTTATAGAGGGATGACGTCGCCTTTGTTTGGGACCCCGTCAGGTTCTGTTGAGCAACTTGAGTGGCTTCGATATTGAATTTGCCATTTTCTTTATGTATTTGCTCCTTTTCGTCCAAATGTGCTTCATTCCAGCATTTTGCTTCCAAGAGACCAAAAAAGTGAAAAGGAACGAAATTAAGCAGTAACGGATATAAAAGTGGTCAATTTAGGGCTTAAATGACCCCCTAAAAACGTACGTTTTAAATCCTTATCAAATATCCCTACACTTGGTATTTGCTTGTCCTCAAGCAAATGTACTTTTGGCTAATCAATTTATAAGTTAGGGGGCATGAAGTAAAAGCACCGCAATAGTCATAACAAGCACGCAAATTATATACTAGCACCTCACAAGGGGTGTTTGGATTCTCTCATCTCTCGGGTTTATATGAAATATAATAAATGGAAATGGAAGATAAACACTCATTACCTGACATAGTACATAGATTACCATAAGCTTGAGACTAGATCAAACCTCCACCGCTTTGGCGTAAGCACCTAGGAACAACTATCTAAGAGGTCTTTTCAAGGGTTGTAACGTTAGGAAAACAAAGGGTTTTGTTGGATAGGCGATATTTAGTGGTGGCAAGTCAAAAATCTCATGTTACAAGCATGAAAAGTGTGGCGTTGCTAATCCAAGACTCGACTCACTAACTCTAAATAACTTGAAACAAACAAATATAAATTTAAAGACATAAACATAAAGATAGATGTAGGATGGTAGCCCGTATGTTTTTCTTCATTTTTTTTAAGACACTCTTTTTTTTTGATTTTTTTTTCATACATTTTTACTCTACCATCGTCTACGATAACATCAAAATATAAGGGATTTATAAGAGCATCCCTACACTTGAGTTTTTTTATTTCTCTAACACTAATTGACCCGATTTGAAAAGATCAAAACACATGGAGTATTTAATTACGTAGACAAAGGGAATTTGAATTTATCATTTTTTCCCATTATTCCATAAAATATTACTTTTACCCATGAGTCCCAGTCATCCCAAAACTGTGTACAAAAGATATGACTCGACTTAGCAACCATGCAAGTAACTAGATATTTGAACTAAGGGTTAAGTAATGATAACAGTAATGCACTAAAGGTGAGTGCATACAAGGTAGGCTAAGGCGATTTGGGTGTACATTTGGGTGTGGATTATAAACAATGCTCTTCATTGATATTCCGGAAAACCAAAAAATCATGAGAACCGCGAAAAGGATAGGCTCTGAGGAGTTAACTAGGGGTATCGTGTACTAAAGATGAGTACATCACAAGGGTGTGGGGTAATTACTCAACTGATGTGGAAGAAGTAATTATAATACAGGTTTCAAACAAGGGTTATCATAATGTCTCTTATCACTTAGTGATTCCTAACTACACAAGTGTAGTCTCACTAGCGATCTCAGAATGCATCACAAAACAAGTTCTAGAATCAATTATACTACCGGTACACTCTCTAAGCATTAAAGATGAATGCTTTTATTCCTAAAGATCTAGGGGCGAACCTCACATTTTTGGGGTGGAATTTGAGTGGTAAACGTTTTGTGCTAGTCATATAACTCCTATCCATGAGACGCTTTATTAAGACTAAAGTTTAGCTCGTACATGTCATAAAAAATTTTAAATTTGGTACTAAAATCGCCCTGACAAATATTTCTCATAGTTTATTACACAATTTACCAAGGACAAGACAAAATAATCAAGGATAAGAATAGTTTCTAAGTTCGCGTTTTATTCTCCCTCCTACACTTAAACTGAACATTGTCCCCAATGTTCCCCGAAAGTATCAAAGTTATGATAAAAGAAGATAAGTAAGGAAAAGAAACTAGTACTCCCCTGATTAGCTCGGTAGGATCCGTGTGAGGTTTCGGTTAAATTCTTTTCTAAGAAGAATGCATACGTGATAAGATCCATCCAATGTTGTGATTCTTCTTGCCAAATATAACTTGCACACTTAAGAAAACAAACGAAATATTCGCGTAAAATCGGCGGTAGAACTATATATGACACAACTACACTAGGATATAATGCTTGTGGAATGTGTGTTTGTAGTTTTTCTGGAAAATTAAGACCTGAGAATTTCCAAAAATTTATAAGTAGCACAGAAAACGAAAAAATGATAAGCTATTTCTGCTTAACCTGACATCGTCAGGTGTTAATCCTGACGCCGTAAGGCTGTCCTGACCGAAACTGGTCTGCTGCGTTTTCCTGGAAAAGTTACATCTTTAAAACCTGGAAAAATTCCTGCAAAACATCCATTATGACTCGATACAAGCATTTGACTCTAACAAACACACATATACATCAATTTCACTAATTGTAATTCTCATGTTCATGTTCTTCAAAAACGTATGTGATCTTCCCTACACTTATGTTTTTGTAAAATACCTTTATATGTAATTAAGACGAGGTTAAAGACAAAATAAAGCATTTTCACAAAATCTAACATGAGAATAAACAATAATGAAAAAGATATACGACACATAAACAAGCAAACAATTAAGCATGGGTTGCCTCCCACGAAGCAATTTTCTTTATTTATGAGTCTTGTAGCTAGACTCGAAGTCGTACTCCTATGTTACTTCCTTACCGTTATTATTTTCATTTAATAAGCGTTCATCATAAGGTTGTACACGTTGTATGCTTACCGTGAATTCTCTCCCATCTTCGTCGAATATAATAACGGTTTCACTTTTTATATTAGTTTCTTTCACCGTAAAGGGACCGAACCATTTTGTCCTATTCTTGCCTCGTAATGCTTTTAATTTTGATCTATTCAAAAGCACCGTGTCTCCTTCCAAAAATTCTTTTTTAGGGAGTGTTTCCGTGGTGTAGTTGTACCCTATGTTTTTATCATGTTTCCACAATTTCGAATCCATCCCCTTATTCACGAAATCTCTAATCCCTTTTTCCCATTCAACAATTTTCTTTTTAACGGCATTATTGGAGACCTGCGAATTCTTATTCTTTATCTTCTCCATAATCTTCAAAGGATATCTCGGAACAATAGGTATCCTAACGTTTCCTTTGCCACTTTTGAGTATCATGACACCCTCTCCGCATTTGATGGTTGCCTTGGCGGTGGCCAGGAAAGGTGTTCCAAGGATTAATGGCATGTGTTTATCTTCCTCAATGTCTACGATTGCGAAGTCCACCGGATAGACAATATTTACAACCTCAATTAAGACATCCTCCGCTATTCCTATGGGATAAACATATGAATGATTTGATAAGGAAAGTCTAAGATTGGTCTTGGTTGACTCCTCCTTAGTCAACTTACTATAGACTGATAGCGGCATTATGTTTACATCGGATCCCTGATCGGCTAAGGCTTTTATATTCTCTAACTCACCAATGTTACATGGTATTATGAAGTTCCCAGAAATCTCTTGTTTCTTAGTTACTGGTTTTCTCATAATCACCTCGTATATAGGTACCATAGGCATGGTGTCATATTCTTCTTCTTTTATTTCACCTAAGAGGGCTTTCCTAAGAGCATCATTGTACCTAAAGTTGTTCACTTGGTTAACAATTGTTTTCTTATTGATCTCATGCTTAAGGTAGTGTTCAATGATTTTGGGTTTATCATCAGTCTGAGTCTCATCCTTGTCCTTACTATTCTTGCTGCTCTTGGTAGTCTATTCTCCTTCTTCTCAACTACTCCACCCTTATCGTAAACAATGGAAATCGCGTTAACAAACAAAGTGGGGGTAGCGCAGTCATCGTTTCTCACTAACACCTTCTCGGGAACCTTCATCTTAGTGTACTCTTTCACCAAGTTCATCATCTCTGCCATTTTTGCCTGCATTTCTTCCCTTTGCCTATAAACCTCTTCTTCAAATTTGGCTAATCTTTCCGAATGGGCTGCCATGTATTCTCTCATTTGTGTTTTGAAGCTTGGTGAGAGTGGAATTGGAGAGGTAGAATGGAAGCGTCGTACAGAATTGGGATTTTTTTCACGGCTAGGTGATTCAGAGAGAGGTGTTGGGCGGTTGGCAAAGTCAGTGAAATTAACCGTTGCTCGATGGATTGGTCCACTTGATTTCTTTTGCTTTTCAGCTAGGTAATCGATCCTTTTCTCAAGAGCACTAACTTGATATTCGGTAATATTGGAAGGCTCATGAGGTATTGATATGGCATTAACCGTTCTTTTGGGGGTTTCATGAGATTCACTCCAATCTTCGTAGCTTTAACCGGCAAGCTCTTCTATGATATCCCATGATTCTTCCGCGTTGAGATTGCTGAGCCTTCCACTGGCCGCTTGGTCAATGGATCGCTTGGTGAGGAAGTTGGCATGATCGTAAAAAATTTGAACTTGAAGCCAAAGATCGATGCCGTGATGAGGGAATTTATGGAGCAAGTCCTTGAATTGAGTCCACGCCTCGTAGAGAGTTTCGCCTTGACGTTGTTGGAACATCAAGATGTCATTCCTAAGTTTGGTAATTCTCCCCGGTGGGAAAAATTGAGCGAGGAAATGAGTGGTGAGATCATCCCAACTTGAAATGGATCCGGCGGGAAGTCGCTCAAGCCAATTACTAGTTTGGTCCCGTAGAGAGAATTGGAAGAGACGCAAGCGCGTGATCTCCCGTGTGGTAGCATCAAGGTCGATGGAGTCAACAATTTTAAGGAAGTCCTTGAGATGCTGATTAGGATCTTCGGAACGAAGTCCATGGAATGCACATTCGTTTTGCACCAACCGGATGGTGTCGGATCGCAGGGCCGTAGTTTGAGCTTGATCGGGGAGCTCAGTGGTGTTCCTATAGCCTTGATGGCTCGGTCTAGAGTATTCACCAAGAGTACGGCCTCTTGGCAGGTCAATTGGTGTTGGTTCGATGGGAAGTGGTTGGTTTGGTAATGGGTTATCAACTTTCATAGTGATGGGATTACGAACAAATTCACGAAGAAGGGGGATAGACTACAAGGAATCTAATGAAAATAGAAAAAATCTTACTTGATAGGAATCAAGCAAAGGAACCTAAACGAGATAAAAATCTAACTAGCTATTCTATTCCCGGCAGCGGCCAAAAACTTGGCGCGAAGCAGCGTCGGTTGTCAAGGAACTTCCTTTTCTTCGAGCAAGTTTTCAACCACCTAGGCAGTGAACCTAATCATTGTAGTGTAGTATTGGGTAAGCCTCGGGGATTGATGTCGTTCTCTAGGGGAATAGGAATGCTAGCAAGAAATGTATGACGAGAAGGTGGGGGTTGAGGATGATTTTTTTTTATCTTTTTATAGATTTTTTTAGAAAGCTAAGGTAAAATCTCGGGGCAATTGGTTTGGGGGTGGTACTTTTACCGATTACCTCTACTTGTCTTATTATCTAAATTATCTAGGGGCAGCTATGTCTTTTTTATGTGTGCTCGTATGATGATTAAAAATGTGTTTACAGAGATATTATTACTCCATAGTTATGTTTTATTGGTCGGTTAAATTGTCACACCTTATCTTAACGCGTTGTATTCCTAAGGTCATAGGGTATGCGTAGTCCCTAGTTCTTTGAGGTTATCTCTTGGGTTTAGCATACGAAATTGGCAAGCCCTTAAGCTATTTCATTCATAAGCCTCACTTTCACAAAGCATACTCAAGCATTAAATACAACGAATGATGCCGAGTTGCACTCCTAAGCCAATTTACAATTAAGATAAGAAACAACCTAACAATAATCAATAACTAGGTTTCATAGATCTAAGCAAACACACAAGAAATTTAGCTAGACATGGTAAACAAGTGAGCATACACACAACCAATTGAAGACATAATGATACTTTGGATTAAAATACTTATCTCAATGTGTAAAATAGGGTTTGGGACCCTAAGATACTGTCCAAATCGGGCTACAAACGATTTAGGGTTTTTACTCTAAAAATCTACCTCTCTAAATGCAGAAATATCGAATTCTATATATAGATTTACACTTGCGACGGCGACACCTTTTGGATGGGACGCCGTCAGCTCGCCGTCATTAGGGTTTCCTCTTGGCCAAGTCATCGATGGGACGGCGTCACCTTAGAGTTGTGACGCCGTCATCTTCATTGGGACGTCGTCTTGATTCGGATCGCCGGCGTCGAGATGAAAAGTCGAGTGGCGCCCTTCTTCTTCACAACGTGACCGCGTCGGTTATACAAATAAAAATTCCACTGAGCCGTCTGGTGCATATTTTGATCAAGTCTTTATAGAGGGACGGCGTCACCCTTTGTTTGGGACGCCGTCAGGTTCTGTTTGAGCAGCTTGAGTGGCTTCAATCTTGACTTTGTCATTTTCTTCATGTATTTTCTCCTTTTTGTCCAAATGTGCTTCATTCTAGCATTTTGCTTCCAAGAGACCTAAAAAGTAAAAAGGAACTGTTAGGATTTAGAAAATCCATTGGTTAAAGTGTCGGTCAACTCAAGTATTTGTATTCGTTAGAAAGCTCGTAGTCGTAGTCATGTTATGGTAATAAGTAATTAGTTAAGTAACACCATGGAGGACGGACGGGTCTTTACCCACTGTATGCCTGATCCACAACCCATAGGAGACGAGTCTAGTAAGAAAACTATAAATACCCTCTACCTCCCAAGGTAGAGGGTTGGAGCTTCAATACCATTTTTCTTTTGTTTCACACAGTTTCCAACTCTCTTCCCTTTCTCTCTCTAGAACTTTTTCTCTCTAAACTTATTATACGCCCCATATGATTATGGTGTGATGTGTTTGTGAAATCCTATATGTTACAACTGGTATCAAGAGCCATGGTTTGATCACTCGTCTTTCATGCTCTTTGTTTTGGTGGATTTCATAAGGTTTTTGGGGTTATAAGTGTTTAGAAGAGTTTGAATCATTTGGTTAATTTCTAGTGTTAAAGTTTGAATTTTGATTGTACTCTTGTGTTTAGGATCATCATATGTGTTTAGGTTTTGAATTAGAAGGCTTGAATCATCGTGGTTGGGCTGTTTTTGATTGTTAAAGTGGTGGTTTTTGAAAATTGTACAAAGCGAGTTGAGCCACGGTAATACGTTTCTTTGAAGTGAGTTGCTTTGTTATTGGAAGCGAGTTGTCTTTGAAGCGAGTTGATACTTAAGCGAGTTGTCGCCTAAGCTAGTTGCTTTGTAAGCGAGTTGTCTGTTTCTGCGAGTTGACACTTAAGCGTGTTGTCTTGGAAGCTAGTTGGTTTATGTGACTTGGCTATTAAGCGAGTTGATTCTTTAAGCGACTTGGGTTTTAAAGCGACTTGTCTATTAAGCGAGTTGTATCTTTATGCGACTTGTCTATTAAGCGAGTTGGTTTATGCGACTTGGCTATTAAGCGAGTTGTCCATTTATGCGACTTGTCCACTAAGCGAGTTGATCCTTAAGCGAGTTGGTTAGGGTGCGACTTGTCAAGTTTACTACTTGTCTATTGAGGCTTGTCACTTCTTCGTGCTACGTTTTACGGTTGTTCTTTTGATTTTGTAAAATCCCGTGAAAGAATCAATTTCCCGGTTTAATCAAAGAATAGTATAATCCCGTAGAATCTGGAATCATGTCTAACAACGTACCTACTATCGTTCCTACTGTAGCTGAGGACGTTCAAGCAACTGGATCAGATACTCGTCCACCTATGCTTGACAGAACTGATTATGACTCATAGGCTCAACGAATTAGGTTGTACTGTTTGGGAAAGGAAAATGGGGTTAACATTCTCAAATCAATTGATGAAGGACCTTATCAGATTGAGACTACAAGAGACACACTTGAAATTGTTGCGGATGGTACAGTCTTAGGATTGGACCAAAGACATATGATGAGCTCAGTGATAAGAACAAAAAGAGATCGTCTGATATCGAGGGCTTCAAACATTGTACTTCAGGGTCTACCAAAGGACATCTACAAACTAATCAATCACAACACTAAAGCCAAAGCATTTGGGACAATGTCAAGATGCTTCTCTCTGGTTCTGAATTAACTAAAGAAGACGGAGAATCTCAACTGTATGATGACTTTGAGCACTTTAAGATGAAACCAAGGGAAAGTGTCACTGAATATTACGTGAGGTTCCACAAGCTTGAGAACGACATGAGGAATATTAAAATGACCATGCCAAATATTCAGCTAAATTCAAAGTTTGTGAACAACATGAATCTCGAATGGCACAAATTTGTCACTTCTGTCAAGTTAACTAAAGGTTTGAGGAACACTAACTACGAGCAATTGTATGCGTTCCTGCTTCAAAATGAGAGACATGCTATGTTTGAACGAATGATCTTGAAAAAATTCAATTCAAATTCTAGTAATGCAAGTTCGTCAAATGACTCAACAACCATTTACACCAATGTAGGAATAACCACTAAAGCTTCTCAAGTCATACCAATGGGGTAATGGTAACCACATGCTCATTCCTGATCCAGCATATAAGCCTCCAGATCCAAACACACTCAAGGAAAACTTCATCAATCAAATGTCTCTCATGGTTAGTCAAAATCTGAATTCCACTCCACACACCAACAATAACCTCAGAACAGTATCCAATCCTCACAATCAAGCTACTATCAGAGATGGTAAGGTAGTGGTGCAGAATGTGCAAGGAAGACGGTATGAACAAGGGATGATTGGAGCAGGTTATGGTCATAATGGAGCAGGTGGAGGGTATGTGGTTAATCAGAATCGTGGAAGGAATGCTAATCAAGGACAAGGAAAGTCAACCAAGTGCTACAACTGTGGTGGTGAAGGACATATTGTGAGGAACTGCACATCTCCAAAACGCCCTCAAAATGCAGAGTATTTCTGGGACAAGATGTTGCTAGTGCAAGCTCAGGACAGTGGAGCGGTTTTGGATGAAGAAGAGTTCTGTTTCTTCGAGGAAATGCCAAAACCTATGATGCTGATGTGAACGACGCACCAATTCGGAAATAGGTCACAATCATCAAAATGCCTTTCAAGTTGCTGACTGTGATGCATTTGACTCCGATGTCGATGATGAACCTACTGCACAGACAATCTTCATGGCTAGCATTTCACCAATGGTCTCTCCAAAGGTCTCATCACCACAGCAGGCTGGTCCATCCAAAGATTCAATCATCTCAAAGGTATTAAAACTATACGATGAAGTTGATGAGCAAGAGATGCATAACGAAGTACAATCACATGAAACTAATGAATCAGATATTGATAATGTGGGTAACAGTAATGTTGTTCCATATGATCAATATATGATACAAAGTGAAAGTGAGATTGTACCAAGTGATGCATCTTCAGCAGTCAATGATGACTATGTTTTTTATGAATACACTGCATGTGCCCCTGATGATTCTGTTATCTCTGAACTGAATGCCTATAAAGAACAAGTTGCTATTTATGAAAAACGTGCTAAGTTTGAGTTAACTACCCGTGAGCAGGAAATGGATGACCAAATGCGTACAATTATTAGATAAAGTAATTTTAGAGAAGAAGTGTTAAAACAAGAGTTAAACTCCTTACAAGAAAAGCTTTCTAAAACTGTTAAGCAAAAGCAAGAACTCCAAAATAATGTTAAAGTGCTTAAACAAAAATTTAATGCTAAGGAATCAAAACTTTTGAATGACTTTTCTAGTCTAAAAACTTTGAAAAACAAGCTTGAAAATAAGTTGTACGTACAAGGGAATACCATTCAGACTGCTCACATGATCACTAAGCATAGAGTCTTCGGCGATAAGCATAGCATTCCCTCGTAAGGAACCCAATCCTGAATATGGTAAAGTGGCTAGAGAAGCTCAGAAGGTAATATATGATGGTAATGAAATCCTTAAGCCAAGGCAGAAACCTAGTTCTTAGCTGAGTGCACTGAGGAAGATATGCAATTAGAAGAAGTTACTAGGGAGAAAATGGATAAGCTAAAAGATCCTGAGTGTAAAAAGCAAAACCTAACGTTCAAACCCCATGATTACACTAAAGAAAATTGGATTTCCCTGAACATGTTTAAACCTCAAACACAATTAACCCCAGAACAAGTTTTTTGGAAAAAGGACATAGATATGCAAAAAGCTAATGCACTTGTTAAAACAAACACTCCCCTTAGGAAAATGCCTCCATCTACTGTGTATCCTCTGAATACACCAATGCATTTAGTCCCTAGATCTATTCCCACTAAGAGCAAGACCTTAATAAGCATGTATGTTGTTTATCAACTATTCGTTGATTTTGAGAAGACATGTAAGAAAAGAATCACACCTACAGGGATAACTGAAGGGGAGAGGGGTTTTGAGCAAACTAAAGAATGCTATTTAACTAAGGTCATATGTGCTAAACAATTTCAAAATCAGATGCACATATTGAGGGGGAGCAAATTTTTGAAAACCACATTCTTTCCCGAAAATATCTTTAACTGTATGTGAAACACTGATTTTGATCGGGAAAGTGATGTCGATATTTTTAGAAAATATTGATCAAAGAAGTGAATTCTTCCTCTTGCCTCCATGTGCCAAAATGATTTCAAACATACGATGCACATGTTGAGGGGGAGCCTTTTTCTAAAATATCAAAAACAATTCAGATACAAAATGCTTTGATAACATATCACAAGTACCTGGATTGATTTTCAAATAGTTTTCAATTGGTTCCAATGGCTGATGAACAATACCAAAAAGATCGACCAAATTTACTTTATGTATAGTGATATAAGGATGGTTAGGTTAGGTATTCGTTCCCACGATCCCGCTAGAGCCGGAGGGATCTACCCAAGGACAATCCACTAGATAGTGTAGAGTCTTTAGGTATGATGAAAAAAGGAGAAAAGTGAGATATGGGAAGAGTGCGGACTGAGATAGAGCTAGAACTGGAATAAACCCAACAAGGCTCTAGTAATGAAGTCTCGGTAAGCACTGAAGGGGTTGAAGAATGAAAAAGAAATGAATGTGAAAAGGGTGAAAATAAATAGCCCTCCATTATTTCAACCTTAGGGCAGAAACCGGGTTCAATTCATATGCTACTGGCTGTTACCTAGGAAACACCGGTATTGAAGACAAGACGTCATAGACCCAGTGACGCACTGCACTACATCTTCCCAAGCTACTCAAGTTCCTCTTAAAAGGACTTGTTTCATTCTCACGGGGAACCTACATTATCTATCGACCTTCTCTTAGAGATGGTGGATATTGAAGAAGGAGAACCTCTCCCTAGTCTTCGGCATAGGATCCAAATGTGCACAATAGAGTCTAGAGCCACGAGATCATCTATAAATCTCATTAGGACACTGTCAATGAAGACTCTCTGTTTCACACAATGTGGAAAGAGAGAACATATTTTAAGAGTCATATGCATTATCCTTGTGGTATTGCCAGAACATCTGAGTGATATGATAACATATTCACAATGAAGATGGAAAGCCTTCTAGAGCCATCATCAAACAAGCTCTTGGTAGGTGGCATGTGAGATCTATCCAATAGATCAACCATGTGACAACTGAATCAGAAACAATGGGGCGATTCAAAATTATGAATCAATCCTGGTTCAGGTAATGGATTGACGGATACCTTTGAAAAACCGGTCGTTGTGCTTAAAATTATTTTCTCTAGCACATCGACTGTGTATTAATATTTCAAAAATAAAAGGTGTTTATGATTGATAATTGATTTTCCTTAAAACCTTCGTTGTATTGCAAAAACACTTTCTATTGAAGCGAGTACACGATTGTTTTCAAATCTCTTTTCATCAATCGTGAATCTCAAATTATTTGGTTCACTCACTCCGTGTTGTCTTCTTTGAGACGTTCCGGTTTGAGAACGGATAGTGCAGCTGCGAAACCCCTGTTAGGAGATTCTTCGGAACTATACCTGATCACATGCGGTACTTGTACTGATCAACGGGGAACCGTGGGCCGTGTACCTCAATTCAACGAACGTGATCAAAGACACTTTCGTGCGCTTTATTGCTAACTGTTGTATGCAGGTACACCCGGCGTTTAAATTGATCGAATTGAGAGGTCAATCCATTGCCGCATGCTCACACAACACATTCACTTCAAAATCATGATAAGTGCATCAACAACTCTGATATTTACACTCCATGCTTCTGCTACGCCGCTGCAAATATCATGAATCAACTAAAGCTTCCGCTACTCTGATGAAAAGAAATCATGATCCAGAATGTGAGCATGTCGGTACACTGTCACAACATCACATAATGTCAACACTACAAAGGAAGAGTCAGAGATTTATGGAAGCTGATGATCTCAAAGCTGGCTCAAAATTCATCATCACGTGGATCAGTTAAAGACCTCCACTTGGATTAACCAAACATGCAAAACATGAAGAATCAAAGACTACGGGCTACTGAGCAAAGATCTTAAACAAGAATCCAAGAACAATCTTAATGTAATATTTGTTTGTATTCAATGTAAATTGAGGTGACCTCCCTTAGGGGGAGATTGTTAGGATTTAGAAAATCCATTGGTTAAAGTGTCGGTCACCTCAAGTATTTGTATTCGTTAGAAAGCTCGTATTCGTAGTCATGTTATGGTAATAAGTAATTAGTTAAGTAACACCATGGAGGACGGACGAGACTTTACCCACTGTATGCCTGATCCGCAGCCCGTAGGAGGCGAGTCTTGTAAGAAAACTATAAATACCCTCTACCTCCCAAGGTAGAGGGTTGGAGCTTCAATACCATTTTTCTTTTGTTTCACATAGTTCCCAACTCTCTTCCCTTTCTCTTTCTAGAACTTTCTCTCTCCAAACTTATTATACGCCCCATATGATTATGGTGTGATGTGTTTGTGAAATCCTATATGTTACAGATACGAAATTAAGCAGTGACGGAATTAAAAGTGGTCGATTTAGGGCTTAAATGACCCCCTAAAAACGTACGTTTTAAATCCTTATCAAACCCTTACTGAATTCACATCCCCATGACTAAACACCATCAAATCATCAACAAAGCACATATGAGTTAGCTTTAGTTCTTTACAACCTAGGTGGTACCTAAAGTGAAGATTCTGCTGTACATTCTTTTCCATCATCAATGTGTATACTTCCATAACTAATGTGAAAAGATAAGGGGATATAGGGCCCCCTTATCTGAGTCCTCTACCCCCTTTAAATAGCCATATCTATCACCATTAACACACAAAGTGAAAGTAGGAGAAGTAACACATGCCATAATCCACCCAACCATTCTATCAGGAAAACCATAATTTATTAAAATATCCTTCAAGAACTCCCACTCTACAGTATCATAGGCCTTAGCTATGTCTGTCTTAAGACCACACCTTTTAGCCCCACCTTTCCTATTATACCCCCTCATTAACTCGTGAGATAACATGATATTATCCTGAATATTTCTACCAGGAATAAACGCACTCTGATTAATATTCACAAGCTTATCTAGACTACCCTTTATCCTATCAGTTAAGAATTTACTAATGCATTTGTATACAACATGCAATAGGTCTATAATCTATCACTTTCCTAGCATACTTCATTTTAGGCACCAAAGTAATAAGAGTAGCATTGAGTTGACCAAGTAGCTTGCCTGATGTGAAAAATTCTTTAATAGCAAGACATATATCCTCTCCCACAACCTTCCAAGCCTTTTTGAAAAATGCAGAAGTATACCCATCAGGACCAGGAGCTTTGGATTCTCCAATATCAAACATAGCTCTCCTAATTTCTTCATCTGTTACTTCACTAATCATAGAAATACAATCTTCACTACTTAACCTTCTTGAGAACAGAATTTCACTCACAGGATACAGGCTAGCCTCAAACCTTTTACCAAGAAACCCCTCAAAATGTTCAACAAATTTCTCAATAATAAATGGACCCTCATAGCATCTGCCTAAATCATCATAAACATCAACAATTTTACTAGCATGTTTCCTACTCTTCACAATCTTATGAAAGTACCTACTATTTCTATCCCCTGCACTTAGCCAATCTATCTTAGCCTTCTGATGCAAAAGCTTACTTTCATCTTGTACTGCACTTTGGTATTCTTCAAGAATTCTAGACTTATCACTTTTTAGAATAGAACAGTATGGATTAGCATCCACTTTAGCTTGAACCATCTTCAAGTCATTCCTCAATCTTTTGACATTTTCAAACAAATTACCATTTCCCCAATTTAACTTGTTCATGTGAGGTTTAAGCATCTTCAATCTTCTCACTAGTTTGTACATATAAAAATCATCCACTTGCATTGACCAATGTTGTTGGACTGTAATGATAAACTCCTTCTATTCAAAAATATAGTTGGCAAATCCGAAAGGAGAAAGCTTTTTTTCAATTCCTTTAGGAACACACAGAACAGCAGGTGAGTGATCAGACACCATGTAAGGAAGAAACATACCAGAAGCTTCAGGATTAGCCTCAATAAACACTTCATTTGCCATTATTCTATCCAGTTTTTTGAGAATACTTGTAGTTGGTTTAGAGGGTGATTTAATCCAGGTGAAAACTATACCACTACTATTAATGTCTACAACTTCAACTTCATTGATACCCTCCTTGAACTCATTCATATCATTACTAAGGAAAGACCCACCTGCTAAATGCTCTTCTAGCTTAAGAGTCACATTGAAGTCTCCCATTAACACCCAAGGAAACTGCCCACAAATATTTTTTGACACCACTAATTCCTTCCATAACAACCTCCTTTCCACACCAGCATTTGCAGCATACACAAAGCTACAAATCATTATTAATCCCCCATTACTTTCTTCTACTCTACACAAAATACTCTGCATAGATACAATAACAGGACTAACTTGTATCCTATTATTATTCCAAGCAACAACAATTCTGCACCCATTCAAACTAAAACTACTATTGGAAATCCAGTCCCAAGAGCGAAACACCTTTCCACAAACTGCATTAAGTTGATTGGCTTTGGTATGAGTCTCCAAAATGGCACACAACTAAATATTTTCATCTCTAATTAAATTCCTAACTTCTATTTGCTTTTTCTCCTGATTCAAACTTCTAATGTTCCATGATGCAAATTTGAAATCCATGGAAACAAAAGAAAGTACCGCAATTACTGCAAGGGTATAGGACCAACACCTTCAATCTCATTTGCAGTTAAAACCTGCTCAGAGATAGAAGCATCTACCATAAATTTTTCTTCAATTTCTTCCATACCAATCTTTGCATCCTCCATTTCCTTTTTCCTATCTATATCCCATTGAGTTTTAAAATACTACACCATATCAATGGACCAGTTACTTATTTCATTATCAGTAGACATCAATTTCTTATCTAAAAACTTGTCAACAATCATTCTATCCTTTAAAAGATTAAGCTCCTGCATTTCCTCGGCTAGTACAGAAAACTGATTTCCATTCAATTTTGTTTTATCACCACCCTGCACTTCCTTGTTTTGTTTCTTTCCACCCATATTTCCATTTTGTTTACCCATTCCTGCATCAGAATTACCACCTTCTTTTTGAAACACAACTTTAGACTTATTCTGCATATTCTTGTTTCCACCTTTAAACTTGTTCCTTCTATTCACTTCAACAAAACCCTCAGCCTCTTGATCCTTTTTAGCATTCACATCACTTTCCTTCACCATACTATCCTCTACAATTTCAGCTTCACTCCTAGGTCTTTTACCACACTTCTGTACTTCATGACCAAACACTGAGCAGAAGGTACACTTAGGTGGTTCCCAACTATATTCAACTCTATCAGTTTTATGCCCCTTAATATTACCATCACTTCCTCTGTACTATAGAGCAATCTCCTTTTTAAGTTCTTTACTAGCCTTAATTTCAACCAAAAAACCTAGCATAATCAAACCTCCCATACCCATAATGGCACATGTTAGCAGTCACAGTGTCCATAACTAAAGGCTTTCCAACACTACTAGCAATAGCACTAAGTCCTTCTAAACTCCATGCCTCCATTGATATGTCAAACAACTTTATCCAAATAGGTAAAGTGGTAGGTTCTGCATTCACCATGCCCACCTCAAGATCCCATTTCTGCACAATCAATGGCTTGTTGTTAACTAACGAGGGTCCTTGTTCAACCACTTTATTCAGACCTTCCTCATTACCAAACTTAAAGAAACATTGTCCATTAGCATTAATTATAACATCCTTAAGTCCAAATCTACCCCACACTCTTCTCAAATGGTACCTTACCTCTTGAACGGATATCTTACAACCCACAAACACTCCTACAACAGTCATAGACCACTTAGCACTTCCTATCTTAACAAGCTCTCTTCATCAAAATCAACAACCTCTGTACCCTCAGTATTCACAATTGTAGGTTTGAACACTAAATTCTTTTGCACAACATTATTCATATTATTCACGGTACTAGCATATGAAACTTTAGCAGAACTATTCTTATGCCTACTATTATCAAACACCTTATCTACACCATTATTCACACTGGTATGAGTATTTCCAGAATTACTTACAGTATCATTGCTCTTATGTACATCACTAGAACCACCAGACACCTCCCCACTCTTCCCACTACCATCACCATTAATCCCAGCATTACCATCATTAACCTTCCCCTGCAATTCACCTTTATTTTTGCCCAAACTAGTATCATTCACACTTGTCTTCCTACCAGCTAAATTGATAACAGAATCACCAAATTTAGCTGGAAGTATGGTATTACGCTTAGAAGAACGAATATTCTGAGACATGATTGAATTTCACAAAGGTACAAGAAACGTAAAATTAGGGCAAAAACAGAATTCGGAGAAAAAAACCCCAATAGACTAAAACTAATCCAGAAGAACGAATTAGAATGCGAAATAGAACTAATTGAAGGTTTAGTTGAAGAATTAGATGAAGAAATGAGATCAGTAATGGTGTAAACGGTTAGTTTGTTGGAACAGTATTTGGGGGAAATCGCAATGAGGAGAGAGTGTGCGTTTTTTCAGTTTTCACGACTTTTGTTTAATACTTAAGTTGTTGATTCACGTGATCGATCATTGCTCCGTTCTTGTAGTAGATAATGATTATGATCACTCAAGATGCAGATTGATGTAGACTAAATAACAAGATAACACAAATCGAGCCCGTTGATTCACATGAATACCAGGATCGATTCTTCCAATAATAGTTGATTCAATCGAATGCCGACTATTAGGATTCTTAGCAAAATAACTGCAAAAAATATAGAGTTTTGATATTTCTTTGAACTGATCAAATTCTCATATAAGGCTGGCAATTTTGACACGAAACCTGTTAACACGACACGACACGACCTGGTCTTAACAGGTTCGTGTTTGACCTTTAACAGGTTTCGTGTCTTAACAGGTCTGACCTGTTAAGACCTCTGTTAACATAACAGTCTTAACAGGTCGGACTGTTAAGACTGTTAAAATTAAAATATATATAAGTCTTTACCATTTCTACCATTTCTCTAACTCCCATTTTACCATTTCTTTCTCTCTCTACAAAACACACACACAACAAACTCTCCTCACTCTCTCTCTAAATTTCCGACAACTGTCATCGTTTCCGGCCAAATTCCGACGACCTCAAATACTTACACCACCTATCTCAAATGATAGATCGGTGTCTTGTGATCACGTTTATGCATGATAATCACGTTCAAACATCCACACGCGCTCCAAATCTAATTTTTAGATTTTGGATATTAGAGTTTTTGAATAAAAACGTGTTTGATGATTCAAGGTGAGATGGTTACGGGTTTTACCCGTAGGAATGACAGTGGCGAATAAGGTCGAGCTTGATGGTCTTGCGTTGACTTGTTTGTAAATATAACTGAAATACATGCGAATTAGTCTTGTAATGGTCAAGTTGTTCTTGTGTCATTGGGAGATATTATTTGTTGTAATGGTCAAGTTGTTCTTGTGTCATTCATTGGTCAAGTTTTACAGTAGGAAGCAAATGGTTGAATATTCTTTTAGTAATTTGCAATCGCTGTACTAAATATGGAGATATTATTTGTGCTCATCTATGCTTGTTACGCCAGAAGTCATGTACTACAGTCCCAAGTAACCATGTAAAAAGAATACATAATAAGCCCAAAATCACGAGATAGTAGCAAAACATAGGAATGAGAACACTGGAAGTGTTAACAGGTTCTTAACAGGTCTTTAACAGGTTAACCTGTTTATTTTCGTGTCGTGTTCGTGTTTGAGAAAAATGACACGATAAGCTAACAGGTCGTGTTCGTGTTTGACCTTAACAGGTTCGTGTCTTAACAGGTTCGTGTGACCTGTTATGCCAGCTCTATTCTCATACAAAGAAACACTAATCAAGATACAAAACTGAAATGGGCCCTAAAAGACAAAGGGGCCAAAAGTTATTACATAGCCGAAAAAACATTAAAATGCAAATAACTCCTAAAATATAGTGTTTCGGGGCTCGAAAGTGTCGTAAACTGACGTAGTCAGTTTACCACAGCGTGCTCCTCGCTCCAAACTTCGAATCGACTCGTCATGGGCCTGAAACGGAGCCTCATAGCCCTAATCATGCCCATTTTAGTGAGGCCCCTTTTGTCATGCGATATTGGGCTTCCAGAAATACAATGGCCCGTTCATCAACACTTGAGCCCACATCACAGATGGTTATCGATGACGATGAAGATGCAAAATGGATGATGACGGCAACGCAAAACCGATAATGACGACGATGCAAACTCGATGATTATGATGCTGATACAATTGATGCGTAAATAGAACAATCCATGGCCAGTTTTGACGAAATACTTCGATGCAAAAATGTTCGATGGAATACATTAGTTTTCAATGCAACATTTTAATTGTTTTGAAAATAGTTTTTGATGCAAAATGCTTTTGATGATTGAATGAATGATGAGCAAGTTTGATGCATGAACCCAGTTTGTTGATTGTTGACGATGGATTGATTATGATGATGCTTTGATTTCAAATTTCATTTTTTCTCCTTTTTTTTGATTATTTTGCGGATGAAGATAATTGTATGATGAAAGTGATGATGCATCATGTTGATGCATATGCATGATTTTGAGAAATGTTAAATGATGAGAAAAAAAGGTCAACATAGTTATATGCATGTGACGGTTTTACCCTCTAGTGTTTTAAATTTAATCCAACATTTGGTTTTTACAAAAAAATGGAAAGCTGAAGATGTGGCACATTTTGTCCCAAGGCACATTAACAGTTTAATGACACGTTTAGGCTGACTCAGTAAGCTCGGTTGAGTATCGGTCGACCTTCAAACGAGTCGTTTGCCATTGTTGTGGGCTATCTGTCGGCAATCGATCGCCATTTCTTTCACCCTTTTTGGTCGTGCAGACGATCGACATATTAACACACATACAAACAAATATCCCCCTTCCCAATTTATTTTGTTAACGTTGACGCATTAAAAAAAAAAAATCTTTTAAAATTTTAAAACTCTATGTTTTACACTAAAAAAATAAATAAATAATAAAAAAAATTGAAGGTCGTTACTGTTGTGGCAAATAGTCATTTGTAAGTCGCTAAAGAGAAAAAGCTGATGTAACAGACAAAATGAAAGTCGATGGAGGTCCATACCGTGTGCAGCCTTATATAATTTGTTTCATATAAATCAATTCATTTACTAATTCAGATATTTAATCAGACATGTGGTAAGCATACCATTGACGAAATAAATAGTTGCAGGATTTAGACGACTTAAATTTGGGTGGGTCATAGACGACTTGATGTCCCGACTAAGACGTCCAAAGACTCTCAAGTCTTTGCAATTTGTCCTTATTGAATTATTTTTTCTTTCACTATTGTGGTACTTTTTAGTCAAAGCTCAATAAATGTACCCAACTAAAGCACCCACTAATATAAATCAATTCATTTACTAATTCAGATATTTAATCAGACATGTGGTAAGCATATCATTGACGAAATGAATAGTTACAGGATTTAGACGACTTAAATTTGGGTGGGTCATAGACGACTTGATGTCCCGACTAAGACGTCCAAAGACTCTCAAGTCTTTGCAATTTGTCCTTATTGAATTATTTTTTCTTTCACTATTGTGGTACTTTTTGGTCAAAGCTCAATAAATGTACCCAACTAAAGCACCCATTAATATAAATCAATTCATTTACTATTTCAGATATTTAATCAGACATGTGGTAAGCATACCATTGACGAAATGAATAGTTACAGGATTTAGACGACTTAAATTTGGGTGGGTCATAGACGACTTGATGTCCCGACTAAGACGTCCAAAGACTCTCAAGTCTTTGCAATTTGTCCTTATTGAATTATTTTTTCTTTCACTATTGTGGTACTTTTTGGTCAAAGCTCAATAAATGTACCCAACTAAAGCACCCATTAATATAAATCAATTCATTTACTAATTCAGATATTTAATCAGACATGTGGTAAGCATATCATTGACGAAATGAATAGTTACATGATTTAGACGACTTAAATT
Organism: Chrysanthemum makinoi; assembly: GCA_910596185.1. Classification (NCBI taxonomy): domain Eukaryota; kingdom Viridiplantae; phylum Streptophyta; class Magnoliopsida; order Asterales; family Asteraceae; genus Chrysanthemum; species Chrysanthemum makinoi. The sequence goes on along the minus strand of OU343224.1, from coordinate 344,439,510 downwards.
TGGGTGGGTCATAGACGACTTGATGTCCCGACTAAGACGTCCAAAGACTCTCAAGTCTTTGCAATTTGTCCTTATTTAATTATTTTTTCTTTCACTATTGTGATACTTTTTGGTCAAAGCTCAATAAATGTACCCAACTAAAGCACCATTTATAGCAATAGAATACAAGACATATATAACGTGATGTAAACGCCAATCTATAAATGCTTTTGTGTCAATTAACATTTTTAGATGGGTTTTGCTAAACACCACTCGTTGGGCAATGCTTAAGCCACATTAATTAATCTGTTTTTTTCATAATTAAAGTAATTATAAATTTAATGCACAATAAATGAACATAAAAATTAACTTAAATATATGTCACTTTTGATTTAACAAAGTTCAAGTTCCCTTTTATATTCATACTAGTTGTCTAACCCGCCCGATGGGCGGGCTACTTTCATAAGATTCTGCGTTCATTTGTATTTTATGTAAATACGTTTTACGTTTAAGTCTTTTGTATTGCAGGCAAGATGATGATATATGAGCACAAAATAATATAACGACAATGAAAAACAGAAAATTGTGGCAAATTGTTTACTATGTGTTTGTAAGAAAATAATAATAATAACATGCATTAAATAAAACATCATTAATGGTGCGTTAATAGAAATAGATGAAGTATAAATTGTTTAAAAAAATCAATATTTCGATTTTTTTGTTTTGAAAAAAAAAAAGATGTAAATTTAATAAGGGCAACTCATACTTTGCAGATTTTTTTAACAATATGTTGGTACATTTTTGTAATATTGTGTTATAGTTAATAACTTTGAGTTATGCATATGTATAAAGTGTAATTGATATGTAATGACAACACATGAATACAAATAATTATGAACCAAAGAAGCAATCGAAAATGGATAAGTAACTTTTTTAATAACCGTGAAAGCAATAATAGCACCACCATACACCGGACGTGTACATGTTGTTTGCTTGCATAATAAAAAGTGGCCACTTGTTGCGAATATGTTTTAATTCAGATTGGACCTAAAATGGTCGTTTTTCGAAGAACAACATGAATGGTTATTTAGTGTTAATGTGGTTGTTCGTGTCACAAAAAATAAAAACAATCAGTTACTTGTAAAAAATGTATTGGTAAGGCTTGTGTGTATAAATTGAAAGCTATTTAAATAAAAAGTAAATTGTTAAATTGTCTAACTTAGTTGGGGTTGTATAACCTTGAGGAGATAAAATAGTAGGGTGATCTGAGACATGTTTCAAACTATCAGCAGTACTAAGTTGTATATTAGAATGGTTAGTGTTTGTTATCACTAAGTCGAGGTCTTCCAGGTCTATGTATTGCTAAACACTTTGGCGTACAAATGAACAAATACCCTTAACAGTAACTTGATGAAAATAATATCGTAATTGGAAAAAAAAGTCAAGTGAGGCATACTTGGTGTAGTTTTTGTATTAGGACGCCGACCAGGTAGAATAATCAAATGCTCCTAGCATTAGCTTCAAAAAACAGAAAAAATGCTCTATTTCACATATATGTTTACCTATAATGAAATAGATGATAACACTAATTTTTTGTGCATAAATCCGTAATTTATAAATATATATATATATATATATATATATATATATATATATATATATGATGCATACTTGGTGATGTTTTTGTAGTAGGAGGCCATCCAGAATGACGTAAATCGATGCTCGTATCATTAGCTATAGAAAAAAAACAAAAATAATTTAATAAAATAATGTTACTTGTTTCTAATAAGTATTGATTCATATATGTCATAAAGAATAGGATACGATTCATTACCGTATGTAGACTTCTTACGACCAGGAACTTGTTTTGCAATATTGCTTAACATGTTGTTATCCGCTCCCCTCCTTGTTAATGAATTGTTCAAGGTTGTGACTGTAACGTATCATACAAAACAATGAACTAACCAAACATGATAAAATCATCAACAAAATGACATTACGGAAGATTAAAGTTGATCATAGACATACCTAATTGTCGTATTATGTTTTCAATCAAACTCATTACGACATACGTTTTGTTGTGTTTTATTTGTCTTTTCTTTCTCATGATTTCGTGAAAAAAAATGTTTCTTATGAATTGTTCTTGTATCACTAAAATGTTAACATTTAAAAAAAAATCATTTTACTTAAATCAAATCACTAATTTATAGGGATTTCATTTAATTTAATTATTGAATGCTAATATACTGGAAAGTTTCTATACTTGTATATTTACATTATAGAGGTGTAGATTCGTTTATCAATTTTGATTTTCAACATTTATCACAAATCTTGTAATGGTACAGTGGTTAAGTTGTTTCATTCGTTGTGGATATTTGTAAGGAACCCAAGTTCGAACCTTGCCTTGGCACTTCATTTTTATTATTTACTTTTTGTAGGACGAATTTTACAATGTTTATAGAATGCCATGGTCATCATTGATGTGGCAAAAATGATGTGTCATGGGCTCCTCTATTATATAGTGTGGAGATTAACATTGACTAGTGGGCCATTGTTTAGCAAAACCATTTTTAGATAAGTATGTTTTCTTTTGATAAAACAAATCCACACTCTGATGTTACAAACAAAGTAGCTATGTTTTATACTTTCATACACATTCAATGGTTGTAGTTAAAGGCGAAACGATAATCATTAAATTAATCAAATAAACCATCATAGATACCTATATGTGCAACGCTCGAAAATTTGTAAAGAACACGAGGACAACTTTATTTTTTTACTGGTTCGCATAATCCCGCGTTCAAAGTATAAGGATACCTCTTTAGTTATCTCGTGAAAGTTTATCGATTACGAAGATCAAACTTAAAGTTAAGTCAATCAAGTTTAGCTTACTCAAAGTTCAAATATAGATGTTACATTGAAGAGTTCAGGATATACAGTAAGTATTTGTATGCAACTTAAAGAAGAAGATTAAGCATGAAGCCGAATTAGAATTTTGGTTCATGGAGGGAGTAATTAATTGACTTCTTTTCAAGAATTATGGATGAGGATTGAATTTTATCTAAAAACATATTATGACCTCTTGCAGAACGAAGAGAAACAAGTTTTCAAAATATGTAGAAACAAAGAAAATTGAGTTTTCGTGTATTTTAACTTTGTTCCACTTTGGGAAAGATTAAACCAAAAATGGGTATTTATTGCCAGTAATGGTGGAGGTCTGATGGATGCAAAATGCGAGACGGAATGAGCCATTCTGGTTTGACAGTTTAAACATACTTGCCCCACTAATACTAGTAGAGGTGGCAATACGGTCGGTTCAAACTGGGTTTGAGTAATGGACCAAACGAGCCAACTTAAATTTCAGGTCAAGCGCCTCTGGTCAAAACAGGTTTGGGTCAAAATGGATGGCCTTTAAATTTGGGTCGTGTAGGGGTCACAGTTAGGGGTGTCGAACGGGTTATCATGTCGAGTTGAGGGCTTGTCGGGTTGGGTCTATCGGGATTTGAAAAAATAAATACTAACCCGCAACCCGACCCTAAAATGTATTAGGTCTATCGGGTTGCGGGTTATCGGGTTACATGTTAAACTCATCCCACAAATTGATTATTATTAAAACACCACCCAACGTAAAATTAACTTAAATTTTAGACCAATACGGCACTAGTATTTCCTATGGCCCAATATCTAACAAAAAAACAAAGTATATTACAATTAGGCACGGAGTGTTTCGGGCAGTAAGCATGCTGTTTTGCATCATGTAACAGCATAATTGTAAAAATGAGAAGTGTAAGCGATGCAAATCTGCATGACACTAGAACACTAGAACCAAACTGGAAGATGTAGTTTATAATATTTTTATGTAGCAAGCTTGGTGGTTAATGATTGTCACTAAAAGACTATGTCAAAAGAGATTTAGTTAAAAAAATTATCAATTTTCTAGTGGGTCATTATAGCTTATTAGGCCAACCCGATAATGAACTAATTAAGACCCTAACCCAACCCTGTTAGCTATTGATTGACCCGATAAACCCGATAAGCTAAGTTGGACCCGAATCAACCTGACCCTATTAGGCCTTATCGGATTTGGATCGGTCCGTGTCGGATTGGCCCATTTAACACCCTACTCACACATGTTGAATGACACTTGTGCGATTATAAATCTAATCATTCACTCATTCAAGTACAGTATCTAATCAAACACCTAGTGAGCATAACATTACCCTCAGATCCAGCATTTTGAGCATTATGCATTGATGAAATACATAGTACTCGGTAATAGCCTATAGAAGCTCTATAAAATCCTACAATAGTTTCCGTCAATTACACGAGGGTTAGTTTCAGCAGCAACTGTACTCACTGCATAATATACGAAAGAAGCAAATAAAATATACGAAAGAGGCAAATAAAATATGCCCCACTAGGCCAGGAGAATTGCCGGAGCTATTCCTTGTGGGGTGGACAATGGCTGGTGCCAAAAGGCACCCGGGGTCAGGGTGTTCCCGCCAATCTACACCTTTTTGTGGAATACGAAAGAGGCAAAATCCAAGTCTTTTGCAATTGGGCATATGCAATCATACTTTAGTACAACAGAGCAACGCATAAAGCATTTATAAATGCCAAAATAAGCAGAACAAGGAGTTGGAATGTTACATTATAAGGATCAAGCAACTACCAACACATGTAAAATCAATATCAATAAAAATAATCTTGTATCATATAAATTTCTTTAAATTATCTTGTGTAACTAATTTCATGCTAGTTTATGACCGTTAAATCCATAGTCATTCATCTAATATTTACTATTTAGTTTATAACTTCCAGATGTTAGGTGCTTGCACCACAAACCAGCAGTTACCAACATACTTATTTCTTGTTCAATACTAATCACTAATCAGCTTAAAAAAGTATGAGCATTTTCACACCAACGTCGAGTATATTAATCGTTTGCTATTAATTTCGTAGTACATTAATAACTGAAAGAAAAATTAGATCAGGTCACTACTATTGAGTGTGTGAAACAGGGCTTGAACCACAGCCGATACCAACGATTGATTTCATAAGAGCTGGAAACTAAACCCCACGGTCAGTAACCTTTTTTTACTCCCTAAAGACTAGTGATCGAGTAACAAAACAGAATTGTACTACATTGGCATGTATTACACCGCCAACACTTGCTTTTAAAGCATGATATCATATCGTAATGCTTCATGTGCACTTTAGCTAGCCATGATACCTTAACATCATCAGGTATATTGCAATTCTACGTAAAGCATTTTATCAAATACCTTCCGTGCATCATATAGCTATACAGTTTATAATATGAACATATGGAGATGTCGTATATCACACAACGCGGGGAAACGGCCACCCAAGGTGTTAGTGGCAATTTTATTAATAACAGGGACTTAAAAACCCTTGCCAAATACAAGTGAAGCATGAAATTACAATACTATATACCAAACATTATTAAGTAGATGAAAAAAAAAACATAAAAAACATATACCACTATGCACGCACTACCCTTCGCCATTTTCCTATGAATACTGCCACTGTCACATACACCCAATCTTTTACGCTATCATGAACGTGAAAAAAAGCACGTCTCCCTCGACGGTTTAGAAGTAAAGTGCTACATACTATCCAAAATCCAGTAGCAAAACCAGTGGCCCCTCCAACATAAAACCATCTTTGAAGTTCATCAGTGCTATACCCATCACTTTCACTCTTAACGACAAGTGTAACTCCTACATCTTCATCTCCGGGACATTTTTTTGTTGTAGGAAGTCCACACAGTCTTGAATTTCCAGTGAACCTTGCAGGTTCAAAGGACTGGAGTTGAGTGCTCGATGGAACTCTTCCGGACAAGTTATTAAATGACACGTCTAGATCATTTAATGAATGCATGTCAGACATGCTTGATGGCATCTCTCCTGAAAACATGTTTCTAGATAGATTCAAAGTTAATAGCTGTGACATTTGACCAATGTCTCGTGGAATTTCTCCATCTAGAGAGTTGTCTGACAAGTCTAGTATTAACAATCCATGCAGATTGGTAACTTCATTTGGGATTTGTCCTGTCAGATTGTTGCTCGACAAATCGATCGCCTTTAGCAATCCCATAATGCTACTAAACTCATTTACCTTACCTTGCCATTTTATCATCAGATGATCAGTATAGCTATTTACAGCACTAGCACTAGAGAAATATTTAACACGAGTAGTTGTCAAATTGAGAGAACTAAAATAATGATGTACATTCTGTTTCAAAATCAATCCTTTTTGAACCATGGAAGTAAGATTATTCATACACGGTGGGATTGTTCCATTGAGATTGTTGTATGATAAGTCTAAGATTTGAAGACTTACTAATTGACATATTTGTGAAGGGATGGTTCCGAAAAGGTTGTTTGATTTTAGGCTAAGGGCATACAACCTTGACAAGTTTTTTCCAATCCAAACAGGAATATTACCGTATAAAATGTTGGCCCCCAAGTCCAGAAGGCGTAACTTCGTGCTATTCTTCAAAGACAATGGCAATTCTCCAGAGAAGCTATTGTTGTATAGACACAACGTCTTGAGTTGACCCAAATATCCTAGAGAGGGAGGAATACTTCCTGATAGATTATTGTGACCTAGATTAAGAACTTTTAGATATGTCAAATTCCGAAAACAATCAGGAAGTTTCCCGGTTATTGAGTTGCGTGAGAGATCAAGAAATTCCAAATTTTTATACTTTTGGCAGAAGGAAAACATTCCTCCATGGAATTTATTTCTGGAAAGATCTAAAAACCTTATATGTGCTGGAAATGCAGGTATTGGACCATAAAAGCGGTTGAAACTCAAATATATTAAATCAAGGTCATGATTTGATAGTGATTTTGGTAATATACCGCTGATGTTGTAAGAGAGATCCAAATAGATTAACTGAGAAGACTGCCACTGGTTCCAGTACTCTGTAGAAACTGTGCCTGAAATGCTATTGTTGGAAAAATTAAGATGGATGAGATTTTTCAGTTTTTGTATCCATATGGGGAATTGAGGCCCTAGCTTGTTAGAACTGAAATCTATATATTGTACACTCTGAGAAAGGTTTGACATGTCATCATTAAAAAGAACTCCTTCAAGTGAGTTGTATGAAAGATCTATATAGAAAAGATTTGATTTTCCGATGTTCTTAGAGATAGCACCTCTAAGAGAATTGGAAGACAGATGCAGATCTTTAAGGCGGGGTACTTGCCACAGTTTCTCACTTATAGTTCCATTTAGCTTATTAGAAGATAGATCCAAGTATATTAGGGATGAAAAGTTTTGGATCTCATCAGATAATGACCCTATGAATTGGTTAGTCCAAGCTGTTAGCTATAATAATTATGTCCAGCACGCTATAATAATTAGAGTTAACTACATTTTTGGTCCTTGTCGTTGTACCTGGATTTCACTTTTGGTCCATTTGTTCAAAAAGTTGCGATTTTAGTCCAAAATGCATAGTTTGGTTCCACTTTTGGTCCATTTTTCTAACGAAGTTAGTTCAGTTAGTTAAGTCGAATTGTAAAGAGGCAACATTAGTCCTTTAACCTAACGGTCGTTTGCAACGTTAGTCCTTTATACCAAAGATCTTTTGCAACATTTGCAACGTTAGTCCTTTCAGTTAGTTAGTCCTTTAAAAAAAATTTCTAAATAAAAATTCAAAAAAAATGTTTTTTTTGTCGAAATTTTTTTTTAAGAAAAAAAAATTCAATTTTTTTTTTAATTTTTTTTCTAATAATTTTTTTTTTTTAAATTCTAAAAAAATAATTCGGAAAAAAAAATTTAGAAAAAAAATTTCTAATTTTTTTTTCTAAAATAAAATTCGAAAAAAATTTCAAAATATATTCTAAAAAAAACTTTTTTTTTCGAAAAAAATTCTAAAAGAATTTCTAAAAAAAATCTAAAATTTTTAAAATTTCTAAAAAAAAAATTCTAAAAAAAATCTAAAATATTTTTCGAAAAAATTTCTAAAAAAATATAAAATTTTTAAAATATATTATAGAAATTTTTTTAGCGTTGACATTTTGCCATTTTTTGATATGGACTAAAAAATTTCTAAACAAAAATGTACTAAAACTATCATTTTGATATGGTTTTAGTCTATTTTTTAGAAACTTTTTAGAAAAGTGAAACTAGTACAAAATTTTTTAGAAAAGTGAAACCAAACTATCATTTTGATAAAAAAAAAATTGATATGGTTTTAGTCCATTTTGATATGGGTTAGTACAAAATTTCTAAAAAACATGTCTAAAAAATTTTTGATATAGTTTTAGTCCATTTCTAAAAAAAAATCTCAAATTATTTTTTTTCAAAAAAAAGTTTTTTTTAGAATAATTTTTTTGAATTATTTTTTTTGAAAAGTTTTTTTAAAAATTTTAGATTTTTTTTAGAAATTTTTTTAGAATTTTTTTCGAAAAAAAAAAGTTTTTTTTAGAATATATTTCGAAATTTTTTTCGAATTTTATTTTAAAAAAAAATTAGAAATTTTTTTTCTAAATTTTTTTTTCCGAATTATTTTTTTAGAATTTTTTAAGAAAATTTTTATTAGAAAAAAAAATTGAATTTTTTTTTCTTAAAAAAAATTTCGACAAAAAAACATTTTTTTCGAATTTTTATTTAGAATTTTTTTTTTAAGGACTAACTAACTGAAAGGACTAACGTTGCAAATGTTGCAAACGATCTTTGGTATAAATGACTAACGTTGTAAACGACCGTTAGGTTAAAGGACTAATGTTGCCACTTTACAATTCGACTTAACTAACTGAACTAACTCGTTAGAAAAATGGACCAAAAGTGGAACCAAACTATGCATTTTGGACTAAAATCGCAACTTTTTAAACAAATGGACCAAAAGTGAAATCCAGGTACAACCAAGGACCAAAAATGTAGTTAACTCTAATAATTATGTCCAGCACTGTCCAGCTGTAATAATTATGTCCAGCTCTGTCCAGCTGTAAAGTTGATTATAAGCATCTGTTTATATTGTCTACCAATGTATCATTCGGGGATGAATAAACATTATCATAAAAATTATCATTCTTCCATATTGTATAATCTAACATGGTATCACAGCCATAATACCGATCCTCCAAACCCTTGAACATCTGCTCCATTTTTTTCAGCCATCAAAGTCCTTTGATCGTATGTGTTATTGTGTTGGTGATTTGTGCTAGGTCACAATCCGCACGTTTGGTACCGTTACTTGTGCTTTAAAAGGTCACAAGTTATCTAAAGTCACGAGTATAAAAATTAAAAGGTCTACCTCTGGGCTTCTTCCCATCCGCCATCGCCGGAGACTAAAACTCCGTCACAGATACAGATCCATCCACCGGATACTTCCTCGGCCGTCCTCTCTTCCGCTTCATCTCATACGTCCCTACCTCCGGCGCATAGCTGTTGTCTCCGCTGTTGGGGTTGGTGGAGTAACCAGGCGCGTGTGGTCTTAACACGGTGGTTGTTGTGGTGTCGGAGGTGTAGATGGTGGTGGGTAGTGCGCGTGGTGTGGTGACTGAGTCCAGCTGACAGTGTCATCAACATCGTTAGAGAAAACGTTGGATATTAAGAAAGAGGTGAGGAACAAGAATTCAAGTATTGCCATAGAAGAAGCCATTTTGGTTTCGTTTGTGGGAGTGTGAAAGATCAGTAGGGTAGGGTTTGTATCTTTAATTATTGGTGGTCAAAAGTTTTTAAATAAGTCAAAAAGTTTTTTAATACGTCAAAAGTTACAGCTACAACAATAAACAAAGGGATTCTGTGAACAACATGACAAGCCCATCAGGATTTAGTGTTTTTCAGGCCCACCATGTATATAGTGCAGCAACCCAACAGTCTTTTACATTAGGCCAACAAGCTTTGGGTCAACAGGTTTCGGGTCAACAGTTTTCGAGATTACCACATGTTTTTAGTGCCGTGACTCCACAAGATCCTACTGGTGTTTGGAATATGGATACAGGTGCGACATCTCATCTCAATAATTCAGTTAATAGTCTTAGTGAAATTTTTAATACGTATATGTATCCATCTATCTCGGTTGGTGACGGTCATTCTATACCCGTCACTAATACGGGCCATAGTATTTTGCCAACTCCCTTTAAATCCCTTCACCTAAATAATGTCCTTATTACTCCCCACATTGTCAAAAACCTTATTTATGTTCGTCAGTTTGTTCGTGACAATAATTGTACTATTGAATTTGATGTTTTTGGCTTTTCGGTTAAAGACTTCATGACTCGACGGGTGCTTCTCCGTTGTGATAGCACGGGGGACCTTTATCCCGTCACTGCTCCGTCTCCCATTCCTCAAGCTCTTCTAATCAGTCAACATACGTGGCATCAGCGTCTTGGACATCCAGGAAGCGAAGTGTTACGTCGTCTAGTTTCAAATAATTTCATTTCATGTAATCAAGAGAAGCCTCCCGTGCTTTGTCATGCCTGCCAGCTTGGCAAACACGTTAGACTTCCATTTGTCAGTTCCAATACTGTTGTTAATGCATGTTTTGACATTATTCACTCGGATATTTGGACTTCACCAATACCGAGCATGTCAGGTTTTAAATACTATGTCTTATTTTTGGATCATTATTCGCATTTTGTTTGGGTGTATCCTTTAATTAATAAATCTGATGTGCTATCTAAATTTATGTTCTTTCGTAACTACGTTCACACTCAGTTTAAATGTGAAATCCGGTCTCTTCAGTGTGATCATGGCGGTGAATTCGATAACCATAACCTCCATAAACTTTTTGCTGACAACGGCATACAATTTCGTTTCTAACGCCCTAAAACATCACAACAAAATGGCAAGTCTGAACGTATGATCCGCACCATTAACAACCTCATTCGAACCCTACTTTTCCAGGCCAACCTTCCACCAAACTTTTGGGTTGAAGCTTTAAACATGGCTGTCCATTTAATCAACTTCTTACCTTCCACAACCATTGCCAACGAAATCCCGTATACCAGACTGTTTGGCCAAAACCCGGATTATAGCCTCATACGCACATTTGGTTGCTTATGTTACCCCCACTTATATCCTAATCACAAACTTGAACCACGTGCCACACCTTCCATCTACTTGGGACAAGCTTCAAATCATCGTGGGTATCGTTGCCTGGACTTAAACACTAATAAAATAATCATTTCTCGCCATGTAACCTTTGATGAAAATGTTTTTCCATATGGCACTCCTAAACCAACCTCGACACCCAATTACAATTTCTTGGATGACTCACCCGATATAAATCCTCCATTCATTCCATCCGCCCTCGTTGTGCAACCCACTATGCCTCAACCCACAAACGAGCCAACAACACCAATTCCCACTATTCCTAATACACCCCAACATCACGCAACACATGACCCATCACCATCCCCATCACCACCTGCCGCCCAACAACATACCCCAAATACATCACTACCCGCGAACCAACACCAACATGTTATCCCAAATCCTCCGAATAACCCAAACCCTGTCTTAATTCATCCCATGGTCACACGATATCGTGTTGGGACTAATCGTCCTACTGAGCGTCTCAATCTGCATGTGTCTTCGGTTTCACCCTTACCAAAATCTTATCGTGATGCGTCTAATGATCCAAATTAGCAAAATGCTATGCGTGATGTGGTTATTATTAAAAATGGAACTTGGACTTTGGTGCCTCGACCCAATGACACCAACATCATTCGCTGCATGTGGTTATTTCACCACAAGTATTTGGCTGATGGCACTCTCAGTCGCTATAAGGCTAGGCTTGTAGCAAATGGCGCATACAAAATTGAGGGGATTGATGTAGATGAGATCTTTAGTCCGGTGGTTAAACCGGGCACTATTCGAACTGTTTTGAGCTTGGCTACTTCTCGACACTGGCCGATTCATCAGCTTGATGTCAAGAATGCCTTTCTTCATGGTGACTTATCTGAGACAGTATATATGCATCAGCCTCCGGGATTCCGAGACTCTGTGCATCCTGATTATGTATGTTTATTGTAGCGGTCTCTATATGGGCTCAAACAGGCCCCCAGAGCTTGGTTTCAGCGATTTGCCTCATTTATTAGTCGGGTTGGGTTCTCTCATAGTCGTTGTGACTCATCATTATTTATATACAGACAGGGGACGGATACTGCTTATCTGTTATTATATGTTGATGATATTGTTCTCACGGCTTCTTCTGAGAGTTTGTTGCAGCGAATTATTGGTTCCCTTCATCAGGAGTTTGCTATGACAGATTTGGGTCCTCTTAATTATTTTTTGGGTATCTCTGTCACTCGTGATTCTTCAGGGTTGTTCTTATCCCAGAAGAAGTATGCTATTGAGGTTTTGGAGAGAGCACATATGGTTAATTGTAATCCCATTCGAACTCCTGTTGACACTGAGTCTGAATTGGGGGATGATGGTGATCCGATATCTGATCCTTCTTTATATAGGAGTATTGCAGGTTCTCTTCAGTATCTCAATTTACTCGCCCAGATATAACTTATGCAGTTCAGCAGGTTTGCCTTCATATGCATGACCCTCGAAAGCCCCATTTTTCAGCTCTTAAACGGATTTTGTGGTATGTTCGGGGTACCTTAGATTATGGGTTACAGTTGTTTGCTTCGTCTACTTCATCATTGGTTGCATATTCTGATGCGGATTGGGTTGGTTTCCCTACCGCTAGGAGATCGACTTCGGGTTATTGTGTTTTTCTTGGCAACAACCTCCTATCGTGGTCTTCTAAACGGAAACTGACTCTTTCTCGTTCTAGTGCAGAAGCAGAGTATCGTGGGGTTGCCAACGCTGTTGCCGAAACCTGCTGGTTACGGAATTTACTTCGTGAGCTACACACTCCATTATCTTCCGCTACACTTGTCTACTGTGATAACGTTAGTGCTGTTTATCTGTCATCTAACCCAGTTCAGCATCAGCGTACTAAACATATTGAGATTGACATTCATTTTGTTAGAGACTTGGTTGCCACCGGTCAAGTTCGGGTCCTGCATGTACCTTCTCGTTATCAGTATGCTGACATATTCACGAAGGGTTTACCGTCTGCTTTGTTTGAGGAATTTCGCTCCAGCCTGAGCGTTCGGCGTCCTACCGCTCCGACTACGGGGGAGTGTTAGCTATAATAATTATGTCCAGCACGCTATAATAATTATGTCCAAAGATCCAAATTGTAATAATTATGTCCACTCTGTCCAAATTGTAAAGTTGATTATAAGCATCTATTTATATTGTCTTCCGATGTATCATTCGGGGATTCAATAAAACATTATCATTCTTCCATATTGTATAATCTAACAGAAGCATCCAAATATGATAACGTAGACGATGTGCATCCAGACAAGTTATTTAGAAAATCTGAAAGTTTCTCATCAAACTTGTTGCCAGAGAGATAAAGGAATTTAAGCCTATTGCCAAATAATGGGCACAACCAAAGATACATGGATGAGTTGAGATTGTTGTTATCGAGAATAAGGTAATAAATAAATAAAGAAGAGTTGACAGATGAAGAATACGGATGCATGACTTGTGAGAGGTCACATCCCTTCATACTTAAAAATGATAGCTTGTGGAGACCTATAATTACATTTACCCCGTTATTTACTTTTCCCAGAGAAGTTCCATCCAATCTAAGAAGTTGTAAAGAAGATAGGGAAGACAACCAATCAAAGTTTTCAACTGTACAACTTCTCAGATTTCTTAAATTAAGTGATCTCAAATTGGTAAAATTTCCAAAATTTGTAGGAATGGTACCATAGAAAGAGTTGTCTGAAAGGTCAAGATACTTTAATTTGGTCAAGGAACCAATGGACATGGGAATGACTCCACCGAAATTATTCCCACAAAGGTCAAGATGAGTTAATTGCGTCATGTTACCAATGGACTCGGGAATGGTGCCAGTAAACTCATTCAAAGAAAGGCTTAGAAAAGTTAATTGAGTCATGGAGCATATGAACTCAGGAATGGTTCCATAAAAAGAACTGAAAGAAATGTCAAGATGATATAAGTAGCTTAAGTTAAGCAACGAATGGCAAATCTCACCTTCAATTTTGAACAGGTCAAGCTCTGTGACATGACCTGTTTGGTTGTTGCATGTGACTCCACTCCATTTACAACAATCATCATCTTCTTCTTCTGGTCTCCATGTAGAGAGCTGGTCATCTGGATCTTCAAGGTGAGCTTTAAAATCAAGAAGAGCTTGTCTCTCCTTATCAATGCACTTATGATGAACTTGTCCTGCTGCTACAACCGGTTGGTGGCCATGGGAAGTGGCGGTTGTGGTATTAAACCACAACAAAACAAGTGACAAAATAAACAAAACTTGAGTATGCATAGAGAAAATGTAAATCTTTAACAGTGTATATTGTGTATCAAAATGGATGTATTTTTTTGATCTGAAAATAGAACATATATACCCCCTCTGAGCCTTAGTATAAATTTTAAGGTGAAAATTTGAACTAGAAGACTTTGAATATTGTGTAGAGCATACCAGAGTTGAAAAACATTATGTCCCAAATCAGACGGCCAAAGACTCAAGTCTTTGCTATTTGTCCTTATTGAATGTTTGTTTCCCCATCTTGTGATACCTTTTGGCCAAATTAAATAAAGCAACCCATGATTGATAATGTAAACGACATTCTTTAAAAATACATTTTGTTTGGAAAATGATATTTGGATCCATCTATAAACTCAACATTTTTCAATATTCTTTATTAAATATCAAACCTCCAAAATAGTCCAATAAAGCCTCCACGTCAGCTAAAAAACATACCACCCCAACACCTGCATGTATCTTCTGCTTGTTGTTTTCTTCATGATTCCTTGATTTTGCAATGGTATTGCCGTAGGTGACTGGTGCGTTGGTGACTTGGTGGTGGCTGTGGTGGTGAAGGCCAATGTTCTTTAGATCTGGATTAAGCTCGGGTTTGATTCTCAATAAAAAAAAAATATTTCAGAAGACAGTAGTTAGTGAAATAATTTTGGGTCAGTTAATAATTTTAGAAAAATATGTTTTCTATAGATAACACAATTTCACACATTGATGTTACAAACAGAGTAGCTCTGTTCTCAGCCCTGCTTCATACACTCAAGCATTGAGTTGTTTCTTTGTTTTTATTTGAGCCACCTTAGAGAATTGAAACGAGCTAGAATTAATCTATGGCTGAGTGATTCTGCTGTCAAAAAAAGTTGGGGTTTAGATGTAACATGTTTGATGAAATTCCTAAAGGAAATGAGAATCCAACATGCTCAAGTTAAGCAAGTCGCTAGTGTATAGGTGTACTCAATCTTGTACAGTTGAGATTCAAGACTTGTGTCCGTCTTTGAAGTTTTGGTCAAATGAAAAGCGGAGACAATATCAACATGGTCTAAATGAATATGTTGTTACGCTTAATATTGGTTCATTATTGTTAATCGGTTAAATCTCATCTCAAGTATATATGGCATTGACTAGTTATAGCTAACAAGTTGGCAGACGTACTTCAACTTCATACAATTGCTTCTCATCATAATCCCTCACCTTATATATATTTACGACACACAGCAACAAACACTTGAGCGACACGGGGCAAAGGATTTCCAGACGGTTTAACATACCGATAATGAAATGAACCACACAAAAAGGACAACAATTCCACAGCCATGGCACCTATAGACACCCAAAATCCTGTGGTCCAATGACCAATATCTTCATAATACACAAGAATCGTGTTTGAGAACAAAGATCCAATGTTGATTGCAGCATAAAAGTATGCACAGAACGCCCCTTTAGACCCTTTGCCTTTGTATTTTGGGTCGATTTATCAAAGCGGTCCGCGACAAGAGTGAAATGGTTCCGTGGATAACAAAGTTCTACATTCTCATGTCGAAAACAGAGCGCTCTGTTCTAATCCATTTTAAAAACACCCCAATGTCCCTCCTAGAAGAACATAACCACCTACAGTCTACAGAGGATTGAAACACTTAGGAAATTATATATATAGTAGAACGAAACAAATGCCAACATCCTAACAGCACACTCACACACAAATCTTCAACCAATACTTTTATCAAGCACACATTAATCCATTCGTTCACCAATTCAAACATTTAATCAAACACCTGGTGAGCATAACCTTACCCTCAAATCCAACCTTTGAATATCATGTATAAAAACTAAAAAGGAATAAAATAGCGTCTCGTTTGCATGCGTTAATACTTTTCAGGCACGAATGCTTTTGCACAACAACAGAAATGCAATCGAAATAGAATAAAAGACACCTCATCTGTGTGATATGATGTAAATGTAAATCCAAAGAAATGGACCCAAATAAACGCAGGCTGCTGGAAAATACAGTCAGCAACTCGTGTGAAAGTATAGGTGGCAAAATTGATCAAAACATGGAAAAATAGGTTGGATTGGTTAAATTTTTAGAAAATTTATGTCATTTGGGTTTTTGATAAATATAAAATGGAGTCGAGTGGGCCTTTTAAAACATGTTTTAATTGGAAGAATGGTCCAGTGAGTAATTATAACGGGTTGAATGGGTCAATTAAAATTCGGATTTATAAATCTAAGAGTAAAATGCAGAAATCGTCCATGTGGTTTGCCAAGATTGCATGAATCGTCCCTGGTGTTCCATAATTGTAGGCGGCCTCCCTGTGGGGAAACCTTTGGATCATTTTAGTCCCTGGCTTTAACGGGCGTTAAGTGAATTCCGTTAACAATTACACGTTAGCCCTTTTGGCTAACGACCGTTGCAGCATCCATCCTTTAAACTAACGACCATTTATAATTTAATATTTTTGATTTATTTAAAGTTTTTTTATTTTTTATATTAATTTTTATAAAAAATTATACATTTTATATAAGTTTGTATACGTTTTTATATAATTTTTTGTATATATTTTTATACACGTTCTTATATACGCTGTTGTATATATTTTTATACATTATTATATACATATTTATATACGTATATAATGTTATTATATACATTTTTATACACGTTCTTAATGTTTTTTTTTATAAATTTATACACGTTCTTATGTTTTTTTATAAGTTTATATACTTGTTTATATGAGAACGTATATAAGAACGTCTATAAAAAAAAACTTAAAAAACTTTATATACGTGTTTATATAAGTTTTCTATAGACGTTCTTATATACGTTTTTCTCAATTTCTATATATTGTATACCCCAAGAAAAGTTTGACACATCATCATTAAAAAGAGCTCCTGAGAGTGAGTTATTTGAAAGATCTATATACAAAAGATTTGATTTTCCAATGTTTTCAGAGATAGCACCTCTTAGAGAATTGGAAGACAGGCATAGGCTTTGAAGGCTGGGTAGTTGCCACAGTTTGTCACTTATCGTTCCATCTAATATATTTGAAGTTAGTTTCAATCTTTCTAGGGATGAAAAGTGTTGGATCTCATCAGACAATGATCCTGTGAATTGGCTACTTGAAGCATCCAATTCTTGTAAGGTAGTAGCTGATGTGCATCCAGACAAGCTGTTTAGAAAATTTGAAAGCTCCCCGTCAAACGTATTGCCAGAGAGAGTAAGATTTCCAAGCATATTGCCAGCTAATGGGCACAACCAAGGATACATGGATGAGTTGAGATTGTTGTTATCGAGATGAAGGCCATTGATAGATGAAGAAGAGTTGACAGATGAAGAATATGGATGCATGACTTGTGAAAGGTCACATCCAACTAAACTTAAACCTAATAGGTTTTGGAGACCTATAATTACATTTACCCAGTTATTTGCTTTGGCCAGAGAAGTTCCATCCATATTTAGGTATTCTAAAGAAGATAAAGAAGACAACCAATCTAAGTTTTCAACACTACAACTTCCGAGGGAACCTAGTTCAAGGTCTACCAAATTGGTGAGGTTTCCAAATTCTGTAGGAATGGTACCATAGAAAGAGTTGTCTGAAAGGTCAAGATATGGTAATTCGGTTAAGGAACCAATGGACATGGGAATGGTTCCACTGAAATTATTCTCACTAAAGTCAAGATATGTTAATTCGGTTAAGGAACCAATGGACATGGGAATGGTTCCACTGAAATTATTCTCACTAAGGTCAAGATATGTTAATTCGGTTAAGGAACCAATGGACATGGGAATGGTGCCATTGAAATTATTCTCACTAAGGTCGAGGGTTGTTAAATTGGTTGAGGAATCAATGGACATGGGAATGGCTCCACTGAGATTATTGTTATAAAGATAAAGTTCTGTTAAATTGGTCAAGGAACCAATGGACTTAGGAATGGATCCAGTAAACTGATTCCTAGAAAGGTCAAGATAAGTTAACCGGGTCATGTTACCCATGAACTCAGGAATGGTTCCATGAAAAGAATTGTAAGAAAGGTCAAGATGACTCAAGTAGCTTAAACTAAGCAATGAATGGGTAATCTCACCTCCAAGAGAATAATAGCGGTCTGACAAGTCAAGCTCCATGACATGACCTGTTTGGGTGTCGCACGTGATTCCATCCCACTCACAACAATCATCTTCTTCTTTAGGTCTCCATGTAGAGAGCATGTCATATGGGTCTTGAAGGTGAGCTTTGAAATCAAGAAGAGCTTGCCTTTCCTTATCGATGCACGTATTATCAGCTCCTCCTGTTGCAGCAACAAGTTGGTGGCCAAAGGAAGTTGCAGTTGTGGTATTAAACCACAGAAAGACAAGTGAGAAAATAAAAAAAACATGAGTTTGCATAAAGTAAAAGTAAATATTTTCTGTCATAATGTATGTTGTATAAAATTGTATTGATGTTTTTTGATCTGATAATGAACACATATATCTCTATGCAGCTTTATATAGACTTCAATGTGACCCGATAATCTTTATTCATTGCTTATTATGTTTAGAATTTAAACGCCAAGGACCAGACATGTTAAAATAGAAGATAATAACTACTTGGTTATTTCTGTAGGAAATCATGAAAAGGTATGTCGGTTCATAGTACCGGTTCATAACCTATATATACATATGTAAAAACATCGATACAAGGTTAATCAATATAGAACATATTTACTTATTCAAATTACTTTGCAACTTATAATCGATCAAGAGAAAGTTGGGACAACAATTGGTATCAGAGCAAGGATTAACATACACCGAAACACTCACTGTTTCTGCATAAAATCTTAACGAGAAGCCAAAGAGAAAAACGCCAGAAAGAAGAGAACACCGCTGTTCTTTACTTTGGCAGGGAACGTTTTTTTTAATCTTCCAAGAAAAACGTACGAGTTTGGATAAGGAGAAACGTAGAAGAGATAGTGCACAATCTATTTTACGTTAAAGTTGCAAGCGTTTAAAAATCAGACGATATTGGTGTCGAATTTTTGTTGGCAACAACAAAGGGAAGAACGAAGTGGAGACTTTGTGTATACCGGTTAGAAACAAAACACAAAGCAAGACGTTGTTGTAGAGGAAGACGTATACGCAGGACGAAGGAAGTACTCGAAGAAAAGTGTGGAGTTTGTGTTGATACAACACAAGGACGAAAACAACGAGAAGAAACAAACAGAAGTGACTATTTTGTTTCGCAGGAACGAAATCAAACGAAGGGACTGTTTTGATTCGAAAATATTACCAACTTGTGGTAACAACATTGTGTGTAGGAAGTATCTTAGGATTTCAAAGGACCGAAATCAAGAAAAAACACGCAAAAGGAGAACGTGTAGTGTGGTACAAAGAAGTTTTGTTAGTATCGAATTCATAAATTTTGAAAACAAAACAGAAACAAAAGTGGTGCAAGGCAAGGAGGCAGTGGAAACTTTCTTGGTTTAGACTCGTTGGCAAAAATCCGAGACACAAATTCAGAAGATTGAAGTCGAAGTGGATTTGAAAACAGGCAACGAGGCAAAAGATCAAAAGAGATAAAGTGGGAACAAAGATCAAACGTTGGTGAACGATTTTTTACTAACAAGGCAAACGAATACATCTCGTATTCATCAAAATTAACGAGGTCACAAGTTTCATTCTTCTTTGGATTTCAAATTCATATTAGAATAGTATATATCTTATTAGTTTATACTATTAGGAAATCCTTAAAACTAATTATTGATCCCGTAGTAATAAGATTCCCGGAAATTAAATTTTTCATACTTAGAAAAGGATACCATACTAAGATAAGTAATCCCATTAGACTAGAAAGTGAAAATAATAAACACTTTCAAAATGACAACCGATGATATAGTAACCACATCAACTACAATAAAACCCGTAACACCTGTTGCACAATACCAATGCCCTAAGTTAAAAAACACAAACTACACAGTTTGGGCTATACAAATTAAAGTTATACTAGAGGCACATGGCTTATGGGAAGCAATAGAACCGAAGTTAGATACACCAGTTGATGACAAAAAGGATAAGGCAACAATTGCCTTCCTATATCAAGCGTTGACGGAAGACATGATCTTACAAGTAGCGGGTTGTAAGACGGCAAAGGATTTATCGGATTCACTAAAGAAAAGACACGTTGGACAAGATAAAGTGCAGCAAGCACGCTTACAATCATTAATGATTGGATTTAACTCACTTCAGATGAAGGAAGATGAGACGGTGGATGCATTTGCAGACAAGTTAAACGGCTATGTCACGAAGGTAAAAGAACTAGGGAAAGCATTAGATGAATCACTTATAGTTAGAAAACTATTAGACTCCACACCCGATAGATTCATTCAGATAGTAGCATCCATAGAACAAACAAGTGATCTAGACGACATTATCCTAGATGAGATCACTGGAAAACTCAAAGCGTTTGAGGAAAGAATAAAACTCCGGAAGGGAGGTCAAGTTGAAAGCCAGGAGAATCTACTGTTTACACACGGTGAACACTCAGATAAAGGAAAACGTTTTAACAAACGTGGAGGTAGATCAAATTACTCACGAGGAAACTGGCGGAATAATAACAACAGAAACAACTCACAAAAGGGAAACTCAAATCATAAAGGAAACCCAGACAATTCAAGTAGGAAAGACTTGAGTAACATTAGATGTTTCAAGTGCAATAAACTTGGACACTATATGAGTAAATGTAGAGCAACATCAACAAACCAGGAACAATCAAACCTTATCTTAGAAGACGATGAACCATCACTATTAATGACTATGCACGAAACCAAACACAAGGAAGTGTTGTTGTTGAATGAAGAACAAATTCAACCAAAGAAATATGCTACAGGAGATGCGAGCATATGGTATTTAGATAATGGTGCAAGTAACCACATGACTGGTATAAAGAGTCATTTTAGAGATATTGATGAAAGCATAACAGGCCGAGTACGTTTTGGAGATGGATCGTATGTACAGATAATGGGTAGAGGGTCTATACTGTTAGGTTGTAAGAACCAGGAACAGAAAGTAGTATCAGAAGTATACTACATACCAAACCTCAAGAGCAACATACTTAGTCTAGGACAACTTACTGAAATAGGTTGTAAGGTCATCATGGACGGAAACAAGCTGACTTTGTATGATATAAACAAGAAGTTGTTGATGAAGGTAGAACGATCTAAGAATCGACTCTACAAGATCCAGTTACAGATAGAGGCACCTATATGTCTCTTAGCAAACATAGATAACCAAGCACGGTTATGGCATGCTAGATTAGGTCATCTAAACTTTGATGACATAAACAAGATGACTAGAAAAGGTCTAGTAGAAGGAATTCCTAGGATAAACCATGCAGGTCAAATTTGTGATGCATGTTTATTAGGAAAACACAGCAGAACACCATTTCCAAACCAAGCCAAATTCAGATCAAAAAACCCGTTGGACTTAGTATATGCAGACCTTTGCGGTCCTATTAGTCCAGCAACACACTCAGGCAAGAAACTCATTTTCTTGTTAGTAGACGATTGTACACGTTTTATGTGGGCATACTTTCTTACATCGAAAGATGAGGCATTTAGTACATTCAAGGAATTTAGGCAGAAAATAGAAATGGAAATGAAGTTGAAAATTAGAATGCTAAGAACGGATAGAGGTGGTGAATTCACATCAAATGAATTCACAAGGTACTGTAAGGAAAACGGAATAGGACGACAGTTGACAGCACCATACTCCCCACAGCAGAATGGAGTAGTGGAGAGAAGGAATAGGACAGTGCTATCAACTACAAGGAGTATGATGAAAGCAATGAAGTTACCATTAACTTTTTGGGCGGAAGCAGTTAAGCATGCCCTTTACATACTCAATAGGGTACCTACGAGGGCCCTGATAGATAAAACTCCATATGAGGCACTCTACAATAGAAAACCAAACTTAGAGAACCTAAAAATATTCGGATGCACAGCTTACGCAAAGATAACGATACCTCACTTAAAGAAGCTGGACGACAGAAGCATACCATTGGTTTACTTAGGAGTAGAGGAAGGATCAAAAGCATGTAGGCTATATGACCCTATAGCCAAGAAAAAACATGTTAGTAGGGACGTAAAATTTATGGAAACAAAACCATCGGATTGGAACGAAAATGAAGAAGACACGAACACACAAGACACCTTTTGGGCTAGTTTTGTAGTAGAAGGAGTTGACAATGAAAACCTTACACCAGTCAACACAAAAAACGATGACAACACGTATCTTGAACAAGATCAGATTCCTGATCCTGTTTCACCAATCACACCAGAAGCATACCATTACGACCCACACTCAGAAGAGGAAGCAGAAGCTCCTATTAGTTCTATGGAGAACTCAAGAGATAAATTTGATGATACACCCGTACGTGAATATAGAAACATGTCAGACATATATAGACATGCACGTAGAGTTGAACCACAAAGCTTGTTATTTACGGAAGAAGAACCCCGTAACTACAAGGAAGCATCAGCAGACGAGAAATGGATTGAGGCCATGAAGATTGAATTGGATTCAATCAACAAGAATAATACATGGACTCTTACAACATTTCCAGAGAATCAGAAGGCAATAGGACTCAAATGGGTTTACAAGACCAAGAGGGATGCAAAAGGAAACATCATCAAATATAAAGCACGCTTAGTAGCAAAAGGTTATGTACAAGAACAAGGGATAGACTTCGGTGAAGTATTTGCACCGGTTGCTCGGATTGAGACAGTTCGGTTGATATTAGCATTAGCGGCATATCATGGATGGCAAGTACATCATCTAGATGTAAAATCAGCATTCCTACATGGAGATTTAAAGGAAGAAGTCTACGTTACACAACCTGAAGGATTTATTCAACAAGGAAACTCTGGAAAAGTCTATAAGCTTACTAAAGCTTTATATGGCTTAAGGCAAGCACCGAGAGCTTGGAATGTGAAGCTTGATCAAACACTAAAGTCCTTAGACTTTAAGAAATGCAATCTCGAACAAGCAGTCTACACAAAGAGAAACAAGAACTCTACACTTATTGTTGGAGTTTATGTAGATGACTTGATTATCACGGGCACTCCAAGAAAGGAATTGGAAGCTTTTAAATCCCAGATGGAAGAAAAATTTGAAATGAGCGACTTAGGGTTGTTAGCTTATTACCTTGGGATAGAAGTTACACAGACAGGAGGAGAGATCACAATCAAGCAAACATGCTATATTAACAAGATCATAAAGGAGACGAGTATGACGGATAGTAATGATACGAAGATACCAATGGATCCAGGTACTAAGTTGGTCAAGGCGGAAGATGGTAACTCAATTGACGCAACTTACTACAGAAGTTTAATTGGAAGTCTCAGGTACTTACTACATACAAGACCAGATCTTAGTTATTCAGTCGGACTACTCAGCAGATTTATGCAAGACCCAAAGGATCATCACCTAAAGGCAGTAAAGCAAGTAGTCCGATATATCAAAGGAACACAGGAGCATGGGATAATTTACAAGAAAGAAGGCGGCTGCAAGATTACAGGTTATAGCGACAGTAGTTATGGAATCAACATTGATCAAGGAAAAGGAACTACTGGAATAGTATTTTACTTTGGAGAGTCACCTATTACTTGGTGTACTCGGAAACAACCAACATGGCGCTATCATCATGTGAATCAGAATTCATGGCGGCTACTGCAGCAGCATGTCAAGCCTTATGGTTAAAGAGATTACTTAGTGAATTAACCGGAGATGAAGAAAAGAAGATAACGCTGAGGGTAGATAACATTTCAGCAATAGCACTAGTCAAAAACCCAGTTTTTCATGGAAGAAGTAAACACATCGACATTCGCTATCATTTCATTCGAGAATGTGCAGAGAATGGGCATATCAATGTGGAGCACGTCAGCGGAGAACTACAAAGAGCAGATATTCTAACAAAGGCTCTACCAAGATTGAAGTTCACGACGATGCGACAAATGCTCGGAGTTCAAGATTTAACAAGAAGCAACGATCAAGATTAAGGAGGAGAATGTGACCCGATAATCTTTATTCATTGCTTATTATGTTTAGTATTTAAACGCCAAGGACCAGACATGTTAAAACAGAAGATAATAACTACTTGGCAGTTATTTCTGTAGGAAATCATGAAAAGGTATGTCGGTTCATAGTACCGGTTCATAACCTATATATACATATGTAAAAACATCGATACAAGGTTAATCAATATAGAACATATTTACTTATTCAAATTACTTTGCAACTTATAATCGATCAAGAGAAAGTTGGGACAACATTCAATAACAAAGAATTGAACTAGATGGATAGAAATTTGTGTGGAGCAAACAACACTTGGAATAAAGATCATGGAATAAATTTGAAGTGCCACATTAGACGATCAAAGACTCTCAAGTCTTTGCAATTTGTAGCTATTCAATATATCAAATGGTCCTGAAATTATTCTGTGATGTAAATGTAAATCCAAAGAAATGGAGCCAAATAAATCACGCTGATGGAAAATACAGTCAGCAACTACTGTGAAAGTAGACCCAAATATGCAAAAGACGAAAATGGGTGGAATGGGTCAATTAAAATTTAGATTTATAAATCTAATCCAAAGAAGAGATTCACGTCATAGAGAGGATTGGGATAACCAAAAGGTTTACTACTTTGTTGATACTTGATACCACTTGACCCAATCATGAACTTACAGTAATGTCTTCATGGATAAATTTATTCATACATGATTCTCTTCTTTTAAGGCTGCATAAATCTTCAGTTCCTACAATATGTTGAATGAAATGCCTTAACCAAATTTTAGCAACAATAAGTTTACATGTTCCTTTTATATAAAGCATGTGATTTCAGGAATAATCTACATAGGTAAGTTAATTGGTCATTTGAATTTTCACTGCATTTGATTAACTATTTATGCCGATATAAGTTGTTTTGGTTCAAGATGAATGATTACGTTTTGTGTTTGTTGTGGCCACGGTTTAGTTTTGCATAAAAGTTATTAGTTCATTTGGGTCCAATATTAGTGGCTTTATGTTGTGTTTTTTCTTCTTTCAGTGTGGACATATTTATTGTGTATGTTCAAACTGTATCTACATTGTTGGGTTTAAGTTTATTGTGATTTAGTTCTTTTACTAATTTAGTGGTAACATATATTAAGACTATATAACATAGAAATTTTAGGTTTCAATCAAAAGGATGGAAACTCACTATCTAGTATAAAATCAACTATTAAAATGAAGTACGCTCACAGAAACAAATAATTAAAATTTAAAAATAAACAGGAGTTATCCTATTTAAAAATAAATAGGTAATCATTGTGACATTTATATCATTTGAAATACAAGTTTGTGATTTTTCTCTCAAGGTGTGCACCATCTCTACTCTATCTAATCTCTCTATATAACTCACGGCTAATCAATATACACGAATAGCTTATGTTATGAGACTACAAGTGGTATCACAACTATTATTGCTGAGTCTTAGCTTAGAACAGGAATCAAATAACTTATTTTAACCCCGAGATACAAACTTAAACTACGAATACGTATGAATAAGAAACATTGGATTTGAACGTGAAAAGATGATTCTTTTGAATTTACAAAGCTTCATATAGGTTAGATTTAAGTTTCTCTTGGATTGGACTAGCTAGACGAATCATAGATTTGTGATTTTGATCTTTGAAAATTTGAAAAGTTATGATTAAGTGATGATCTCAGTATAAGATCATCTCAGATAACTCACCCCGGTAGTGCAATGTTTCATTAATATAGGTTAGTACTATTCTCGGAAGATAAAGGTATTACCTCAGTAGTGGATGATTTGTACTGTTCTCGGTAAAGAGCTCGTTAGTTTACTGTTCTTGTTAGTTTGTTCGTTAAATATTTCACCTTGGTAGTTGTGTATTTTGTTAGTGTGGTTACTGTTCTTGGTATTTACCTCGGGTAGTTTGTGGTTTGACTAGTCAACATGATTGAAAAAAGATGGTTGAAGAGTATATATAGTGGAACTAAACACTGCCAACACTTTCATGTGAGCTACTTACTACAAGTGTTTTATCCAGCATTTGGTTTTCACAAAAAATAGAAAGTTGAAGATGTGGCACATTTTGTCCAAAGATACGTTAACAGTTTCAAGACACTTGTTCAACTAATACTAATGACGTTCAATATAATCTGTTTTGTATAAATCAATTCCTTTACTCATTCAGACATTTTAATCAAACAAGTTGTTAGCATAACATTGACGAAATAAAGTGTACTCTGCAATAGCCTACAGAAGCTAGACGACTTTAAATTTGGGTGGAGCATACACGAACTTTATGTCCCAAATCATACGTTCAAAGACTCTCAAGTCTATGCAGTTTTTCCTAAGTGGCTGTCAATTTTTCTTCCACTTTGTAATACTTTTGGTAAAAAAGAAATCAATATAATGTGCCCAAATAAAGCACCCATTTATTGGAATATTATCAAGAATTCAAGATATATATGAAGTAAACGCCAATCTAGAAATATATAATGTTAGGAAATGATATTTGGATTGATCAAAAAACCCAACAAATATTAAGTTTAAATTATAAAGTTATTGTGACTCAAAATTAATACAATGAACTGATGAAGCCTCCACGTCATTTCTATGCCATTAGTGTTGGCCTCAACGATTATGGATCTTATGATCTTACTAAGTCAAAAGTCAAAATATACCAATACAGATATTGAAACAAAGGTTCTGTGAAATATGCTTTGTATTAAATCAATAATATGTCATCATCAGTTATGTTACAAGTTCTAATCTATTTATACAAGTTGAAGGGGTGTGTTGAAAGGGTATGTCGGTTAGGGAATAACTGTCGTATGGCAGTTATGTTTTGTAACTGCAAAATAGCAGTTACTTGTGTAACTGTCAAGGGTTGACTTTCTGTGTTTGACCCATTGGGTTTGACTGGGTTGAAAAGGGGTAAATGGGTAAGATTGGGATTAGCCCAATATTCTCCCCCTTAATCACAATCGCTTTGTTGTAGATCTTTGACTTCGATTAGTTGTCTCATTGTTAGGAATCTGATCTTGGGTAGTGCTTTTGTGAGCATGTCAGCCTTCTGAAATTCTCCGCTTATAAACTCGACTTGTAAATCTTCTCTTTCAACGCATTCTCGTATAAAGTGATATTTTATGTCAATATGCTTACTTCTTCCGTGAAATACGGGATTCTTCATTAGTTCAATGGCAGACTTGTTGTCGACCATTATTATAACCTTTTCTTCTTGGGTATGTGTAAGCTTGCTGAGTAATCTCTTTAACCATAATGCTTGTGTTGCTGCTGCTGCTGCTGTTGCTGCAATGAACTCGGATTCACATGATGATAGAGCTACTGTGGCTTGTTTTTGTGTACTCCAGCTGATTGGTGATTCACCGTAGTAGAATATAATTCCGGTAGTGCCTTTTCCTTCTTGAGTGTTGACTCCGTAGCTACTGTCACTATAACCTTGTATCTGGTTTCCTCCATTGTGTTTGTAGGTGATTCCATAGTCTTTTGTTCCTTTTACATAGCGTAGTACTTGCCTGATAGCTTTCATATGTTGTTCCTTTGGTTCCTGCATAAAACGACTAAGTAATCCAATGGAATAACTTAAGTCGGGTCTTGTATGTAGCAGATATCGTAAGCATCCAATTAAGCTTCTGTATTCAGTTGAGTTGACCGTTGTTTCTTCAGTGTTCTTTGTTAGTCTTGTTCCAGGATCCATAGGTATTAGCGCGTTGCATCTAGCATTCCAACTTCCTTTAGGATCTTGCTTGCGTAGGCAGATTGCTTTATTGATATGTCACCTCCAGTTTGTGTGATTTCAATTCCTAAGTAGTAGGATAGTAATCCTAGGTCACTCATCTCGAATTTTTCTTCCATTTGAGCTTTGAATTTGTCTATCTCTTCTTTAGGTGTGCCAGTGATGATTAAATCATCTACGTAGACTCCAACTAGAAGTATTGAATCTTTTGATTTCTTTGTGTAGACAGCTTGTTCCAAAGCGCATTTCTTGAAATCTAAAGACTTCAAGGTATTGTCTAACTTTATGTTCCAAGCACGTGGTGCTTGTCTTAAACCGTATAGAGCTTTTGAGAGTCTGTAGACTTTTCTAGTATCTTCTTTCTTTATAAATCCTTCGGGTTGTGTAACGTACACTTCTTCTTTCAAGTCTCCATGCAGGAATGCAGATTTGACGTCAAGGTGATGTACTTCCCATTTATTATTAACAGCTATGGCTAATAGTAATCGGACTGTTTCCATTCTTGCTACAGGTGCAAAGACTTCTTCGAAATCTATGCCATGCTCTTGTATGTAGCCTTTTGCTACTAGTCTTGCTTTATGCTTGACTATATTTTCATTAGCATCTTTCTTGGTCTTGAATACCCACTTTAATCCAATGGCTTTATGTCCTTTTGGTAGAGTGGTTAGTTCCCATGTATTGTTTCTGTTGATGGAATCTAATTTGACCTTCATTGCTTCAATCCATTTTAGATCGGTTGATGCTTCCTTGTAATTCTTAGGTTCATCTTCAGCCAGTAATAATTGCTCGGGTAATACTTCCTCGGTGTTTTCGTATATATCATTTAATGTTCTAAAACCTTGTAAAGGTGTGTGATCAAAGTCTGGATGTAAATTCCTGGTTGCGTTTGAGTTACTTTGATTGGTTGAACGTGCTGAGGCAGCTGGTGTAGTTTGAGCGTTTACTCGCGATGAAATTGTAGATGGTGTGCGAAAGGTTTGTGAGGGTGAGTTTGTCGTTGATGTTGGATTTTCATCATCATCATCTGTAGGGATATCGCTATCTTCTTCATTTGGTTGGATTTCTTGTTCCTGATGATCATTTGTGGCTTCTAGGTTTTCAACTTCGAAGTCAAACCATTCAGGTTGATCGTTGGTGTGTTCATTCAAGTAATCCTTCCAGTCCCATGCTTCATCCTCTTTAAATTTCACATCTCTACTAACACAAATTCTTTGTGTTGTTGGATCAAATAGTCGATAGGCTTTTGATCCTTGTTCATTTCCTAAGTATACCATTTTGTTGCTTCTGTCATCTAACTTTGTCAGATGTTGAGATGGTACCTTTGCATATGCTATGCAGCCGAAAACTTTTAGATTTTCTAAGTTTGGCTTTCTTTGTTTAATTGCTTCATATGGAGTGATGTCTTCTAAGGCTTTTGTAGGAACACTGTTTAGAATGTATATTGAATGTCTAACAGGTTCAGCCCAAAAATTTTGAGGCATGTTGGTTGCTTTCATCATGCATCTAGTTGTAGACATAATTGTCCTATTTCTTCATTCAACTACTCCATTTTGTTGCGGTGAGTAAGGTGCGGTTAGTTGTCGTGCTATGCCATTTTCTTTGCAGTATTGAGTGAATTCGTTAGAAGTGAATTCTCCTCCACGATCAGTTCTGAACATTTTTAATGTTGTCCTTAGCTCCTTCTCTATTGTATTCTTGTATTCCTTGAAAGTATTAAATGCTTGATCTTTCGTGTTTAGGAAATACGTCCACATATATCTTGAATAGTCAACGACTAGTAAGAATATGTATCTTTTTCCAGATGGTGTTGGTGGTGTAATTGGTCCACATAAATCTCCGTATACTAAATCTAAATGTGAGGTTGATCTAGTTTTTGCTTTCTTTGGAAATGGTGCTCTACTTTGTTTACCAACTAAACAAACATCACAGATTTGTGTTGTATGTTTAATGGCAGGTATTCCTTGAACTAACTCTCTTTGAGTCATTGATTTTAGTGATTCATAGTTGAGGTGTCCTAGTCTTGCGTGCCATAACCAAGTGTTGTCCTTCAAGTTTGCGAGTAGGCAAACAGGTGTGCCTATCTTCAGACTTGCTTTGTATAGACGGTTTCTTTGTCTCGGGACTCTCATGAAGATTTTGTTGTCCATGTCATAAAGTCGTAATTCATCGTCTTCCATTACTACTTTACAACCGATTTCGGTGAATTGTCCAAGGCTCAATAAGTTGCTTTTTAAGCTTGGAATGTAATAGACTTGAGATATGATTCTTTGTTTCTCGTCATCACATTCTAATAAGATTGAACCTTTTCCTTTAATCTCTATATGAGATCCATCTTCGAATCTTACTTTTCCACTAACATTCTCATCTAGGTCTTTGAAGTGTTCTCTCATTCCAGTCATATGATTGCTGGCTCCATTGTCTAAGTACCATAGACTATCTACATTTGTCTCTTTATATCCTACATCTTGTTCGTGTAGCGAGGCAATTTGATCTTTAAGTTTTGTTACAGGTGGGTCTTCTAATATTGCCATTAGTAAGGTAGGTTCTAAGTCCTCCTCGACAAGATTAGATTGCATACTAGTGTTTGGTTTTGAATGACACTTAGTTGCATAATGACCCATTTTATTGCATTTGTAACATTTTACTTTGCTAAGATCAATATGTGATTTGTTGAAGTTGTTGTGAGAGCTTTCTCCGTTTTTCTTTTCTTCTTTAAAGTTTTCATGGTTTTTACCGTGTGAAAATTTATACTTCCCACGTCCATGTCCTCTAAAGTGTTTTCCTCTATTGTCATGCCGTGTGAACATCAATTTTTCTTGGTTGTCCACATGTCTTCCCTTTTTAAACTTAATCCTTTCTTCGTAGGTTTTAAGTCTACCAATTGCTTCTTCCATAGTCATTTCGCTTAGGTCGGAATATTGTTCTATAGATGCGACTATTTGCAGATACCTTTTAGGTACAGCATTTAGTAATTTCCGTACTAAGGTTTCGTCTTCTATGGTGTGTCCTAAACTAGCGGCTTTGTTTACTAGAGTTGTAAGTTTTGTAGTGAAGGTGTCGATTGTCTCGTCTTCCTTCATGTATAACATCTCAAAGTCGGATTTGATTGTTTGAAGTCTTGCTTGTTGAACTCTGGTTTCGCCAACGTGTCTAGTTTTCAAAGCATTCCAAATTTCTTTGGCGGTTTTGTGCTTTGTTATTTGAAGTAATTGTTCTTCGGGTAAGGCTTGGTAAAGAAATGCAATAGCGGTTTTCTCTTTTTTCTTATTAGGTTGAGTCGACTCAGTCGGCTCTATTGTTTCCCATAAGCTATTTGCTTCGAGGATAATTTGCATGCGAATTGCCCATAATGAGTAATTCGCGGGCTTTAGGATTGGGCATTGAAATTGGGGTGTACTATTTGAAATATTAGTACTAGGTTCCTTACTACCACTATCTTTCGTCATATCTTAAAAGATATTGACAATTAATCTCCAAGAAAATTTTAACACGATGTGTGTTGAAATTTCTTAATTTTAATGAGCTCTAATGTTTTATTTTCCTTAGAGGTGTATAAAACTTTTTTATAGGACTAGTTTTGAAAGACTATCCTAGGGAGATTAAAAAAAACTTAAATGAAATATCCTAAGGTTAATTACTCCTTAAAAGTTATTTTTAATATAATAAGCAGTGTAATCACTAGGTTATTATATCTAAAAAATTTGATGAAGTACTAAATTTTGTAAAAGTAACTTATCAAAAACAAAATAATATATATCTAAAATAAAGAATATATATTATAAAAAAAAAAGAAAAAATGTTGTTGTTAAATTTTTGAACCTGAATGGGTTGATGGTCTAACCCGATGCCTTATAAGAATAAAATCCTTTGCCTACTTAAAAATACTAACGCCTCCTTATTTGTATATTTATTTTATCTCTTTGAGAGATAAAAAACGTGCACCGTATATATTTCTTATATCTCTTTGTTTTGAGATAAGAAAAGTAAACGTCTCTCTTGGAGACTGTTTTTCGTCTCTCTCCTTTTCTGGGTGTGAGATCCGCTTCTTCTTCTCCTAATCTACGTGGTCAAACACCTATGATAAGGTTGAATGGCCTTCTTATCTTCTCCGGTACGTGGTGATCTTTGTGAACACCAGATCCCTTCAATCGAAATTTTAGGGTTTCGTTGATTTGGGGGTTTTTAATCCGTGAGTGATATGAAAGATTGGAGATTTAATTAAGTCAATTGGTGGCTTAATTAACGTTCTAGGGCTTGATTCTTGGTTCGGAACAGGTGTGTTTGTTCTAATTTGAATCTTTGATTTTTGCCCTAGTTGATGACTTCGTTTAGTTTGTTTGAATCAATATGTATAAACGATTTTTAATTCGTTTATGATCCTATGTGGATAAAAAGTCAGTTTCGATGAAAAATGCAAATAATTTTGTTGCCGGGTTGGAGTAATCACTTGAGTGATTGTTCCCCTTGATGCGACAAAAGTATTAGAACACAAAAATGATATCTTGATTTGTGTTCAAGTTATTTTGCAGAAAATTTTTTCAAACTGTTTTAGGGTTCTTATTGATTCTGAAACTAAAACGAAACTGGTAAATGATGATTCTTGGTTAGTGTGACCAAACCGCTCTGATACCAATTGTTGGCCTCAACGATTATGGATCTTATGATCTTACTAAGTCAAAAGTCAAAATATACCAATACAGATATTGAAACAAAGGTTCTGTGAAATATGCTTTGTATTAAATCAATAATATGTCATCATCAGTTATGTTACAAGTTCTAATCTATTTATACAAGTTGAAGGGGTGTGTTGAAAGGGTATGTCGGTTAGGGAATAACTGGCGTATGGCAGTTATGTTTTGTAACTGCAAAATAGCAGTTACTTGTGTAACTGTCAAGGGTTGACTTTATGTGTTTGACCCATTGGGTTTGACTGGGTCGAAAAGGGGTAAATGGGTAAGATTGGGATTAGCCCAATAATTAGAGCATACCCAACCATAACACTATAACACTAATAACACCGTCCACGTCAGCGCCACATCAGCTTAGACATTTAACATTAACATCCCAAAAAACACCCACAACCATAACATCCCAATAACATCAATAACATTCCTAACAATTTACAAAAACAACCCCTCATTTAGGGGCATAAAAAAAAAAAAAAAAAAAAACTTTAACGCTCGTTAGCCCTGTAACGCCCAGGGACTAACGGCGCAATAACGCGCAACTTCCAAGGGGAATAACGGCTTAAGGCCGTTAATATAGTCTTCAACGCCGTTATGGCGTGAAGGTTGCACATGCTCTTAGAACAACCATTTGCTTGACTATACTACACAAAGTTGAAAACTTTGATATTTGGATATCGAGTATTCAATAATGTTTTTTTTTTTTTTTTGAACGGCTATTCAATAATGTATTAGATATTTTTTTATTATCTTTACATTATTGATCGGCTCCCAAACGGCCAGGTTTATTACACAAGTCAACCACTTGTGAATGGTCAACCGTAATAAAAGCCAGACAGCTTGAGAACTCAATGCAATTAAGTCCAAGAGGAGTATAGCGTTTCCCCGGGTCGTTATGTCCCAGCGAGCTGTGCGAGAATAGCCAAACGTGTAGTGATCGAGAGATTTGAACGGAAAAGAGATTGTGAATGATTATAACTACAGAAAAAGTACATAAACTACAAGGGCTTAAATGCAAATTAAAGGAAATTAAAAAGATAAAAAATATTAAATAAACGCTATCACTATTTGCAAAATGATGTTTTTGATTTTATGTTTTTATCAAACTGAATTAAAAACTACGCGACGTACAAAAGAAAAAGTGAAACTAAATCAATATTAACCCTAAAAATATGAAAATGATATTTTTACAAACCTAATGATAAAAGAAAATTTATAGAAAAAGAAAATTATATTTATAACTATTTAATTAATTATTATTAATTAAAAACTAATTTTAACTACTTAATAATAGCCTAAAATACAAGAAAATAGGAAATAAAGCTAGAAAAATAAAAATATGACTTGGAAAAATCTAAAATAACAAAAGAGAATTTTCAAAACTATTTTTGTATTTTTCTGATTATTTTTGTATTTTCTATGAATTAAAAACTATTAAAAACTAATTAAATTGCTTAAAAATACAAATTTAACTAAGAAAAATCACAAAAAATATTTTTTTGTCTTTTTATATTTATCTTAACTTAAGAAAAATGAAAAAATTATTTTTTTGAAACTTTTCTTAATTATTTGTATTAAATGCTAATTAAAAAGTGCTAAAAAGTAATTAAAATGCAGAAAAATAGCAAACTGACTTGGAAAAATCTGAAAAATTCAAGAAAAGTCTAAAATATTATAGAGAATCTAGGAAAAATGGAAAAACAGTAGGTTGTGTACAAGAAAATGAAACTGCTAGGCAAGTGCTTATAAATAAGCACTTGAAATAAGCCAAATGAAAACCAATAAGCACCAACTGTTTACAGAAGCTCTAATATACTATAATTACTTAAATGCAACTAATCTTAACTGTTTTTAACCTCTGAATAGCTGATTGAACAGATTTGATGTTTTGAGTATATGAGCAAAAATAGTTTTGAAGTGCTCAGTTGCAACCACAGAATAAGCACTCAAATAAGCTAGAAATCAAAAACACGAACTTGGAACCTACACTAGACCTGGCTGACTATGTTTAAACCAAAAACCAGACCATGATAAGCTGATATGAGCAATGAGCAAGGCTTGCAAATCACCTGTGCACACTCAGTTAATACTGAGTGTGTACAGGGCATTTTGAACCATTTTGATAAGCAGTTTTGATGCTTATAAAAAATTTACAAAATTCTTCAAAAATGGTAAAAAGAAATTAGACCAACAAGAGATTTTAAAACAACAAGTTTCACTAAGTTCGACACAGAAATGAAGCTACTAAAAATCAACTCAGTTGGGCATAAAACAGGTTTTACACTTTTGACTTATGAGCAGTTTTTGAGAAATTGACTTTTTTGAACTTTGAATCCTATGTAAGGACTGATCTTGGTTTATTATGATGAAATGAAGCTACAACAAGCTTTGTCTCTCAATTCTAAACACAAATCAAGTTTTTGTTTTTGCAAAATCTCAACAGTGAAGAGATTAAGACAGTTGACATGAGATTTTGACTAATTTGGCTTGCAGATGCAATTTAAAGACAGATATGAGTTCAATAGGACTTAACAAGCATGAGCCAACAGAATTATCCACTGCACAAACCTAAAAGACAGATTAAAGAGCAAATCCAAACACACCTTTAAACACTGATATGAAAGTTTAATGAGGCCAACTACTGATTTAGCTAATGTCACTGATTAAACTGAGTTTAGTTAACTAGAATACAACCTAATGATCAGATTTTAACTATTTATAACTACAAAAACAGATTATGCTATTAAACTTGAGAACAACTTACAAAATGTCCTTAGCCACTATGGCTTGAAACCTGTGAAACCAGAACCACTACCTATTCTAAACCAACCCAATTACTCTGAATCAACCCAATTCCAACACTGCTTCAACCCATGTCCATTTCCATTTCCATTTTTGCCCCGTTTGACTTTCTTTGACCAGATTCCAAAATAGCTTAAAACTTTAATACAGGCTTACAAAAAGCTATGATAAGCTTGCATAAGCTTATTTGAGCTTGTAAATAAGCTGCTAGAGGTTTGAGCATGAGAATTTGAAACTCAAATTTGTAACAGTGACCATGGAATAAGAAAGCTTAATACAAACTTAAATCGATACTTGTAAAGAGTTGCAATACACTTAAATAAGTTAACTTGGTACAATGTAACTTGAAAATACAACTAAGAATTCATTAAGACTTAAGAAATTTAAAAACGAAATACATTTTGAAAATTAAACTAAGTGCTCTCCTTTTCTTCCTTCTCTTTGCTTCTTTTTATACTCCAAACATCTTCTCTCACCTCTCTCTTCAAATCCCAGCATTAATATGGGCCATTGGATGGCTTAGGATCATTTTGGCCATTGGATTGAAATTTGGCGCCAAAACTGTTTTTAACAGCTGGGGGGTTGAGGGTTTGGTAGAAGGTGCATTAAATGCATTCTTGGAGTGGGGTGAGGTGGAGGGTAGGGTTGATGATGAAGGAAGAGGGTTGAGTGTTAGCAGGTGTGTTGCAGGCAGTGTGATGATGGAGGAGATGGCAACCCGTGAGTTGGAGGGAAAAAGATAGTCAAAAGTGTTTGACTGGCTTATAATATTGGAAGGGGTCCAAATTTTATTGACAGGGGTCAAATAGGTAAAAGGCAGGGGGTCATTTGGGCTTGTGACAAGGGTCCAAGTGATATAAAGGGTTTAATAATCAAGGGACCAATTGTGTAAATTCTGAAAAACAAGGGACCATGGCTGCCATTTTATCAAAGTTGCTCCAAGGGCTAAAAGTGACAAGCTCCAAAAGTACAAGGACCAAACTTGACATTTTCCAATTTTCCAAGGACCATTTTTGCCAATTTTTAAACTTGGAGGACCAAACATGTAATTTCTCAAAACTTTTGATATTTTTCACTAAAGGACTAAATTTGACAACTTATGATTTTAAAAGGACCTTTGGTGATTTTTCTTTTGAAAATAAGGCTCGGGGACTATTTTTGACAACTTTTGAAACTTGGGGGACTGAAACTGCCAATTATGCAAACTTAGCTCATTTTTCATCTGATTTTGAACATTTTGCATCTGAAACATATAAAATGCAATTTTGGAATATTTTCAGTATTTTGATGCATTTCTGAGCATTTTTAAACGTTTTGCAGTTCAGATTTAACCAAAAATGATGAGTATTTACACACTCATCAATTATCCACAAAAAGTGTAGATTGGCGGGAATACCCTGATCCCGGATGCCTTTTAACAACAGTCATTGTCCGCCCAACATTATATATTGGACACAATATATGCCACATCATCAAAAATAAGTCCATGTCATTTCAAATTGCTCGATCAAATCATGATTTCATCAATAAACGCGTCTCTTTTCATTCTTCATTTTAGATGATATGCACTAATGGAATTAATTGTTGGTAGTTTTTGTGTGATTCTTATGCATATAAGTGTTTGATTAAATGCCTAAATTAAAAATCAATATAGTTTAATTTCTTTGAAAAAAAAAGTAACTCCCAATACCGTCTTCCACGGGTTATGGGTCCCAATACCGTCTTCCACGGTGTATTGGGGAGGTTAAGACGTAGACAGTCATACCCTTACCTAAGGCAGAGAGGCTGCTTCCGGTTCTACCAAAGGTAGAAAAGGACCTCCGGCCTTGCAAGGGGTGAGGATCGAACCCTTGACCTCTGTCTCCAGAGGCAAGGGTGTTAACCACTTGATCCAACCTTGCTCTTTTAGTTTAATTTCTATGAGAATCATTTAATTAATATAGTCTAGGGTCCATGAAAAACAATATTCTTAATGGTTGAAAATGTACTCATAACTTGAGCCTATTTGTGTAAAAAGTCTTTTAGAAAAGCAAATGCTTTCCTTTTATTATAATGGAAATCTATTTTATGTATTTTATCAACTTACCGCCAACCGTGTGTTTGATGGCTTTCTTGGTGAAGTCGATCTTCTGGGTAATTTACGTGCTTGTGTATGCATTCATAGTTTATAAGGGAATTATTTATGAAGCATGTTTGGTCTTATACCATTTAGGTTATTTTGCTTAATAAGTTTTGAAAAGTTAATTTGCTGTTTTTGCAGATATCTTATTATAGTATGTTAGTTACGAGGGGCTTCCAAACAGGTGAAGAAACAACTCAAAGTTATTCTATCATTGTGAAAGATTTGGTCAATATGTCAGGTAAAATGTTGCAGCAGTGTATAGCCACATCGCGTTTGCAATTTTCATATATAAGGATTTTAAGACTTTTTTTCTGGCTTTGTTCGAATGTAGATGTCTAAGACTCCAAAGTGTTCATTATGTTGCAGAACATAATGTAAGTTACACGGACAAGTTTAGTTTTTACTTTCTTCATATCAATATTAGACATTTCCAGTTATACATAACCCTTCTACCCCTGTATGAACCAGGACTTAATATTAGACATTTCCATATTAATCTACTAATTTTTTAATTAATGCTTTTGTTTCTCTTCATACAAAATGAACCTGAACTATTTTCGGGATTGATTTACTCTATGAAACAACCAAAAATCGTTCTAATATTAGGAGTTTTTATGCATATAGATCCACTTGGGGTGGATTTTGACCTGTTGGGCATAAAATATGACCCAAATCGACAAACTTGTGAAGGGGTAAAAGGGCTAACTACATGGGTCAAACGCCTGCCTCCATGTACAAGCTCTCCGCTCTCAAAAAATTTGATCTACAGGTACTGTTGGTGGTTATACGCCCAGAACAGGGTAAGATAATCAGTAGCAATGCAATACCACTAGGTGGTTACCGGATATCACTTGGAATCATGTGATCACTTTCCAAAGTAAACTATTCGACCCTATGCTTGGGTTACACGAATATCTACTTGGGATAAGACCAAATGTTAGTTATTGAATTAGGCACAATCAATAACCCTTGATCTTATAAGTGTTTAATCTTTCTGTTTGTTTCTCCTGGTTTTGTATATTTTTCAGTATCTTCATGCTGATGAAGTCCATCTCTATTTATAGTAAAAAATACTCACTCCTAGTCAATGGACTTTATGAATGATTAACGACCAATTAATCACCCATAATAAGCCTCCATTATCATAGGAATAGTGGTTACATGACCAATTAAACATGGTCATAAAGTAGTCATAACAGCCACTTGAATGAGTCAAAGCTGTTACAAATTAATCACTGCAACACTACCAGTAGGAAGCAATACACTAGCAGCAGGAACCAATATACTACCGGTAGGAACCATCAGTTACTACACTAGCAGTAGTAACCAATACACTAGCAGCAGGAATCAATACACTACCAGCAGGAACCATCAGTTACTACACTAGCAGTAGTAACCAATACACTAGCAATACTAACAACTATTGAGTCAGGGTGTTCAGGGACCTCATGGGTGTACACTCCATACCTCCTTACCCAAAACCAGGTGTGAACTAATCTCACAAGTGCACTAAATTTTCCAACAATCCTCCCCAAATTTAGTTCACTTCCTTTTCATGAAAAACAAACATCAAACAAAACATATGCATAAACGAAAATATCCTGAGGATTGAATTTCCATCTTAGTACATTACACGTTCAACTATTATAGAATCAGGGTATTCTAAGAATTGAACCCTTCAACCCATTTGAATACCTGAAGATAAAATACACACAAGTTTTCAAACACTTAATAGCTCCTGACACTATACAAGTCATGTGTCCATATCCAAATTCATAAATGTTGTAAGAGCCAAAAGTCCAAGGCTCCCTGAAGCGGCAAAACTTCAACATTCACATAGGTGGTTCCTCTTTATTCATGCTCCTGCCAAGCACTTTTTCAAAGAAATTAACCATTAAGAAGTAAAGACTTCATCCTCCTTTTAAGCAGGTTCTGAGCACAACCTTGGGATGTAAACAAAACATGTGCTCCAGTCCACTGAATGTTCAGCTTTCCACATTGAACTCAGCTCCCAAGTTTCCTTAGGAAGGAGTTGGGTGTCCTAGCATTCAGTGACTAAATTGGACTTAAATCCATCCCTTTAGCAGACTTTATAACCAAGTCTCTTGCCAAACCCTTCGTCAAGTGATCAGCTAAATTTTGTTGAGATCTAAAAAACTCTATAGATACCACCCCATTCATGATAAGCTCACGAATCATGCTATGTCTGACACCTAAGTGTCTAGACTTCCCATTGTACATCTGGCTATAAGCCTTAGCCAATGTAGCTGCACTATCACAACGGATAGAAATAGGTGCTATAGGTTTAGGCCACAATAGAATCTCAAGAAGCAAGTTTTTCAACCATTCAGCTTCTTTACCAGCAGCTGCTAAGGCCACAAATTTAGATTCCATTATTGAACTGGTGATGCAAGTTTGCTTCTTGGATGCCCAATAAAATGCACCTCCACCAAGTAGGAATACCCAGCCACTGGTAGACGAATTGTCTTTAGTGTTACTAATCTAACTTGCATCAGTATATCCTTCTAATACTGAAGGATAACCAGTATATGAGAGACTATAATCCATAGTTCTCTTAAGATACTTCAGTACCCTCTGAACAGCTTGCCAGTGATAAGCACTAGGATTGCTAGTATACCTGCTCAGTTTACCCACTGCAAAAGCAATATCAGGTCTTGTACAAGTCATGGCATACATTAGGCAGCCAACTACCCTAGAATACTCAAGTTGAGATACAACCTTGCCATTATTAGGCATCAGCTTCTCACAAGTATCCATAGGTGTACTCACAGGAGTACAATCAAAGTAATTGAATTTCCTCAATACATTCTCAATATAATGAGACTAAGAGATAGAAATTCTTTTACTTTCATGTTTAATCCTTATACCAAGGATAACATCAGCCTCCCCCATGTCCTTCATGAAGAACCTTAATGACAAAAATTCCTTTGTTAAGTCAACCTGATTTTGGTCAGTGCCAAAGATCAGCATGTCATCAACATATAGGCAAATGATGACTCCTTTACCAGATTCATCAAATTTGCTATATACACATTTATCAGACTGGTTAAAAACATAACCACTAGACAAAACCACTTCATCAAATTTTTGATGCAAATTGCTTAGGTGCCTACTTTAGTCCATAAAGAGACTTAATCAGTTTACACACCTTGTTTTCATTGCCAGGCAAGATGAAGCGTTGAGGTTGGTTTATATAAACCTCCTCATCCAATTTACCATTCAAGAAAGCTGTTTTCACATCCATCTGATGAATAATCAGATTGTGAATTGATGCCAAGGCAATCAGCAGTCTTATGGTACTGATACGAGCCACAGGGGCATAAGTATCAAAATAGTGTATCCCTGAATTTTGTTTAAAGCCATAAATGACTAGTCTTGCCTTGAACTTTTCAATTGTTCCATCTACCTTCATTTTCTTTTTGAAAATCCATTTGCAACCCAAAGGTTTGCAACCAGGTGGTAGATCAACCAATACCCAAGTGTTGTTGCCCATGATGGAATCCATTTCATCATTGATTGCTTCTTTCCAGAAAGCAATATCCTAGTACTTCATTGTTGCTTCAAATGTCTTGGGATCATCCTCAACAATGAAGCAATAGGAGTATTGGTCAGAGACCTCATCCCTTGTTCCTTCAATTAAGTATAATTGAAAATCAGGTCCAGATGACTTTGGAGTCCTGACTTCTTTTTTAGCACAGGTTCAGGTTGTTGAACCACAACCTCATCAGGGACCTCTGATGGTACTTCATCAGGGACTTCTGATACACCAGTGTCATGAGTTCCATTAGGAATCCTCTGACTTGGTCTAGGGACTGATGAGAATCTATTCTCATCAAAGTTTGCATCCCTTGATTCGATTATAGAGTTAATTGAAACATATTCATTAGGTTCAATAACATGGAACCTAAAAGCCTTGGAATGCTCAGCATATTCAACAAAGATGCAGTCAATGCCTCTTTCACTCAAAGTTTTAACCTTTGGATTAGGGAGTCTTACAATGTTCTACAACCCCGCACTCGAGATAGTTCAGTTGGGTTTCCTCCTAGTCCAGAGTTCATAAGGGGGTAACCTTGTTCCTTTTGTTGAGAACCTTATTTAATAAATAGCAAGCTGTTAACATAGCTTCACCCCAGAACCCTTGACGCAGTCCTGAATAGGACAACATGGAATTAACCATCTCCTTCAGCACTCTGTTTTTCCTATCAGAAATACCATTTTGCTGAGGAGTATAGGGAGCAGTCATTTCATGGATAATACCAACAGACTAAAAATACAGAGTATCCATGTACTCACCTCCCCTATCAGTCCTTAATCTTTTGATTAGGGACCCAAGTTGCAATTCAACTTCAGTTTTAAACACTTTGAATTTCTCTAATGCTTCATCCTTAGTATGTAACAGATAGACATAACAAAACCTAGAAGCATCATCAATAAATGTCACATAGTACTTCTTATTCCCCAAAGAGGGAGTGGCATGCAAATTACACAGGTCACTGTTTATTAGCTCCAAGAGCTCAGTCTCACGTTTAACACCCTGAAAAGGTTTCTTAGTTATCTTAGTCAACATGCAAGTTTTAGACTTTTCAGTGTCCATGTCAAATGCTAGGATTAACCCATCCTTAGACATATCTTGCATCCTTTTATAGTGTACATGGCCAAGTCTAGCATGCCAAAGGGTAGAGTCAGTCAGGTCATTGGTGGTCATAAAGGCTTAATTAACACTATTAGTGACAATATTGAGCCTGAACATTTGATTTAACAAATAGCCAAAACCAATAAACACACCATGTTTAGACAAAACAAATTTATCAGATTCAATAACTTGTTATAACCATGATTATTCAAAATACTACTTGAAACCAAGTTCTTCCTTATATCAGGAACATGAATAACATTAAACAAAGTTACAATCTTTCAAGAACTAAACTTAAGATCTACACAACCACGACCATGCACCAAGGCTGTTGACTCATTTCCCATATGAAGAATAGAACCATCATTCAGTGACTCATAAGTCTTGAACCAACTTCTATCTTTGAACACATGAACAGTTGCACCAGAGTCAACCCACCACGCAACATCATCATCCTGCACATAATAAGATTCAGATACATATGTAACATAATAATTCTGAAAAGACTTATTAAACATATTCTGACCTTTCAGTGAGTTGGTAGAACCACCACTCCCTGAACCATTAGTGCCTGATCCATTGGCTTTACCACCAACCTTAACACCTTTGCAATCCCTTTTAATGTGACCAGATTTACCACATTTCCAACAATTAGGTGTTTCCTTCTTGTTAGGATCTGCCCTTGTGTTATCATGATGTTTACGTTTGCCTTTGTTGTCATTGTACCTGGTGGAGTTGTTATGCTCCACCATATTGATAACAGATGCACCAAAGAGCATTGCTACTCTTTGGCTTGTCATTATCCTGCACCCTGAGAGATTCCTCAATGCGCAGATGATTGCCTAACTCAACCAGAGTTAACTCCTCCTTTTTATGTTTCAAGGTATGCTTGAAATCTTTCCAAGAAGGAGGGAGTTTATCAATGACACAAGAGACTGAAATAGCCTCATCCATGTGCATATTGTGCTGTGTAAACCTTTCAAGTATACCAAGAAGTTCATTGTATTGTTCCATAACTGGTCTTGAATAAGTCAATTTGTAATTTGTGAAATTACTTACAAGGAACTTCTCACTTGATCCATCCTCAGCCATATATTTGGCATCCAAGGAATCCCATAGTTCTTTGGAAGATTCAAAGTTCTGATAAATATCAAACAGAGAATCAGACATACCATTGAGAATTAAACCTCTGCGAATGTAGTCATCATTCTCCCATTTGCTCCTCCTCCTGATCTGCTCCACAATAGCATCATCCCCATCATCAGGAATAGGTGTAGTCAGAACATAGACCACACTCATGCTTGACAACAAGAAGTGCATCTTCTTCTGCCATCTGTTAAAGTCCACCCCTTCAAACTTATCAAGCTTGGCAAAGTTTGAAGCCATGTCTTTCATTGCAGCAGCAGCCATTGATTATCACAAATAGTTTACTTTGATTATTGGTGGTTATACACCCAGAACAGGGTAAGATAATCAGTAGCAATGCAATACCACTAGGTGGTTACCGGATATCACTTGGAATCGTGTAATCACTTTCCAAAGTAAACTACTCGACCCTATGCCTGGGTTACACGAATATCTACTTGGGATAAGACCAAATGTTAGTTATTGAATTAGGCACAATCAATAACCCTTGCGCTTATAAGTGTTTAAGCTTTCTGTTTGTTTCTTCTGGTTTTGTATATTTTTCAGTATCTTCATGCTGATGAAGTCCATCTCTATTTATAGTAAAAAATACTCACTCCTAGTCAATGGACTTTATGAATGATTAACGACCAATTAATCACCCATAATAAGCCTCCATTATCATAGAAATAGTGGTTACATGACCAATTAAACAT
This sequence comes from Chrysanthemum makinoi, assembly GCA_910596185.1. Classification (NCBI taxonomy): domain Eukaryota; kingdom Viridiplantae; phylum Streptophyta; class Magnoliopsida; order Asterales; family Asteraceae; genus Chrysanthemum; species Chrysanthemum makinoi. The sequence continues at coordinate 344,395,296 of OU343224.1, read as the reverse complement.
GGTCATAAAGCAGTCATAACAGCCACTTGAATGAGTCAAAGCTGTTACAAATTAATCACTGCAACACTACCAGTAGGAACCAATACACTAGCAGCAGGAACCAATACACTACCAGTAGGAACCATCAGTTACTACACTAGCAGTAGTAACCAATACACTAGCAGCAGGAACCATTACACTACCAGCAGGAACCATCAGTTACTACACTAGCAGTAGTAACCAATACACTAGTAGTACTAACCACTATTGAGTCAAGGTGTTTAGGAATCTCATGAGTGTACACTTTGTACCTCCTTACCCAAAACCAGGTGTGAACTAATCCCACAAGTGCACTAAATTTTCTAACAGGTACATGTTTTTCATCTTTGTAATCAAGATGATATATTTTTATTAAAGGGTGTGTCTACATCGTTCCTTTCCATTTGGGTAGGTTTTGTTTCGGCATTCAGTATTTGAGGTATCAAATCAGGTCGGGTCGGGCAAGGAGTCAAATGTCAGGTACACGTCATTGTTGACCTTTTTATTTAAGGTTGATCTTAGTAGAGAAATATACAAATTTGGTAATTTGGCCTTTTCCTAATCTTGAGTTTGGATCACAAACTACTAATTTGTGTGAGATCAGATAATAGTGGTCTATATAGACACGCTTTTTCCCCTTTCCCAGAAATGAAATCTACCTCATATATAAAGCAAGCTTGTCCTACTATTTCTCCCTCCAAAATTATAATCAATTGCCACGTGGAAATTATTTTCATCCCAACCGTCCAAGTTTTTTTCCTCTGATTTGGGCGGAGTACCTCCTTTGCTGCTCATTCGAAAAATATGATTGTGTGTGAAAAAAACACACACACAATATACTCCTCTCAAATCCTCTTCAAACATAATTATGTTGATCATAACAATTTCATCAAACCAACACGCTAATAGATCCATAAAATCGAATGGATCATAGCTTCCACAACAACATTTGAGCGAATTCATGGATCTACAATAACTTATGGGTATTGTAGATCTTTTTGTTGAATCGAATAAAATCAGGTATTATGTCCATTTAGATTAAACGATTTTGTTTTATTAGTTTGTTAATCTTTTTGATTTTGGTTTATTATATTTTGATTCGATTTCATCTATATTCATATTCGATGTTTTGATTTTTCTGTGTTTATTCTATTTTTATGAGACATGTACACCATATGTCTGATGAAATGCCTAATTAGCAATATCTTCATTTGCTAATCACAAAGTAATGATTGTAGATCCATTGTTTGATGAAATGCTTCAGTTATAAATAACCTCATAAAATAGATCCATTTCAGTGTGTTTGATGAATTATGTTTTAGTTAACATCATGTTTATGGTCATTTTCTGTTGTGGTCCATTTCATATTATAACATATTTTTTTGACTTATTTTATGGAATCCTTCAATGATATAAAACATCATAACTTTTGTTTTATAAGTTTTTTGCAGAAATATTTGTTCATATGACTTTTGTTGTGTTCCAAATTATTGATGTCTTATGTTTTAGTTGATATAGGATTTTATGCTCATTCTCGTGTTGTTTTTGTGTTTCGGATAAACAAGGTTGTCGAATGTTTGGTTCGTTGACAGTGGATTAATTTGCAACATCTGAGTAGCAGAGTATTACAAGATAAGTCATGTTCTTTGTGGTTGCTTTTTAGACAACGATAATTGATAAGTGTCATTTAAGCTTTTTTTTTTACTATATTGGTAAACTTTCTTTTCTTGGAATGGTAAATTATTGATTACTTATGTTTAAGTTAAGATAACGTGTGCGTTCCTTCTGTGTTGGTTTTTGTGTTTCAAGATAATCAAGGTTGTCGAATGTTTGGTTCGTTGACAGTGGAGTAAGTTGCAACATCTGATTAGCCGAGTATTACAAGATAAGTCATGTTCTTTGTGGTTGCTTTTTAGACAACGATAGCATTTTTAGTGTCATTGAAACTTTTTGTTGACTATATCGGTAAACTTTTTTTTTGTTGGATTGGTAAATTATTGATGACTTATGTTTAAGTCAAGATAACTTTTGCGTTTGTTCTGTGTTGTTTTTTTTGTTTCAGGATAATCAAGGTTGTCGAATGTTTGGTTCGTTTACAGTGGAGTAAGTTGCAACATCTGATTAGCGGAGTATAACAAGATAAGGCATGTTCTTTGTTGTTGCTTTTTAGACAACGATAACATTTTTAGTTTCATTGAATCTTTTTTTGACTATATCAGTAAACTTATTCTGTTCAGCTTATTAGCTTATTAGTATAATCTTACCGCATCTAATGGATGTGACTTTTTTCAAATTGTAGTATACCAATGCTTTTAGAAAAACAAGCTTTTTGTGTTGGATACATTAGTTTTTTTAAAAGTAAGCTTATTGTTGAATATGCAGTTTCATTGTTGATTTTATCAGTCCATAAACTGTGTTCTGTAACCTAATAACCAAATGTATTTGGCTTTGTTTAATATTGTAGTATACCTGTAACCAATCAAATAATCTGTAATAGCATTCTATATGTATCCTAATTAACCATATCTGTTCAGGCTATATGTTCTTTTAATCCTGTTAAAAACAAAGTGGAAATTAAAATTTTATTATTTTCAGTTAATTAATGTTATTATAAGTTTTTATACATAAATTTTTTAAAATGTTATAAGATAATAGAGGAATGTTTTAAATTGTATTCAAAATATTTATTGCATATTAACTAACATAAGTTATTTTTGCTAAACCTTTTAAAAATTCAATCCTTGCCTTACTTAACATCCTAATTTTTAGCTACAATTTTTAAATTTTGATTTTTTGAATTACTGAAATCTCTCAATTTGCTTCATTTAACCTAATTCCCACCACTATATATTTCAGTGCATCTTTAACCACTCTTCATTCCATCTCTTATAACTTCATCTTTATACAATCATAAGGTATTTGAAATGCCTAATCATAATCAGTCATTTATATTTTTGTCTCGTCTATTGTTTGAAATACGATATTCATTATACATGATGAGATATTTGTTAAATATATTAATTTATTTTCTCATTTTACAGTAAAACAAATGGCTCAACAGATTACTGCTTTGAGTGACATTGACCCTATGCTTGATGATGCAAAAATTTTGGTGAGGGTTGTACGTATATGGAAAGCTCATCCCATCACTAAGCCCAATGAAGTTTGGAGTTTAGAAGTACTATTCCAGGATGAACAGGTTTTAACATTACCCTATTATGCTTTTCTTTGTTTTTTTCCATATACAATAATTTATGTTCTTTGTAATTTTTTTTATATTTATCCACTTTAGTTTCTGTTTATTTGAATCACATATATGGTTGTATAAATAAATATATATTTAATCTGGATCTCTCCATATGTACATAATTTTACAGGGAAACCGTATTCAGGCTTCTATTAAGAAGGCAGATATGAACAAGTTTCAAGCTATTCTTGATGAAGGTTCCTGCTACAAAGTGGGAAGCTTTGGGGTTGGTGAGAAAGGAGGAAAGTTCCCGTTGCTGAGTCACCATTACAAAATCGGATTCTATAAGAATACGTCTGTGACAAGAGTTGCTCCTTTTGACCATAATACCCGTGGTTTTAGATTTGAACCATTCCAGAACTTTACGATAAAGCGGTTTTCAGAGACTGATATTGTTGGTAAGAATTATTGATTATTTGTTTAATTTTATTTTATATTTTTTCATTTTTGCATGCTGAATTTTATTAAAATAAGTCTGCTTAATAACAGATGAATAGCCATTTGTTGTACATGTTAACTTACATAGCATCTATGTAAACGCAAATGTCATTGGGACAATAATTTCCATATCTGAACCAATACCGTATGAAAGTTATGGTAATCAGAAATTTAGGACAGTCACCTTGGAAGACGTTGAGTAAGACTACTACTCTTGGTTTATACAAAATCGAATGATATATTTAAGTTACTTACATATTTCAATTTAATACAGTGGAGTCACTCTGGATTGCTATTTCTTTGACGGATGGGTTGAACGGTTTAACAGTTTGGCTCAGCAATTGGATAAAATGCGAAATGTTGTAATGATCCTTCAAATTGGAAAAGTCAAATACTTTAATTGTAAAATTTACCATATACTTTACTGATGTTTATTTTTAATGGTTTATTTAATTAAAGGTGACTCATGATAATGTTATCATTAAAGGTGACTCATGATAATATTATACTATCACAGGATAATGATGGAGAAATGCAAACTCCAGTTACCCCTGCCGTTACCACAAGTAAGTTGAATGCTATTGATAACATTCCATTCGACATGGAACTCACTCCAGGAGGGAAGAAGGGAGATGAAAATCAGAAATTGTTAAGTGGCAGCTCTGGAAATTCAAAGCACACTCCAGAAGTGACTAAAGACGTGGAAAATGCTGAAGTGTTAGGTGGCAGCTCTGGAAAAGTAAAGCGTGATACCATTGTTCTGGATGATTCTGTGGAGGATGATGCATCTGCAAAGAAAATTAAGAGTATTGATGTGGTTTAATTTGACAATGGCAAGGATGACTGATGCTCATTCTCCGACACATCTCAAAGATGCCAAAATATCTTCAATAATCATTATTTCGTTTTCTTTATGTTTCTTTAAAGACATTTGTCCCAGTTTGTTTTATGTTTTTTTATTGTTTGCAGACAGTTTGTTTTGTGTTTTGTCATTTGATGACAAATACATTTTATTGGTATGCTTGAATTGGTATTTAATTATGATCAACAATTGTTCTCCGTTACAAATATTGTTTTTCCCAACAAACCTACTTGAAATGCATTGGATAAGTATGTTTTCTACTTATTTCAACAATTACCATATACATTGTGATAATCAAGTTTTGTTTATTAAAAACTATTGATGTGAATACTTTGTCATGTACTATAGTATTCTTGGTTTGGTCGGCAATGTTTATGATCAAATGTTAGATAGTTGGAATTGCTTATTGCAAATATGGATACAATTTCTGTAATACAATAATATTTCCAAACTATGTTGCAACATTAGTTGTGGATTATACATTCTATTTATTTTTATAACAAATATACAAACATGTTTATAACAATTTATTGGAAAACACTATGATCCTTTACTAAACTTATTGAAACAAACTTTCAATATTTTAATTTTTATGATTTTCTTAACTTTTAAACTTTCTTTTCATCCATATCATTCCCTGAACTACCTTTTTATGTAAATGTAAATGTTGGTGCAAATGTAGATGTCTTTGAAAATGATTATATCTAGATAATGTCTAATGTATACAAAATAGTAACAACATTTTCCTAACAAAGATAACTTCTAATTTATATTTTTATAATTTATTGTATTTTATTTTCATTTTATCAAAAATGTAACTTACTTAGTTTTGGGTGACTTATTCATCAAAAATGTAACTTAATTTAATGTATTTTAGTTTCATTTTATCACAAATTAAACTAATGATTTATTGTCAACTTTACTCAACATATCCCATTGTATTTTAAAACCAATATATCATCTTTATTTGACTATAATCCTATACTAAAATAAACACAACAAACATTCAACTTTTTAATTATATGCTTCAATCCACATTTTAAATTATTGATTACCGTATCATTTCCTAAAATTTGAATTATCCTATCTATAAATACTGTCAACATCATCATAAAAAATGATAACCTATTTTTAAAACTCATCTGTCATTATAAGAATGGAGCAGCCTAAATCACCTAAGGTAAATATGTTTTTTTCTTAAAGTTGTCAATGACTAATCGTAATAATGTATACACGATTTATTTTTAAAAAACTCATTATTTTTTTGTGTTTTGAAGGCAGAAGAAGCTCAGAATGAACCAACTCATGAGGAGATGAATAACCATGTCATTATCCTATATGATGATAATTTGGTATGTGTGACATATTATAAGAGTTTTATCAATTATGTTTTTCCTTCTAACTTATTCAAATAACATACAGGATAATGAAATTACAAAGAAACACGGAAGACAATCAAAAGACATTGGTCAAACGAGCAAAGAATGTTATTAACATTATCTCTTCTGATGATGATAAGGATAAGTTGTTGTCTAATACTACTAAGTGTGAAGATCTCACAAAAAATTATGAAGAATTGGTAGACTCATACGATATACATTTTACATCTTTTATTTTTATTTAATAACTTAACATGTTCCAACTATAATTGTATACATCACTTATTTGTTCTTGCTTTTTTTGAATGCTATTAACAAGACTCAGGATGATGAGACGCCAAACAGATTTAAGCGTTCAAAAAGGCGTAAGAGAACTCGATTCTCAAAAAAACATGTTTATAGTCATATAGATGAAGCAACTGATGAAGAAGATGATGAATATATAAATATGACACAACAGTTTGGAAAGTTAATTGATGATGAGGCAAAAGACAATTTACAAGACATTAATCAAATGATTGATGGACAAATAGATGATCAAATTGATTTAGAAGACACTATTGATGATGAAGTTTCACAGGATGATCCTACTGATGAATTTGATAGTTTTTATTGATGATGCTGATCTGGATGAAGAAACTACGGACAATAGTTCACCCGAAAAAGATGTTTGAGAACAGTGATTTATAGTTTATTGTCACACCCCCAAATTACCTGTTTTGCAGCAGAATGGAATTCCTGAGGGTTGACTGTCATAGCATCATAATCACAGTTATATTGAACGACCTAAAGTGTCGTTTGGAAAATACATCGTTTGATTTAATAAAATAATCAGAGTTTACAAAGTGTAGGTCCCAAATGAAAATCAACTTGTGCGGAAATAAATTTGTTACAAGCCAAACGATGTTTTAAAGTGCATAAATCTCATGTGTGACGCGTCGTCACCACGACTCTATGATATGTCCATATGGATGTCATGAAGTGAATGCCTTAGATACCTGAGATAAAACATGCTAAAAGTGTCAACACAAAGGTTGAGTGAGTTCATAGAGTTTGTGTTGAAATGTAAAGCCTTTCAAAATCGTTTATGTAGCAAAGGCATTGTAATTCACTCGCCCAAGTTCCGCCCATACAAAACTTGCAACCTGTGTGTTTACAACCCATTGCCAAAATATGTATAGTTTATGTTCAAATGCATGATGTCAAATGAATTCACATAACAGTACATTACTTAATCTAACAATATTCCATTGATATAACACATATGAGTGTTGTTTTAAATAATTCCATGACCATTAGTTCATGTTTATACCAAGACATTTAGCTCAATGATAATACCAAGACATTTAGCTCAATGATAATACCAAGACATTTAGCTCCGTGATAATACCAAGACATTTAGCTCAATAATAATACCAAGACATTTAGCTCAATGATAATACCAAGACATTTAGCTCAATAATTATACCAAGACATTTAGCTCCATGATAATACCAAGAAATTTAGCTCAATAATTATACCAAGACATTTAGCACCATGATTTATGATATAGAATATGACTAAACATTCAGTTCAGATAAACATATAGTTGCAAATAATCATGAATGTCATAAAAGTTGATGAGCATGTATCTCCCCCAAAAGTAGTTCAAAACAATTAAAAGAGTAGGGGCTATGAAACTCACATGTTGCAATGATTATGATGATAAAAGTGGATACACCGAAATGTAGCGTGAATCTCTAAACTTGACCTATTATGAATGATATGATACATAATAAGTTATGATGTAATGTTATGCATGCAATTCGGATGATATCTATACCACTTGTGAATTTTTGAAAATAATACTTTTCGTCGAAAAATAATCTTTTAATGTCTTGACCATTTATAAATTATTTTACATGTTATTACGTTGAAATGATATCCGACGATAATCATTTAGTGATTTATTATGAAATTATAACTTTTCGTCGTAAAATAATGTCGTTGAAATTTTCATGAAAGTGACTAAACGGCCTCTAAAAGCTAGTCGTAAAATGGTGCACGTCGAGCGTTAGGAAATGAACTCAACGGTTTTGGGAAGCTTGTATCATTATCTCAAAGTTTTAGCATTTAAGTTTTCGTCATAGAGGTTCCGATCATAGAGAAAATATAGCTAAATTATGGTACTTTTGCCCAAAATATAGTTTAAGGGTGGTTTTTGGCAAAGTTTAAGTAACCGTATATAATTCATTACAACTCCGCTTGACAAACGGTCGGACATTTTGGAAAATATGCTTGGCGGAACTAACTTTTACTAGAAGACATCACTTTATAAAAAGTTCTACATCAATGTTAAAAACGACCTTCAACATGGTCTCTTGTCGACGTAAAACTTGTCTATTAGAAATTTAATAGTTTTCCTTATATAATAAAGTTACGGAAACTTTGTGTAAACGTGTATAATTTAATCGTTACAAGTCCGTTTTCTATGTTTTATATGTCCTTAGCTTTGTATCAAAGTATACTAATATATTTTTGATAAGTTGACACAATTTATAACGCCTAAGCTTCATTTTTGACTCGTACAAATTAGACGTAACATGCTGAAATTCCAGAAAATTATAGTTTTCGTCGCCTAACTTGAAAAATTCATAACTTCTTCGTTATAGCTCCGTTCAAGCGACCACGTTTTCGTTTTAAAGTGTATTTTCTAAATATCTAGGCCAAATATTTTTACCTACTGTCGAAAATTCCAGATTTCGAAAATAAGGACAGACCCTTTAGAAAACTTGTCGAAATGAGTTTTTCACGCGCCAAACCTATTCCAACCAATTCAAAACAACTCCGAAACTATTCTAATCCTACCATACACCTTCTTAGGGTGTCATGGGTTCCTAGACATCACCAAAAGTAATATATAACAAGGAGTAATTATAGGATGACATATATATATATAATTCTTAAAAACATGTAAAAGTGGTATAAACATCCATGAGACTTGCATGTTTTCTCAAATATGATGAAATGAATATAACAATGAATATGGAATATGATCATCAATATGGATGCTTACTAGTAAACTTGATGAGGTTATGAGAACAAAGGATTTTTCCTAATCACCAAAGGTTTTTATTGCAAAACCTTAATCAAGAGTGATACTAGAGTGTTAAAAACTTGTCTTGTAAAATTTTGGATGATCCTTCCTTGGTCCCTTGGTGTGGCCGGTTGCAAGAGGAGAGGAAGAAGAGAGAGTTTGATCTTTTGCTTCGTGAAAATAATGAAGTGAATATGTTTGCTTAGAGTATAATACATTAACTTGTAGATATTTAACAAATCAAGTGACTCCCCCCCTTGTGTCGATAAGGGGGTGTTAGTCATTACTTAACCACCTTTTTTTTTATATATGTATAAGTATAATTATATGTAAGTTACTTGAAGACATGTGGTAAATTGTATACACATTTGAATATTTAGGGTAGCGTTAGATAAAAATAAATTTTAACAGGTCAAGATAAAATATATTGAGGTCATAAAAATCATAAAAATACATTTCTTACAAAAATTGAGTGAAATAATAATTATCGTGTAGTATTTACGAAAACCGTCGTAATAATATAAATATAACAATTTATATACAAAATAAATTTAAAACACCGGGTAAACTCATAATATTATTTTTATAATCTTAATATGAGCATAAAAATATATCGGGATAATTTTTGGAAGTGTCGGATCAAATATGCAAAATAAATGATTACGCGATAGCGTTTATTTAATAGGAAAATAAACGTTTAATGAAAAATGCAAAACCATGCATAAATTGATATGAAATGATAATGATGCTAATGATATGTAGACTAAACCTAGTCTATATGGAATGTCCTTGATGATTGTTCATGAATTCGCAGCTAAACCATTAAGGTTACGCGAATTTGATACTCGTAAACCTAGTTTACGATAAACGATAAAATAATGAAGCACGAGTAGAAATTTTCTCCGGGAATGAATAGTGTTTCATGAATAGTAAATTTTGAAATATGTTCTCAAAATATTACTTTGACTCCAAAAATGGTGAATAGTAAAATTTTGAATAGTAACCGGTGAATAGTAAATTCCCGAGATGAATAGTAAATTTTGAAAATGACCTGAAATTGCGAGTTGTCACATTCGCCCATCCAAAAAGGAATTCAGTCCCTGAATTCAGTTCGTGTTAGTCTATCGAATTTTTGAGTTTGTGATGAATAACGAGGAGAGAAGACATGAAGAGATGTCGTTATGGTTATCGATGATTTAGAGCGTACAAAACATCATAGTAAAGAAAATATTGGATGAATCTCCCATGAGTAACACTTTGACTTTTATGAATATGTGAAAACCCTGCTTGCACTAAGACTTATAAATAACTGCTCCCAACATAACATGATCCCTCCAGAATTTGACATAGTTAGCTAGGCTATGTATAATTAAGGAACGATATCCCTCCAGAATTAGACATAGTTAGCTAGGCTATGTATAATTAAGGAACGATAATGTGACATTCGGTTTAGTTGTTATAACTCTCAATGTTTACAAAGATTTAAACCTTGTAAGTGATAATGAATCAGAAGGAAAAGAAAGTACGCTAAATGAGAATATTTTACAACAAGTGGTTTATCAAAAAGTAGTACATCTTAAGTCATAAGATCCGAATACGATGGAAGACATAAACTTAGTACAACATAGTACATAAGAAAAAATAAGACTGTTAGTTTCTGAACTTCTTCAGTCTTCCGCGTTGTTGAAATCCTGTTGAGCTTCTCCTCCTTCTAACATGTATGCTTTCCCAAGAGCACCTTCAACTTGTTGACCTTGGTTTTGAGGACATTGATTCCGATAGTGTCCTTGCTCCCCACATCCGAAACATGTAACTATGGTCTTGCCTCTACAATTCCTGGCATGGTGTCCTAGTTTTTGACACTTGTAGCACTTAACAGAGCAAAGACCCGAGTGATGATACTTACATCGACTACATAATGGGTAGATTCTAGCATAACCTCTGCCTTCTATTGATGTAGCAACATAAACCATTGCGGTTTCTTGCCCTCTATTCTGTTGTTGATGATGATTAGTGTTACGGTTTTGGTTGTCGTTATCATAACCTCCCTGGTCATTTTCCCATTTCCTTTTGTTATTGCTAGTTTGGTTGTTGTGGTTGTTGTGGTTGTTGTTATGGTTATTGTTGATAATGTCTTCCCCTTTCACAACTTGAGCCATGAGTTTTTGAGTTACCCTAATAGTTTCTTCAATTGTTTGTAGATCGGAAGAAGTTACATCTCCTTTAATACATTGTGGAAGTCCTCCAATGAAATTTTCCAGTAGTTTCTCATTGTCCGAAACCATTGATGGACATAGTGCAGCCAATTCTTGAAACCTCCTGATGTAGGTCTCGATGTCATAACCAACAGTCACTAACTCATAAAATTCCGTTTCTAATTTCTTCACCTCCGTGCGTGGATAACTAAGCATTTTCGATGCCAATAGGATGCGCATACGAATTCCACCATGACATTGCGCCATCTAAGAGTGTACCAGTGGCAAACTTCACCTTGTAGTCATCTGGGCAATTGCATAAAAGAAACACAGACTCCATTTTCTCAAACCATCGAACCATAGCAGTGGCTCCTTCTGTGCCTTTGAACTTTGTGGGATCACAGTTCTTAAAGTCCTTGTATGTACAATTTCGAATTTCAGACCCTCCTGCAGCCTCCCGTGGCAGAAAGAAGTCTAGCAACTTCAAGAATGTCATGTCTCGGCAGCAGCAGCTATCGTTGCTCGTTCTTTCCTTAGTGCCTCGGCTATACTATCCTCTACATACTTTTGGATAGCAGCTGGTGTCATTTCTGGTGCAGCTTTCTTCGGTGCCATAACTCTTCAAAATAAGAGGAAAGGTGAGACGTAGCAAAGTCCTATGTTAATAATAAGCGCTCTAAAGAGATGTGACAGAAGGTGATAAGTTTGAGGTTACTTTTCAAAATGAGTGATGGTTTAGTGACTTAGTGTGTGAATAGCGTGTAACTCGACATGTTAGTGATGAAACAAAGGAGTGAGAGTGACTTCGCCCTAGTTAAGGGTTTTGTCTCGGCATTTGACGTTATCGGTGATGAGTCAGCTGATATTAAAATTGCGATAGGGAATGACAAAGCATTCTCCACATTGGAGTATGAAGAAAGGATAATGGAATGGGTATTTGAAGGCATCCATGTGACAATCGATTTGAAATGAAAGTAAATAACTCGAAAAAATGTACGTATAAACCGCATATAAAGTGAACATGCACTTATGATGAAATGATGAGATGCTATGATGATGTAGTTATAGTCTAGGGTCAATGATGCAACCTAGTTCTCTATAAATGAAGCTCTGATGCCAATCTGTCACACCCCCAAATTACCTGTTTTGCAGCAGAATGGAATTCCTGAGGGTTGACTGTCATAGCATCATAATCACAGTTATATTGAACGACCTAAAGTGTCATTTGGAAAATACATCGTTTGATTTAATAAAATAATCAGAGTTTACAAAGTGTAGGTCCCAAATGAAAATCAACTTGTGCGGAAATAAATTTGTTACAAGCCAAACGATGTTTTAAAGTGCATAAATCTCATGTGTGACGCGTCGTCACCACGACTCTATGATATGTCCATATGGATGTCATGAAGTGAATGCCTTAGATACCTGAGATAAAACATGCTAAAAAGTGTCAACACAAAGGTTGAGTGAGTTCATAGATTTTGTGTTGAAATGTAAAGCCTTTCAAAATCGTTTATGTAGCAAAGGCATTGTAAATTCACTCAGTTCCAAGTTCCGCCCATACAAAACTTGCAACCTGTGTTTACAACCCATTGCCAAAATATGTATAGTTTATATTCAAATACATGATGTCAAATGAATTCACATAACAGTACATTACTTAATCTAACAATATTCAATTGATATAACACATATGAGTGTTGTTTCAAATAATTCCAAGACCATTAGTTCATGTTTATACCAAGACATTTAGCTCAATGATAATACCAAGACATTTAGCTCAATGATAATACCAAGACATTTAGCTCCGTGATAATACCAAGACATTTAGCTCAATAATAATACCAAGACATTTAGCTCAATGATAATACCAAGACATTTAGCTCAATAATTATACCAAGACATTTAGCTCCATGATAATACCAAGACATTTAGCTCAATAATTATATCAAGACATTTAGCTCCATGATTTATGATATAGAATATGACTAAACATTCAGTTCAGATAAACATATAGTTGCAAATAATCATGAATGTCATAAAAGTTGATGAGCATGTATCTCCCCCAAAAGTAGTTCAAAACAATTAAAAGAGTAGGGGCTATGAAACTCACCTGTTGCAATGATTATGATGATAAAAGTGGATACACCGAAATGTAGCGTGAATCTCTAAACTTGACCTATTACGAATGATATGATACATAATAAGTTATGATGTAATGTTATGCATGCAATTCGGATGATATCTATACCACTTGTGAATTTTTGAAAATAATACTTTTCGTCGAAAAATAATCTTTTAATGTCTTGACCATTTATAAATTACTTTACATGTTATTACGTTGAAATGATATCCGACGATAAACATTTAGTGATTTATTATGAAATTATAACTTTTCGTCGTAAAATAATGTCGTTGAAATTTTCATGAAAGTGACTAAACGGCCTCTAAAAGCTAGTCGTAAAATGGTGCACATCGAGCGTTAGGAAACGAACTCAACGGTTTTGGGAAGCTTGTATCATTATCTCAAAGTTTTAGCATTTAAGTTTTCGTCATAGAGGTTCCGATCATAGAGAAAATATAGCTAAAGTATGGTACTTTTGCCCAAAATATAGTTTAAGGATGGTTTTCGGTAAAGTTTAAGTAACCGTATATAATTCATTACAACTCCGCTTGACAAACGGTCGAACATTTTGGAAAATATGCTTGGCGAACTTACTTTTACTAGAAGACATCACTTTATAAAAAGTTCTACATCAATGTTAAAAACGGCCTTCAACATGGTCTCTTGTCGACGTAAAACTTGTCTATTAGAAATTTAATAGTTTTCCTTATATAATAAAGTTACGGCAACTTTGTGTAAACGTGTATAATTTAATCGTTACAAGTCCGTTTTCTATGTTTTATATGTCCTTAGCTTTGTATCAAAGTATACTAATATATTTTTGATAAGTCGACACAATTTATAACGCCTAAGCTTCATTTTTGACTCGTACAAATTAGACGTAACATGCTGAAATTCCAGAAAATTATAGTTTTCGTCGCCTAACTTGAAAAATTCATAACTTCTTCGTTATAGCTCCGTTTTAATCCGTTCAAGCGACCACGTTTTCGTTTTAAAGTGTATTTTCTAAATATCTAGGCCAAATATTTTTACCTACTGTCGAAAATTCCAGATTTCGAAAATAAGGACATACCCTTTAGAAAACTTGTCGAAATGAGTTTTTCACGCGCCAAACCTATTCCAACCAATTCAAAACAACTCCGAAGCTATTCTAATCCTACCATACACCTTTTTAGGGTGTCATGGGTTCCTAGACATCACCAAAAGTAATATATAACAAGGAGTAATTATAGGATGACATATATATATATATATATATATACATATATATATATAATTCTTAAAAACATGTAAAAGTGGTATAAACATCCATGAGACTTGCATGTTTTCTCAAATATGATGAAATGAATATAACAATGAATATTGAATATGATCATGAATATGGATGCTTACTAGTAAACTTGATGAGGTTATGAGAACAAAGGATTTTTCCTAATCACCCAAGGTTTTTATTGCAAAACCTTAATCAAGAGTGATACTAGAGTGTTAAAAACTTGTCTTGTAAAATTTTGGAAGATCCTTCCTTGGTCCCTTGGTGTGGCCGGTTACAAGAGGAGAGGAAGAAGAGAGAGTTTGATCTTTTGCTTTGTGAAAATAATGAAGTGAATATGTTTGCTTAGAGTATAATACATTAACTTGTAGATATTTAACAAATCAAGTGACTCACCCCCCCCCCCTTGTGTCGACAAGGGGGTGTTAGTCATTACTTAACTACCTTTTTTTTTATATGTATAAGTATAATTATATGTAACATGTGGTAAATTGTATACACATTTGAATATTTAGGGTAGCGTTAGATAAAAATAAATTTTAACGGGTCAAGATAAAATATATTGAGGTCATAAAAATCATAAAAATACATTTCTTACAATAATTGAGTGAAATAATAATTATCGTGTAGTATTTACGAAAACAGTCGTAATAATATAAATATAACAATTTATATACAAAATAAATTTAAAACACCGGGTAAACTCATAATATTATTTTTATAATCTTAATATGAGCATAAAAATATATCGGGATAATTTTTGGAAGTGTCGGATCAAATATGCAAAATAAATGATTACGCGATAGCGTTTATTTAATAGGAAAATAAACGTTTAATGAAAAATGCAAAACCATGCATAAATTGATATGAAATGATAATGATGCTAATGATATGTAGACTAAACCTAGTCTATATGGAATGTCCTTGATGATTGTTCATGAATTCGCAGCTAAACCATTAAGGTTACGCGAATTTGATACTCGTAAACCTAGTTTACGATAAACGATAAAATAATGAAGCATGAGTAGAAATTTTCTCCGGGAATGAATAGTGTTTCGTGAATAGTAAATTTTGAAATATGTTCTCAAAATATTACTTTGACTCCAAAAACGGTGAATAGTAAAATTTTGAATAGTAACCGGTGAATAGTAAATTCCCGAGATGAATAGTAAATTTTGAAAATGACCTGAAATTGCGAGTTGTCACATTTATTTTCCATGTTATGAATAATTTATTATGCAGTGTTCCGTTCCGCATATTTTAAATGATTTCTATAAAATTGTAAACCTGTACTTCAATCGCTTTTGCCTGAATACTATCGTTGAATAAATTACTCTATTTACTCTGTATGATTTAAACTGCTCTAAATATAGTCATCTTAATTTGACAATACGATTGTTAATGTACATTATCATTACTAAAACATCAATAAACATTCAACTGGATTCTAATTCATACAACCAACATCTAAGAACCAAACACGTAATCAAAATACTTTAAAACAGACTACCATAATTTACATACCATACGTCAGTTTTATCATGCATGACACCGTTCAAACCCCGATCGGTTTTTATCATAATACATAGCAACAATATCCAAAAGACTAAATAAAACAGAAGTTACCCATACTTAAACAAGTTTCCTAACACTTAAGTTGTTCCAACATAAACATCAAAAGAAGCTGAGACATACCACATTTGTTCGATAGTATCTAACAGACATGAAAGAACGGATAACGTGTTGGTTGATGACCTTACAAATCTGTGACAACGTACATCAACCTGAACCTTAACATCTTTTTGTAATTAAAACCACATTCTTGACCAAAGAATTTCCATTCATCGAACATATTGACATGATTTGTTCTTCCCGGATTCTCATAATGACGGTCCATCCTGACGGAAAATGGCAATTCAATTTGGTCGTGTTTCAACACAGCTTTTCTGTACAAATGCATTGGATGACGTTCCTGGAATTTTGCCGGTATACACTGTAATTATGCAAAAAGATACAAAATAAATTATAGTGCCTCATTACGACAATTAAAACTTAATCGCTTAATGAATAAGTATTGAATAACACTTACAAGACGCTTAAAAGCCAATATTTCTACAAAACTCTTATAAAACACATCCGTTCTTTCATTGAAGTGTTCGATATGCGTAGGCCAGATGCATATATGGGACATTCGGTCATCATCTGCAAATCAACATAATAGTATATATAAAATTAACATTCGTTCATCATCTTAAAGATAATATCACTTCTATATTCAGTTAATTAACATGCAATAGTATATATAAAATTACTTTTATTATTAACTTACTTTCTTCTTCATATGCTAACTTTGGTTGAACCAAATTCAGCCGTGTTGCACCAAGGAACTGCACATCTGTTTTGCCACTACCATCACTGTTGAACACCATTAGATTTAACAGATCATTCCTTATTTTTGTGAACACGACAACATCACCATATTCTAGATTTTTTTCACCACATAATGCTTTCCAATCAGCTTGGTTCAGTACAAATTCAGGAAGAACTGTATTATCAAATGGATTGACACGGCTAACACGGACATCAAAATCATCAGCTTCACATCTAATCGTTATTGTCTCTTCGTTTCCCAGACCAACTACAAATTCAGCTAGAATTGTCTGTAAAATGGTACATTTGGTTTTAATAAAGCGCAACTTTAATTAAATACTAATGGCATTCAAAGGAATACAATGAAAGTATCTAATTGCATTGATATTGTTTTGTTTAAAATTTCGTTATTACCTGAAGTATGAATGGAGGTGGCATCACACGTGTCTGAAATCGAGAGTAACGCCTCCTAACTCCTTCATAGCCTCCTGTTTCTATTCCCTCACTGTCATATCCAGTTACATGGAATGAGTCATCCCCTTCCTCTATAAAGTGCAATAACTTAACCTCATCATGTATGTTCTCTGAAACGAATCCAGTCCATCGTTGTCCTCTAATTTCAAGAACTCCTTCTGTTGTTTTCACTATTGTAACCCTCTTCCGGTTTATGGTTATCCCTGTCAAATACAAATGGCTGTTTCCAGTGTAGGCATCATAATCGAATACTTCATGTAGTCCCAATTGAAGAGGATACTCATTATGTTTTTCGAGTGACACGACAAATTCAATCGGCATTTTCCTAAAAAATAATCAAACCTTAAATATTACAACACATTATAGCTACCATATATATTAACGTATAACAATAAATCATAATCGCGTTTCATGTCATATATTTTTTTCTTTACTAAAAGAAACATTTATCTTCTAAACACTTCAACATACATCTTCATCATTGGTTACTTTTTAAATACTATTCGGCAAATCAAAGGTTTTATGTTTAATAAACTACTTAAAAATCTATAAGCCATATACCAAAATAAAATAAAAAAAGCATTTTCAATACATCATACCAAAGTCAACCATCTTTCAAATAAACCTAAATCAAACATAAAAGTCTAATAGTTGGTGTTTAATCTGTAATTCATCAAATCTATAACTGTTGCTAAGCCCTATTCTTAACCACACTCATCCTATTCAAGGGATAATAACATGAACGACATGCATCACATATTATGCAAGTTATAGTAAACAATTATAAGCAAGAACATCAAATATGTTATAATAATCAACTAGAAGATGCATAACATACTGAAAATTTTATAAATTAAAATAAATGAAAGTAATGATCGGAAATCATGACCACTATAAACAAGATGATGATTCTTTACTATTAATCTTAGCAGAAATTAAATAATAATCAAACTGTAGATGATGGTTTGTTACCGGTAGAAGCTGGAGAGCAATTATGTGTCGAGGAAGTAATGCTTAGAATCCCAATGTCAAAGATTTTTTGACTAATAAATCTTGGTAAGTATGTATTGTATTTAGAATATTAAAAAATCTATACAAGATATTGTATAGGTTTAAGGCTACAACAAGCAATCATTAAACTGCATGAAAAATATTTCATTCAATATTTAATATTATTGTATAATATTGTATCCAAACTTTCATAAATTACAAAACACAAATAAATGAGAATTTGGGCTTTTATAAACTCATACACTTATTTGGTATATATATTGGGCCTCATTTATTGTTAATAGGTTACAAAATTGTATTTGAATGTCATTAACTATTTTTTTATCTGCAATAATTTTTTTTGAATCAAACATTCAAATATGGAATCATTTACTTAACAATCTTCATAATTGTATCTCTTCCTTTTTTCATATCACGTTCAAATATTCTTATATGAATTACCAATGAAAAGTAGATAATTTGTTAAGGGTTACACAAATTCAATGGAAAAGGTTGTTGGTAATCAAGATAATCAAAGTTCAAACCATATTTCTTCATCATGTTATAATGAATCAAATATGTTACCCAATCCAAGAATGAATGATTGTTCATGTAAGTTTGTTTTTCTTTTATTTT
Source organism: Chrysanthemum makinoi (assembly GCA_910596185.1). NCBI lineage: Eukaryota > Viridiplantae > Streptophyta > Magnoliopsida > Asterales > Asteraceae > Chrysanthemum > Chrysanthemum makinoi. The sequence continues at coordinate 344,376,216 of OU343224.1, read as the reverse complement.
ATTTTTGTAAAATACAAATATATTGATTCGTCATTATAGTTATTGGTTGTTTGTATAAATATTTAACAACATTTGTGTATTTACCCTTATCATTTTGTTTAGTTGTATAATCAGTATACCCATTACATGGCAACAAGAGAAAGTCAACAATGGTGGACAAAACCCTAAATGATGACGTTGTATCTTTCAATGCTTTGCCATACAATAATGTTATTAACTATGACCCTCTATATATGCCGACAACTGCTACAGCTATTGGTACGTTATCAAATAACTTTTTATATTGATAGTATAACTTTATTACTATTACATGTATTTTTTCTTCGCGTTATGTTTAATGTTACTCATAATTAAATATTGATGTTTCACGTTGTTTATCACTATAATTTCTTTATAGGTACTCCGCATAATTATGAATGGCAGAAACGAAAATTTATGTGTAACAAGATCAGTTATCACTCTAAATCAGCTTATCGTGATAGAGACAAATTGTCTACTATTAGTCAAGATTTCGAAAATCATTATAATGTAGACATGTCAATAAATACCTTACAACGTTCGAGCGATTCAAGTGTTCTTCATGTATTACCTAATATGCAATCTCAACGACCTCCTCTACATGACATAACTACGGGTAATGTTATATCCAAATTCATAATGCAATACTTTTTTTTTTACGTTGTTTACAACTGATTTGATGATATCTGTTAATATAATAGATATGTATTCAAACATGAAGCAAATTTTGCAAACCTCTCAAACAAGGAATAATGTACCCGTTTTCACAAATCCTACACCACTTAAGAGAAAAGTTGGACGTCCACGCAAGGTAGATGTAGTACCCGTCATTTCACCACAAGTTGACTCTCGCCGACCTTCACAGTTTGATATACCAAAAACAATTCCTCATGTTCTTAGTGAAGTTACAAATACGGTAGGAAATACAACCTAACCTGGACGTCCCCGTAAGAATCCTATAGTTACTCAGCTATCACCAAACCTTTCTGAAGGAGCATCAACAGTGGCTATAGAAAAAGTGCATAGACCTGTTGGAAGACCTCGCAAAGTTGTTTGTCAAACCGGTACAATATTTATATTAACAAGTATCACTATGCTTTTTTAGCTCTACTCATCCTAAACTTAACACACACATTTATTTGTATTTAAATCCGAATATTAGGCAATCGTACCACCAGTGATGTTTTGCCGACCTTTTCAGAAGAAACTTTGTCACAGATTCCTATAGCAAGTGTAGATAAACAAAGCGGATTGCCTCCCAACACAGGTAAATGCTTTGATTCAAGTTTCTATAAACTATTTATATTAAATATTTCTGCATTTAACAAACATTTTAATTATTTTTAAACCCTATATTATAGATAACTGTACAAGTAAATATATTTCCTCCAACGTTTCAGAAAATGTTTCGCCAGAAGTTAGTATAGGAAATATATGTAAACGACGCGGAAGGCCTCCTAACAAAGGTACATTATTTCATCACAAATATATATCTACCTATATTTAACATCCCTTTTATTCACCTGTAATCTGTGGATAAGCGTACAAGTATTAGTTTAAACCAACCTGTCCCGAACATATTCTCCAAAGAATGTTTCTGGATCTCTAAGTCATAATATGTTCACACCTGAACTACATGCAACCATCCCATTCCAAAACACCAATTCTGCAAGTAAGTTGTGGCATATGCTATTTATATATGAACATTTGCATGATAATACATTAAAATCATATACTACAGATGACTGTACCAGTACAGATGTTTCGCCCAACCTTTCAGAAGGTGTTCCGGCAGAAGTAAGTATAGGAAATGTAGGTAAACGACCCGGAAGGCCTCCCAAAAGAGGTACATGCTTTCATTACAAACACCTTTATAATATATGTATATATTTAATCCTTGATACGGTTAACAAAACTTTTTTGTTCACCTTTAAAATGTAGGTAATCGTAACAGTAGTAGTATAAATCAACATGTCCCAAACATATCTTCCAGCAATGTTGATGGACCTCTAAGTCCTAATATGTTCACACGTGAAATACATGCAAACATTCCATTACAAGATATAACTTCTACAAGTAAGTTTGTGTCATATGTTTTTTATATATTAACGTTTGCATGATAATACATTATACCTGTCTACTATAGATAACTATACCAATAGAGATCTTTCGCCCACCCTTTCAGAAGGTGTTCCGGCCGAAGTAACTATAGGAAATGTAGGTAAACGTCGCGGAAGGCCTCCCAAAAGAGGTACATGCTTTCATCACAAACACCTTTATAAACTATACAGATATATATTTAATCCTTTATACGCTTAATAAGACTTTTTTTTCACCTTTTAAATGTAGATAATCGTAGAAGTAGTACTCCTATAAATCAACCTGTCCCGAACATATCTTCCAGCGGTGTTGATGGATCTCTAAGTCCTAATATGTTTACACCTGAAATAAATGCAAACATCCCATTACAAGATATAACTTCTACAAGTAAGTTTATGTCATATGTTTTGTATATATTAACTTTTCGCATCATAAGACAATATAAGTTCACCGATTATTAAACGTAATATACAGGTAACATGTCAAAGAGAGCTTGCAGATCAAGATTAGGCAACAACAGTCCAATTCAGTTTAACATTGGTGAGTAAACTTAGTGACCCTCATATCCTATTCATATTATATGAAATAATATTTGCGAGTAAAATACTATGAAGTATAAGTATATATATGGAACAGGTAGTACAGATTTTTTCTCCGCAAGTCCGTCTACAAATAATACTGTAGATTCGACAACACAAAGTAAACGAAAAAAGAAAGGCAAGTTTATAGCTGATACAACGGAATTTGATTTAGGAGACGATGTTTCTGAGGATGAACATGGTTATATTGACCGTATTACAGACATATCTAAAGGTATAATTATTTTTTACATATTTATTAAGCGGTAAGTTAATTTAAGTATTTATAGGTTTACGTAAGTGTATATTTTTGTGTTTACTTATAAACAATACATTTTATTTATTTTTTGTAGAATACCTCGACCATGGTGATCAGACAGTTCCATGCAGAAAATGTGGAGCAATGTTGTGGCTTGCCGAAAGTAAAAGAGGAGCTACAAATTCTGGTACCAATGATTCATTTTCTCTTTGTTGCGGTCGAAGAAAAGTTGTACTACCTGTTGCATTGAAAAATCCTCCTGAATTGTTAACGAAACTAATTAATGGTGAACATCGGAGAAGCAAGAACTTTATTGATAACATACGGCGTTATAACTCGATGTTTGCTTTTACATCCATGGGTGGTAACATTGACCATTCGGTTAACAATGGTCGCGCAACATATTGTTTTAGAATACAAGGGCAAAACTACCATTTAATTGGTGATTTGTTACCAAAAGATGGTGATACACCAAAGTTTTCTCAACTATATATTTATGATCCACCGAACGAAATTCAAAACCGAATTAATGCTGTCAGGTAAATTATAAGTAGTACCATTTCCTTTTATTTTGTTTTTGGCATCTCATTTTCTGCCAATACTATTCTAACAAAATACACTAACTATAAACTATTCTCAATTCATGACAGTTCAAAAATGAATGGAGAATCATCTTCTTCTAATCGAAAACTAGACCGTCAACTAACTAAAGACCTCAAACAATGCTTGATCGTGATAACCCTTTGGTTTTGAAGTTTCGAATGGCTGGTCAGTAAATTGCTGATGGAGTGGATAATGTTAAGATTAGGCTAATAGGAAAGCGTGAAAAAGATGGAAGGCAATATAACCTTCCTACAGCAAATGAAGTGGCTGCACTTATTGTTGGTGACTTTGACAACAATCATACCGAAAGAGACATTATGGTACATAAGAACAATGGCAAGAAGAAAAAGATTAGTGATTTACATGTTTCATACCTTCCATTACAGTACCCGTTTTTGTTCCCTTATGCTGAAGATGGTTATAGAACTGACATATACCATCAAGGTATTACTGATGCCACACCAGACAAGGACAAAAAATATGTCACAATGCGAGAATGGTTTGATTACCGTGTACAAGATAGGCCAAATGTTTTTTCAACTATTTTAAACAGTAGGCGATTATTTCAACGGTTTTTGGTGGATGGTTATACTATGGTTGAAGCGGAGAGACCGTTATATGTAAAAAAATAAGAACAATGAATTAAGATGTGAGACTTATTCTCGATTAGCTCAAGCTGCTCAATCATCCAACCAAGAAAACAAGAAACGTGGGAAAAAAGTTATTTTACCATCATCCTTCACAGGTAGCCCAAGATACATGATGCAGAATTACTTAGATGCAATGGCGATGTGCAAATTTTATGGATACCCTGATTTGTTTATAACCTTTACATGTAATCCAAAGTGGCCAGAGATTGCAAGGTTTTTACGTAAAAAGGGTCTAAAATCAGAGGATCGTCCGGACATTACCACCAGAGTTTTTAAGATTAAGTTGGATCAGTTGATAAAGGACATTAAGGAAAAGCGTATTTTTGGTCGTGTTCGTGCAGGTACATTTGAAGCTTTAATCTACATTTATTTGCAAACTTACTTTGTATACAAATTGAATTTTTTAATACCAATATGTTTATTTTATTTTTTATTACAGAGGTTTATACCATCGAATTTCAAAAACGTCGACTGCCTCACTGTCACTTATGTGTATGGTTAGAATCGGATGACAAGTTGGGATACCCAGCGGATATAGATAGATGTATTTCTGCTAAAATTCCAGATCAAGATGAAGATCCCGAACTACACCAGTTGGTTAAAGAATTTATGATGCACGGTCCTTGCGGTCCTGATCATAGAAGCTGCCCTTGCATGGTTGAAAATAAGTGTCCGAAGAACTTTCCAAAGGCATTTAATGAGGCTACTTTCATCGACGAAAGCGGCTATGCTATATATAAAAGGACTGCTGATGGAAGAACTGTTAAGAAACAAGGCGCATATCTTCACTGTGGTTTCGTTGTTCCCTATAATCCAACATTATTGAAAAGGTGCCAAGCTCATATCAATGTTGAATGGTGCAATCAGTTTGGATCAATTAAGTATTTATTTAAGTACATAAACAAGGGACCGGATAGAGTTACCGCAGCTGTTGAAGATGAAGAAACGAACGAGATTAAAGACTATTTTGATTGTCGTTATTTATCAGCTTGTGAAGCTGCCTGGAGGATATTTAAGTTTGATATACATCACAGATTTCCTGCAGTAGAGCGTTTACCATTTCACCTTCCAAACGAGCATTCGGTTGTATTTGATCCCACTGAAAGTATTGACTTTCAACTCGAGCAGGCCTCAGCTAATACTACAAAAATTTTGGCTTATATAGATCTCAACAAAGAAGATGAGTTAGCACGGTCTTTGTTGTACGTTGAAATCCCCAAATTTTTTGTTTGGAACAGTCAACATAAAATATGGACTCGAAGAAAGAAAGGCAAAAGCATAGGTTGGATCCATCATGTTCCTCCATCTTGGGGGGAGCTTTTTTATTTACGTATGCTCTTAAACAAAGTTAGAGGTGCAGAAGAATGGGACGATTTTAAAGAATATGATGGTGTAGTATATCGTACATATAAAGAGGCATGCGACCCACGTGGATTGTTAGCGGATGACAAGGAATACGTCGAAGGCATAATTGAAGCAAGTCAATGGGGAACTGGTGATTACCTTCGTAATCATTTTGTTATGTTAATACTGTCAGATAGTATGGCAAGACCGGAGGTCGTTTGGGAGAAGTCGTGGAAACTGTTAGCAGACGACGTTTTACATTTGGAAAGGCTAAAAAGAAAGAATCCAGGTATCATACCATTTAATCTTTTAAATCATTAATAGTAATAAACGTTTATACCTGAATTACAATTAATTGCAAGTAGCCTTATTTGAATGGTAGAAATCTCAGATAATTTCCTTTTGCGCAGGCCTACAACTAACGGATAAACAAAGGTACAATATATGTTTAACATATATTGAGGACAAATTGCTCAGCAGTTCGAAAAGCCTCAAAGATATTGTCAATATGCCGTATCCGGATTCTGAGTTCACAATGGATGGCTACAATTGGTTGATTTAAGATGAACTTGATTATAATGTTCCAGAATTGATACAACAACATCAAGCATTATATACAAGTTTGACAAATGAGCAGAAGGGAATATATGATACTATAATAGATGCTTGTGATAATGACAAAGGAGGTATGTTTTTTGTATATGGTTACGGAGGTACAGGTAAGACTTTCCTGTACAAGACATTGACAGTTGCGTTAAGATCCAAGAGTTAAATAGTTCTAAACGTAGCATCAAGTGGTATTGTTGCACTCTTGCTTGATGGTGGTAGAACAACACACTCTCGGTTTGCAATCCCTATTAATGTTATGGAGGATTCAATGTGTACTATTAGTGCTGATGGAGATCTTGCTGACTTGATTCGCGAAACAAAGTTAATTATATGGGACGAAGCACCAATGGTTAACAGACTTTGCTTTGAAGCTTTTGACAGAACATTACGAGATATCTCGACACGTAAATTTTTGTTATGTATTCTATACATTCTGATTATTTTGTTGTTGTTTGTAGTTTTAGTTTATCAATAATATATTTTTTTGGCTGTGTTATTGTTTTTTTTTATAATGAATACAAACAAGATACGATTCACAACTTTATAACAATATTGTGTAAATTGTCTTTTGAACAGGTACTTATACGGCTGTTTCTGATAAAGTGTTTGGTGGCAAAGTCGTTGTCTTTGGTGGGGATTTTTGCCAAATACTCCCGGTTATTCCAAACGGTACTAGGCAAGATGTTGTACATGCTTCCTTAAATAAGTCTTATCTTTGGAATAATTGCACTGTTCTTAAACTTGCCGAGAATATGAGGCTTCGAATTGGTTGCAATCCTAGAGATGCAGAAGAAATCAAAGATTTTGCTGAATGGATTTTGAGTATTGGTGATGGGACAATATGTGGAAGTAAAGATGGTACGGCTAAGGTTGAATTCCCAAACTAAATGCTAATCCCTGATTCTGATGATCATGTACAAGCTGTGATTAGAGAAACTTACGACAATTAGGAAGAAAAACTTTGGGATCCATCTTATTTCCAAGACAGAGCCATTCTTGCACCAACACATGAGCAAGTTGACAAAGTGAATGACCGAATGATTTCCCAACTTACTGGGAGAGAGAGAGTGTGTGTATTATAGTTCGGATACAGTTTCAGACTTGGATGTGGATTTTAATCATTCAGAGGATATGTACACTACAGATTTTTTGGATACAATCAAAATGTCTGGACTTCCACACCATAAATTAGTTCTGAAGATAGGCACTCCAGTAATGTGTATTCGGAACATTGATCAACGAGGCAGATTGTGTAATGGAACAAGGTTGCAAGTATTGCGAATGGGAATAAATAATATTGAGGCAAAAATTATATCATGTGGTAAAGTGGGCGAGGTACGTTCTATACCTAGAATGATTATAAGCCTATCCGACATGAAGATGCCTTTTCAGCTTAACAGAAGACAATTTCTCATTTCAGTTTGTTTTGCCATGACTATAAACAAAAGTCAAGGCCAAACGTTGTCTAAGGTTGGGCTTTTTTTAGAAAGACCTGTTTTTTCACACGGACAAATTTATGTGGCCGTCTCAAGAGTAAAAAGCAAGAGAGGTCTAAAGGTTTTGTGTTGTGACAAAGACGGAAAATACACCAACTCTACGACCAACGTTGTTTATAGAGAGGTTCTGCATAAATTGTAAACTTTATGTACTTTGATTCTTTTGATAGTTTGTTTTTTTGTTTAACGATATTAATTTATTGATAAGTGTATATTTATTTTATTCATTTTCTCTCATCAATCCAAGTACACGTTTATACTTTTTTTTTAGAATTTATCGTATAACGAAATTTTTAAAGCTAGCCGCCCCATCGGGGCGGGCCTTGGATCTAGTGATGTATATTATAAAGCCTAGAAAATTTGGCTTTCAATGGCCATAAAGTCTTTCAGCTTCTTCAGCCATGCGGACTCACAAGAATTATGGTGATAATGAATTTATAAGAAGCATAAATTTATTGCACTTATCTTTATCCTTTTTTATTCGTCAACCTGTTGATGAATTTTTAGTCTCGGTTATATACATGACTAACCAAAACGCAATTAGTGTTTGGCTTTTACAAATTAGACCAAGTTAGATTAGTTGGTTTTGGTTTTTTATGTGTCGGTTTATTTAAAAAAATGTTTGTACCCATTTGAAATGATGGAGATAAGATATAACCGCACTTCACCAATTTTAAAGAAAGACTGTCAACATATTTCATCTTTAGTAAAGTTACGAACTGCGTAAAATGGTGTTTTGTGTTATTTTTTCCTTGATTGTCACTGGGTATTTGTTACTTAAAGAGAAATACCATCTTTTCAAAAGTCCATATATATTACAAAAAAATTGCCCTTAGTGAGCATTGACACGATGTTAACAAGGGTAAATTGGTCAAGTAATTTTATCTGCTCGAAGCTTCTACCCAGGCCTAATGCCTAAAGAGATATTATCGTGCTGCATGTAGGCTTAAACTTTATTTAGTCATATCATCTGCATTTCGGTTTGACTTCTCTCGTAGATGAAGAAATACAACAAAAAGGCTCAACAGAGGATATGACATTTAATATCCCATATTTGATTAGTCACATTAGTTCTATGATGACACTTCTAGAAGGCGATGTCATACTAACAGCCTAACAGGTACCTATACGAACTTGTATTTATGTAATATACCTGCTCATGTTTAGCTATTTTGTTAATTATACCCATGTGACCTGATAAAGATAAAACATAACCCAAATCGACTCATTTATAATGAAGTGCATTTAGCTTAAAGATATTGCTGAGATACAGATTTTATTGTCTATTCTAATGAGTAAAGTGGCCAATATAGCATGAACCGCGAAGGGTGTCGGCCCAGTTGGTTGTTTCTAATTCATAAACTTAACTTCCGTGAGATAATGCTTGCCTTTATAGGAAAAATACCAACTTGTTTCAAACTTTTTGAGGAAAGATTTAGCCAATCCGAACTTTCGTAAGTTGAGATACCCGACAAGTGCATCTAACATTGATATGACAGTGGGGTATAAATGACAAGTTCTAAAAGAACACTATTAACTGTGAGATGAGAGATGACTATAGATAGTTTTAACAAACCAATAAAATGAAATTACTTGAGCAAGGTAAGTGCTAAACCAATAAAATGAAATTACTTGAACAAGGTAAGTATTGAGCTTTAGAAGACTTGAAATTTTGACAAGATGTTAAGTTCTTCTTAAACTTTGAATGATATGTTTTCATGTAAACGATACATTATTGCATGTGTTTCTTAATATGAACCAAACTATCATTCTCAACTGTCATGCCATATGACCTCTTGCGTACCTTACATACACTACAAGAGAAATGCCATTTAATGACTGAAACTTTTTATGACTGAAGAATAAAAAAATCAATAAAACCATAGCCAAAGTCAATAAAAAAAAGGCAAAGTCAATAAAAACAATACTCCACGCATTATTTCTCATCTCAATAAAAAAACCACAAGTTTTATCTCTCTCTCTCTCAAGCCGCCATCACCCCTTCACCTCCGGCCACCGTCACCGCCTTCACCTCCGGCTATCAACACCTTCATCTCTGGTTATCTCACCATCTCCGGTCAATTCACCGTCGCCGAAGGTATTATTTCTCTAATTTTAATATACATATAATAATTAGGGTTTCATTTACACCGATCCAATAATCGCTTAATTCAAGCTTATTTCAAGCTAAATTTGTTAGCTTAATCTCTGATTCACGGTATGTTGATGATTAATTTGTATAGTTTTTGTTTGATAATTGATCGATGTATGTGTTTAGGTTTTGAAATTGAGGAGTTAGGTTTATGTTTAGCACGCCGGCGGAGTTCAAAACCGCTTTTAGCCACAAGCTGCTACTCAAGCTCTAGTTGCTGTTGCTGCTGGTACTTACATCATCGGTATATATATTTATATATCTTTTACCTAACTTTTATGTATCTACTCTTCGTTTGCTTAATGGAAGTAGGAATTTTTTCTTCAAAAGAATATGTTGTGAAATATGAACTAGCATAGTCTTTGTGCAATGCGGCTGTCATACTGAAGTGATCAAATTTTTTAGCGAGTTCTTTTTGTAATTGCACCTTTTTTATGACAACTTTATGGATATGTAGTTTCTATCAATTAAGTTTACGGCTATGTAATAAGTTTAAACTTTTCTATATTTAGTTTTTATAATGTTGTCTAGTTAACGTAAATAGAAATGGCATGTAATTAAACAAGTGAATGTCAATTCAGTCTTTTTCTTATGTTTGATTTTTAATGCTAGCATTCATGCTTTATAGGATATATCGATCAGGAATTATACAAATACTATTAGCATTTGCTTATTTAGAACAACATGGTGCATCTTGAAACTGATGGTTCATAATTTTGCTATCTAGTTGTATTGTTTGTACTTTTCTTGTCGATTGTTCTTTAAATGGTGTCTTTAACATTGGTTACTAACTTACAAAGGCTTTTTTTTGCTGAATATGCAGTAAGCTATCAAGTGATGCTCTTAGGGAGGCAATTACTCAGATCACCACCGATGCCAAGGAGAAGAAGGTCCGTAACTTTATTGAGACTATTGAGCTTCAGATTGGTTTGAAGAATTACGATCCAAAAAAGGACTAGCGTTTCAGTGGTACCGTCAGATTGCCCCACATTGGCATGTAATTAAACACGTCAAAGATTTGCATGCTTGGAGATGCTCAGTAACAACATATAGGTGATGGTTATCCACGTGCCTTGTATACATTTAAAGTGTTGTTCAGTAATCTTAGTTTACTTAGTATGTTGCTACTTTTTTGTATAAACAGAACTTTTAGATATTTCTGGAATATCTTACCAGTGCTGTTGTTGTTTGCCGAGCCCGAGCTTGTAAAATATGTCACGAGCAGAGCTCAAGCTTTGTCAGCCTCGGGCTCGGATCGTTTCCATCCCAACTGTAAGTGAGTATATTTATATGTGAAAAGGTTGATGCGTATACTGGTAGTAAGTTATCATCGGTATAACTAATCTATCACTGTCGGTTTAATTTTTAGTTGTTAGTTAGTTTTTAGAAGTAGGAGTTAAGTTTATAGATGAATACTTCTTTTGTTAGGATTGTGTGCTTGTTTTTTATTAATGATTTGAAAATGTTAATATGCAGAATTTGATGCGTATACTGGTAGTAAGATATCGTCTATTAATATCGGTGCTCCTGTCGTCCGGATGTCATATAGTCCGACTAGTGGACATGCTGTTGTTGCTATACTCGAGGTAAGTGTCAGATATTGCCGTTTCTAACAAAATTTAATCTGACTAGAGTACTCGCTATTGAATCATAGTTGATGCATTTACGTTTTGATCGTATTTTGGTATTTTTGGAAACTTATAGACGTGTAATGCATTGATCATTATTAAAAGAAATGTATTAATGTAGGATTGTACGATTAGATCATGTGATTTTGATACGGAGCAAACTTGGGTTTTGCATTCGACTGAAAAGAAGATAGAACGTATTTCAACTGATACAGAAGTGCATCTGGGCTTTAACCCCTCTGCAACAGTGGTTTTCTTTGGCTTTCAGCGCAGGATGAGTGTAACAGGTTTGTTTTTGGATACTGAATGTTTCTGTTGTCGTTTCTAAATACTCTCTACTCAGGGTAAAATTTAAGATGGAACGTTGTCCTTGAATGTAGATTTCTGAGTAATAACTTTCTAGCTGGAGATATTCCTGGATGGATATTTAGCAGCAAAGAAAAGATGTAAGTGATTCATCTTCTTATGTTTTTAGTATCTTTGATTGTAGAATAGAGATTAGTAACTTTATCACTTTCGAATTTTATTGCAGTGATATATCTTGCAACAATTTTACACAGACTCAATCACGGAATTGTCAGTCATCGAGCTTGTATTTTTACACTGTCTATGGTTCTTATCACTTGGTATTTTTACCACAGGAATTTAGTTTCAGCCCTTTCATCTTCAGCTGCCAATAACAAGTATGTTCCATCACGATATACACACACTTTTGAATGTTGATAATGATGTGACCTAACATGATTTTATCTTATACAGAAGCTTGGTGTTTGTCAGACCAACTTACTTGTAGCAGAAACCCCAACCGTAAGACTGAAGAATTATGTATACCGTTTCTGTAATTTCTGTACAGGTGAAATGGGGTGGTAAGTTAATGGGTCAAAAAGGTCTCGGTTGAAACAGGTATTTTAGTGCGTGTCTTAGTGGGCCGGGCCAGGTTGGCCTACAAACACCTTGTCCACCTTAATTTTAATATATTTAAAGCTATAACTACTACTTTGTTAAAATAATTACTATATTTTTAATAATTACAATATATTGGTTATATGCATTACAATTGATGACCTTTGACCCATTTTACTATGAACTAAATAATTCGATTTGATACATTTGGGATAACAACACGACCCAAACCGTGATACTTACAAATGGCAACGGCTAAATGTGTTCGACAATGAGTCAAGTGGCACAAAGCTGAAAAGTTTATGTAAGCATGACACCCTTACCACCTTAAGTGTCACTCTTTTTTGATTACCTCTTGAATACATGTGAATAAGTGCATTAAATTTGGTGAACCGTTAATTTTACATTATAAATCTTTGTGATGATGTCTTCATTACAAGGCATAAAAATATGTGGTAGCCTGATGTATGTAATAACTGATGTTTTACATGGTTGCCTATATATGTTTCTGATCGTCTAGCTTTGGCTTTACAGGTTCGGTTTCTTACAAAAATCTACCATCCCAACATTGACAAGGTTCGTCATACCCAAATCGGTGTTTCAGTTTATGACTGTTTGACGTTTCTCTTTTTTCATACTATTAGCCTTATCCATGCAGCTTGGCAGGATATGTCTTGATATACTTAAGGACAAATGGAGCCCAGTTCTCCAGATTCGCAGTCCTCTTGAGGTAAAATGATTTCGATTACCAGAATGCAGTTCTTGTAACAGCGGTTTACCATCCATCGTAACTTAACTGCTTAACTCGACGCAGTACAACCATCAAGCTCGAACCTTCCATGCCGAAGCCAAACATAAGACTAGCTGATCAATTTCATGAAGCTCTAGGTGCTGCTTCCACAAATGAAGAGGAACACATGTATGCAGTTCCTAGAAACACAGGGTAAGTCTTTTGCAGATGTTGTAAATGTGCAGCTATTGGATGGAGTTCTTATAGAGCAATTTTTTTGTTTGTTATCCTTGTTTGATGTTGGTCATATCTGAGACCTTAAGGTTCTGAACGCTTTTTGCTGTTTAACATGTGGAAACCATGTGATTCATATGTAGACATATACATTTTGGAAATGGGTGAATTTGAGTTGTTTTGACTTGTTTTTGGCAATAAAGTTACTTTGTGGTTTGATATATGTGAATTTCTTATAAATTCATTTTTATATAGTTTTTAAACAAATACTAGCATATAAAATGCAGTAGAAATGGGAAAAATGCAATAGAAATAAAAAAACTATTGTTCAAGTCTTTTAGTGACTGAATAAATTCAGTCACTAATAACAATGTTTTAAGTTTTTCTTTTGGTGCCTATAGTGACACATAACAATCAGACACAAAATGTAAAAGACCTTTTGTGACTGATATTAAGCGTCACAAAAGACTTTTAGTGATGGTGCCTTTAGTGTCACTTTTTCTTTCAGTGGGAGAAGACCAAAATGTCTTTTGTGACTGATTTTATGCCTTTTCTGACACTTATTATCAGTCACTAAATGTCATTTATCTTGTAGTGATACCAGGCTTGCACAAGGATCTTTTTCACAACGATATATTGAAGACCTTCCAAATTTCGGTTAAAAGGTTCAAAAGCCTGTCAATTTCCCTTCCAATTGATTAATATATCATAAATTCCCTATTCACGTATGCATTGGCCTGGAAGAGTGATCCAAATTTCGGTTAGAAGGCTCAAAAGCCTGGAAGGGTGGTTCAAAAGTAAATAAAGTAGTGTTGCAGAACATAAAATGGTGGGTTGGATGTGCTCATGTCATATATGTATTTTATAGTTAGCAGGGTGTTACAAAGTTTTTTGTGTCGATTAATCTGTTTGGAATATTGTATTGTGTTTTTAAACAATCTGAATATTGTTTTTGTGTTTTAAACAATCTGAGTATAAATGGAATATTATTTGATGCAGCTTGAAGCAATTTGGAGAAATCAAGAGGTTTATGATTGCAAACATCAGAAAGGTTTATTCTTTCCCAGGCTACCTGAGTTTATATAAAAAAAATTAGGGGAAAATTTTCATTAAATATAAGAAACATTATGGTTAAATGATGCATTAGATAAACCCATTGCGGTGAGAATTTCTGTTACATTTGTTAACATTTTTAATTGGAATTGCATTTTGTGTATAGAATATAGGTCTCATAATGGAGTTAAATCGTTGCTATTGGTAAACCATGTATGAATATCCGAAATGCATATTGTTCCACTGACAGAATCCTAATATATGTTTTTGCTAAAAAAAATTATTTTGACACCCATGTATTAAGTTTTTAATTCTCAGACAAGTTTTTATAATGATCCTGAGAGGGCGATAAGAAATGCATATTGTTCTACCGACAAATTTATCCTCGAGAATGCCATGCAATTAGGTCCTGGTGGCTCAACTGCAATTATTGCAATTGTCATCGATGGCAGAGATCTATGGATGGCAAATATAGGAGATTCCAGAGTTGTTCTCTGCGAGAGGGGATTGCCAATCAGCTTACAGTGGACCATGAACCAGTCAAAGAAAGGAGTAGGATTGAGAAACAGGGTGGATTGGTGACTAAACTTCCTGGTAAAACACTTCCGCAGAACTTCATTTTTTAAAAGATGTGACACTATGGTGTTACACGCGAGGTGGTAACATTGGTGGACCAGGTTACATGTAAAAAATGGGTCACTTTGGTAAACATGATTGACCTGGAACACTTTTTGTCCAAAACCTAAGAATTTTTTAGGAAAAAAGCTATAAATGCTTAATGTACTTACAAAAATAACTTATTATGCTTTCTCAACTTTTTTTATTGTCATTACACTTAACCTTGTTTACGGTCAACATATCATTATACATATCCTGGCCCACACCTTTCACATGAAAAGACGCAAATACCATTGTGTTCTTTTCTAAACCATTTGATGCTTATTTCTCCTTCAAGTTGCAACCAGATGTACTTTTTATTCGAATTCCAACAACATAACCACACAACAACTACTCCATGTTTATATATAACGAAAAATAAAGTTTATCAACATGTCTAAAAACTGCAGTTAGAATTCGAATGGAGTATTACCATTATGTATGCCTACTTTTGAAATTTAAACATATCTAGTACTTCTTAAACCTATGGTTAGCATGAGAAAAATTTTGTAGATACATAGATCAGATAGTTTGACGAAAATGTTTTACATGGACCTTATTTAACTTTCACAGTGAATCAGTGATCCATTTACATCTAAAGATGACCATACATCTACCGACATTTACATCTAAATCTTGGAGAAGGGTTTGTGTCGGATGAGTTTGTTTTTGTGGATACGGTGATACGGTGGCTGTAATGCGGTGACTAGTGGAAGTGGAAGTGTTGTGTCGTGTGGTAGCCTTATGTTTGATGCCTCATTATGGCAATATTGATGACACATAAATAAATGATGCTTTGATTCAGTTTTTACTTTAAAAAAAAATCTGAAATTAAATGAGAAAGAAGATGAAGTGTTGAATTACCAAATTACCCTCAACAAATATGTGTAATGACAATATTGAGAGTAGATGAAGCATAATGAGTTATGGTGGAAAGTACGTTAAGCATCTATAGCTTTTACCAAATTTTTTATGTCAAATATAGTATATTATTACTAATATTAGTTGGCTCTTTCAATAAATGGTGTTCGACCCCTTCCTTTTTAGCTAATTTTAAAATATTACTTTTTGACCCATTTATGAGTACCTATCAATGCCTCAATAGAGCTTGTGATACTGGCAAGTGATGGCTTATGGAAGGTTCGTTATTTACTCACTGTAAAGTAAATACACAAAATCAACAACCAACTTTGCGTACAAAGAAGCTTTGTTTCACATATGAATCGACAACATATAATTATTAACTTTTATTTTCTCATATCAGACGAACATTTATTTCTTTTCGTTCTTAATTTATTCAATAAGTAATTTGGTATGTTTATAACTTGCTTTCCTAAATTTAATTTTTTCAACGATATTCATAAGGCTCACCCGCCATTCGGGACAGGTCATGTAACTAGTTGATTTATATATTAGAAACATGTCACTTAGAGTGGTGTTATTGTTGAAGCAAGACTCATGGCAGCACTTGTGGTGGAGGTTGCGATGGTGAAAGCCAACGTTTTTTAGATCAAGATTGAGCTGATGTTCGAGTATTAATATAAGAAGTAACTTAGCACTTAAGCAAACTGTATTTGAAAAGGATTTCCAATTGCATTTTAAGCAAATTATTATAACAAAGTTCCACATTCTGACGTCACAAAAGGGTAACTCTGTTCTGAGTTTTGTTTCATATACTTTAACACTTGTAGTCCGGGATGAAATTCATCTAATATTTAGATTTATATAATATTCAGTCCTGAATCACTTTGAGTTGGTTAAAGGTGTCTTATAAGAATCTCATTTACTGATAAGCAACAATTACCAACATACTTATTTTCCGTTTAGTACTAATCAGTCTAAAAAAGTAAGAGCATTATCAAACTAACAACGAGCATATCAATCGTATGCTAAAACTTTAGTAGTGTATTACTTTTTTTTTTTACTGAAACCTTTTGGAATATAAATTGGAATATAGAGATTTATGACATTTACAAAGAGGTGGACGGCAAACGGGCAACAAGCTGCGCCGATAGCCATGTACAAGTTTGGTGGAAGCAACATGCGGTCACTGTTATAGCAATGGAGCAAACAAGAACCACAGCTGCCACTAATGAAGATGGATCTGGTAACAAACCTCACGGTCATGAATAACATGTTCTTTTATGTTTGTTAAAGTTTGTAGATGTCATTTCGCTATCTTTGTGGTAGGGTCCAACTGTGCATTTACTCCCTCCTGACTAGTAATCCATAGTGTGCTGACTTACGAAATTTTCCAGTGACTTTTATATTAATGATTGAGTCACAAAAATTATAGGCTTATTTCATGTGACTCGTAATCATGACTAAAACACCGCTACATTAGCTAGCTTCACACTACACTTAAATGTCAACCATAATAGCATTTGCATTTAAGGCATGATGCCTTATCGTAAAGATTCATATTTATTTTAGCTAGCCATGATAACTTAAGATCATCATGTATGTTACAATTTTATGTAAAGCATTTTATCAAACACTTTCTGTGCATCATATAGCTATACAGTTTATAATATGAACATGTGGAGATGTCGTATATCACACAACGCGGGGAAATGGCCACCCATGGTGTTAGTGGCAATTTTATTAATAAAGGGGACTTAAAAACCCCTACCAAATACAAGTGAAGCATGAAATTACAACACCATATAGCAAACATTAATAAGTAGATTGAAAAAGAACATAAAAAACATATACTACTATGCACGCGCAACCCTTCGCCATTTTGCTATGAACACCACCACCTTTACGTACGCCCAATCTTTCAAGCTATCATGAAACTTGAAAAAAGCATGTCTCCAACGGCGGTTAAGTAGTAAAGCGCTACCAACTATCCAGAATCCAGTAGCAAAACCACTCGCCCCACCAATATAAAACCATCTTTCTATCCCTTCCTCGTCACCTTGACTCTTACCAGTGGTGTTTGGTTCATCTAATTCTTCATCTCCTGGACATTTATTTGGCAGGGGACTACCACATAGCCCTGCATTTCCTATGTACCTTGAAGGGTCAAAGGTTTGGAGTTGAGTGCAAGATGGAATCCTCCCGGACAAGTTATTATGTGACACATCAAGATAACTTAGAAAATGCATCTGAGACATGCTTAATGGCAACCCTCCTGACAAATTGTTTTTCGACAAATCCAAAGTTTCAATTTCTTTCATTTGACCAATTTGTCTTGGAATCTCTCCAAGTAGAGCATTCTTTGACAAGTTTAGTGCAACCAGTTGATAAAGATTGGTAAGTTCATACGGGATTTGACCTGTTAAACGGTTGCTCGACAGGTCAATGCTCTTCAAGGATTCTAGATTTCTGCTGAATTCACGTACCTTTCCTTGCCACTGGATTATCACATGGTCAAAATAATTGTAACTAGAGTCATACATATTTTGACGAATTTGCACTATGTCAATGTGCCTTATGTCCACTGTGACGAGATCTCTCCCTTTGAGAGAAAAAATATCTAGAACCATGGCAGTGAGATTTTGGACGCACGGGGGGATGGCTCCACTGAGGTTGTTCATTGACAAGTCTAGAAGTTGAAGATTTACTAGATGACATAATTGTGAAGGGATGGTTCCGTAAAAGTTGTTTGATGCTAGGCTAAGAACATACAAACGTGATAGGTTTTCCCCAATCCAAACAGGAACATTACCAGAAAACTTGTTGGCCCCCAAATTCATAAAGGTTAAATTCGTGCAATGTTTTAAGGATGAAGGCAATTCTCCAAATAAGTTGTTGTTGTATAAATACAACGCTTCAAGCTTGATCAAAGACTTAATAGATGCAGGAATTCCACCGGATAGATCATTGTTTGCAAGATTAAGAACCACCAGCTCTTTGAAATGACCTAAACAGTCTGGAATTTGTCCTGTGAATGAGTTGCCTGAGATATCAAGAAATGATAAATAGCCATCCATTTGGCACAGAAAGGAGATTCCCCCAGATAATTTGTTTTTGGAAAGATCTAACACTAACAAAGTGGAAGGAATGTTCAGTATAGCGCCACTTATGCTGTTGAAAGAGAGATCCAAATAGCTCAACTGAGAAGACTGCCACCGGTTCCCGTTCTCCTTAAAAACTGTGTCTGAAATGCTATTTTTGGAAAGATCAAGATGCTGAAGCTGTTTCAATTTTTGTATCCATTTAGGGAAACGAGGCCCTAGCTTGTTAGAACTGAAATCTATATAATCTATACTCTCAGAAAGGTTTGGCAAGTGATCATTAAGAGGAACTCCTTCAAGGGAGTTGTTTGAAAGATCAATATACAAAAGATTGGATTTTCCAAAGTTTTCAGAGATAGCACCTTTAAGAGAATTGGAAGATAGATCAAGTTCTTCAAGCGAGGATAATTCCCACAGTTTGTCACTTATAGTTCCATCTAACTGATTTGAAGATAGGTTTAAGGAATAGAGGGATGGAAAGTGTTGGATCTCATCAGATAGTGACCCAGTCAATTGGTTACTTGAAGCGTCCAAATACTCTAACGTAGTCACTGATTTGCATACAGACAAGTTATTCAGAAAATCTGAAAGTTTCTCTTCAAACTGGTTGCCAGAGAGATAAAGACTATTGCCAAGTAATGGGCACAACCAACTATACATGAAAGAGTTGAGATTGTTGTTATCGAGATGAAGTTCAATAATAGAAGAAGAGTTGACAGATGGAAAATATGGATGCATGACTTGTGAGAGGTCACATCCAACTAAGCTTAAATAATTTAGGTTTTGGAGACCTATGATTACGTTTACCCAGTTATTTGCTTTGGCCAGAGAAATTCCATCCAAATTAAGATCCCATATATAAGATAGAGAAGACAACCAATTTAAGTTTTCAACTCTACAACTTCCGAGGGAATCTAGACCAAGGTATATCAAATTGGTGAGGTTTCCAAATTCAGGAGGAATGGTACCATATAAAGAGTTGAGTGAAAGTTCAAGGTACGTTAATTTGGTCAAGAAACCAATGGATCTCGGAATGGTTCCATAGAAAGAGTTGTTTGAAAGGTCAAGGGACGTTAATTCGGTCAAGAAACCAATGGATCTGGGAATAGTTTCAGAGAAAGAGTTGTTTGCAAGGTCAAGGTTCACTAATTTGGTCAAGAAACCAATGGATCTCGGAATGGTTCCATTGAAATTATTCCCTCCAAGGTAAAGGTTGTTTAATTCAGCCAAGGAACCAATTGACACTGGAATGGTGCCACTGAAATTATTCTCACTAAGGTCGAGGTCTGTTAAATTGGTTAAGGAACTAATGGACTCAGGAATGTTTCCAATAAACTGATTGTGACCAAGGTTAAGAAAAGTTAACTGGGTAATCTGACCAATGGACTTAGGAATGGATCCAGTAAACTGATTCGATGAAAGGCCAAGATAAGTTAAACGGGTCATGTTACCAATGAACTGAGCAATGGTTCCATGAAAAGAATTTTCAGAAAGAACAAGATAATTCAAGTAGCTTAAGTTAACCAACGAATGACTAATCTGACCTTCAAGACCATAGTAGAACAGGTCAAGCTCTGTGACATGACCTGTGTGCTTGTTGCACTTGACTCCAGACCATTGACAACAATCATCTTCTTCTTCTTCAGGTCTCCATGTAGAGAGCCGGCCATCGGGGTCATGAAGGTGAGCTTTGAAATCAAGAAGAGCTTGTCTCTCCATATCAATGCACTTATGAACAGCTCCTCCTGCTGCTCCAACCAGTTGTTGGCCAAAAGAAGTGGTAGTTGTGGTATTAAACAACAGAAAGACAAGTAACAAAATAAACAAAACATGAGTATGCATAATGTAAAAGTAAATATTTGCTTTCATAATGTATGTTGTATAAAATTGTATTGATGTTTTTTGATCTGATAATGAAGACATATGCCTCTATGCAGCTTTATATAGACTTCCATAACAAAGGATTGAACTAGATGGATAGAAATTTGTGTGGAACACATAACACTTGGAATAAAGATCATGGAATAAATTTGAAGTCCCAAATTAGACGTTCAAAGACTCTCAAGTCTTTGCAATTTGTACTTATTGCATGTTCATCCAACTTGTGATATGTCTTGGTCCTGGAATTATTATGTAATACAAATGTAAAACCAAAGAAATGGACCCAAATGAAGTAACCCATTCATAAGGTAACGTGATATAAGCAACACATCTATAAAACGCGTATAGTTTGGAGATATGATATTTTGATCGATCTAATTTAACTACTACAGAAGCACGTAGTATAGATACAATTACATCAGACTTCACACAATATTAAACTCGTATCATGATGTTAATTTCCTTTTAGTTTGGTGTGGAGAATGGTTTTCTTAAGAAAATAGCCCGGCTTAACTAGATACATCATAACGAATTCCAAAACAAATGTTTACATTAATAGAATTTGTATATGGTGAAGGAAATGGTGGCGTTTTGAGATATGCGACAGTAAAGATATGTGAGTACAGCTACAGTACAATTGTTGTTTTTTTTGTCGTTTCATTCTTTGCAAAAAAGTGTTAGTTTGTCGTTTCGAGTAACATAACCGATCCACCTCCCCTTTATAATATACCATCTTACTAAAGAAAATAGCCCCCTTCACTAGGGGTCAGCATGGGGCGGGTTGGTGCGATTTTTGGTAAAAAAAAAAACAAACCACATCCGCAATTGCGGTTTTTAAAATATGAAAATTAACAACCACGAGGTTTTGCGGTTTCGGTTTATGTGGTTTCTACGGTTTTACGGTTTTTTCGGTTAGAGTATTTTTTTCTTTTTCAAATTATATTTTTCTTGTATATATTTATTATAGAATAAATATATAATAAGGTTACATTATGGATTAAAACATATATACAAAATGTTGTGTATGACTATGAAATCATAAATCTATACGATAGTAAAAGTCAAATGAGATTGATAAGTTTAAAAACTTTGATAATAAATAGAAAGAAAAATAAAGTTATATGACCTAAAACTCAAAAAATAATAACCAATAAAAATGTGTTTGAAATAACTAATTATAAAATTATAAACAAAAGTATTTTATCCTACATAAATTATAAATTTTAGTGGGTTTATTTAGTGAAAAAATGTATTTGAATATGACGGAGTGGTGCGGTGGGGTTATTTCGGTGCGTTTTTTGGTGGAACTGAAACCGCACCTCAAAATGCGTTTTTTCTATTTTCAAAAACTGCACCGTCGGTTTTTGTTGTGGATCAATTTTGCGGTTTTTTTGCAGTTTGCGGTTCGTGGTCACCCCTACGGCCTCCACAAATCCATCTCTGTCTCTAGAATCATCCAACAACTGATCCAAAACCTTCTTCATCCAGAAATAACTTAAACCTCAAATCATTCTTCTCTCACATCTCCTTCACATACCAAGCTTTTTTGTCCTCAGCTCCCTCTGCTCATATTCCCGCCACGGGTAGCAGTTCCGAATTAGCCGGTGAGCTTTTCTGTAACACCCCCAAAATTTGATATAGTGGAAGACTTAAACAAGATTTCAGGGTGCTAAGGGATTGGTACACAACATAAGCATGAGAAAACGGAATGTACAATATCGTTTATATAAAACATTCCATCCCAATAATTAATGTTTACATTTTTATAAAAGTGCGGAAGTAAGCCCAATAGTCAAGTGTAAAGTAGGCCCCCAATGTAGTTATCTGAGTAAGAATTGATCCATGAGCCTTGCCACTTGCCAAACCTCCACGCTAATCGTTCATCATTACATGCAAGAGTTACCTAAGAAAACATGCTAAAGGTCAGCTTACGCTGGTGAGTTCATAGGTTTAATCATAAGATTTAGTCGTGGACCTGATAGAGTTATTTGCTATGTGAGACTAGGGTAGATATATGCCATACATTCCAACAACATTCCAATAATAATCAATCCAATATCAAAGAGAGAGATCTCGGTAGGGCCCTAGGCGACTCTAGCCAGGCACCAACGAGATAGCAAGGTATACTACGTTGCTATCCTGGTCTAGGTCGAGAGTAGATATCTATTCTTAGCTAGGCACCAACGATATAGCAAAGGATTTCTATCCTAGTCTAAGCCAACATCTACCGCATATCTAACCTTAGCTAGTTAACACATAATAGCAAATCAAAAAGTAGTGGCCAGTCCAAGAAAATAGTTTGCATGTTTTCTCACCCTAAGTTTAAATAAAGCATAGTTATGAGTAAAAGTGGGCTATGAAACTCACCTCGATCAAGCAAAGCGCAATTAGTCAACAGAAGCAAAGCAAAATAGCAGCTAACAAGTGACAGAAACTACGGACTCAAAGACAACCTAATAATATAGACTTGTTTTTAGAATAAATCTCCATGCAATATTTTCTATCCCCGAATATATTCCATTTATATTCCCAAAATCTAATATATTCCATTTATATTCCCAAAATCTCTTTCTCAAATTATGAGTAATTTGCATTTTTGGTCCTTGTGGTTTGGCCAAATTGCATGTTTGGTCCCTATCTTTTCAAAAGTGCAGCAGTAGTCCTCATTTGAATTTTAGATTGCAAAATCAGTCCCTAAGTCGATGTGAAATAACCAAATTACCCTTGTCTTCTTCCTTTACTCTCGAGGGTAATTTGGTCATTTCACATCTACTGGGAACTGAATTTGCAATCCAAAGTTCAAAATGTGGACTACTGCTGCACTTTCGAAAGGATAAGGACCAAACATGCAATTTGGCCAAACCACAGGGACCAAAAATGCAATTTACTCTCAAATTAATTAGTTATTAGCGTTTGGTATTATCGGGTGCGTGCGGTGGCGACTCGTCGAGACTCAAGTGAACGCACACAACTAAAGAGCTAAACAATGCAAGACGCAACTAACTGAGTGATAAGTCTTATAGCTTAATAATTTATCCGGATAATTTGTCGAAACTTATCGAATTTGTCGACTCGAGAAATCTGACAACTTGTTCGTCTCCCTTATTATTCCGAAAACTAGATCACGATATATAATGAGTCATAAAGATAAGTCGTCCATTAATAAGTTCTTCCGACATACTTAACGGGCTCTTATCGAATTTGTTAATCCAATAAGTCCATTAACCATATGAGTTAAATATATTAATGTCAAATTATCCGTAACCCGACATAAATTCTTCAATGATTATATAGTTACTATATATATGGCACTCCTAGATTTGTGTGCTCTCGAAACATTTAATAACTCTTTATTATAAAACTTTTCGTTTAAATAATAAATAAACAAGTTATTCAATATTTGTTATATGAAACATTTTTATTTGTTTACATTTCTTGCTTTATACATATTTATAAGTTTTCGAATAAATTGGTTTGAGTTATTATTTGTTTCCAGAAGTCCGAGTCATCAACTCTCGGCATTATATAATAAGTCACCATGTCATATGTCCAACATATTCTAAAAGTCTATGTTACGGCATTGTCGGGGTCAAACCGAGACAAGAAAGTCAAGGTGACACCGACATGGCACAAATCAACAAAATTATATATATATATATATCATGAATCAAGTCAAATGTATCGGTTACCAGCCCTAGTCCTACGGCTCGGAAACACATAACCGCAATCAAATCCAACTCCATTCCAAGTTACCACATTAACAACCACCACAATATGTTGCGGAGACCCTAATGATCTAGGCATATCCTCTCGGCACCAACAATAACCACAACAACTTCAACTAACAATAACAACAACACAACCTCGACAACTACAACAACAACAACAACCAATAACATTGCCGAGACCCTAGTGGTCTCGGCCTATCTTTCTTGTCGACAACACCAAACCAAACGGACCTAGTCCTCAACCTCAAATCCCAACGAAAACAACAATAATATCAACAGCCATTTCGCCACAAACAAATCCACAATCCTGACCTAATCTCTCGGCTAAACCTCACGGCAACCAACAATTCCAGAACCGAACCAAAAATAATAACAATAACAACCACAACGATGATAATACCGTGAGCTTATGCTCACGGCTCGACACGACTCGACACACGACACGACACGGATACCAAACTAAATTTATTTCTCGTTTTAATTAATAAAGATTAACTTTTCCCACATTTTCTAGCTTAACCCAAACCCAAATAAATCGGATACGTGACTTGGAAAGTCACGAGTCACTCATACCGAGTCACCGTCACACGTGACTCGGTTTCTCACCTTCTTCTTCAATAATACGAACGGAATAGATGGTGTGGAGAGGTGGTGGTGGCGCGTTAAAAATAAAGGGATAGTGGTGAGGGTTTTCTGTGGCGCGTGTGGTGGTGATAGGTGATGAGGAGATCACGGGGATGCTTTTGGTGGTGGCGGTGTAGTGATACGACCGGCGGTGGAGTGGTGGTGGCGAGTTGCAGGTTGGCGGCTAGGGTTTGGATAGGGGACAGGGTGGATGTTATTTGGGGAAGATAGAAATGAAAAGGATAAGGTGGGTGGGTGGATATTTATCCCACAAGGACTAAACATGAAATTTTCTTATAATTATAGGGCGCCGGTTATATTTAACCACAAGGACCATTCGCGTAATTTTATTAAACTTTAACAAAACACGTTCTAGGGCTTGAAACTTAAACTAGGGTTGCTCGATAAATTTTCTAAATTGCGCCATCTTTTCTAGATTAATTTTTCCATTAACTTTGACTATAAATATGTCTGTATTTCATAAACGCATCAAAATTTATTGTTTCACGTATTATTAAGTTTTTCTAGTGCCGACTCACGTAATGCCTAAAGTAACCATACAATCAATCATACCGTCCATCAATCAACATATAACGATAATTCACATAATTTAATCATCAATACGAATAATATTTCAAATAAAGTCTCACAAAGATCAAACCGAGTTTTTAGTTTTTGGTTATTCAAGATTATTCGTGACAGAATATATAATTAAATTTCAAATTACCGGGTTGTCACAGCTTCCCAGCCTCAGAAGAAACCCGTCCCGGGTTTCAATTCAAGTTACTCGTTAAGGTTGAAAAGAGATAAATATAGATTCGTTGGATTTCATCCTCACGTTCCCACGTGAGTGCAAGATTAAATTTCAAATTACCGGGTTGTCACATTTTCCGACCACTCATAAACGTTTACCAGATCTATCCAAGAACAAAACGAATTGAAGAGTGAATTATTTCCATTCCAAGATGCAAGAAAAAAAAAATTCTATTCTTAAAGTAGAAGAAAGTGAAGATTGAAGAAAGACCAATTTGTATTTTGTAATTACCTTAATTTTTATCTAATAACTTACAAGCTTCTATTTTTCTTTCCTGAAAATTTTAGGCTTTTTTTAGCTTTCTATGTGGTGGAATTTTGCAGGTGGCTGATTCCGAGCACCCACACCTGATTCAATAACCGGTGATGGTATGATTTTTTGTTTCTTTCTTTTTTTCTCTTATTTTTTTTAATTTGTGATTTTTTATGCAATTAGGATATATTTTATGACCTGGATATTGATTAGTTATATTGGTGTTGTTTCAATGATTTAAAGGTTCGGTTTTTAGGATTATGATGCTGATTTTTTAGTGTTACTTACGGCGCGTGATTTGTGTACACATGTTTTCCAGGTTGTGATTGCTCCACAAGGCAGGTGTACGAGGATGGGGCAAAGGACGTTGTGCTATAAGTCGTCGCCTGTATCAATGGTGAGTATATGATGTTAGAGATGTACCGGTAATTATTGTTTATATTATGAAATGGCTTACAGGTGAAAATATGTAAATGATTTACCGACGGTAGCACACTACGGCTATTCAGATTTTTTATAGATATTTTGATGTTTAATACGTTTTATCATGAGGATTCACTTTGAATCGTTTGTAACCGAGATTCAAAAAATTTATTATTGTTTTGTTGCTATTCAGGCTGGTGCAACAGAAAGTCAAGAAACTAATGTCGTTTCAGATTATACTATAAAGGTATGATCACGTACTGTAAACTAATGATGGAAAAAGGCGCAGGTCAAATTGGTTTGGTAACATATCAAAATGGTTTCTCTTTGACGTGTCAAATTGGGTTGACTTCAAACAATTTAAGTCTAATTTTTCATATTTATCAATTAGCTTAACAGTGGTTGGTTAGTCAAAGAAAACCATTGTTTAGGGTCTGGTAACAGGTCAAAATGGATACATACCACGGTAACCAAGATCCATTTTTAGTTATTTATATTTATATATTTTGATGTCTGTTTTATAGAAGTATATGAACACAGTTGCAGCCGATGATGAACCTGATGCTATGACAACAGTTGGTTGTTTACATACATGTAATAAGTTTAGATTCTGTGAATATTACGGTTCTTCTATGTCTTTCAGGCGTACATCTCAGGGCAATAAAAGTCAATGAAATACGTGGGGGTAAGCAGGGTAACTATGATAAGAAAAGTCGTACCACGGTGTTGAAGCTAGGCATGAAACCTGTCCTTGCCAAAAAAAACCCACGTGCACCGGCTAATAGTATATGTGTGGTAAGTGTTTTGCTTAAATTGGTATATGCTTACTTTAAAAGTAATCCAGATAAGAAGGCTTTGGTAGAGTGTTTAGGATTGCCTACTTGCTTTGAAATTGCAACCAAAAACTTTGCGATGGGGTATTTGCTATTTGCTTATTTGCTTTGAAAGTACGGTATACATAGATAAGTACTTATAAAAACCATTAATGATTTTCAGGTATACTAATTATTTGTTTAAAGATACGTGTATATGAATTTAAGTTTTGTGTGTTTGGGTGTACATTATGAAATCGACTGTATAATTCAGGTTGGAGTGGTGTTAATGATGAATGTGAACAAATGAGTAGGATTCAGTGTAAACTCGACGGCTGGTAGTATAGGATTGTATGGACAGTGAGGGGATAATTATGCTACTCAAAGAATTTTGGCATACATATTGTTGTCTTGCCGATCAGGTAGGTTTCCTTAAAATTTTCTAGCCATGTTTCTTTTATTTAGATGTTCTTTATGCAGATGAGATGTTGATAAGTTTCATGTAGAATAACAAATAAAACTTCCATGAACAAATAATGGCCTTTGTTGTTATTTGTAGGCCTTTGAGAAGTTTAGCAAGCCTCTCAAGTAGTTACCAATCCGTCAATCAACAAGGTTTCATGAGCACGATGAACATCGAAATCCCCCCTAACAGCATCTCCCAAACACGCCTGACAAAGGCATTCAAACACCTTTTTCAACAGCAAACCAAACACTCATGTCAACAATTAGCCAAACACTTTTGACAATAGTTTATAAGTTGATTTAGGATAGTCACTACAACAATTGGATGGACGGGCGAGGAGACTTTCGCCGGGGACACAAAGTCCCCGACGAAAGTCACTAAACGACAAAATTGAATCTGACGTGGCACATGAATTCCCTGACTTGTTGTGGAGAATTCAATGCATACTTTCCGCGGGGACAAGTCCCCGGCAAAAGTAAGTTGGATTTTTAACAAAATTTGACTGGATAGTCAAAATTCAACGCAATCTTTCTCCAGGGACGAGTCCCCACCGAAAGTGTATTTTACGTTCACCAAACTTTGACCAAAGTCCAAAGCATGCTAATTGTGCGCGGGAAAATTCCCGCCAAACCTTTCCCCGGGGACATGTCCCCGGCAAAAGTAATATTTAAAAAAATACACTTTATTGCAACTATTAATACATAACTAAAACCCCGATGCTTGGAAAAACATAAATAACTCAATCGTCAATTCTCACAAAACACATGTAACAATGGTGATTATAACCAAAAAAGAGTGGTCACCGGTTTAATCGTCGATATATCTCTCTACTCATTTCTTGATATATGGGTCGAAATTTACGATGAATATGGTTCTTATAAGAACATAGACCCGCTGATGAGAGACGGCATTCGAATGGTTAAGGAAAGAGTCATTCTACATGGTGTATTTGGACCGTGAAGCGATGGTGTTGGAGGAGAAAACACTGGAAGCTCAAGCAATGTTTGAGCAGTCGTCAAGCAAAGGAAGGAAAAAGATGAAGTCAAAAAGCCCGCTCGATTACACATTTGATGATGCAGGAAATAGGGTAACAAATCTTGAAGCATTGTTTGAACAGTTCGTCAAGTAAAGGAAGGGAAAAGATGGTGCAGGTTCTAGCAGAGCGGGAAGTAGCAGGGAAAAAAATTGAATGGGCGATGTTTTTTATGGTCTATGTCGTGTGTATCATATCGTTTGAGTTGTTTCGTTTGCTTTCCGAATCTGTTTCATTTTGTTGTCAACTTGTTTCTTTATTCATGTGTAATTTAGTATTGGAAAATGGGTGTTTGGAAATCATAATCTTGTTAACATGATACGTATACCATAGCACCTATACTCGGCCGTTGAAACAGACTAGCTTCATGTCCCGATTAATTAAAGATAGTTAAACAAAAAAAATGGTTAAAAGTTACAGTGTACCAAAAGTTTTGTGGTTTACTGAGTACAACATTTGATCGTATAACAGAGGGCATTCATGGCGTCCAAGGTAACAACAATGGTAGTAATTCTTTCCATTTTGATACATCTTTTTTACTAACAAATGTCAGCTTTGGTTGATCATAGCACCTATACTCGGCCGTTTAACATGATACGTATACCATAGCACCTATAGTTGGTCGTTTAACGTGATACGTATACCATATCACCTATAGTTGGTCGTTTAACATGATACGTATACCATATCACCTATAGTTGGTCGTTTAACATGATACGTATACCATAGCACCTATACTCGGCCGTTTAACATGAT
Organism: Chrysanthemum makinoi; assembly: GCA_910596185.1. Lineage (NCBI taxonomy): Eukaryota > Viridiplantae > Streptophyta > Magnoliopsida > Asterales > Asteraceae > Chrysanthemum > Chrysanthemum makinoi. Next base: position 344,346,451 of record OU343224.1, on the reverse strand, counting down.
ACGTATACCATAGCACATATAGTTGGTCGTTTAACATGATATGTATACCATAGCACCTATACTCGGCCGTTTAACATGATACGTATATCATAGCACCTATAGTTGGTCGTTTAACATGGTATGTATACGATAGCACCGATACTCGGCAGTTTAACATGATACGTATACCATAACACCTATAGTTGGTCGTTTAACATGATACGTATACCATAGCACCTATAGTTGGTCGTTTAACAGACTAGCTTCATGTCCCGATTAATAAAAGATAGTTAAACAAAAAAAAATGGTTAAAAGTTACAGTGTACCAGAAGTTTTGTGGTTTACTGAGTACAACATTTGATCGTATAACAGAGGGCATTCATGGCGTCCAAGGTAACAACAATGGTAGTTCACCAAGAAGCTAAAAAGAATGAAGAAAATAGCTTCTGCATGGATTGTTGTTTTCGTTTGTGCTTGGTAATTTAACATGATACGTATACCATAGCACCTATACTCAGCCGTTTAACATGATACGTATACCATAACACCTATAGTTAGTCGTTTAACATGATACGTATACCATATCACCTATACTCGGCCGTTTAACATGATACGTATACCATAGCCGGGACAGTCCACGGCAAAAGAAATTGCCACGTCAGACCTGTTTGACCAGCATAGAATTGGTGCGGGACCCACATATCCCCGGTAAAAGACGGTTTTAGTCCCCGGAGAAAGTGTTCCCGAGAGGGTATTGCCAGGGGGACTTTCGCCTGGGACATGTCCCCGGTAATAGGTTTCGCAGGGGACGTGTCTCCGGCGAAAGCCCTGAAAATTCGCCTGCGAAAGTCACGATTGTTGTAGTGAGTAAACTTAACATAGGTAACTCTTCTACAACTTAATCATTGAGTTTCCTTTTCATGTTTATGTATGTTGTCATGAATTGGATACTTATGGTAGATTTTACAATAAAGGGTATTTTAAAATGTTTATTCTACATGCTAAAAGTATCAATTTTGTACTGAGGTTCTATTAGAAGTGGATCTGTAGCTATGTTAAATTGTTTGCTTGAAACTGAGAAATATGTGGCTTTGTGTTTTAAATTGGTGGTTATAGGTATAGACACAAGCAAAAAAATAAAAATAAATAAATAATTCGCTAGAAGAAATATAATAACTAGAAGCAAAAAACTCGTCGTATCCCGACCCAACTATCATTATACAAATGTCACACCAAACATACGACAAAACACATACAACATAAAAAAATAAAGGAAAAAACGGCCGCAACGCGCGCAAGTGCCGCATCTCATTTTAACAAAGTAGCGATTTCTTTCTTTCCACCTATACCAGTAAAATTTCAAGACATGTGAACCAAATATAGTTCAGTTTGCGACAACATTTCTTTGTATTAAAAAAGTGACTGGAAAATTGAACTGCCCAAGTTTTGTTACAATCATATTGACTACATTCGGCCCAATGCCATCCGACTCTTGGTTGGTTTTTCTGTTAATTTGCTATTGACATATTGTTTGACGTAAAAAATATTTTGTAAAACATAATCATAAAAAAAGGTTAGCGACACAAGCAACTTTAACTCAAGATTCATTTTAATAATGAGCTCAGTCTTTTACAACTTTCACTGGGATATGGTCTTTGCTACATCAAAACCCCGTAACGTGACAAAGTAATATGGAAGTAGCAAGCGAGAAATATTGTAGAACGCAGTTGAGATTCAAGACTTTTGTCCGTCTTTGTATGGTGACAAATATAACCATAGAATATTGAAAGCATAAAAGGAACAGTAAAAACTAGCATTGAAGTGTTTCCTAAAATAAGAGAATAAGAAACTCGAGTGTGTGTGTGTTTACCCATTTAAACCCGAGTGTGTTTTGAATTTAACCCGTTTGACTCAGTTTTCAAGTGGCTTGTTTGACCAGAACTCGTTTGAACCCCAAACCATTTTGATTCTTTGCTCAAACCCGCTTCACGAGCTCACCCGTTTTGCCACGCCATTGTTAACTTTTTACTGCTAACCATCATGCTTTACTTGAAACAAATAAGATACGGGCTTGTAATAAAAATTGAAAGATGAAGACAAATATACCGGTGCAAGTTAGATGATGAAAATGGAATCTTGGAGATGAATGCATGTAATCAGTAGATTTGATCAGTTTTGTGGGGCCATATAATTCAACTGACCCATGTTTGCGAATGAAGAATAATAATGTATAAGCTTTCAGAAATAAAATCAATCCATTTCAGAAAACTCAAACGATCAATATAATGGCAACATGTATAAGCTTGACTTAATTAATCCCAAATTAAGAAATCGCCGTTAACATAGATATCTACATGAGGCTTCACACAATATTTTATTAAACTCGTTTCATTTGGCTCTTAATTGGTTTTCTTGTTATTGACATATTGTGTTTTATAACAAATTATCACAAAAGAGTTGGTGTCACGGGCAACTTTAACGTGGGATTCGTTTTTAGATCCAACGCGACCTTTCCTCGAATACCACCTCTTAGGCAATGTCCGGTTGTGTGCTTTTTACCAAATTATACATGCTTTGGCGCTTGAATAATTACTGTTGGATTGTGGGAGTTAAAACACACGTAAACGACTAGAAGTGTGTGAGCCTATGGGGGCACACACGTTAAACACGAGAGTACGTGTAGAATGTTTACAACTTGAATACGCTAGATCCAATTATGTATGCATGTATATTCGATCCATCAAACGACCCATGGACTTGTCCATATTCAAAGTGGGTTGGTTTATTAGTGTTGCCTTGGGCCTTGTACACGAATGGGTTGAAAGGGGTGTATGGATTGATTGCTTGGTGCTCAAGCTAGAGCCCAAGCTTGTAGTCGTTTAGTACACTATATAAACATGCACACACATGTATATATCCATAATGACGATATATTAAATATCCCTAAATCCCTATAATCGATTGACCATATATTCTGATATAGAATCTTGGTCTTACATGCATGCTTTAAAGTATCATTAGCAATTAATACTTCACGTGAAGATGCAGTGAAGATACATGCATGAATGTATTCATTATATGGATAATCTTACCGTACATGCATTATATTCTCATGATCATACAAGCATGAATGTATGCATGTATTTGTTAATTGCATTGTTGTCTTTTCCCTTGTGGTATTGATCGACAATCTATGTACGCCCTTTAGGCGTTGAAGGGAGGTTTGTTTACAGTTTGGTTCTCGGACAGAATAATAAGAAGATGTTCTTGGCTTTATTTGTTCGTGGTATTCAAGTAATTCAAGGTGTTGATTGGTTTAAACGTTCTCGACTAGCGTTTATTCAACGCATACTTAGTTTAAGTGTTTGTGTGTGATACTCGTAGAGGTATTTACTTTAGATACTTTGGGTTTCTTTGGTTTCTTGTTCGTTTCACTTGCGTGCAATATTCGCCAAAGGTTAGTTTTCTAATTTACCTTTTATATGTTATTGTTTATTAAATACGTGCTAACCTAATTGTGATAACTAGATCCATATCCATTGCGTACTCGTATGCGTTACTTGGCTAACGTAGTTCTAAAATCCCAACAGTGGCATCATGAGTCAACTCGTTTTTGCGATTATTGGTTACACGTTTCTTATTAATAAAAATATTTAAAAGGCTGCATGAAACCTAATTTAGTTATTTGTTTTATTTTATTTTGACAACTATATGCAATACTTGTCAATTTTTAATAAATAATAACTGGTCACACACAAATTAAAATTATATTGATAATTAGAATTAATTTGTTAATTAGAATTAATTTGTTAATTAGAATTAAATTTGTTAATTAGAATTACTTGTTAATTAGAATTACTTTTTAATTAGAATTAAAAGTTAATTGGAAATAATTAATTGTCAATTAGAATTATATTGATAATTTGAATTACATATTGGTTATTAAATATATAAAATTGCGTAATTACTTGTTAGTTGAGATTGCCATGTTTTATGTGTTTTCCGGCCAAAAGACCTACTCAACTGCTTTTTAAATGATGTATGGGGCGATTTAGGTATTGTATCCTGGTGACGGTCTTATGGTTCTCCATTTGGGGAAGACTCGCAAGAGAACTCGGAGCAATATGTGTTTTATATTGATTTGTATGCTTATATGTTTGTGATTCCAATATGTGCATTATTACTTGCTTTGACACCTAATTGTATGCAATATGGAATAATACATATCGTAACCATAACATTAATATTGGTCTTTATTTACACGCCTAAATAACATGCTCAATTGTGACTTGCAATTTGATTCGTGGAAAATCGTTTTTGTAAAATAAAGTGACCTAATATATGAAACACTTTTTCAAGAATTTAAAAACTATACGCTATGGACACTTGGGATGTACGGCTCACCCACTAGAACAAACTCAAAAGGGGGTTCAAAGAGGTGCGCACAGTCGCACCGAAAGAATGTCTAGGTTATGCTTCATACTTACCGGTCCTCTCTCCCGTGCTTCGATTGGAGCTACCGTGAACCATGATGATCACTACGGTGTTATTACCAAAAGTTTTTATAATAAGTGTTACAAAGTTGTTTTGCATGCTTCATTGTACATGACTTTTACTACATTTATGTGCATACCTCTTTGTTAATTTTAAGTCTATGACATCCAACTATGAACACGTGCATTTGGATTGACTTCTCTGGTCAGACCTAAGGGCCTTTCCAACCCATGGTAATTATTTCGCTTTGGTCAGACCTCTGGTTATTTTTACACGTTCATACTTGGTCGACTTATTTCGAGTTGGCTTGGTCAGACCTTGAACCCGAGGCATAAGATGAGAACTAAACATGCTCATGACATTATTACTTGTCTACTAATGTCTTGATCAATCTCATAAATCTAAGAGTTGTATTATGCAATTAACGCTCGTCGCTTACCTCTTGTCTTATTTTTTTAAGCCCTGGTCAGACCTTTGGTAATTAAGTGGGGTTACAAGATGGATCTTAGTCTTAATTAGTAATTAATTGGGTAGTTAATTCTTTTAAGAATGTAATTATCGAAAATACTATTATTGAACTTTCTATGTTCTGATTAACTGTGTTATTGCAACATAATTCGTAAACACAGTTGTTTTTCTTTAAATGACAAACTTAGTCTCTTTTCCTTGTAAGAAGAGTGAGACTTATTCCTATCGTTTCTCCTTAATTGACAAACTAAGATAGGATTACAAACTGTTAAACTCACTGTTGATCTTTCACTACCCTTTTGTGGTATATAAATTATTGAAAGATAGAATATTTTGTGTAACTGGAAAAATTGTGTTTAGAGCTACCAAAATAAATGACATCCTGCACTTGTCACAATGTATGAGTTTAAACCGCAAAGAATAAAGAAATTACTAGAACATTCTCTAGGAAATTTTCTTAGACTCTCATTATTCCTAAAGTGCTAATTACCCTAGGGGCTATGTAGACGATAAATGAGGAATTGCATGCTAAGATTCAAGTTAATTGAATGAAAGAATGGCTAGTCCATTGTCTACATAAGTAAAACTTCATATACTCTGTTCAATACCTAAGTACATGTTACTCGTAGGCATTTGAAGAGAATAGGAAAGTATATAAAACTGCTATATGCTTTCTACTGAAAATGTAACACTTACAATGTTGACAAATCCAGTGGGAGCAGTTGCATTTTATTACTGAAATATCATTCATGTAATGTTGTCAATTTCAGTGAGAGCTACGGGATTTATTTCCTGTTAGTCACCCATATCATTTCAAACTATCTTTGAAATAATTCATTACTTTCTGAATATGAACAATCATTGCTTAAAGGAAAATTGCATTTTATTTTATCAGATAACTCGTTGCCTTCCTACTGTCGCTTCTTGAAGCGTTATCTATATAATAATAATCCACAATTCCTTATTAAAGGTTATGGTTCTAAAACTACTTATGATATATATGACATTATCATATCGTTTGAACAATCAATCACGTGTTGTTTGTTTTCATAATATGATGTTGTACCTTACACAAGTGGGAGAAATCTCAAAGTGTGTGCAAGATACAACAATATTATTGGTATCTCTTGACCACAAGGTAAAGGAAACTAATAATTCTACTAGGACTTAAAACACGTTAGATGTTTAATGTCCTACTACATGTAAACAAGATTTCTACTAGGACTTAAACACGTGAGATGTTTATTGCCCTACTACATTCTATAATGATTCTACTAGGACTTGAACACGCTAGATGTTTGTTGCCCTACTACATACAAATGTCATGATATAATGTAAAGATACTTCAACATTTGACTACATGTTTTAGTCAACTTAATTATGGTTATATGATAATGATCATAATTTTGAAGTATAAAATTAACTTGAAATTACTATAGAACTCAAGAGTTTGCGTTCATGATTACTTTTGTTAGTATAATTATGCTTACATGTTAAGACATAATTAGAAAGTCCTTGAATTAATCAATGACTTATAACATAAAGTATATATAGTAAAATGTTATGTCTTCTAGTTAACACATAAACATGAGGCCTTTGAATTATTCAAAGACTTATAATGTATTATTGAAATGTTCTGTTTTCATGTTAACACATGAACATATAATTCTTGAACACTTCTATCTTCTTGTGAACACTTTAACATAAGATTCTTGTATTGTTTAATGAATATACATTATTGCATGCACTTGGTTCGTAAATACTTAATAGCAATTTGGCTTGACCCAATTGACAAGTATTTGGTCCAAAGAGAATTAAGTTATCTATGGAATTCTGATATAGTTTCACAATTCTAATACGCATAGAATACCATTTCATTATGGTATGTCTAATGTGATGAAACAAAACTTATTCATATTGTTTGGTTCATGATAGCTTTAATTGCTCTACCTCCAAAAACATATCAAGGTTAGAAATTGGGTGTGTCATAGATACACTCAATATAGTACAAACCTAGAAGGTATTCAAGACAACACATAACTGAAAACCCTAATTCATTAGGGATTTTAGGTTTTCCACTCAAACCAATTGAATCCTAAATCCTTTTGGATTTTTGATTATTCTACACTTCCTAGCTTGAAGATTGTAGTTTTGGTGTTCTTCCTAGCTTGACGAAACACAAAACTGTTGCTAGAAATTTTTGTTAAAGAGTGACACGAAATTAGAGTTTTTCTATAAACCCTAATTAGAGTTGTTGGAAGGAATTCCATTATGTCTTGATTTAAGTTCTGAATTTTTTAACTTCTTATGAAGCATTTTATTAACAAATCTAGAGATGAGAACTTAAAATGTATTTTGTGGTTCCTAATAAAGAACAATTTATTGTTACTTAAATACTTAGTATTTAGAGAATTGTATCTACTTACAAAAGTAAGTGGGAGCATATACAAATCTCAAAGTTTTTGAGAACAAAATACTTAACCTTCTAAATCTACTTATTAATGTCATACTAAGGTTAAACATGAAAATGACAACCGAAGTATAATGATTACTTTTATTCATAAATCCGCAAGGATGCCTCATCACTTGAGTGATATTTTTAATATCAATGATGAGGGATACAAATTAGAAGATTGTTGTAAATTAGCTAACTACTAAAACACATTATCACATCTTGAATCTGATAAATATTTTAGAACTATGAATGATAAGATGTAGTCCTTTAAAGGCAAATCAAGTTTTGAGCTTGATTGTTATTTCGCCTAATAGTTAACCTATGAGGTTGGAATGAGTTTCTTTTGAAGAGAGACTCACAAGGACAAAAATTGTATACATATTAATAGGGGTGGAAATGAGCCGAGCTGCTCGTGAAAAGCTCGGGATCGGATCGGTAAAAAGCTCGAACAAGAGGAGCCTAAACGAGCCCGAGCTCTAGCTCGAGCCTAAGTTGCAGCTCGTTTATTAATCGAGCTTGAGCCCGAGCTTTACATACAAAGCTCGTTTGGGCTCGCGAGCCTAAACGAGCCTATAATATTTTAATTTTTAAATATATATACGAGCCCGAGCTCGAGCTTATTAACGAGTTCAATAAAGATATATTACGAGCCGAGCTCGAGCTCGAGCCCAACTTTAACATTTCTTTGCCAAATCGTATAAACGAGCCGAGCCCGAGCCTATATAACATATCAAGAGCCGAGCTCGAGTTTAAAATTTAAGGCTCGAAACGAGCCGAGCTCGAGCTTTTTAAAACTTAAACGAGCCGAGCTCGAGCTCTGGTAGGCTCGGGCTCGGCTCGGCTCGTTTTCACCCCTTGATATTAATGCATGACATTGAATAAGAATTTTTAATCATACTTAAGCAATTGAATGTGATTAAACTTTCTTATATGTACTTGCATTAATGATATAAAGATAATTAATTGTCATACATGTTTCCTTGTATGATGATTATAGCAATTAGATTTTATAACTCTTTCTTTATGATTACCTTTTGCGAGGACGGTGTGTAATCCAAAGGGTTATGAATTTATATTATCTTTATGTAGTATACAAAATTTAAGCAATCCATGTTTTAGATTGAATCATGCATCTAGGAGCTGAGATCTTGAATTTAATTACAATATGATTCTGATTGAATTAAGATAACTCTTGAGTACATCTGACATTAAGTGGGAGCATGTGTTTATCCTTAAAATTTACATATTGAAGATGTCATTCCAATTAAGCTAGATATTGATCTTTAAGCTTGGAATGAAACTTCACTTGAAATTTAGGGTATAAAACAAACAACCTTGGAATAAATGTTTATCTGGAATAAACAAATGCGAAAAATTAAGTCTAACACAAAATGAAATATATCATTCAAGCAAGTTTTAAAATGGTATATTTCACTTGGAGTAATTTATTACATGGATGGAAATCTTATGTTGTTTTAACTAAGGATTTATCATGTATATATTATATTGTGTATAAGACTAGTTGTTGCTTTTGTACAAAAACAAAATGAGCTGACAACAACAATATCTAATTGAGAGTGTTTAGATTATTGTTAATATAGATGTTTACGAATTATAAAGCATAGTGTTGTATAAGTACAAATGATTCAAGAGGATTATTAATACTAGTTGTAGTAGGATTTTATCTTTTAGGATAAATCTGCTAACTAGTGATGCTCAACGTAGAGCATTGTTACATTACACATTAAGGAATGAGAATATTTTACACTTTTAGAAACTGTAAAGATGACTGTCAGTATGTCGTTGATTTCTAATACCTCATGCAAGGTAGGGCGACATCTCCATACTATAACTCTTGCAATAGTATGAGCATATGAGATAAGACACTCATCTTATATTTCAAATCCCTCACTACATGTGAAATTTGAAACAAGTATTCGGAAAGTTTACTCAGATGACTATTTAGTTTTTCTTTTAAAAGAAAGGTTGTGAATGTAAGGCTTCGACTTACTAAATGAGTTTCATGCAAATCTGTTTTAGTATTTGGATAATTGGGATTGAAAAACAATTTTTACTTTATGATGAATAAAGATACTTGGTATTTGTTATTCATTCATATAATAATTGTTATCCTATATTTGCATGTTTAATCCTTGAATAATTTTATTGTTCTAAATATGTCCATTGTTGGTTAACAATATGGGAATATTGTTATGTAAGGCGAATGTGAGTGTTGGTTATATTCTAACGAGAATGTGGATTGTTCCTGCCAAACTCATATGTATTCACTAGAGATGCATATTGGATACCCCAACTTTCAAACATTTACTTTTGGATCCATGTCATAAGTAAAATATTGAAAATGGTTTGTTAAAGTCGTCCTTAGACTTGAGATACAAGCAAGTTCTGTTATGTGTGGATATCATTTTTTGTAAGTATACGCAAAACGCTATCTAAATAAGGTAGTTATAAAGGCTATATTTCGGAGTGATGTGAAGTAGCATCCACAACACTTGTAGTCAATAAAGAATTTGTTACTCCACTTGATATGTGTAGAAAGATACCATGGCGTCTCTCCAGAATTAATCAGATAATTGTTCGGCCGAACCCAAAGGGTAATGCAAGATGATACTTGATTACATTTGGTATATCTAATTAAATTCTATAACATGATTCTAAATGGTTAAACTATATGGAATGAGTTAGGATCTATATCCATGGTTTAACGGTATCTATAACAAAGGATGATTAAAAGCAAGACATTAATAACCATGCTATTGAGAAATTTTTAAAACTATTCTCTCAGACACTTTTAGTTAAAAAGCGAGTGAGAGCATTGCTAGGCGTTTCCGCCGTTAGTTTTGTGTGTCATTCGACACTCGAACTCCCAAGTGGGAGCTGTTGAATTGTGATAGTTAAAACACATGCAAACGACTAGAAGTGTGTGAGCCTATGGGGGCACACATGTTAAACACGAGAGTACGTGTAGAATGTTTACAACTTGAATACGTTAGATCCGAATTATGTATGCATGTATATTCGATCCATCAAACGACCCATGGACTTGTCCATATTCAAAGTGGGTTGGTTTATTAGTGTTGCCTTGGGCCTTGTACACGAATGGGTTGAAAGGGGTGTATGGATTGATTGCTTGGTGCTCAAGCTAGAGCCCAAGCTTGTAGTCGTTTAGTACACTATATAAACATGCACACACATGTATATATCCATAATGACGATATATTAAATATCCCTAAATCCCTATAATCGATTGACCATATATTCTGATATAGAATCTTGGTCTTACATGCATGCTTTAAAGTATCATTCGCAATTAATACTTCACGTGAAGATGCAGTGAAGATACATGCATGAATGTATTCATTATATGGATAATCTTACCGTACATGCATTATATTCTCATGATCATACAAGCATGAATGTATGCATGTATTTGTTAATTGCATTGTTGTCTTTTCCCTTGTGGTATTGATCGACAATCTATGTACGCCCTTTAGGCGTTGAAGGGAGGTTTGCTTACAATTTGGTTCTCGGACAGAATAATAAGAAGATGTTCTTGGCTTTATTTGTTCGTGGTATTCAAGTAATTCAAGGGGTTGATTGGTAAACGTTCTCGACTAGCGTTTATTCGAACGTACTTAGTTTAAGTGTTTGTGTGTGATACTCGTAGAGGTATCTACTTTAGATACTTTGGGTTTCTTTGGTTTCTTGTTCGTTTCACTTGCGTGCAATATTCGCCAAAGGTTAGTTTTCTAATTTGCCTTTTATATGTTATTGTTTATTAAATATGTGTTAACCTAATTGCGATAACTAGATCCATATCCGTTGTGTACTCGTATGCGTTACTTGGCTAACGTAGTTCTAAAATCCCAACAATTGCTACTACAAAGTCTCGACATTTGAAATTGTATTGATATGTTTTTGTCTGATAATGAACACATATGCCTCTTTGCAGCTTTACATGGACTTCGATAACAAAGAATTGAACTAGATGGATATAAATTTGTGTGGAGCCCATAACACTTGGAATAAAGATCATGGAATAAATTTGAAGTCCCATATTAGACGTTCATAAACTCTCAAGTCTTTGGAATTTGTACATATTGCATGTTCATCCAACTTGTGATATGTTTTGGTCCTGAAATTATTATGTGACATAAATGTAAAACCAAAGAAATGGGGCCAAATAAAGCAACTCATTCATAAGATAACGTGATATAAACGACACATCTATAAAATGCATATAGTTTGGAACTATGATATTATGATCGATCTAATTTAACTACTACGGAAAAGATAGGAACATACATAAGCTTGACATAACTAATCTCAAAAAAAGAAATTACCGTCAATATAGATACAATTACATCAGGCTTCACGCAATATTAAACTTGTATCATGATGGTAATTTCCTTTTAGTTTGGTGTGGAGACTGGTTTTCTTAAGAAAATGTCTTGGTTTAACTAGATTCAACATAACGAATTCCAAAACAAAGGTTTACATTTTATAAAGTGTAATATATTTTTTTTGTTTCCACGTATATTAGCAAAATTTCAAGATATGTGAACCAAATAGAGTTCAATATTCGACAACATTTCTCTATATTAGAAAAGTGACTGGAAATTTGAAGTGCCCGGGTTTTGTTACAATTTGGCACATATTGACTCTATTCGACCCAACTCCATCTAACTCTTGGTTGGTTTTCCCATTAAATTGTTATTGACATATTGTGTGAAGTAAACAATATTTTGCAACACATAATCACAAAAAAAAAAGTTAGTGTCACAAGCAACTTTAACTCAAGATTCATTTTTAGACCAAATGCGACATTTCCTCAAAGACCGCCTCTTAGGCAATGTTCGCGATTGGTTCTCTGCTTTCTACCAAATTATACATGCTTTGGCACTTGATTAAATGCTAGTACAAAGTCTCAACATTTGAAAATTAAAGCCATAAAAACTAAATGATGTTGTGTGTCCAGCCAACTTAAAGTGGGTTGTCCCAAATTGGTGTCTTATTTTTTCGTTCATTCAAAAATACAAAAAATAAATTTTTCCTATTTTGTGGAAATAATGATGTAGAATTGAAGTTAACCATTCCAAGTTAGACGTTAGGAGACTCGTGAGTCTTAAAGACTTGTATTCATTAGACATCCTTTTCTATGTTTTGATATATTTCGATGAGATAGGATATATTTTTGTGGGGAGTATATCAAACTTACAAGACTATAGACCATTGAATAAGTTCTCCCATATTATAAGTTCAGTCTTGGCAATTTGTATTTATTAGATTTTCTTTTTCCATTTGTGATATTTTTGAGTGATATGTTTAACAGTTAAACCTATAACAAAGCAATTTGTATTGTTAAAATCTTTTACAAATAGAAACATTCACAAAAAGCATATCATAAGTGTATATATTATAATATATACTATTTGGAGTTGGAGGATGTATAAAGATATATGGTATAAATGGTGTGGTGTCAAATTTTGATTGGTCCTATACAAGGTATAATACAAAAAAAATCATTGTGGCATCACCCCATTGGCTGGAGTGTGTTTGGGAAGTTACTGTTGATGCATATATACATACTTGCAGCCTATACACACATAACTGATACATTGTACTACACATACTCTAAAAATCACACGTTTCTCATCTCATCTCTCTAGAAAAATCCACCACTTTCATTTATCTTCTCTATATCATCATTTAGGGTTTGAATTAATTTGGGGGAATCTTCTTGATCCATCCATCCGAACACACACACACGCATACGCTTTGATCTCCAAACAAACCGAGATCAGATTCCATAAACATATATGTAAGTCATTCGCTTTTTATTATTTATTTTTTTTACAAATTAGGGTTTCGTTAATCGGGTATAAATTATTGTGAAATAAAATTTTGGTGTAGGGATAGGCCTACTACTGAGCATAGCCGTGGGGTCAGATTTGTGCGTTATTGTTTGTGCTACAATGGGGTTGGCGGAGATCTAAAGGAGCCCAATCCATATACTGGAAGAGTGGGAGTTGGCGGTATGTGGGTGATTTCCAGTGGTTAGGTATCCTTTTCCTGCTGATTTTGGTATTTATTTTTTCCCGTTTATGTCTTTTTCGCATCGTTTAACATTGCATTGAAAAATGTGTGCGTAAGACACTTTTTAATTGGGGGTGTTTGGGTATTTTTTTCAAATTTTTATTATTTTGAAATTAAGGTTCCGTCATGATTTACAGTTTTTTTTAGGGGTTTATGGGATTGCCTCAAGTATTGATTGAGCCGCTCCGTTCATCAACTATGATTGAGTCACTCCGTTTTCCTTTTATGGGTATGTTTTTCTATACATACCTGATATCTAATTTATGTTGGTTTATGTTATTTGGTGGCAGGTTGGATGATGGCCATAAACTGTTTGTTGAAATGTAAAAAAATGTTTGTTGGTCTTAATTGTATGCCCCATATGAAATGATTATAATGGGTAATTGAGTTTTACCACTTTGTTTTTGGTAATGCAGGAGGAGCTATTCAGTAGAAGTGCGACGATTATAAAGATCTTCAAGTGCTCAATCTGTATGAGTGGATGATGTGTTTGCCCGGCTTTTAAGCGCTGTCTTGGTAAGCTTATTTAAGGGCCTATTTATTTTGTGTGTTTGCTGTTAGAATCAGCATTAGTGACGTGAGTGGATTTGGTTGTTTATGTGATTAAAGGGCGTTTGGGAACTGGGATTGGTTATTAAAACTTAAGCTGTTATATGTGCCTCATGATGGATGCTTGATGAAGGGTGCAACGAGTATTTAATGAAATGGGTTAGAGAAAAAAAAATTAGAGGTATGCTATAATCTATTAATAAGCTCCTTACTTTGTTTTTTATTATGGTGTAAACAAGATATCTTACGGGTAAAAATATGGTTACAATAGTACCTAGACTAATTGGCAGTGAGCCCTTTATTAGAAAATGTGATATTTTTAGCCTAAGCTCATATTTTGTTTAGTCATATTCATCAATGTCATAGTTACATTTTGTCAAACCATCTTTGCATTCCCATGTAAACCATTTTCTCACGCTTTTAGCAGTTAACGTTATTTTTAGAGTTATTCAATCTGAGTATTGGGCCATTGGCCAGTTAAACTCATATCGTTTATCCCTTTTGACCGGTGATTCAGTTTGTCCATTTCGTCACTAATACTTGAAAAGGTTATAAAATTGTCCTTTAATGTTTAAACCATATTTGCACTTGAGCCTATACTATTAGTTAGGAGAGACCTTAATGGTAAATCTTATGTAACATTTTGGTAGATCTTATTAAGAAGACAGAAGAATTTCGATTGTTCTAGAAAACATTAACTGTGAAATAATTAGCTTTAGAGGGTGTTTAGAATTTTGTATTGAAAGAACTTATTAGACATCATTATAGTGATTTATGTATATAGTGACTGAGATATTTATATTATTGTATTCTTTTCAACTTAAAAGATATTAAGTAAGTCTGATGTGACCTTCATTTCTTCAATACAGGACCAAAGAGGCGAACTGTGGCAACTAAGCCGACTAAAAAGGCAGTTTTTCCAGTTGCTTCCTCACGACTCTTACTGTGGTAGTTGCGGCCCTGCTATAATGATTGATCGCTTCTTCCAAGTGGAACTATAGACTATCTTGATCAAGCATTAAAAAAAATTGTGCTTACAGGTAATTAATCATCTTTAAATCACATCGGCAGATTTGAGCCTTGGTATTCATTTTTTTTCCAACCTGTATTTGGTCGTTGGTTGTGAATACATGAATGAGGACTGGTGTGATGTCTGGATTTATGGGTTATTGGAGGTAAGTGAACACCGTAGCATCATCATTTAATTGTTTGTTTAATGACCTAACAACTTTTATGCAAATGTGTATGATACAGGTATCTTGGCCAGGCTACCACATCACAAACATTGTTGCAGCCATGCCGGGTGCTACCTGTTTTCCATGCAATACAATATGGGTTACATGGTTTATCATTTGACACACTATGATTGACAGGTTACGCGTTCTGACTTGGGGAGTTGGAGGAATTTAAGCTGAAACGGCAATAGTTGGGCAGGTAACAATAGATATACTTATAATTTATAGTCCAGGTAAACAATTGAAGAAACAATTTAAGCTGAAACGACAATGCTTGGGCAGATAGCAACAAGAATTTAAGCTGAAACGGCAATGCTTCAGCACGTTTTTGTTGTGTTTTCCAGTGTATGCTTAATAGCTTACAAGCAGCAGATGAGAGCTATGGCAAGAGTGAGGTATAAAAAGTGTCTTCCACTAAGAACCATTCATTGAAGGTTCCAAAAGATATGGTCTTTTGCAAAAAAGGTGAAAATCAATATTTTTTTCGTATATAATGTATAGTAGTGTGTAATGAGTTCAAGTATACAATTTTACAGGAGTAGTTGTACAGAACGAAGAGTGAAGATCTTATTGCAGTTTTAGACAAGATAGAACGCCTACATTTGATTCCTTGCCAATACTCCGAAAAGGTAACATTCATTTATTCATCCATTTGTTATATCTGTTATTGTCTTTCCGAATGTTGTAATTGATTGATTATTCATTGGGGCATTCAAATTATCTAAAAGATTATTTTCCGGACGATGTAAGCTGGAAAAAATTCTTAACGACTTTTTATCTGTTTAACTTTGGGTGCACCTAATTTGGAATGCTTATTAAGACTGCTTTTAGGGGGTTTGGGATTACTTATTGTCATAACTACTTAAAGGGGTGTTTGGGATTTCTTATTTGCATAACTACATTAATTTTTTTTTAACAAGCTCACTACAGTATAATTGATAACGGTTGCTAATGATACCGTATAAGATATCCATAGTTGGCAGCGAGCTCACCACAACATAGTTCGGATTACTTATTGGGTACTACTGATACATTTAACTACAAGCTTATATTTTCATACGAGGTTGGGACACTTTGGTGGAACGCTCATAGTGATTGGATGAGAGCCACGGTCCACGGTGCTATCGTTCTGCATCCAAGGAAGGCCACATATTTACACTTCAGCCCATCTGATCAAGAAGTGACCATAATATTCGGTGAGTATATATACGTCAATGCATGGTTATTAGGAACCTACTTTTTACGGGTTGGATAATTATTGTTCCGTTGAATTATTTTCAGGTGAATGGTGGAGGGAACATGTAAATGAAGTGCTTCAGGAATTTGTTACATCTGGTGGTCTCCCTACAGACTCTGATGCTTACACCATCAACGGCCAACCGGGCGACTTTTATCCATGCTCGAGCCAAGGTTAGTTTATTTATTTCACATACTTGAAAACTCAAGCAATTATTTACAATATGCTTTCAAGATTCATTGCATTCTATGCAGATACGTTCAAGTTAAATGTGACATACGGGAAAAGATATCTTTTGCATATGCTAAATGCATCAATGAACGATATTTTCTTTTTCAAAATCGCAAATCATTCGCTAACCGTTCTGGCAACCGACGGAGGCTACACCAAACCATTAACAACGGACTATGTAGTAATTGCCCCTGGCCAAACAATGGATTTCATATTAGAAGCCGACCAAGTTGGCGGGGGTCGCTATTACATGGCAACTAGAGCCTATCAAGCCGGAATATTTGGTTCTGATAACACCACCACCACTGCAATCATCCAATATGAAGGTGTTTCTAACTCATCCATCACGCCTCTATTACCTTTACTACCTAATTACAATGACACCACTATGGTTCCGAGAAAGGAGGTAAGATAATTATATATCATGATATAATGTTATTTACAGGTTGTTTGGGATTGTGTTTTGAGAGTTATTATCTGATTACTACGCTTTCAATTCACATATAACAGTTTCTGGTGATGGCGTACAGTTACAATATTTGACTAATTGGGATTGTGTTTTGAGAGTTATAATTTTTTGTTGCTTTAAGATGAGCAGGTCTAAGCTACTTAGTTCAAGTGTTTATCCAGTAGTTACAATAAACAATCCCAAACACCCCGTAAATGTATGAAGTAATTCGAATATGTCACATATATAATGGTTTGTTTTATGTTTTTCAGGTCGCTATGAACCCTACCAACATTGTTTTCGTGCGTGTTTTTCTTATTGCATGTCTTTAATTTGTTAAATTTTGTGTTGATGTGATTAGTGATACAAACCAAGTGTTGTTCATGAATTATAAGCTTTTGAATATGAACCACGTTAATGTCTTGGTTTATGTTATAAGTTATTAAAGTAGATGTAGGATGTTTGTTAGGTTCTTTTTTGTTCTTTGTTATGAAACATATAGAATGCACTGGATGTAAAGCCGGGTGTCACTGCTATAAAAAAATACTCTTTATCATGATAATTTGTTAACATGAGCAACAGTTGCAATCTTTTCGTTTTGCATTCTCGACTTTAGTATACTGTTTAAGTATAAATTCTATAATCGCAGCAATTGTACAATCGTCTGCTTATTTATATCAGTTATAAATAAGAATGGAGTAGATGATCAGGATATATGTAATGGGTAAATTAAGTTTGGAATTAAATTTATGTTAGCATTGCACAATGCCAAATAGCCAACTATATTGATCTTTTTAAGTGATAACCTAATCTTGAATTAGACAATGGGTCACAGGAAGTTATGTCAAAATGGGTAACATTTGCTACTGGTCAAATGGATCGATATTTGGATTAATTTCACATAACAGTTGTCACGACACTGAAACAGTAGGACGACGACACATACATGCTGCATTTGCTACTTATTAGTTTCTGCCAAACCCTAATAATAAGCTAATAAGCCTGAAAATAAGGTTAAAGAAACACCCCCAATAATAGTGATTGTTGTTGGTTTCTCATGTTGCAGTTTATATGTTTTGTTTTTTCATTCATTGTAGAGTTATCTGCATATACGCCTACCTTTACACAAAAGAGTTATCTGCATATAGGTCACGCCTACGAGTATTATTCTGTGATTTCATAACTATTATCACCACTTGGAGGTTTTTATGATGTGATACGTAGAGTCTTTAGTTTCTTAAGTATGCTATATAATGGTGCTATAATAACTTGGTACTTGAGTGGTCTTGAGAAATAAATGGCAAGCTAAATATTTCTAGCAGGTTGACCATTACATAATTTTTTGTATGCTTATTTGAGTATTTAACCCAAGTGCAGGAATTTCTGTCGAAGGGTCGGGAAATAGACCCTGTAGCGAGTTGAAGAAGAGAAAATCTTCCAAGCAAAAAACCAGATTGGAACCGGGAGAGAATAGCTATTTGATGCTTGAGTTCGTGTCTAAGAACGGATGTTTGAACAACAACCCGTTATAGCCACCGGCTCAGCAACAACTGGAGGTAATCTACTTCAGAATGCAAGTATGTAGTTGTAATTACGTCGTTAGCAATAATAAAAACTTTAACTGGTATAAGATATAAAATATGGTTTCAGTTTTTCTAAACCTTTTGAAAGTGTTGTTTAAGATACTAAAAAAAAGCCACAAACTGTGGCTGTATCACATTACACCGGTAACATAAACAAGTTTCAAAGTCTTCAAAGTAAATGCAGTGTTGTTGCCCACTAACCACTCACTCGAGGGACGCTCGGGTTTCGCGTTTCAAGTTCGTTATCCTAACCACGTGCCTATACTTTATTCCCTCACTAACTATAGCTACAGTAGTGTATACAAATGAAAGAAGTATATATATATATAATCTTCTCCAAATATGTCAGTGGTTCATGTTAGGGATGCTTTTAAATACAGTAACTAGGTAAAAATTGACTCACTCACGTCTATTTTCTTGCTTAAATGCAGCTTCTGTGGCCTGATTAGCAAATCAAATTGCTACATAGCTGAAAGATTCTCATAACAATAACACCCCAACATTCCATATCCGAAAACTCGCACTTTTTACTGCTGTCCGGGATCACATGATGTCAATGTTGCAACAAGGCCGTCTGCTGCTCTTGACCAGCTGGAAAAAAGAAAAAAAAATCCCGTTATTCTTTTATTGACATATGATATGGGGAGTCAATGTGGATCACGACATCTTCTCATCTGATGATAACATCGGACAAACAACGTTATACCTTCATTATGATAAACTCCTTATTGCGGTTTCACAAAAATGTTTGTAAATTTACCGATGATACTTCAATTGCCATATTTCATACATATTCATTTTTGTTACTCTATGAATTCAGGATATACTTGAAGCAGCTATTGGAACTAGGAACTGAGAATGGAACTGTAGAACTACATCCTCAGAAGTGTCGCGTTGTGGATAGTAGCGAAAGATGCTGTGGAGATATCCGAGTTGGTGTCACCTTTATCACAAGGGTACGTAGTCTCTGACTTTAAACCATTTAGAAAAATTAACGTAATTATACAAAATGACCATATCTTTGATAGTTTCACTTATATTTCATGAATACAGGTGGAAACCAAAACTTATGCATAAGAATCTGGAGGATGGAAAGAGAGCAAGTAGTAGTGTTTGGGTAATGTTGATTATGTATTTGGAAATTGTAAATTCAGTATGCTGATATTATAAGTTCTCAAAATAAATTGTCATTGGTTTTTTTTCCAACCAGCTAAAAATGTTCATACAATTTGTGGTTTCTCAAAATGTAGAGTTATAGGTTTGTCATCATCTACTCATGATATTCATGTATCTATGACAAAATGAAAAGAATATTTATGTAATTTACACAACAATCCATCCAAATATAATCTTTAGTTATCAAGTGGCACGACCCACTTCTCCTTTTCTTGCGTAAACGGCCGAGTCGTGTACCACAAGTGTAATAAGGTCGATCAGGTCGGGTGGGGGAAACCTTCTGAGTCAAGGCCTTTTATTACGCCCAACCTTAAAATGAAACAAAGGTTTAGACTCACTCATTAAGTTTCCCCTTTAACTCTATACAAACTCAAATCAGATATGCCTCCCTTATTTATAAGAGTTGTTACCGTTATTTCAAAGTTATTACGTTCGTAAGAAACAAAAAAGGCAGCGGAAAAAAAATAACAAAACAAACCCGCAGCAACGCGCGGGCTACCCCTGCTAGTTATTCTCAAGTTCTCTAACAACGTGTTTGATGAAATGCATGTAAAGAACTTTGAGGTTGTTGACAGGGTGTTTGAAAGAAGTCCTATAAGAAACGAGAATCCAACATGGACAGTTGAGATTTTCTGTGTTCTGTCCGTCTTTGTCAGGTGACAAAGATAACTATGAGGGACAAAAAGATTTTAGTATACCATAGAAGATTGAAAGCATAAAAGGAACAGTAAAAAATAGCATTGAAGTGTTGCCCAACATAAGAGAATAAGAAAATCAAGTAGTGAATTAAGTGTTGCAGAAAATACTATTCTCAAGACATGATGAAATATGACGTTATATTATTCTCGAGTTCTCTGAAACCACTAAACAGCTTCACAATACTTCACGAGTTAAACTTGTTCCTTCTTGGGCTGGTTACCATTTTCCTCAATACTCATACATTTAGGCTAGTTAATTTTGGCATACTTATTGATAGCTTTCTTATTTTATAGTGAAGAGTTGTTTCTTCAGGCTGTGAACTACTCGTACACTATAATTCCTCTAAAAAAATTACGTGGTGATAAAACAAAGAAAAGTGTGTTTACCCATTTAAACCCAAGTGCGTTTTGAATTTAACCCGTTTGACCCGTTTTCAAGTGGCTTGTTTGACCTGAACTCGTTTGAACCCGAAAATTCTTTGCTCAAACCCGCTTCACTCATCCGTGTTTTGCCACTTTATTGTTAACGTTTTACTTCTAACCACCGTGCTTTACTTGAAACAAATAAGATACAGGCTTGTAATAAAAATTGAAAGAGGAAGACAAATATACCGGTGCAAGTTAGAGGATGAAAATGGAATCTTGGAGATGAAAGTAATCTAAAGAGTTGATCAGTTTAGTGTTGAGTTTATGATATATAAAATACAATAAAACATAAAGACATCAAGAGTACACAGCGGAAGACTAAAGATCATAACAAATAAATAATTATCTGAAAGTATGCGTAACGTACCTCTTGCGAATGTCAGATCCCATGAGCAAAACAAAGAAGCGGTTTGAAGAGTTGTCCCTTACCGTTCTACAACTCAAACCAATATGGTGTAAGAATAGTGTCTTACTACCACGTTCTTGTACACACGAATTAACCAACGAATCAAGCGGTTGCTAGATCTAACACAAGTCCTCGTTTAAGAAAAACGAAACCAAACTCCCTTACAAATGGGGTGTTCGGCCGAATATAGACTAGAGAGAGGAGAGGAGAGATCTAGGGTTAATTCAATGCACAAAGTGATATAAAACCCTAGAACCTAACCCTCTTTATATACTAGTAGGGAAACTTTGGGAACAAGTTTATGAATTAGGCCTTGGAAAGGCCCCTATGGCCGGCCACTATGCAAAGCCCAAAGGGAATTCATAACTTTTCCAAGTTTTCCATTTCTAGTCCTTTCTCTTTTCATTTAACGGTCGTTAGTCATTTTTCCGTTAAATACTTAACGATCGTTAACCGGACTTAATGTGCAATAATTAATCGTAATCATAAACATTAATTATTAACTTTAATTCTCATTCACTAATGTGTGCAATCCCGTGGTCACGAGTTCGAATCCCGACATTCACATGTTTGTAAATATATACATTTCCAACAGCTCCCACTTGGATATGTTTACAAAACATGAAATGACATTGGTTAGCGTCTAGCAACACGCCAATGCCCCCGGTACAACTCGTGTATGATTTTCTGGAGAAAAACCAAATTTGATGATTCATCATCATATCCATCCTTTTGTTTCTAATACCATGTTAATAAGAATATGGATCTCACTCATTTCTTAATTAACTATTCTGTTTCTCGCTTTATATGATTGATTAAGATTACCAATTCTTCTGAACATATTCCAGAAGACCTTGGGCATGGCCATGCAAACATCTTAACAACCCTATGAGGGGCCCAGTAGTATTATACTTCAAAATAAATTTGAAGGAAACAAATCCCATTTTGACTACAAGCAGGATTCATAAATTTCGCAACACTTCTGAAAACAACCCTTATAACTACCAGTTACGTATAGCGTTAGATTGCTTCACAAAAATGCACTACATCCATGACATATCTCTTGTATCTCAAGTCAGAGGATAAATATTCATGATATACTTAATGACAAAGATCCATAAAGTATTATCATGCGGGTGGGATAAGTCCTATACTCAATACATTGAAGATCATCTGAAATTAGTCATGCTACGCATCAATATACTTTCAAGTATATTCTAACTAATACTCAGATTTGTCTTAATTCAATATCATTCCCATGTTATTGATTGACAACGGACTATTTAGAATAACTTAAGTTATTCAAGGATTTAAACATGCAAATATAGGACAACATCATAATAAATGAATAATAAACATAACAAAATACTTTATTTCATTTCAATAATAATGTTTAGAATATCCTTTTATCTAAATACTAGATAGATCAATGCAAGATAATTCTTAGTTAATGAATTTTACCACAAGTCATGCAACTCATACTTGTTGAGAAGGCATAATTTCAACTAACTTTGATCTATAGGAATTTTGAGAATACTTATTTCAAGAATTCAATAAGTGAATTTCTTGTATATGTTTACACATATCTTGATACTGTCATATCATTCCATAAGGTGCGTGATAACTTTTATGATAATTATCTTTCAAAACCTTAAAGTTTTAAAGTATTCTTTATTCTTTAAAGTATAATGCAACTATGCTCTTAGTTGAGCATAACTAGTCAACACGGTCATCATCAAGGATACCATTACTAGAATTGAGTGTCATCTCAATTATACTAGCATCATTGTATACAACAATATGCTCTTTAAACATCCGTAAATATTTGAACAGTTATAGTGTAATGTTGGTGCCTACTAAAACTCAAGTTTTGTTGGCAATGACAATTATGAAACAAATTGTCATATTTTCGTCCATAGAATCTCGAAGCATCTCCAGACTGTGGAATGTCATTCTAAATCCAAACATATTTCCTTTTAAAATATTTATTACACTAACAACTTTCAATGTTGTCAAATCATCTTGTAATCAAGCATGACACAACAATCTTACAACATGATGTACATGATGAATCTTCAAGTTAGACTTTAAGATCTCATTATATATCCATCATGTTCTATTAGACTCATTTATTTTACCGCATATGTTTATAAACATATTTTCCAAGGTTGTATGTCTTATTTCCAAATCTTATAAACGAAGTTTCATTCCCAACTAAAACTTAATTTAGGTGGAATGTAGTTGCCCATACAACATATAAGATTTACGAAAATAATACTCCCACTAGCTTTCAGGAATACTTATGAGCTTATCTTATTTTAATTATTAAATCAAACATGGATTTAATATTAAACATAAGAATCATCTCCTAGATGCATGCATATATCCATTCATGGATTCTTGCAGTCTGTACATATTCAAAGATTATTTGAATTCATAAAAACTCCTTTGCATTACTTATCGTCCTCGCAAAAGTAATTCCAGAACAAAGATTGTTTTTGATATTCATTGTCAAAGTTTCATATCAATGAAACTAAGTATGACAATTATAATTTTGATACTTCTATTTAATGTATCTAGGAAAGAATATTCAATCAAAGTTAATTGCTTAAGTATGATTGATATTATTATCACTAGACATACATTAAATACATGTACAATATTGTCCATATTATTTCTACACAAAAATTTAAACCACTAGGGTTTTCATCCTTTGAAGAAACTCATTTTCATTATTAAGATAAACCAAGTATCTAAAGTTGATTATCTTTATGGACAGCATCTCTACATTCATAGTATGATTGATTTTCCACAATTCAACATTTGGTAAATTTATCATTATGATTAACAGGCTTACCATGATCCTGTAACTCATATTCCTCAGTATATTAAATATCTGAGATATCCTTACGGATCTATGAATGACAATTCTATCATATTGAGGTCTATCATTTACATGTTTAGCCTCATCATGATATTTGCTAGTGTATTTTAGAAGATTATATATTTTGTAATTTAATCTTTCAAGATCTAAACAAAACTTCCACTTGCCTTTAACAATTTAAATATTACCTTTAAATAGTTTATCAAGTAGAGCAATAATACATTGTTCTCTTTTGGGATATTACAAAAAACATTGACAGTTCCTAACATTAGTTTGTTACAACTCACTCTATAAGTAGTTTAACTAATTCAGAACTTCATTTATAAGACTTAATGTGATTCATCACATTCCATAAACACATGGTGTCTTATCAATCTTCTAGGTTGGAGTCTTATTGAGTATATTCAATCTATACTCAATCTTCTAACCTTGATAACATGTGGAAGAAACTATAGTTATCTTGAATCAAACATGCCAATAGATTTTGATTCTTCTAACTGAACATACCATAAAACTATGGTATTTCATTAGAATTAATATTGTAAGATAATCTAACAATATTTAAGATAACCATCTACTCTTTGGCTTACCTATTTACCAACAAAGTAAAACTTAATAGTACAATAGAATTACTAAGTCAATTGCATACATTATAACTCAAGTATTTTTGACCAAATCAAAAGACATATCAGTTATAATCCCACTATACGTTATAAGTCATTGATCAACTCATTGACTTCATGCATATGTCTTAAAACATAGCAAGTTAACGTCTTACTAGTCTTGTATAAAAAGACTTCATGTTTGTGACTTTACAAAATCATAAACATTTATAATTAAAGTAATTATGAATACCACCTCAGGTTTCAATTTATATTTCAAGTTAATATTTACTACATATATTTAAGTCAATTCAACGAATACTTAAATTCAATGTAGTATTAGATTACTTCATTAACTTTATGTCATTCCATGTATAATACAACGTAAGAAACTGCAAAATCATCCATGCTCGTTCTCACGACACGTGGATATTTTACCTTGGTCTATAATCTAGTTCATGTTCTCACGTAACATAAATTGCAACAACAAGTGTTTCTTAAATATTGAATGACATAAATATTTAAAATAAAGTAGTCTTTGTTATCATCTTGACACTTGTACTTAATAGGGCAATCATACACATTAAATGTATAACTCCTATTAGAACATTACTCTCTTACCTTGCGGTCAAGAGAATCCATTTAAATCATATTTATATGTGTTGTACCTTGCACACAATAAAGATTTCTCCCACTTGTACATGGAACAACATCATGTAGCAGATAAACAACATGATACACGTTCGTTTATTTGATTAATATGATTTGTGTCATAGATATAACAAGTAGATGTAGAACCATATTGTTTAGTAAGAAAACGTACACGGCTATCCTTAAAAACATAAGTGTCTACAATTGGAAAGTAATTATCTTTGAAGATAATCTGGGTTACTACACGGGAAATAAGGCTTGTAGCTCCCACTGAATTAGAAATCATTAAAACAACTTCTTATTCAATAATGCAACACAAATGCTCCCACCTAATCGACAACATTGTAAGTGTTGCATAACCAGTGAAAACAACTTGCTTGCTTTTTACTTTCCTACACCTTTGAAGAACCATATGTAATCATTACTAAGGTACTAAAAGGTGTATTCTACTATATGAATGATAGAATATCCATCAATGTTATTAAATCGAAAAATTTGGTATGCAATTTCTTCCTTAACAGGCCTACCATCCCCATACTGGTATGTAGTACCTTTAAAGGCTAAAGCAAAACAACTAGATAAAAATATGCTAGTTTGCCTTTTACCAATTTTTGCGGTAATTAGTCTAGCTTCTAATCTAGTAACTCATATACATGTTTTCCAGTTAACCAACATTCATGTTGTTACAAAGGATTCATTCACCAAATGAGGGTAATGAAATCTTTATGGAAAATAAGATGTGCAATTCATTGCTAAGAGTTACATTAGAATTTAGACAATTCAAATGTTCCTATTATACCTTTCTCATTCATGAAAAGGAATAGGATTGAGTCTCATGCTTCTCTCATGGAAAAGAGACTTCGTTTGTCTTATCAGTAAATTATTCTCGATCAAACATTTGTTTGAATGCTAGAATGGATCAATTTACTAATCAAAGACTAAACCACGTTTACGGTTAAATGTTGCATTTATACATTCAAAAGAATTACAAAATTCAATTTTAGTATTTTCGATAATTAACCTTTTCAAGAAAATTAAATACCCATGGTTCATAAATATATAACCATTTAATTTTCATTGAAAACTAGGATCCAAGTTGTCATAATTTCATCACATCAGTTGATCTGCTAGTAATGAACCTTATACAAAATGGTAGAGTTTTTGCTCAATTGCCAATATCAATTGCAATTCCTAGATTTATGGTATTTACATATAGCCAATTTCAATTGCCATGTAAACATGTTTTATCCCATCTTATGCCTTGAGTTGCCAGTTCTCACCGCCTAACTCAATTAAGTTGTCCAACTTAAGAAACTGCAAAATCATCCATGCCCGTTCTCACGTCACGTGGATATTTTACCCTTTGATTACGATCTAAGTCACGATCTCACGCAAATAAAAAGTAATCTTAGGTGTTTCCGTTTCGTTGGATGGCATATAACTTAAATTAAAGGGTAATAATTTTGATGTCAAATCAAATATGTACAAAGATATCATGCATTCATCTTCGTAACATAGTTTTTATTAAAACATTTATATCTTGTTTTAATGTATAAGCTTTTCGTCATCAAACTTTAATTGAGGTATTGGATTCACCAATCAAGGAATTTAGTCTTAATTATCATCCATTATACCGTACTTTTGCATAAGTGTAAACACTTAGTGTTTCGGGTAATTACCTCCAAAGTGGCGCATGGAATTAAAACTAATTCGCCCTTAAGATGAGCTTGCACATTTAATGGCTTACTAAGTAGCTCCATTCGAACTTACAGGGGGCAGAGGACCAGGTAAGCGCAAAAGCATAACCTTAGACATCCTTTCAGTGTGACTGTGCGCACTTCTTTATTAACCCCTTTATAGTTCATTCTCATGGGTGAGCCGTTCAGACCATTTGTACCAAAGTCATCAATCAATTAAACGATTATGATTACTATGCTTATAAAATACATGTTTCACCATTGTTTAGGTCAGTTTATTTTTCTTGTAAAAATACCATTGTTACACATAACAAACAAGCAAGTATTTAAACAAATAAACAATGAATGCATAACAAATAAAAGTCATGCATATCAAATAGCCACATGCAAACGGTTTTGATAAATCCTATTAATAACCAATTCTAAATCTGTCAATATGCATATATTTAATTAAGACTTTCACCCGTTTTCATCTATGTACAAGGTGAACCACATGCATCGATTCATCGATTGCGCAAGTCAAAATTAAATACATACCACATAGCACATAATTGATTAAATTAATAATTATTGAGGTCTTCCTCAATTTTAGATCTATCATAATTTAGTGTATATCACTTAAACAAGAAAGACATACAATAAAAGCAGATCCATAATAAAACATGCAGATAATTATCATGGACATAAAATTACACTTAACAATTAATGCAATTAAATCAAAGTTACGCATATACACATAAAGTTGCATGCATCTTAGAGTTTCTAATCCAATTAAAACAATAGTTTACAAAACCCTAATTAGGGCACCAAAATAAACGCCCCCCTAAAAAATTAGGGTTTAGGTTTTGCAAACCCTAGATCCACGCATACAAATAATAACACAACATGTTTATTTTATTTATGTGTTTCAGTAATGCCACTGTTGAGTTTATGATATATAAAATACAATAAAACATAAAGACATCAAGAGTACACAGCGGAAGACTAAAGATCATAACAAATAAATAATTATCTGAAAGTATGCGTAACGTACCTCTTGCGAATGTCAGATCCCATGAGCAAAACAAAGAAGCGGTTTGAAGAGTTGTCCCTTACCGTTCTACAACTCAAACCAATATGGTGTAAGAATAGTGTCTTACTACCACGTTCTTGTACACACGAATTAACCAACGAATCAAGCGATTGCTAGATCTAACACAAGTCCTCGTTTAAGAAAAACGAAACCAAACTCCCTTACAAATGGGGTGTTCGGCCGAATATAGACTAGAGAGAGGAGAGGAGAGATCTAGGGTTAATTCAATGCACAAAGTGATATAAAACCCTAGAACCTAACCCTCTTTATATACTAGTAGGGAAACTTTGGGAACAAGTTTATGAATTAGGCCTTGGAAAGGCCCCTATGGCCGGCCACTATGCAAAGCCCAAAGGGAATTCATAACTTTTCCAAGTTTTCCATTTCTAGTCCTTTCTCTTTTCATTTAACGGTCGTTAGTCATTTTTCCGTTAAATACTTAACGATCGTTAACCGGACTTAATGTGCAATAATTAATCGTAATCATAAACATTAATTATTAACTTTAATTCTCATTCGCTAATGTGTGCAATCCCGTGGTCACGAGTTCGAATCCGGACATTCACATGTTTGTAAATATATACATTTCCAACATTTAGTGGGCCCATATAATTCAACTGAACCATGTTCGTAAATGAAAGAATAATACTGTAAATGTTTGCATGCAATAAATTAAATCAAACCATTTCAAAAAAAAACTCAAACGTCGATATAATGGCAACATGAATAAGCTTGACATAATTAATCCCAAATTAAGAAATCACACCTAATATAGATGTCTACATGAGACTTTACACAATATGTTACTAAACTCGTTTCATTTGGCTCTTGGTTGGTTTTCTTGTTATTGACATATTGTGTGCCGTAAATAATTTTTTGTAACAATTTATCACAAAAAGGTTATGTCACAGGCAACCTGGATCGACTCTATTACATAAGTGGATTCCCAACGTATGTCTCACATCATGACATAAGTAAGCAGTTATTTTTGTATCGGCCCAAATTTAACTTGGGATTCGGTTATAGACCCAATGCGACCTATCCTAGAATACCACCTCTTAGGCAATGTCCGTTTGTGTGCTTTTTACCAAATTATGCATGCTTTGGAACTTGAAGAATTGCTACTACAAAGTCTCGACATTTGAAATTGTATTGATGTGTTTTGGTCTGATAATGAACAAATATGCCTCTATGCATCTTTGTATAGACTTCGATAAAAAAGAACTGAACAAGATGGATATAAATTTGTGTGGAGCACATAACACTTGGAATAAAGATCATGGAATAAATTTGAATTCCCAAATTAGACGTTCAAAAACATTCAAGTCTTTGAAATTTGTACTTATTGCATGTTCATCTAACTTGTGATATGTCTTGGTCCTAAAATTATTATGTGATATAAATTCAAAACCAAATAAATGGACCCAAATAAAGCAACCCATTCATAAAATAACGTGATATAAACGACACATCTATAAATGCATATAGTTTGGAGATATGATATTTTGATCGATCTAATTTAACTACTACAGAATTGGGAACATACATAAGCTTGATATAATAATATCAAAACAAGAAATTACCATCAATATAGATACAATTACATCAAGCTTTACGCAATATTAAACTTGTATCATGTTATTAATTTCCTTTTAGTTTGGTGTGGAGAATGGTTTTCGTAAGAAATATCCTGGTTTAACTAGATACAACATAACGAATTCCAAAACAAAGGTTTACATTTGGTAAAATTTTAGAAATTGTTGGACACCCTTAGTGTTGTAACAAGGTAATATACTGAAATAGTGGAAATTTCGGGGGACCCCTGATATTACCTCGTTACAGCACTAAGGGTGTCCAACAATTTCTAAAATTTTCATACAAAGTGTTGATGTTTTTTTCTGCACGTATATAAGTAAAATTTTAAGATATGTGAACCAAATACAGTTCATCTTTTGACAACATTTCTCTATATTAGAAAAGTGACTGGAAAATTGAATTGCCCGGGTTTTGTTACAATTTGGCACATATTGACTATATTCAGCCCAATACCATCCGACTCTTGGTTGGTTTCTTGTTAGTTTGTTATTGACATATTGTGTGACGTAAACAATATTTTGTAACACATAATCACAAAAAAGGTAAGTGTCACAAGAAACTTTAACTCGAGATTCATTTTTAGACCCAATGCGACCTTTCCTCAAAGACCGCTTCTTAAGCGATGTTCGCGATTGGTTGTCTGCTTTCTACCAGATTATACATGCGTTGGCACTTGACTAAATGCTACTACAAAGTCTCGACATTTGAAAATTAAAGCCATAAAAACTATGTGATGTTATATGTCCAGCCAATTTGAAGTGGGTGGTCCCAAATTGATGTCTTATTTTTTTGGTCATTCAAAAATACAAAAAATAAATTTGTCCTATTTTGTGGAAATAATGATGTAGAATTGAAGTTAACCATCACAAATTAGACGTCAGCAGACTCATGAGCCTTAAAGACTTGTATTCATTAGACATCCTTTTATATCTTATGATACTTTTTGATGAGATAGGATATATATTTGTGTTGAGAACGTAAAACTTATAAGACTGTAGACCATTGAATAAGTTCTCCCAAATTAAACGTCCAAATATTCTTCAGTCTTGGCAATCTGTATTTACTAGATTTCTTTTTCCATTTTTTGATACTTTTCAGTGATATGCATGGGCGGATCTATGGCCTGGCTACCAGTGGCACGTGCCACACATGGGTTGGCCAGTTGAAGTAATTTGCTCTATAAAATCCTATGGTTCAATAGTTGTTTCTTGTGTGCTACCCAGTTTATTTAGAAGCGATATAGTGGATAATTTTAGGACCTACCTTGAAAACTAACCGTAAACCACCTTGGATCTAGTCGTAAATTGTTGCGGGAAAGTGTAATGAAGAATATGTAGTTTTTGTTGTTTTAGACAAGACGAAGAGTATGTCACGTTTTTGTTTCTAGTGAACTCATATGTGTTGTTAGGAGAGTGTCACGTGTGTTTTATCGATAGGCTAAGTAAATACTATCTATTTTGTAACTTTTTAAAGTCTTTTCCATTTTCAAAGAGGTCTTGAACACATGATATTTTATTAATTAATCAAACTATAGAATTAAATTGTTGTTGTAAATGTTTTTGAGTGTTGCGGCATAAAATCTTCTATTGTCATTACCTGTAAGTTTTATCTAATACTCCGTATTAGACAATTCGTCTTGTTTCTAATTTAAACACAAATGAGTACCGACTATCGGATCATTTAGTGGTTGGGTCTCAGACCCGATAATTTTACCGCGTTAACTAAATAAAGGAACTACCTTAGATTTGGTCATAAGTCCGCCGCTGAGTCCGAGTAGTTAAATTATTTGCCAGTTGTTAATTTTTCTTTTAATTATGTAAAGGTTAGAACTTGGCTAAAACAAATTGTGCCACACATAAATACAATTTGTGGATCAGCCACTGGTGATATGTTTAACAATTAAACCTATAACAAAGCAATTTGTATCATTAACATCTTTTATAAATGTATACATTTTCACCACTATTATGTAGTTTCTAAATATGGCTTGTAAAACAACGTACAAAAAGCATATCATAAGTGAATATATATCAAGACATGATCAAATACTACATTTTTTATTATCAAGTTCACAAAAAGTACTAAACAACTTCAAAATGCTTCACGAATTAAACTTGTTCCTTCTTGGTCTCGTTACCATTTTCCTCAACACTCATACACTTGTACCTCTTAGCACAATAAACATAGAGCACGAAATCAAACACAGTCAATATCGCAATAAGGAAATAAAATCGTTCCATATGACCATCATTTAAATTCTCCGGTATCCATCCAACTTCATCTCATTTCGCGGTAATAATCATCACCATATGTACAAGAAGGCTGCTAAAATAGTTTCCCAAAGAAATCGACGCCATACATAATGAGCTTCCAAAACTCTTGATCCCATCGGGTGCCTGGCTATTAAAAAATTCCAACTGCCCAACATACATAAAAACTTCAAAGCACCAACAAGCACATATTGCGGCACTTGCCAAAATATGCTCATAGTGCTAGAATGCTTATTAGGAATTGACCTTTTTAGCCTCTCGACCTCAGTGACTCCAGCGGCAACCATTTCAAATAGTCCAATGATTAGCCCTACACCCATTCTTTGAAGCTCGGTTAACCCTTTGGGGTTTCCACTTAGTTTTCCGGCTAAGGGGACTAAGACCCTACGGTAAACTAATGTGCACATTAGGACACTAACTATGTCGAATACTGACATGCTTGCAGCCGGTAAATGGAAGTTTCCTATGTAAGCGTTCATGGCTGCACCTTGCTCGACGAATAGTGATGCCATTTGAGTGAAAATGACCGAATATATGATTGTACATAGCCAAATTGGTAACATTCTTATTACACATTTGGCTTCTTCTACTTGTGTCACTGTGCATAATCTCCAATGATTTTGTGGGCCTGATAAGTCTCTCTCTGTGACAATCGCGGCTTTATCCAGGCACCTGAAACATTAAAACTTAGAAGTGAAATTTTGTACTCAGTTACTAGTACCTTGATATAAAACAGGTCAAATTAGTAAAACACTAAAAATTAACCGTTTAAACTCAGATTTGATTACTTAGCCAACATTTTAATAGACTTACTTGAACTCCTCACTATGAAGGATCTTTCGACTCCCTTTAATAGCCGATTCCACACCTTGAACTTCATACAATTGCTTCTCATCATAATCACTCACCTTATATTTCCGACACGCAGCAACAAATACTTGAGCGACACGGGGCAAAGGATTTCCAGACGGCTTAACATACCGATAATGGAATGAACCACACAAAAAGGACAACAATGCTACAACCGTAGCACCCATAGACACCCAAAATCCTGTGGTCCAATGACCAATATCTTCATAATAAACAAGAATCGTGTTTGAGAACAAAGATCCAATGTTTAGTGCAGCATAAAAGTATGCAAAGAAAGCCCCTTTAGACCCTTTGCCTTTGTATTTTGGGTCTGATTCATCAAACTGGTCTGCACCAAGAGTGGCTAAAGTTGGCTGGTGCCCGCCATATCCTAATGCAACCATGTATATCGATAAATAGAACAACATTGTTCCCTTTTTTGAGGGCGGTGTGCAGTATTTTACTCCATCACCACATCCAGCCGGTTTCACTAGAAATTCATAAGATGTTAACGATAATAGCACCAAACCCTACAAAGCACAACACAGTATATGAAATTGTGTTAGAAATCAGTAATTTGTATCTATATTTGTTAGTCAAATTTTCTTATCAAATTATATTAATTAGACTAATTATTTCCACAAGTGTAAAGAGTTTTAGTTAAGAAATTCAATACATTACCTTATTCAAATTTATACCTGCCATTTTTTTTTTTTTTTTAATTTTAAAAGTGTGTAGAACTTGACTAAAAACGCTTAAATGTTTTTGTAGGCTTGAAGTATACACCTTCAAGTTGCATATTATATTTCGTTGTTGTGTGTGCCTAAGAGGTTATAATACATCATTTAATTTGTTCAACCTCTTAGGCAGACTATAAGGGTAAAAATACTTACCACGGCTAAGATACCTTGAAAGACCGCACAAGTGAGATAACGACCCCAATAAGAATCACTAAGGAAAGCTCCAAGAAGAGAGCACAAATATACCGTTCCAGTCCATTTGCTAACTGTATTAGCAGCATCCGCATTGCCTTGATCCATGACTCGAGTCAAGAACAAGACCAAGTTGACTCCAACCCCAAAGAATGCAAATGTTGCAAGGGATTGATTTGCTTCAAATAAAAGGATTATTTGAAGTTAAGATATGATCTAATAAATAAAAAATGTGAATTTGCATAGATTTGAAAAAAGATTATGTACCAAGAAGCAGAAATGCTGGACCCCACCCTCCTACGTTTCGTTTTGGTTTGTGTTGAACCTCTACTGTTTCTTCCTGCTATAATATGTACACGACACACGATTATAAGTATTTTGTATACATTATATCAAACTACGTTCTCTACAATTTATTATGGCTTTCTATCCATATATTGAACAACCCTTATAGAACAAAAGGAAAATGGCCGGTTCTTTGGTGTTTCTAGGGACCGGTTTTACGACCAACAGGAGTGGGATAAATCATGTAACATCATTAATAAAGAGGTATGGACACGATTTGAACAACCCTTATAGTACTAATCATTATCAGCTTAATACAAACAATTACTCACTGAGGCTGTGAGGCTGGTATTAGATGTAGATTCGAACGTGGATATTTGCTTTTCATAAGAAAAAATAAATGATGATTTGGTAACTTAAAATGTGTTGTATTTTAAAATAAAATCAAAAGAATATTTATGTAAATGCTATGTAATACAAAGTATGTGCATTTATATAGAGTTACTTATTGTACATGATAATATAATTTAGTGACACAAGGAATTTGGAAATGGAAAATAAAGATTTTGAGTAAATACTAACTGTCCTTAGCAGTGAAAAGGGTTCTTGTTATACATAAGTAAAAGATGGATTCAAGTATCAATTTAGAAGCTTAAAATCTTAAGCACATTTTAAGTATAGGCTAGCTAATATGTATCATGCATACTTAGTACATAAGAAAATATCAAGCTAAACAAAATAAAACTCTTACAATTACGGTGATCTCCAAGGGGACATTGTTTGAAGCCATTGAGACTTTTGATCAAGGATTCCTCTGCAAAAATTAGTTTCACCAAACTTGTTAGCATATAGAAATATATAAAAATCATAACTCGAAAAGTAATTACACCAAAAAATATATATATGTATATATCAAGTCTTGTTTAGTTTTATCAAGTGTATTACCTTTTGTGAGAAATATAGTGACTGAGATACATAAGTTGGTTTGAAGCATGAGAGTTAGGATTACACATAAATCATATTCAGTGATTAGGTATAAATTACTACCATATTTTATAGTTACCATACACATATAAAGAACATGATGAGTCTTACAAAAAGTGAGAAATGAAAATGAAAATGAAAATCTAAGATAATGTAGCCAAATACACATTCAATTTAACACTTCTCAAAAACATGCTACACATGACGTAAACGCATATTTGTTACTTGGTATGTTGTAAAAAAATAAATAACTTGCAAAAACATCTTAGTGCAAGATTAAGGTACATTAACTATTGTAAATTTATCTTGTTGTTCACATCTACCTAATTATTACCTTCATTAGCAATAAAAAGAAGCCACCACGTAACATTAGTGTATGTTTAGGTAAAAGCATATACTTTTTGTTTGATCAATTAAATTTTAATCCAACAAATAAGTTAGGTTATTGCATACACACTTTTAAACATGGACAAATCTTATATTTGGTATAACCTAAAAAAACAATGAGTTATAAAAATTTCAAACCTCTTGTGAAACTTCGCGACGAAGAGAACAGGGCTGGCTGATTCTGGTGACGGTGAGGAGGTCGTGTCGGTAAATCCAGGAGGAGACTCTGTTGCCGGTGAGATTAGCACTTGACGTCGACTTACAGAAAATTTATAAAAACTTGTTGTCATTTACGTTCTAACGCAGTCAGTGAATCCGATCGTAATGATCGAGCAGAATCTTGTTCCTTCAAAACCTATAACCCAAACATCAAAAACAAACAATAACACAATAATCTTGACATGACAAAGATCTTAAATATAACTTTATACAGGTGAAAAAGGTTTCAACTTTTGATTGAAAGATGTAAAGTTACTCTATTTAAGGAGATGACAGATTGTATAAAGTGTTAAGTGAGGGGATTAACAAGACTTTAACTTAAATAAGATTAAAGTTTGCGTAACAAACTCCTACTAGGACTCCAAATTTATCTCAAAAGTTACAAACTAGTCTATTTTTAGGAAATATTTCTAACTTAAATCAGTCTTTTGTTTGAAGTTTGAACTCTTCTACGATTCGTGTCAATATACATGATATAGTTTCTAAAAATACAATTTTGTTTTTACACTTAAAGTACTCTTAAAATGCAAACATCACTTAATAACTTATCACCAAAAAAAATTATAATTTGTCTTGCTAAGTTGCTATGATAACTTATCTATTTTATTTGTGTCTTTTGTGATAATAACATATAAAGATAAACTAGTGCGTTATCGGCATGTAATAGCAACGTATTTTCCCATTTGTTCAATTATCATATACGAACTTAAAATAATACAACAATACCATCCAACTTTTAAATTTTGTTTTCTTATCATACGTTTGCTTACGTAGCTTTACATGCAACCGGCTACACCGATAAAAACCAATACATGGATTTTTTTTTTTTTTTTAAGCTTTAAAACATTAGTAGTTGGTCGGACTTAGATATTGACTTATCATTTAAAACACACACACAACAGATATCACACAAACCACACATACATATCAAACC
The DNA here is from genome assembly GCA_910596185.1 of Chrysanthemum makinoi. Classification (NCBI taxonomy): domain Eukaryota; kingdom Viridiplantae; phylum Streptophyta; class Magnoliopsida; order Asterales; family Asteraceae; genus Chrysanthemum; species Chrysanthemum makinoi. The sequence continues at coordinate 344,309,587 of OU343224.1, read as the reverse complement.
CACACATGAACCTTAATTTCCTAAACCTAAAATTGATCTCCCAATTCGTTAAATTTCATAGGGTTTTTTAAAGGTAAGTCTTTTAATTAAGTTATTAATGCATTTGATCAATTCAATTTTGTGTTTTTTTGTTGTTATAACCCGTAACCCTAAATTTTGACCTTTTTTGTTTTTATTGCATAATGGTTATCCCAACAGTTATGTATTGTCATGATGGACTCTTTATTAGGCATCCGTTAGAGTATATTGGGGGTAACAAAGATACAATGAAAGATTTGGATTTGGAATACATGACATATGGTAAGTTATTTGATTTTATCGGGTGTTCTACTCAATACCCTTCTGTTGGCCTTTTTTATTGTCTTCGTGGAAGTGACTTAAATGATGGGATTAAGGAGTTAAAAATGAACAACAGTTTGGTGATTTTCTAGCAATAGGTTTAGGCAATGGTGGGAAAATTGATGTATATGTTAAACATCATAGTTATGATATCCATGATTGGTTTTCAAAAGATGATGATGATTTAGAGGGTTCTGATGATGATGAATGTGAATTAGATGATATATTAGCCTTTGTTGAACCACAATATGTAGAAGAAGAAGAAGTTATCATACCCAATAGATTCACAAGTGATCCCTTTTTAAATAGGTTATGCAAAACAGATCCTAACAAAACCACTAGGAACACATTTGGTACAAATGAAGGTGATGCAAATCACTTGTAGAAGATGAAATAGAGGATTAAAGTGTGGATCCTATTTACAAAGTAAAACCTGTAGTAGTCTATCTTGACCATAATCCAAAGTTCCAATCTTAGGAATGAGATTTAAAGATCATGAAGAGATGAAGATTATGTTGGTTTTATGGTGTAGCTAACGGCTATCAACTTTGGTACAAAAGGAATGACTATAAATTATTACTTGTTTTGTGTGGTAGGAATGTTGACGAGGGAATGTGTTCTGGTAAGGTAGGTAGGAAAGTCATTAAAGAGACTGTACCAAAGGGTAAGGGTCAAGAGAAAGTTGCAGAGGGTAAGGGTAGAGAGGAAGTTGCAAATGGTAGTAAAGTTACACAAGGAAAATTTTTGACTAGGCAAGGAATTAAGATGTCAATGTCACCTTCTAAGAATGTTGCGGAGGGTAGTAAATTTGCAGAGGGTAAAAAGAAGTGGACTAGGCAAGGAATTAAGATGTCAATGTCACCTTCTAAGAAAGGAACTAAAAGGAAAAAATCAGGTAATGTATGCAAGTTTAGTTTATGGGGCTCATAGATGTAAAATGAGGCATACTTTTAGATAAAGACATTAATTCCATAACATAATTGTACTAGGGTCTTTGATTTTGGGTCATTGGTCACATACAAGTGGATTGCAAGGCATTATGTTAGAGAGATCGTTAATAATCCTAAGATAACTTACAGAGATTTACAAGCTTCTATTAAGGATAAATTTTTTATCAATGTAAGCTTAAGACAAGTTAGAATGGCAAAACAAAGAGCTTTATATGATTATGAAGGTGGTTAATAGAACACTATTGTAAACTATGGGACCGTAGAGCCAGATTATTGAAAACTAACCCTAGATCAACTGTTAAGCTTGATGTTGATGAAGGCTCGGGTGGTAAAACCTACTTCAAAAGGTTTTATGTCTACTTCAAAGGTTAGTTTCTAAGATTTTGCAAGTCTGGTAACTTATTTTAAAATTTGTTAATCTGTATAGTCTTGTGTATATTCATGTTAATGCATCCTTCAAAGATGGATGGAATGATGGTTGCAGAAAAGTGATTGGTGTGGATGAGTGTTTCTTGAAAGGTATTAGCTAACTTATCAGCTTGTTGTAATCTGTATAGATAAATAGTTATCTAACCTATCAGCTTGTTGTTTTATTTTGGACAGGGTCTTAATAATGCAGTAAGGGAATAGTTACCATTGGCAGAACATAGACAATGTGTCAGACACATCTATGCAAACTTGAAGAAAAGTTCGCCAGGACTTCACTTCAAAATTTTATTTTAGGGGGCAGCTTCACCTACTTTGCAACATGTGTTTGATGAGAAAATGAGACTACTAAAGAACCTCAATGAGCATGCTCATTAATGGTTTGTATAAAGTGACCCAAATACATGGAGCAGAGCTTTCTTTCAGATGGATAGGAATTGTGGAGCATTTGAGAATGGAATTTCTGAAAGTTATCATGCTGCAATAGTAAGTCAAAGGGGCAAGCCTATTATTACCATGCTTGAAGATATCAGGATTTACTTGATGCAAAGGTTAGTAATAATGTCTGATAAAGCTACGGAATTAACGGATGTGATATCCCTATCTATTATAAAAGAAATTAAGAAATTGAAAGACTTTCTTAGGTTTCGGGAAGTTTATCCTAGTGGTTATAGAGAGTTTGAGAAGCTAAATGAAGGGTGTGGTGTAAACTTGGAAACTCACAAATGTACATGTAAACAGTGGGATTTGTCTGGGATCCCTTGTGTCCATGGTGTATCAGCCTATGCAATTCTGAGGAAGGATCCTGCTGATGGTGTTTCTGAATGGTATGGTACTTGTGTATGGGTAGAGTTATAGTTGTTTCATTAGACATGTTGGTGGACATGCAATGTGGGATAAAACTGGACTTCCACCTCCTATGCCTCCTAAGAAGAGAACAATGCCATGCAGGCCTAAAGGTAAAAGGCAAAAGCATCCATGTAAGGTAAATGAATCCAACTCTCAAAGGGTATCCAGATTTGGAAGAACTATAACTTGTAGCAACTGCTATCAGAGAGCGCATAATAAAAAAGGATGCACAAATGAAACTATTGATCCACCACCAAAGGAAGTAAGAAATAAAGGGAAAAAGGGTGGTCAGTGTGGCTTTGATAGTGCAGCAAGTACACTAAAGAGGATGAGAATGGATATAGGTGGTAGTGGTAGTGGACAAAACGAGGTAATTATATGCTTTCTTTAAAATTATTTTATAGTGTATATGTGTATCAAACATTTAACTTATGTGTCATGCAATCTTGTTAGGAATCAAATGTTCAAGGGGCGAACCTACAAATGCAGATCCTGGATAGAATGAACCTGCAAATGAAGAATTTGTTCAAGAACAAGCTAATGCAAATGAAGATCTTGAACATGTGCACATGGAAGAACCTGTTCAAGAACATGCCAATGGAGATGGATATCCGGGCTATATGAAACAACCTAAACAAATGGAAGATAATGTTCAAGAACTTGGAAATGCAAATCCTATTTTGAGAAGAGGTGTAAGAATGAGAAGACCATCACGGAGGATCCTCTTGAACAAATGGAAAAAAACTATTTCAATTTGATGCAGAAGGAACAAGTTCAACACCGGAGAAGGCTTTTGATATTAGTAATGAATGACCATATTATGTATTATGGTTGTTGCTTTTGAATATAGTCAAACTTGGCTTTTAGTACTTTTATGTGTTTGATGCATCAAGACAGTAACTAGTGGAAATGGTCCACTAATTCTGTATACTTCAAGACATGAATAAAGTTAAAGCTGTTGTTCCAACAATATACAACATTTTATTTCATTTCACTAAGTTCAATTCATTTCACTAAGTACAGAATGAGAAACACCAACATGACCATTACAACCATCTTATAGAACAAAACATTCTTTCTACACTCCTTGAATTCCTTTTTCATGTTCATCAATTTTGTCTTCAACAAATGCATCTCATTTCCAATTTCTGCAATCTGTGTGTTCTCAATAGTATGCTTTTGTTGATTTTGTCTTCCAACTTGTATCAAATTATACATCTCATATTTGTAGTAATCACTTGGCAATTCATCATCAACAAAGTAGTAAGCATCACATTGATTTCCTAATTAAACCACTCAATATTATCAAAAAGTCAAAATTAAAGCAAGAACAAAAGTCAAAATTAAACACAAACCAAAATCAAATGTTAACAAGAAACCACTTACACTTGGATTAGGGCATAAAAGAAATCGTCTTGAAGGGTTGGTCAAAGTTGTGGATTTTCGAAGAACCAAAGGCAATGTTTTTTGCAGTTACATAAGGTGGACATTGACCCATTTTGTTCTTATTTGAATAAGAATAAGAACATGGAGACATGTTTTAATTTAGTGCAATTTGGGTTGGGTTGTATGTGTTTCAATTTGGGGTTTAAAGTGTTAGGGTTGTATGTATTTCAATTCGAGGAAGAACACTCATAATATGTATTAGGAGGCTGACTTGGAACTCAACGGTAAAAAAAAATGAAGTGGCATGTACATATGTCACGTGACCTGGATTTTGTAGGAAAAAAACGTGAATTTGTTGATATCAACACAAAACAAACAAAGTTGTATGGGTATTGTTGTATTATTTTGAATTCATATCTGATAAGTGAACAAATGGAAAATTACGTTGTTATTACATGTCATTAACCATAAACTAATTGATAAGTTATTAGAGTTTTATGTATTCTTAGTTTGAACTCATTTTCAGTTTCTGTATTTTAACGAGTTTTACTTAAGTGGTATACACTTGAGCTTTCTCATATTTTTGTTCTTCATACGTTACTGTTAATTTTTTAAAACGTAACATGTGCTATCGTGTGAGAAGAGTCGTGTTCATAGCTCTTTTCATTTTGCTATTTCGATCCACTCGATTTTAATCCTACACGAAATAAAGGAAATAGCTAGTTTCAAAGTCATAAGTTACACCAAATTTAGTATATTTCTCGCTTATGGAATTAGTATGGCAAAGCATGTGAATGATAGGATTGTAAAGCTTCTATTTCAAGAAAAACTTAAGATTGTTGTTTAACCCCTCACCTGAAAATTCTAGCTGATCGATGGAAAACAAAACTCCTAAAACTTGTTTTTTTTATCGGAAGTTGACTCATACGTTAGTTTTGTCAAATTCAATATTTCATGATTGTTGGCTAGATATCTCCGGTTGTAAGTTCAACAAATATGAAAATCTTAATTTGAGATTAACTAATGTGTCAAATGAAATGACTAGTTGTATTGACACTCAAAGTAAACATGAATGTACTATACGTCATCATATAAAATTTTACAGTAGCTAGTATCTTTCCTTGCATAAGAAAAAATTGCATATCAAAGTTATCATTCTATAAGGAGTAAATTGCAAAATCGTCCTTATGGTTTGACTAAATTGCAAGTTTCATATTTAACTTTTCGAAAATGCAGGAACCGTCCCTGTGAAAAACTTTGAGTTGCAGTTTTTGTCCTTAGGTTGCAATTTTTGAAAAGGGCATTTTAGTCATTTTACTTTAGACATGGACGAAAACTTGAGTTTAGTTAGAGTGTTAAACCACGATAAACAATGTTAAAACTTTCAACTAGTTGAGTTCAAGCCAGCACTGGCTCGACTCAAACTCGTATTTTATCCTTCAAAATATCTAATATTTCATAATACCAAAAGACTTGTGTACCAATAATACTTCATGTTATATGAGAAGATTTTCAGTCAAATGATAGTTGGTTCAAATACTGCTTGAAACACATGAGATTTTTGTGGTATATATAATTATATATCAAAGTTATCATTTTGTAAGGAGTAAACATGAATGTACTGTATGTCATCATATAAACATTTTAGCTAGTATCTTTTTTTCGCATAAGAAAAAATTGTTACATCAACATTTTATAAAGAGTGAATTGCAAAAATTGTCCTTATGGTTTGCCTAAATTGCAAGTTGCATCTCTAACCTTTTGAAAGTGCAGACATCGTCCTTGTGAAAAACTTTGAGTTGCAGTTTAAACAAGGTTAAAACTTTCAACTAGTTGAGTTCAAGCCAACACTGACTCGACTCAAACCCATATTTAATCTTTCACAATATCTAATATTTTGTAATATTAAAAGACTTGTGTACCAATGGTACTACATGTTATGTGAGAAGATTTTCAGATAGTTAATTACCCCTTAAAAGATAGTAGGTTAAAATACTGTTTAAAACACATGAGATAAATTTGTGATAGATATAATTATAAATCATAAGATAGTTAATTACCCCTTAAAAAGGTACTTTGTAATATCCACATATATTTTCAAGATTATTCACACTGAGTCCAAATATACAAGTCTTCGTTTATGCTAGTTTGAACTCAACCCGAATCCTAAGCTCTACATTATCAAACTCGACTCGACTCACTTACTAGGAGTGCTCATTGGTTCGGTTCTTAGGTTTGTGGGTTATATGGTTCGGGTTTATCGATTTGAAATTTTTTTACTCAAAACCAAAACCAAACCAAACTAATTATAGAGTGGATAAAACCAAACCGTACACCAAATTAAAATTCGGTTTGGTTTCGGTTAAACCAAGAAAACCAAATTCAACTAAACATACAAATATAATCTAGAAATCATAAATAAAAACATAAAAATTCAAATAAAAATAACAAATCAAAAGGTCTAAAATATGATCAAGTAAATCAACAAACAAGAGTCAAAAAAACCAAAGATTTCACAACTTAAATGAAAGCATAACAAGATAAAAATGTCAACACAAGTCTTCATATTGAAACATCCAAACCTAGTTGAATATCAGGATTGTTATTTATGATGATAAGATAGAAACTACGTATATTTATATTATTATTTTTTACGTAGATAGAGATATTCGGTTTGGTTATATTTTTGTCAAACCATAAACCAAATCAAAAACCATAAACCAAATCAAACACCAATTAAATACTTCAGTTCGGTTTCAAACCAAACCATACATCAATGAAAATTTTCGGGTCGATTTTATTCGATTTCGGTCTGATTTATTTTTCGGTTTGTTCGGTGTCAAACCAAGCACTAAACAACCCTATCGCTTACAAAAAAAACAATACAATAATAAATCACCCAAGACCCAAAGGTTCTTCTTATGGGCTATATACAAAAACCCATTTCTTCATAAGCCCAACCCAGAAAAATCATCCCTTCTTTTATCTCCCTCACAAAAAATGACACACAGAGATCAAACCCTTTAAGCATTGGTGCTTACTGTTGCAATGTAAGTTCACTTATATCAAATTCTTATTATATTGAGTTCAATGGTTTTGTTAAGTAACTTGTGAAATGAGTGTTGATATTTATAAGTTATGTTGTACTGGAAGGTTTTCTTGAATTTATGGATTATGCTTTGTTTTGGTTAAGTTATGTTATTGTATATTATTTGGGTATTGAATTTGGAACTGAAATTTTAAGCTACATTTTAGTATTTTTGCTATTGCCCATGACATTTTCGATTTTTCGAACAAAATGTGATACTGCTTATCTGCTTATTTTAGAGCAAGAGGGTTTTTGGTATTGTTTGTTATTTCTAATTATAGATAAGTTATAAGGGCTTATTAACTATTTTAGGATATGCTTGTAAAAAAAAGTAATTTTAGTTTCAGTTCGAATAGGCACTTTGGACTAAGCATGTCTCGACTTGTTTTCTGAAAACAGCTTATTTTGGCCAAAAATAAGCAGAAGCAGTAAGCAGTTTGGGATATCCGAACACTCAAACTGCTTATCTACTTGAAAAAAAAGCAGTTAAGCAGGAGGGGGGAAAAAGCAATCTGAAGCACCCCTTTTAAATAAGCACATTACAATGAACAGGTAGGTATATGCTTATTTTCAGAGCAGATAAGCTGTTTAAAATAATCAATTCCAACACCCCTACAATTAGTGTCGAAGTTGAAGAAATTGGGTTGGTATAATTATTCAAATATCACGAATTTCTGAAAAGTCATATTGCACTCAGCTCCATATAGTTTTCTTTGTTTTTTCTACTTGAGCAAAAATTCAACTTCAGTTTCTTTTACTTTGTTAGATTGCATATACCGAAAATGATGGCGATTGGTGCTTCTGCACTGCAAATAACTGCAGCAAGGCCGTCAATGTTTCTCACACAAAGGAGTCTCGGGGTTACTATGGCGAGTTTTGTAAATGAAACCGATAGAATTTTGTCATCTAAGCTTACCAGCTCCTCTCACGTGTCGTCGGTGCTAAATGTTAAGCGAAGTTTTACAACTAGTTGTCCAAAGTATGAAAAGTTTGTTACTAAGTCAATGTCTGAAGCTTCTGAAAGCAAGCCTGTGTCCCAGCTGTCCATTGATTTGAAAGGTTTGATCCTTATTAGTTTCCTAAACATTTTGCTGTCTGGTTTATAAATATAGTAAACTATTATGTGTAGGTAAAAGAGCGTTTATTGCTGGTGTTGCTGATGACAATGGATATGGTTGGGCTATTGCAAAATCTTTAGCTGCTGCAGGTGCTGAAATTCTTGTTGGAACATGGGTGCCTGTAAGTAATGTAGAAAACTAGAAATGGCATTTAGCCCGTGTGACCCATAGCTCTTTTACCTAAATAATATGATTTGATCAATATGACCTGTATAAGAAAATTTGTAGCTGACACTCTCAAATTATTTGCCCTAATCATATCTCTTCTTTTCGTTTGTTGACCTTTTAATATAGGCCTTAAACATATTTGAAATGAGTTTACGACGAGGGAAGTTTGATGGATCACGAGTGTAAGATTTTAACACAGTTTTAACTTGTTTTTATTAACAAATGGACTTTATTATAAAGAATAGCTAATCTCTCAGGTTGCCAGATGGTTCTTTGATGGAAATTACTAAAGTTTATCCACTGGATGCTGTCTTTGATAACCCTGACGATGTACCTGAAGATGTAAGTGGTATAGATAGTTATCATAACAAACTGTTCAGACCTTCAAACATCCCTAAAATTGACTTGTGTCTATGTGACTTTGTGCAGATTAAAGCCAATAAACGTTATGCGGGAGCAAGTAATTGGACAGTGCAGGTGCATACTAGCACTGTTGTCTTCTCTCTATGTGTGTCGTTCTGTTGATGAACCATAAATTATAAATTTGACCCTTTTTCGTCGTAGCTATTTCTATTAACCCATTTGACGTGTATTCAGGAAGTTGCAGAATCAGTAAAGCAAGACTTTGGTAGTATTGATATTTTGGTGCACTCACTTGCCAATGGGCCAGAGGTACGTCGTTCATGAACCTGTATATAGGTTATATATATATATATCACATTGGTACACCATTTGTCTTGTTACTTAGCAATTGCATCGATTAGGTGACGAAACCTCTGTTAGAAACATCAAGGAAAGGTTATCTAGCCGCAGTATCTGCATCAAGCTATTCTTATGTGTCTTTGCTCAAGCATTTCCTTCCAATTATGAACCCCGGTTTGTCACTTACCCTTCTTCTTTCCGTATTCTTGCTACATATCGCATATTTCATGATATCCTTTTGGTAAATGTATTTCGTGTTATATCCAAAGTTAACAATGGTTAGGGCTTTTGCAGGTGGTTCATCTATCTCTCTTACATATATTGCTTCTGAACGGATCATTCCTGGGTAAATTCCCTTTGAGATTCAGTTTTTAGTTATGTACTGTGCTAATACGAGGCGGCATTTCCAAACCCGTTTACTTATGAATGGGTCAAAATGTCAAATAAAAAAAGCTAAGACAGAACGGGTCGAATGGGATAATTGTCTAGTTTTACACATACCTGGTCCTAATCTGTTTTCATCTTAAACACTTCGAACATTTTTGATAGAATTGCTTTTCTAATGATAACTGTTATTTTATTTTTTTTTAAACTGGATGAAAAAGCCTTTGTGGCTGAATCCAACCAGGACCAGTTTGACCCGTGCAAAAGTTACCCTATTTAAACTAAACCCAATTTGAGCCCATACTCAACACGACCGAATCGTCCATCTTGACACCTCTACGTACATTAATTGTATTGAATCATGTACATCTGTTGTATATGACACAGGTATGGTGGGGGCATGAGTTCAGCAAAAGCCGCACTTGAGAGTGACACAAGAGTGAGCTCTTAGCACTTCAAGTCTTCTAAACTATTAAAGTATCAAATCCTTTTAATTTGAATGCATGACATCAATCTTTTTATTCTTTTTAGGTGCTTGCTTTCGAAGCAGGAAGAAAAAAGAAAATTAGGGTCAACACTATATCTGCAGGTGATCACACCTCTTCTTCCTTTTTTTTTTGTTCGGTTATCCTTGCAAGTAAACTGTTTTCTTCGCCTGTATTATCCCGCATCATACCCAAAATGGAATTTCTTTCAGGTCCACTGGGAAGCCGTGCGGCTAAAGCAATTGGCTTCATAGATACAATGATCGACTACTCTTACGCAAATGCCCCTCTACAGAAAGAACTATTTGCAGGTAAACTTACTTAGCCCAAAATATAACCAATCTTTGTATATACTTGCATTGTCCACACTTTACTGAATTCTGTGTAATAAATGAACAGATGAGGTGGGGAACACTGCAGCATTCCTGGCATCACCATTGGCTTCTGCCATTACGGGTGCTCTTTTATATGTAGACAATGGGCTGAATGCAATGGGTGTGGGAGTTGATAGCCCGTTGTTTAAAGATCTTAACATTCCAACAGACAAACATTAGCAACATGCAATAGGCAGGTTGGTGTTGAGAATAAAGTTTTGAAGTTCCGGCTAGTAGATTATGCTCTTAGTTGTCTATAAGATGTTTATGACTACTTATTGATGTAAAAAGTTGGCCTTAAGTTTTGAGCAATTCGAGTTGTACAACTAAAATATATATTCTTGTGTTGATATTTCACCATTTGAGCAGGGGTCTTCTCATATTGCTAGAGATCGGGTACAATGAGGGAGGAGATGATCCCTTGTTTCCGTTTAAAGTAGGCACTAGACACGTTTGCCATCGTTATCTTGGTATGCATGACTTAGCGTTATATCATATGATTACTGTGATCTGATGTCTTATAACTATTTCTCATTGTTTCAATGATTTTATTTTGTATTATCTTATTATCTATAGGGGTTAACTAATCAATTTCAAACAAGATAATACATTCAAACAGATTACTTACCATTAGTTTCACTGCATTTTACCTAAACATCAGCTTGGACTAATGACTTTAAAATGAAGGGAGAATTGCATATATACCCACTAAAACTTAAAAACTTGCATATTTCCTCACAATACAAGTTTTTATTGCATGATGTACAATGCCTTTTAAGCATGTTTTGGGTATATATGCAAATATGCAAGTTTTAGTGGATATATATGCAATTGACCCTAAAATGAATATACAGAAACATTAAAATGAATATAGATTATCCACAAGACAAAAACATCAACAAGCCTATGATATTAACATAAACTTTCCTTACCAAATATTTAAAATTTCTTCTATCCTCAAATATTTGATTCTTTTTGCAATTTTATATTAGACTTTGCCTTGTGGTCACCAAGAATTATTAAACTAGACTCCAAACTTCAACTTTGTCTGTAATAATTTATTTGTTGATAGTTCTAACTTTGTAATCTGACATAATATTAGTTAGGCTAGTCATAGTAAGAAGGTCGACCGACTCCTCAGCCTACAAAGCAATCGATCATCCTTATTGTGGCGCAAAAGTCGTTCTCGGTCGTCGGTCGTGAATCTGGGTGAAATATTCGTGCCTGCGACCGATTGTGTATACGTTTTGTGTGTGTTATTTAATTTAAAAAGAATATTTGTGAGTTATGTGACGGGTAAAATAAAGGTTTCTAGTAGTCCTTACTGTGCCTAGCCTTATTACCTTTAATTTTGAGAGTATCAAATATGAAGCTCGGGGTAACCATAGTGTTCGATTTCTCAGCCGACCGATCCACAAAATCTTAATCCTTCACGACACAGATTCAAATCGAGTAAAGCTTTACTCAAATAGTCAAATGAGAGATTGGTGTGACCTTTAAATTTGTTTACATGTTCACTTACTATAACAGTATAACCCATCTTTTTGGCATCACAAGCCACTTTCTATTTAGACCAATGATAAAGTTTTACAACAAAAATAAAGCCCACTAGTATGTATATGTATGTATATCTACAAAGTACAAACTATTCATCACCCATTATCTAACAACTTTAGGTCTACTCATCACCCAACCTCTTTCCTATCTAAACACTTCATGTCTTCACACACACACAAACATAAAAAAACATAAACTAGTTTGCCAATTGTAAGATACAAACAGCTTATAAAACTGAAACATATTATATACTGAAACTATATACAAGATTCTTAAAAACTAATGATGATGATAACTATGAGCAGATCAAGAACAAGAATCTTGTAGCTTTGTTGGTCACTTTTTTTTTCATATTGGCTGATTGTCAAGTAAAGGTAATAAAGCTTTGACCTTTAACCTTTTTACTGTATTGGGTACTTGTTATTATCATGGTTTTTAGGATTTAATTATTTGTAGATGGTTGTTTAAGAATCTTGTTTTGTGGGGTATTGTTTATTTAATGTTTTTATATAATCCTATAGTTTCTACATGTTTGAGGGTGATAAGTTGTTGGTAGTTAGTGTGTTGAATATACATGTTACATGTAGGGATCTTGATATTGAATTGGTTTTGAGATTATTGAAATTTGGTTGGTTTTTATCATTTCATGTTTGCTCAGGTTTAGATCTATGAATAAGGTGATAGATCTGAAACAAACTGTTTTGGTTGATTCAGGTAACCTTTTGAATGTGTTATGTGTATATGGTTTTACTGATTTATCAGATGGCATAAGTTTTCTTAACAATACTAGAAAGTTATATGTTACATATGAGTATATGACATATCTGTCTCTGATTATGTTGGTCATGTGCTTGTGACCTGTGCGCAGGCATAATCATCAATACGTCTTAAATTGATAATCCTACTCGAAAGCTATATCTTACATATTTGTTTTTTACTATGTTTTACATATAGGTGTGTGTGCCGGAATCATCAATAGGCTTTAAATCCTACTTGTAAGACTATATGTTACATGTTTGTTTCTGATTATGGTTTTCATGTAAGCGCATAATTATCAACAGGCCTGAAATCTACTAGAAAAGTATGTGTTACGATATCACTTGTCTGTTTCTGATTATGGTTTTCTTGTATGTTCAAAATCATCAATAGGCCTTAAATTCTCCCAGAAAACTATATACATTTTTGTTTCTTATTATGGTTTTCATTTACTTTGTATTTTGCAGAATCATCGATATGCCTTGAATCCTGCTCGAACTATATGTTAGATATTTGTATATGATTTATTGTGTGTTTGCAGAATCATCAATACGCCTTAAATTCTGCTCGAAACTATAGTACATGTTTGTTCCTAGTTTATAGCTACATTCTGATTATTGTTTTCATGTAATTTGTATTTATGTTGTGCAGGTTATGTTCAGGACTTAACATTAAGATCAGCAAGAAACCATGATTCAGGACTTGGACTGAAAACGAGCTAATACTGTACAGCCAAGTAGCCAACCATGTAACAAGCAATGTATAGTTCATTGAACAGCTAGTGCCATAGAAAAACTAAAATAATCTATAAAATTTTCAATTCACAAGATACATAAGATTACAAAGGAACATAGTTAACCACAAAATGTTAAAATATGGTACATCACACGGTTTGAAGGGGGTAGCTAAGAATACTTATAGCATGTTTTGAACCCCATTTGTCCGATCCTCTACAGCCATCCTATTGCCGTCCGAACCCTCACCAGCTTCATGTTTTCTCGATATTTTTCCAAGATCCCGATCTTCCTTGTCTGCTTAATAAGCAGCAGATCAAACAAAGATCAGAAGAGGAAAACTTGAATTGAGCAAAAAGAATCAATGACAGTTTGACAAATATGCTTTGAATTAAAGTAAAATTGTAACGAGAAAGAGAAATAAATTGCAAAGGAAAGCGATTTGGTGAAAGAAAAAAGAAACCGAGAAGATGAAGATAAAACACAGGTCGAATAGGGATCCATCCAATAACCACTACTGATGTTTAGCCAACAGGGGCTGATTATTTACATATTGGAACCATACATCTTTGATGGTGATTAAATATACAATAGCATTTTAATACGTGTTATTAATCAGTTATTACCACTTTCACCATCTGAAGCGCCTTCAAGCTTTGCAATGGCATCCACAAGGGCTTGTTCATGTTCCTGAATTACAAAACCTTATTAGCAAAGATCAAATTGATAAATATGACATCAGGATGCTAAATTTCGACCAGTTTTTACCTTGAGCACTTTTCTGACCATCTCAATATCCATTGGATCGGCATTACTTGAACTGAACACTTTGTCTATCTGTTGATGCAAGCAGGAAAATTTAATGCTTTCGTAGTAACAAAGTGCAGTGACAGTTTCTAAGCCATTTATACGGAAACGGTTGTTTGATAAGTGATATATATTGATAATGCGTAAGAAGACCACCCAACTATTCAACTTTGCTCATTAACGCAGCAGACAATTAGAACTACTTCACAGGCCCCCCAATATGTACCCAGATTCGTGTATACCAAATATGCACACATAAAAAACAATATTTATAACCTCAGAATTTATTGTTTCATAGTAAGGATGTGTACAGGTGATAAATTCAAAACGAACAATCAGATTATTTCTTTGATAAGTAAAAATATATGGATGATGTATAAGGTAGCCCAACTATTCTCAAATTCGTTTTTAACACCCATTATACAGTTAAACTTCTTTATAGGCCACCAATATATGTATTTGGTTTCGTTTATACCAATTATGGCAACAGCAAGAACAGTCTAAATAACGAAGATACCCTCGAAAAAAAAATGAAAAAAAAAAAGATACCAGATGGTTATTTTATCTATCCTGTAGTCCGTAGAGCAAAAAATTATTGAGCGGTCATATATAATTTTTTTTACCAGATTTGGTATTAAATGAGACTGGATACACGTTTAAATGACGCGGTTGTAATCATTAAGTGACCTCCTTATATGTTAGTCCTGATATATAAAATAGTGGCTATATACGATGGCAGCCAGATGGGTGTGTGAATGGGTATTCGACATAGTTACAACATTCTGAATCACCCCCATCAATTTTGCTACTCCTGGTAAAAATGCATTGATCTGGAATGCAGAATTCAACATACCTCCTTAACAAGGGTTTCGGTGTGTAGTAACTCGATATTATTTGAAGGCCTCTTTGCACTACCATTTTGTAATAGAGGTTGTTCTTTCTTCGGCTGACCTTTGCCAATCGCTCTACCTCTTCCAGCACCAGGACCAGGACCAACAGTGGTCACACCACGAGCTGCAGAATTTTTTATCCCGCGACCAGAGCCACTTCGGCCACCTCTGTTGGAAATCCCAACATCCTCCCATTTCCAACGAATGTCGTTTGGAGATATCTAAAAAATGTGATAACGGTTTAGGGGCTAAAAATGTATGAAGTGAAGATGCATGAAATGCTAAATAAAACGTATTTCCTTTATTCCAAATTCACTGAAATTTATATCCTTCTGAATCCCATGAAAGCTGTAGGCATTTTCTTATAAAAAGATTTCACGTAGAAGTTTCCTATTAGCCTGTGACCCTTTTTGTGATTTACATGTTTACATGTCTGACAAACATGCAAACATCTTAACGCACTATGCATCATGTCCAATTTTGCCTTTTTCAGTGCTACCAGTAAAAGCTGATTGCAAAGAAACAAGTAGACGAAAAGAAAAGCAAGCCATATTGGTATAGGTAACAAGATGGGTAGATTGGATAACAGGTTGAAATGGGTTTGTGTTGAAACATGCCACTTTTTAGTATGGGCCAAAATGGGTCGGATTATGTTAAGTTTGACCAACTTCCTTTTCGTCCATATTTTTGTTTTTAAAAACAAGGTCAATTACATTGACAAAAGATATAGGAGGTTGTGTGCACGAAAAGGTTATGACTGACTTTCAAACTGTTTGACACGTTCCCTGTTTAGCTCCATAATTTTGTTGGACTCATACAAGCCGTTTTGCAATGAAAAAATAATCGCAAATCAACCCATTCAAAAGTAAATGTGTCAAAATCGCCACTTATGCATACCAGCATAAAGATACTAACCTCTCTAAGATTAACCCACTCCCAAGTTTCATCAGGTGTATTGGCATCGTACACCAAAGCATGACGACCCTGTAAATAATTAAAAAAAAATCAGGTTCCCATCGACCGAAGACAAAGAAGCGGGTAATATATGGTAATATCTAGACCACGTCAAAATATACCTCAACAGGATTGAAGTCTCTAATAACAGCTTCGTAAAAGTTATTATCTGTGGGCCATCTTGTCCAAACCTTCCTCCCGATAAGAGGATCGGAGCTGGTGTCTTCACCAAAACCCGGCTTAGAAACTTGATCCCTTCCATTGAAACTAGCTGAACCATACTGCAAAGACTTTATTATACAGACATCAGTAAATCGGTAAATCCCACAATAAATTAGGGAGAAAACCAAAGGTTGCAAGACGGGCGCGTCAGGTGGTCAGACAACAGGTCAAAATGGGTGCAAGCTTAAAAGTGCCTGACGGGTTGGGTTGACACTTTTAACTAATACGATAACTATGATGATATGAACAATGTTATTAAGGTGATAAAAAATCTAAATCTTTGAATAAATTGATTTAAGAGGTTTATACACCATAAGTAGACTCTGGGCGACTTTCAACTTGTTTGACCCGTGTCCTTTTTACCTAAATTTTTATCTGACCCGTCTGAGAAAAACCACCTCAAGGAAAAAACAGAAAAAGAACTTAGAGCAACATCATCTTACAGATTGTGGCTTCTTTCCCCTGAATCCTGAGCCAGAGCCTCGGTTCAAACCCGATGGAGATGGCTGGTGCAGGGCCGGTGGTGGTGGACCCAAAGACGAAGAAGGTCCAGACTGAGATGTCTTTTGTTTCTTATGTGATGCAGAAACAGTAGGACTATTAATCATGCCAGGTTGAAGCCCGTTTTTCGTCCTCCATTCCCTGTTTGGTACCACGTTAAACAATTAACATTCATCGAATCACATGAACTTGATGATATGTAATGAATCATACCTTATTCTCATGATGATGTCATCAGAATTAACCATAGCTAGAAGCCTTCTGTGTTCTTCATCAGATATTCTCAACTCCTTCCTAAGATCTGTTATCAAAGTTTCCATTTCCTACAGCATTTATAGAAGAAGTGATTATAAGTTCATTAGTATAGTTTTAGAACATAGAACATGTTAGAAGAAGTGCTTATAAGTTCATTATTATAGTTTTAGCACTAATTATAAACCAGTGTTCCATTGAAATAGCAATAAACTCTTACACTAGGAACATGTGCCATGACCTATAACTATTGTGTGCGAAAACTTAATGTGATTTTTATGATAATTTAGGGTAAAAAGAAAATATATTTGGTAAAGCATTAAAGGAGTTGTTATAAGATAGCAGATTACAACATAAATGTAAAATATATTTTCAGTAAATTAACATAATTGTAAAGCTATCTAACTATCTGCCTAACTTAAACCAAATGATTACCTAATTAACTTATTACTGATTCTGACACTTAAAGCCTCAAAAATCACTTTGAAAACGCACATCTAAACTATCATGCATTGTTGACAGGCTATATTTGCAGTGACATTTGATTGTAGGCTTACCCAAGTAATAGCATCGGACTGAGCTTTAAAGGCTCGAAGGACTGAGCTATAAGCTTCTTGTTCAATACGGTGGATCTCCTCTTCCATATTGTTCGGAGCTCTTTGGAACGGAGCAGTTCCAACAGCCATTGTTCTTCCGTTCACAGTACCCGGGCCCCCACTTCGGAATTTGTTCTGCTGTGAAGGTGGATTATCATCTTCTGTTCCTGCAATCGTCATACAAATATTATAAAAATTATATATGGGTTTCACAGCAAACACTTCAACCAGGTGTAAAATGTACAATAGTGAGCATATACTATGACATGCAATCAAAATTGTCATCATGAAGTTTTATGAGGTACAAAAAAGACCTTAACATCCATTACTCAAGATTGTGTGCATAAACGATAATAAAAGCGGGTCACTTTTTATATACGTTTAAATATAGGTGCAATGACTACGCGACAAAAGTTGCAATCTATATATACGTATCCAGGAGGCACACACACTAACGGACAAAACATAGGTGTTGCATATTGAGTAAACTCAAAACCATATCAAATATGAAGTAGCTTCCTTTATTGTTATATACAGCTATTAGTTTTCACGAACACGTGTTCGACATTCTTAAAGGTAAGCTAAGTATAAGAAAACCTACATTTCTATATCATTATTTAGTAACAAACTTCCTAATATGAAACACGCCACTGAATCTTTTCACATTATGCACAAAACCACTCAAATCCCAAACTATTCAAAGGAACCCTAAACCCTAAAAAGTCAAAATCAAGAATCTTGAAACCTTCAACCAGACCTAAGATGAAATCAGCAAGAATCCTAAAGATTCTACCTTTATCAAAACCAACCACAAAACCAGCATAAATATTCACTGTTCATAATTAAACACCCAAATAACAACAAATTAGGCCTTTTTCTACAAGATTTTGCACAAAAATAGATCAAACCCTAAACCCTAATACCTCAAGTCATATTCGTGAACCCTAAAATCATACCCAACATCAAATCAAGCACAATAATCCTAAAGTTTCCACCTTTATAAAAAAAACCAACCACGAAATCAACATAAGCATTCATAGACAGTTCATAATCAAACCCCCAAAAACCAAAAGAAAGTAGCCCTTTTTATGCACAAAATAACGAATCCTAAAATTTCAGATCAAACCCTAAACCCTAAAACATCAAAATCAAGAATCTTGAACCCTAAAATCATCACACCAACAACAAGAATCATAAATTTTCCACCTTTATCACAAAATCAAGATAAAGATTCACAATCCATAATTCAAACACCCAAAAAACAGCAAATCAAGGGCCTTTTTAACAATTTAACAAGTCGGTTGCTAATATAATCAAATGGGTACGCATAAATAACATCAGTTTATGATCACCTAAGATTTCAGATCAAACCCTAAACCCTAAAACATCAAATCAAGCACAATAATCCTAAAGTTTCAACCTTTATCAAAAACCAATCACAAAACCAACATAAAGATTCATAATTTATCCTTAAACACACAAAAAACAGCAAATTAAGGGTCTTTTTAACAATTTAACAAGTGGGCTGCTAATATAATCAAATGGGTATGCATAAATAACATAAATTTATGATCCATAAGAAAAAAAACCTAAAATTTCAGATCAAACCCTAAACCCTAAAACATCACAAATCAAGAATCTTGAACCCTAAAATCATACCGAACATCAAATGAAGCACAATAATCCTAAAGTTTCAACCTTTATCAAAAACCAATCAAAACCAACATATAGATTCATAATTCATTATAAAACAGCAATAAATTAGGAACCCTAAACCCTAAAACATCAAATCAAGCCATAGACCTAAAACAAGAAATTATGGGGCTTAATTTAAAATTTAACAAAAGGGTATGTAAAAAAAACATAAATGTATAATCTTGAATGATAAATACTCACCACTGCTGTCTGAAACCCCAAAATTCATTGCAGGTTCATCAAGATTTCACACACAAGCTGTGTGTGAGAGAGGGTGGTTTTGGTCAGGGTGGTGGTGAAACGGTGTCGTTGGGTGTGTTAAAAGGGTAAAAACGGTGAGGTAGAAAAAAATAATTAATGATTGTGGTATGGAAAGCATGGGTGGGTCATGTGACATTGTGACATCTTTTATTATCTAGTATGTGAGTAGTAGTTATCTAGTTATGGTTTGACGGATTTAAAAAGTCAATAGCAAAAAAATAAAGATAATGGTCATTAGTTATGACCGTTATTAGATAACGGCCGTTAATTAATGGTCATTAGTTAATATTCATTGAGAAATGCTACAACCACCTATAATTTACAAAAAGAAATCCACATAATGATGTGGCAGTGAATTGGATGAAAATAAGAGATAATTTAAATGTTAGAAAGAGAAGGCCACAAATTGCATGACACCTCATTGTGTGGGATTTTTTTTGTAAATTGTATGTGGTTGTAGCATTGCTCATATTCATTAGACCTATTCTTGACGCTATTGGGTGTTGCAGTAGCAAAAAAAAAAAGGATTGCTGGGGCTAAATGTATCTATGTAGTAATTATTGTCTCATCAGTGTTCAGCCTCATTTAAGCTTTCTCTTTTGAGCAATGCTAGACACACTCACAAAATCCATGTCAGCGAGTGATTGATGTGTTTTGTGGCAGTTTCTCTCTTCTCGTTCTTATTAAACTAATCACTTGCTGACACGTCAACAAGTAAATTTTTTGTGTGAATTTTATGAGTGGGTCTAGTATTTCTCTTCTCTTTTTATACTTGTAATCAACTTCATCATCAACTTAATGTAATAAAACAATTAACTTCACTTCTCAAATATATCACACTTACACACAAATATACCTCACATAAACAAAATAACAACTCACACACTCAAATTGGGCCCACAAAACGCTCCTTACCAGGCGATTGTGCGTCGACCGAGTCTTGCCATTTTCCCTTTGAAGACACGTTGCGTAGGGTGACCGTAATAGGAAAGACTCGGTTCTTGGTGGTCCAAGACTCGGTCTTGAGACACCCATCACGAATGGTTTTTAGAAACATGGAAACACAAGATTTATTGTAGACAGCTTTTAAATATACAAAATTGCTTCACATTTTAGAGTAGTTTTAGCAGATAACTTCTTCGCGTTTTGCTTTTAACTTGAAACTTGAATGAGATAGTTATGAATTTCAAAACTACCATATTAAAACCCACTCTTCATATACATTGTTGATTGATTAGATTCATTCATGTCGTTTCTCATTTATAAATTTTAAAATTGGAGGTGTAGTTAAGTTTTTAAAGCCCGTTTGGCTGGCACTTTTTGATTTTGGATTTGCTTTAGATGACTAAAAGATTGTTTGTTTTTAATATCGGGATGAAAATTTGCTATCATACCCAATGGTCCCTACTTTTTCAATCCTCATAAATTAGGTGGGTTTTAAGTTTTTAGTGAACCCAACTTCATCTTCCTGTCTTTCTCTTATAACTTTACTAATTATTTTTCTATTTTAATAAGATTATAAAACACTTATTCAATATTTAATATATATAATTTTTCTCTTTTCATTTACTTTTATCGAATCTAAATCCAAATTATAATACAAAAATAATGCCAAATATAATTCTTAATCCTAAATCCATTTTAAAACCATACAGATTCTTAATATTGAATATCATATGTTTGACCATCTTTCAAAAATTAATGATACAAAGCCACTTTTGAATATTCATATAGAAAATTAAACATGGGTTAAATCATGAAAAAAAAATTGAATCATAAAGTAGCAATGTCATGAATAGTATTAATAATTTATGGTTCGTCAAAGATGTATAAATCGATTTCACAGTGAACTCATGTCTAGCTTGGTCGTTGGCGTTTATAACGATGTTGGTCTTGTAATGATTTCCTCCACGTGAATTTAGTCAATCATTGTCATCAATGTTGTCACACCCCGTCTAAGGCGAAAACACGAGGTGCGACGATTCGGAACATCTCATAAGAGAGTTGAACAACATCATACTTGATTAAAGAAGTACTAGTTTACAACATTACATGAGTATCTTTATCCAACACCGGATAACAAAACATAAGTCTCAATTTGTTAAAAACAATATCCTTAAAAAAATCTTAATCAATTTAACACGATCCTTTGAAATAAGGACAATGGATAACTTCAATGCAAGTGCCTTAAAAAATGTTATTGGTAATCACTTGAAAACGATACTAAAAATCGTCAACATAAAGTTTGTAAGCCCGCAAGTTTAGAATGTAAACCGCGTTGTTGTTGTAACACCCCAAATTTGTTTAGCGGAAGCACTCGTGTTATGGGGATGTTACTAAATCGGAATCACACCACAATTAATAAGACGGAATACATACTCCGTTTGATTTCATAAAATAGTTTTAAAACATTATCTTACAACATTGTATAGATAAATGGGCACATCCCATAAGTTCAGTGGTCCTAATTTTAAAACATCGTTATGTGTAAAAACACTTCTTTAGATATTACTACGACCATTTACCCGCCTCTTGCCTTGCATCCATGATCACAAATTAAGCACCTGAGAAAATATGCTACAAAGGTCAGCTAAAAGCTGGTGAGTTCATAGGTTTAAATTAAAACAGTAAGTTTGACCATACCAAGGTCATATAATCATTAGAACGAATATAATGATATATGGATGAATGTCTATTACGTTAGCTCTAAGTTCATGCAACCGATACTACGACAGTTCTGTATGCTAACGATATCATACAAATGGGCCCTTGCGAGTGTTTTGTCCCTCACACTCGATTCCGACATGGTAACGTTTTCGCCTGGCCCTAGCATGGTCAACCGAACGGAGGAGTCACCCTCAATAGATCTTTTATAATAACATTCGCGCTTCCCAATAGGGAATTGACGGTTCATGAAAAGGGGCATTTCTAGGGACATAAGGGCTTTGGCTAAACCACGTAATAGTAATCATGCAATAGTTTAGGTCCGTAAAAAGGTTTTGCATATTTTCTCACCCTATAATGTATAAAACTTTTATTAAGTAAAAGAGGGGCTATGAAAACTCACCTTAGCAAATGTGCAATCCAAAAGTGGGATTAGTGATTGTTGTGAAGCGGCACCGATACGCGACCTAGATAAGGAAGGCATGTTAGTTCATTGTTTTAAAATATCACT